>OZ023258.1:23361309-23488634 GCA_964007305.1 Netelia melanura
GGTAAAAGTGAGGGTCAGCACAGGGATGTACGTAAAACTCACCGACGATCGAGAAGTTACACCCGAGGCATCGCAGGACCAAAACTATCGCAGGGCGAAAACTATCAAAGGACGTGGACACGGCAAAAGTCAACACCGTGTTACCGTCAAAATCCACATAGCATTGAAAATCTCATGCTGAGACCTCATGTGGAAAGGACAAAAGTAAATAGAGAATCTGAAACAGACATATAAATCATTTGTTCACACTTCTAGAAACTAAAATTGGCGCACTCACCTTAGTCCGTTGATCTATATTCTGACGACGAACCTACACACAACAAAACGAAAAACAATCGTAAAAAGAAGAACCACAAATTAGAAAAGGGACACTCCACGCACTTAAACAAAATTACGAATCGCGACTGTCACTGTTATGGTTGGCGCCATATTGATTCTTGTCACGCGATCATCTATGCATGAAATTCACAACAATTAGCGCATGACTCACAGCGCCAATGTCCAGAATTCAAAGCAAGTCATAAACGAGGTACTAGCTCATACATCGATGACGCGATAAGACGAGATCGATATTATCTACTGCCCTGAAACTTGTAACGAAAAGTTGAAAAATAAAGTTATATTACCCGAGGTTCCAAATTTATTTCTTTCTTTCTCGAGAACCATACAAAATATATTATGAAAAGGGGCAATACCCGTTTCAATATTGTGACGTTGCACAATTTCCTCCCGCGCCGGTGGCCTTCTAAGGCAATCGTTCCACGCAGCGTCTAGAACAGTAAGTAAATCGACAATTAGTACTAGAGCACCCCTAACTCCCCCTTCCATCCCTAAATTATGTAAGCATGCAAACACTTACCGCGCCACGAAGAGACCTCCACCCTAGCCACCGGAATACCCCGATCGCAGCGATCGGTCATCGTCGTCGTCGTGTCGTCGTCGTCGTCGTCCTCGTCCTCGTCGTCGTCGTCGTCGTCGTCGTCGTCATCGTCGTCGTCGTCGTCGTCGTCGTCATCGTCGTCGTCGTGTCGTCGTCGTCGTCGTCGTCGTCATCGTCGTCGTCGTCGTCATCGTCGTCGTTGTAGTCGTCATCGGCGTCGTCGTCGTCCTCGTCATCGTCGTGTCGTCGACATCGCATCGTCGTCGTGTCGTCGTCGTAGGCACGTGTCGACCGGCGTCGTCGACATCGCATCGTCGTCGTGCCGTCGTCGTAGGCACGTATTGACCGGCGTCGTCATCGCATCGTCGTCGTCGCGGTCGACGCGACCACGCACATTATTGTTAAAGGCGACGACACGGCGATAACCTAAAAAGGAAAATCACAAATACTCATAAAAAAAAAAAAGGAAATTCACAAGAAATCCGAGCAGAGGAAAACGATACTCACGCACCCGACTATCCCGAGGACACCCTGGATCAGCAAAGACGACTCATCGAAAAAGAAACCACCAGGATATTCCGAAGAAATCACTGACGACACTTTCACCACTCTGTACGACAGCTGTCAAAATCTCGTACTCGCGAAAACCCGTCACGCATGCAAATACGGGCATGGTGACGGAGCGAGTAGCGAGAGGGCAGCAGTGCACGTAGATCATCCTAGACTCCCTTTCCGATAATCACGAGAGCGACCCTACACTATCGACCCGCCACTGTAATTACCCGTCCTTCCGTTAGATCTTCCCAGCGCCACTTCCCAATAATCGATTTCTCATCGACCCGAGAAACCCGTGTCGCTGCTGCCCCAGCGAATAAGGACGCCCCGACCAATCCGTGACGAGCATATCGTTCGAGAAAATTTTCAAAATTTTCTCGAACGATATGCTCGTCACTTAGAGCGTGACCACCGGCGAGAATAAAACGGAAATCGTTAGAAAATTTAGAGTGCGAGTGAAAAGAGAATTTAGAGTGCGAGTGAAAAGAGAATTTAGAGTGCGAGTGAAAAGAGAATTTAGAGTGCGAATGAAAGAGTTGTAAAGTGTGAGTGACGATAATTAGAGTGAAAGAGTAAAATTTGAGAGAGTGAGAGTGACACAGAGTGCGTGAAATAATAAATTGTAAGAGTGAGCGTAAGTGATAAAAAAGAAGAGTGAGCGTGAGTGATAAAAAAAAAGAGAGTGAGCGTGAGTGATAAGAAGGACAGAGTGAGAGTGGGTGAGGAAGAATAGGGGAGAGAAAAAGAACAAAGTGAAGAACGAGAAAGAAGAGAAGACAGAGGAGCGAAGGAAGGACAGAGCAGTGGAGAGAGAGAGAGAGAGAGAGAGAGATCGAGCGGTACGAGCCGAACGAGCACCGGCGCGTCGAAAGTAAGTGTTTGCACTGCTATCGCTCCAAACAGAGAAAACCTTTTTATTATATAAAAATTAAATTGTGCATTGCCCCCCCCCCCCTTCGTGTATTCGCGAGTAACAATTAGAGCCATCCCCTTATGTTCCCTTTTCCCCCTGTTTAGCGTGTGTCGAGGACATTTGTAATAGAGGAATTTTAATAGGTAGAATAGAGCGTGGAACGGTTGCGTGCGTAGCCGTTAAGATGAGAGTGACCCCCTCTCCCTTCATTCCCCTTTCCCGAGCCGCCCGTTTCCAACCGTCCCACCTTCTAGTACGTCCCGAATTTAAACGCAAATTAAACATACCCGTAATAAACATCCAGAGACCCAATAGAGTACGAGAACCCCCTTCCCTGAGATACCCCTCCCCCCCCCCCCCCCCCTTAGAGCCGTTAGTTGTCATAGAGTTAATTGCGCATTATTTTTTTTGTTTTGTCTTTGGTCTTATATTTGTATTTGTTAATGTTCAACAATAAATTAACTGGCGCCCAAACCACCCCCATATCAGTGAGAATACCCCCCCCCCCCAGAGATCGTCCGCCGATACGTATAATAAATTATTAATTACCGGAAAATTTTTTTTTGAGTCGATTTTTTTTCCTCCCGAGCTATTATCATTCCCCCCTTCCCTCCCGAAATCGGCGTGACAATATATATATATATATATATATATATATATATATTGTGTTAGAATTACGTATATTTGGAACGTTTAGTCGATGGTCTGGCCTCGTTTTCGGTGCGGGACGATGTCCGGAAAAATGTGTGGTGTCGCAAAGCCGGACTCAAATGTTCCATCTTATGCCACAAGTGCAGCGGGGAATCTTGTGAAAACGTCGTCGCAATTCGAGACCTGTTGGATGAAGACAGCATTGGTAGTGACGAAAACCGCTCAGCACAAGTCACCCCCGAACCTCCTGAGCTTCCGAACTCATTCATCGACGATTACGAGAAAGAACCAGACGACGAAAACGAGGCCGGACCATCGACTAAACATTCCAAATATACCTACGTAATTCGAATTTGGAAAGACTTTCAAAAGTATACTGAAAACAAAATAGAAGTTCATTTTTTTCATTATAAAAGTTATCCTGTGCGAAAAACTGATTATTTACACCCCTCTTTTCCTCTACCGTAAGCACGGCGTCCCAAGAATATGACCTTACAAAAAAACAAAATCGGCATCGTAATTGTATCAAATTAAATTTTCAACAAACCAAATGGTCAACAAATTTATAACAACAATCAACAAGTAAACAAAGAATAATACGAAAAAATCAATAATAAACGCGATAATGGGACATTTAGGTTTACTCTTATCGCTTCTCAGGTATAAATAAAAAAATATCGATCCTACTAAAAAATTGGTAAGAACCAACATTGTAGGAAATTTAATTTCAAACAACTTCGGTTGTAACAAATTTTCGTGTAAAATTGAAAATAAACGTGATAATGCAATCATAAAATTTTACTCCCACCTCTTCTCGGGTATAAATCGAAAAATATCGATCCGACGAAAAATTTGATAAGAACTAAAATTGTAGAAAATTTAATTTTAAACAACTTTGTTTCTAATAATTTTTCATGTAAAATTGAAAATAACCGACTTGTTAATCAAACAACAATTCGCCCCCTCTTTTGGGGTTTAAATCGGAAAACATCTATCCTAGGAAAAAATTAATTACAACCAAAATCGTAGGAAATTAAATTCCAAACAACTTTTGTTATAACTATTTTTCGTGTAAAACTGAAAATAAACGAGTTATTCAATAAACAAAAATTAACCCTTAAAATCAAGATGGCGGAAGACGCAACGCATCGAATACCACGCAAAACCAAATTTAGACTGCCAGTGAACCCCCCCCCCCCCCCCCCCCTCATCGAATTCCGAAGGAAAATTGCTACTTAACATTTTTTCCGGGTCAAATGCTAATTCGACTGGGCTACTTGTCAAGTTTCGTACTGGGGCTTCGTAGCATACGCGCGCTATGCCATCTAGCGGTAGGCGGCGGCGGCGCTTAGCAAAATGTTATGAGCTCTGCACTACCGAAGCCGTCTGAAATTTCCGCTGGCTTACATTGCCTCTTAAGAAACAAACATGAATTCTGATGATGACTTTATGGACTCTAATAGTAGTGGTGTGTCAAATGATCCATCGGTATCGTCAAATAATTCCGGGAATTCAACAATAGTTGTCAATTCAACCATTTCTTCTTCTGCTTTATTTGACGGTACCTATTACAAGCTTCTGCTAGACAAATGCACATGAGGCATTTCGCATGAAGTCATCCTGCCTAAAACTTAAAAGTTTTTTAATCGTCTTGAAATTTGTATGGCCGATAGTCCTATTGATAGTGAAGCTTCAGTAAAAATTTTAAGGCTCTAGCTCAAATAGTTGCCTAGCAATAGGGGCTCAAATTTGTACCATATTGGCCGTCGTGGCAACATTCCTAGGTTTGTATCTTCCCGAGAAATATAGCGATTTTAAAACGTCAGGAGTGATTTTTAAAGCATTTTCTACGTACTTTAAGAATATATGTTTTATTTTTAATAAAATTAATCAGTTCATAACAATTTTTGAAGGTTAATGTTAAAAATGACTTTTTCTCAAAGATCGACATCTTCGATTTTTATAAAAATAGTAGGTTTTTTTATAAAATAGTATTTTATAAAATAGTAGGTTTCTTTCTGAACAAAAAAGTATATAATGTCGAAGATGGGCCGGACCTAAGTTTCGGAGATACAGTAGGACACTCGGCTACATTCAAACTCAAGCCCGAACGTAGCCTGGAGGGTCGCCGCGCGACACTACGTGAAGCGCCCGCTCGCTGGTAAATCCTACTGTATCTCCGAAACTAAGGTCCGGCCCATCTTAGACATTATATACTCTTTTATTCAGAAAGAACCCTACTATTTTATAAATTTTTTTTATAAAAATCGAAGATGTCGATCTTTAAGAAAAAGTCATTTTTAACATTAACCTTAAACAATTGTTATGAACTTATTAATTTTATTAAAAATAAAAAATATATTCTTAAAGTACGCAGAAAATGCTTTAAAAATCACTCGTGACTTTTTAAAATCGCTATATTTCTCGGGAACATACAAATCTGGGAATGTTGCCACGACGGCCAATATGGTATAAATTTGAGCCCCTATTGCCAGGCAACTGTTTGAGCTAGAACCTTAAAATGTTTGCTGAAGCTTCACTATCAATAGGACTATCGACCATAACAATTTCAAGACGATTAAAAAACTTTTATGTTTTAGGCTGGATGACTTCATGCGAAATGCCTCACATATGACAACACGGTAGCAGTTTATGTGAAGTGTTCGGACGCGCAAAGTAAAGAAGTTAAGGGCTATGGCAAAACGACATCTAGCTTTTTGGGACACTTAAAACGGAAACATGGTGCTGACATATTATAGAAATGTAAAAAATATATGAAAGACAATGAGCAAAAGACGAAAAAAAATAATACAGTTCAGGCTTCAAAAACACCTGTAACTCAAGAAAATTTGTATCGTAATTTAGTAAATTATTTTGTTAACTCAATGATTACTTTTCGAGCCGTGGTAGACCCGTACTTCATTAAAATGATGGAGGATTTAAATGTGACAAATAGTGGAATCAAGGTACCAGGGCGACGTTCTCTCAGAAAAAAAGTAGCTAAACAATCATTCGATCAGATTTGCGAAATAAAAGAAAACCTAGCTGCAGTGAAATATATTTATGTATCACCGCTGATATATGGTCGGGGACAAAAAGAAGTTTTTTACGTGTTACAGTGCACAGGATTCATAATAATTATAAGAGGCGTTCCACAGCTTTAGTTTGTCGCCGGTTTAAAGGGGCACACACCTTTGACCGCATAAAAGATTTGCTCCTGGAGATATTTTCAAATTTTGATATTGGCCCCGCGAAGAGGCCAGCGAGAACGAGTTAAGTGGAGAAGAAATTGAAAAGACTGGAGAAGAGTTCGGCACAACACAGGAACACGAACATGACGATCTTCTGTTAGAAGAAAATATAATATACAACCATTCACAAAACAGTTCGTCACCATTTCACTTCAGGTGTAATGCGCACACTTTAAATCTGATTGCTAGTAAGGACGTCCAAGCCTTGTTGACTGACAAATCGACATGTCTTGGGAAAATGCATACCATAGTAATGGAACAATATAACGATTTGTCGAGTGCTGCTGCTCGCCCAAAATCAGCTGAGACGATACAAAATATTCTCGGGCGTACGTTAACACGACCTGGCATAACTAGATAGAATAGTTACTATGACGCTTTGAAAAATATATCGAAAATCAAAACTAGTTACTCAACTAGCCAGAGCACTTGGTATAAAAAATCCATTGCGAGACTCTGAATTTCAATATATTGAGGAATACTGCCAATGCCCTGCTCCAGTTGCAACAGCTTTGGACATATTGCAGGGCGATGACTCAGTTTATGGAATATTATTACCTTGTCTGCATGCAATAAAACAGAAGTTACAGAAGATCACGACGACTTCAAATCTAAAATTTTGTGAACCACTTGCTGCAAAACATCTACAAAGCGTAGAGAAAAGATTTGGAGACTTTTACATTCTTTCGTGTGAAACCAGTAAACATGCAGCCATTGCAGCTCTGTGTTATCCAAGATTTAAGAAACAGTGGCTGGTATGTCTAACTGCCGCTGATCAAAAGAAGTGTATAAACTTTTTTAAATCCGACGTAAGAAAGGAAATATCAGAAATCCCGGAGCCTTTAACAGTCAACAATGTAGTCAATAATACACGCCACCAAGAAGACGAGTTTTTTTATTTCTATTCCGATTCTGACAGTGAAGCAGAATCCGTTGATGCTAAAAAGAGAGCGGATATGATTATTTCAAATATGTTTGCCGAAGGAAGCCAAGAACGAGAGCTTCTACAAAAATATCCTATTATAGGCAAAGTATTTATTAAATACAACTACACCAATGCCGTCCTCTGGCTCAGTAGAAAGAATGTTTTCTTATGCAACTATGCTAAATAAACCTCCGTCACACAAATTATCTGACGACTTATTTGAAAAACGAGTAGTTATGAATTGTAACTTGAACATCAAGAAATTAGGAATGTAAAGATCAGAGGTTATTTGATTGAAAGTATTTTTTCAAAATAAGAATTTGAACCTTATTTGAACGTTAAAAATTATTTTTTGAGTTTTTGATTAATTAATAAAAATGTTTTAAGAAATCTGTATAATTATTTGCCATCATTTTTGTTTACATGGAATTGACAACATCAATGGATTTATTAATTTATGTTGGGAATATTCCGTGCGTGTCTCCTCCCGAAAGGAACTAGCGAACGAGAGCGCTCATTGGCCGGTTGGGTCGGAGCAAGCGGCGAATGAGTTAGCGACGCGTTTGATAAATTAGTCAATCGTTAGCGAACGCTGTGTAAAGTTAGACGTACGAGTAAGAAATAAAGAAAACATAGAATTTGCTGTAGAGCGAATACGTCTTGTCAATTTTTCCATCCACAAACCCTCACACAAAACCTATCGATATTATACACAACAGGTTATGGGCTCCACACCCTAGAATCGAGCAGTTTTTTGTGTGAAAATTGTGGAAGTCGGGTTGAGTAAAAACGCGTGTGGCCACGAGGCAAAAACAAATCCGACATGTCGGACGCGATCTCTACAAAGAACGTGACGAAATTCAACGGGGACGATTTCCAAACGTGGAAATTCCAGATGAGGATGTTATTTATCGCGAACCGTATATTTGAAGTGGTCGATGGGACGCGGCCAAGGCCGGCCGCTACAGCCGACGAGATCGTTGTAGCCACATGGGTGGCGGACGACGCACGTGCAAGCTTTCTGTTGGCTTCGACGCTGGAGCCGGAACAGTTGCGACCGCTGCTAACGTGCAAGTCAGCGAGTGAGATGTGGACGCGTCTGGCGAAAGTGCACGAGCAAAAATCTGCGGCGAATAAATTGTTGCTCATGACGAGACTCTACGAGTATAAGATGGTGCCGGAGGATTCGATGATGCAGCATATCGCGAAAGTGCAGAACATGGCAGCATAGCTGATTGATCTCGGTAAAACAGTGTCGAGTAGTACAGTCATGGCAAAAATTCTCGGACGCAACGTTTCAAACCGCGTGGGACAATGTGCCAGCAGAATCGCAGACGCTGGAGAGTCTACAGGAAAGACTTCTTCGTGAGGAAGTCTGGTTGTTGACGAATGACGAGGCTCCGGGAGCATTTTCGGCGACGAGAAAAACGGGTGTTCGGAAAACCGACAAGTCGAGTTCGCGGAACTCGAAAGAAAAACGAGGCGTGCGGGACAAAACAAAAGTAAAGTGCTTCAAGTGCCACGAGCTCGGACATTTTGCGCGGAAGTGTAGAAACAAAAAACGGGAAAGTGATAGTACCAATCGAGAGGAGTCGAGTGGTTACGCTTTCGTCGTGGAGCAAGCGCGCTCGAGTCGTTCGGTCAAAGTCGATAACATCGGGAGTTACAGAATCCCGGGCGATGTCGCGAGGTCAGTGTGCCGAGCTGAGAAAGGAGAATCCTGGCTTACCGACAGTGGTGCGTCGAGACACATCACGTTCAGGCGCGAGTGGTTCAGCGAGTATCGTGAGTTGAAAAATGGCGGCTCTGTGTCTCTCGGTGACGACAAACTGTACAAGGTAGTGGGCGAAGGGACAGTCGTGGTCGAAGCGTACGTCGACGAGAAGTGGCTCACGTCGCGTATCGAGGAAGTTCTCTACATACCGGACATGAAAAAGAACTTGTTTTCGGTCGGTGTGTGTACGTCTCGGAAGTACGAAGTCATGTTCGGAGGTCAACAGGTGTTGATCAGAGCTGGCGAGAAGAATATCGCGTGTGGAATCAAGCAGGATAATCAGATATACAGGATACTGTTCCGAGTAAAGCGCAGGAAGAAAACAAACGAGGCGAACGTGGCTAGAAAAAACGCTCAGCTGTGGCACCAGAGGGTCGGTCACATGAACGGACGAGCGTTACGGGAATTCGTTGAAAAAGGACTCGTGGAAGGAGTTGAGCTACCGAAGGTCGACGGAATTTTTTGTGAAGATTGTCAGATCGGTAAGTCCCATCGGAAGACGTTCAAGAAAGTGCGCGAGCGTGCGGATACAGTGCCGGGCGAAGTCATACACACGGATGTGTGCGAGCCGATGGCAGTCGAGTCGCCTGGGGGTTCGCGGTTTCTGCTTACGTTCAAAGATGATGCCACGAGTTTCCGGTTCGTTGACTTCTTGCGCCACAAGGGCGACGTGTTTGAAAAATTCAAAGCTTTTGACAAGTTAATCGAGAACAAGTTCGGGAGAACGATGAGCGTTCTCAGGTCCGACAACGGACTCGAGTTCAGCAACAAGAACATGGACGGTTATCTCGAGTCGCGAGGGATCCAACGGGAGTTTACGGCACCGTATACTCCCGAGCAAAACGGGAGAGCGGAGCGGGACAATCGCACGATAATCGAGAGGGCGAGGACTATGTTGCATGCGAAAGGGCTGCCAACGGAGTTGTGGGCCGAGGCGTGCAGTACCGCAGTTTATTTGATGAATCGGGCAAGTTCGTCGAGTGCGCGAAATGGTGCGACACCATATGAGAGGTGGATCGGTCGGAAGCCGAACATGAGCCACCTGCGTGTTTTTGGATCCGAGGCGTTTGTAAACGTTCCAAAACTAAAGACGACGAAATTCGATCCGCAAGCGAAAAAAATGGTGCTTGTTGGCTACGATGCGAATTCATCGAACTATCGCGTGTACGATCCGGTGACAAAGAAGGTTACAATCACACGTGATGTCGTCTTCAACGAAAAGATCGGAACAATCGCACCCTCATCAGGAGAAGAGACAGACGACGAGACAGTTCTACCAAAGAGGGAAGCGGTGGAAGCCCCGGCACCAGAGGAAGAGGACGACGAGGACGACGGTGTGTTTCTGCTAGCCAACGAGAACGCGGGAGGAGACGCGCCGAAAGTGGTGGAACAAGTACGAGGCAACGTGTCGCACAACCTTCGAGACAGAGGGGCGTTGCGAGCACCGGCGAGATACGACTCGAATGTGGCCGAGTACGAGATCCCGAGGACGTTCGAGGAAGCGGTGAGCAGTAACGAGGCCGGGAAATGGATCGAGGCTATTAACAAGGAATTGGACGCGCATAAGGAGAACGGAACGTGGTCTCTGGTCGAGAGGGAGCCAAGGATGGAGACAGTAGACTTGAAGCGGGTCTTCAAGATCATAAAAAACCCGGCAGGCGGCGTTGCGAAATTTAACGCACGCCTCTATGCGCGAGGCTTCATGCAACGGAAAGGAATCGATTACACCGAGACATTTGCCCCAGTTGTACGCTACGACTCATTGAGAGTCTTATTGGCCATCGTCACGGAGAAGGACCTCGAGCTGGCACAGTTCGACGTGCAGACAGCGTTCCTGTACGGGAAATTGGACGAGGAAGTCTTCATGGAAGTGCTGGAGGGGTTGACTGTGGAACAAAGTGCTGCGGAAAGTGTTGTCTGTCGGGTAGAGAAATCGCTGTACGGTTTCAAGCAGGCACCCCGGTGCTGGAATCGCGAGTTCAATGCGTTTCTGAGGAAATTCGAGTTCCGGGAATCCGATGCGGACAAGTGCATTTTCATAGGCAAAGTAGCACAGTCAATGGTGTATTTAGCATTGTTCGTGGACGACGGGTTGGTTACCACGGCATCGAAAGAGGCTCTAGAGTGCGTGCTCAGGCATCTCAGTGAGGCATTTAAAATTACGGTCGGTGATACGAGCCTATTCGTGGGCATGCAAATCGAGCGCGATCGAGAAGAAAAACGAATGTTCATACACCAAAGTGCTTACGCAAAGCGTGTGGTTGAAAAATTTGGTATGGGCGACGCGAAACGAATGAGTGTACCGTCGAATCCTAGCGTAATTCTACAACCTGTTGCAGAAGGAGAAGAGCGAATAGAAAACGTGCCGTACAGAGAGGCTGTAGGGTCACTAATCTTTCTAGCTATTATATCGAGACCGGATATAGCGTACGCGGTAAATTCAGTAAGTCGGTTCTTGAACAATCGCAATCGCGATCACTGGCGAATAGTGAAGCAGATAATCGCGTACGTAGCGGGAACGATCGATTACGGAATCGAGTATCATGGCAGTGGAAGCGTGCCGGGATTGGTCGGGTATTCGGATGCCGATTACGCAAGCGATGTCGAGACGAGAAAATCGACAACGGGCTACGTATTTAAGCTCGTAGGCGGCTCGGTCACGTGGTCTAGTCAGCGCCAAAGACTAGTAACACTAAGTACGACTGAGTAGGAGTATGTCGCAGCGGCGATAGCGGCGAAAGAAGCGATCTGGCTACGTAGCCTATTAGATGGGATCGGACATCCTTGTGATAAAGAAACTGTGATATTTATGGACAATAACAGTGCAATTAGACTAGGCAAGAACCCGGTGTTTCATCAGTGCACGAAACACATAGATGTTCGATATCATTTTATACGAAAGAAGATCGAATCGAAAGACCTGCGGCTAGAGTACGTGTGTACATAAAATCAAACCGCAGATATTTTCACGAAAGCCCTGGCGAGGAATCGGTTCGGCATGCTGCGTGAGAGTATGGGTGTGATAAAGCGTGCGATACGCAGAAAAGGTGGAAGTGTTGGGAATATTTCGTGCGTGTCTCCTCCCGAAAGGAACTAGCGAACGAGAGAGCTCATTGGCCGGTTGGGTCGGAGCAAGCGGCGAATGAGTGAGCGACGCGTTTGATAAATTAGTCAATCGTTAGCGAACGCTGTGTAAAGTTAGACGTACGAGTAAGAAATAAAGAAAACATAGAATTTGCTGTAGAGCGAAAACGTCTTGTCAATTTTTCCATCCACAAACCCTCACACGAAACCTATTGTTCCGGCGAAGCCGGAAATCGCAATTAACAACGGCGTGATTGTCAGCGACGCGATCGATGGAGCCGGCAACGTCGCTCAATGTCCGAGAGACGCTTCCCCTTCCATCGCTCACCGGTACCGGCTCGAGGCTCATCGGACGCCGGCTACTTCGTTTCAGTATTAGAAAAGTCTTTGTAACACACCTGCGCTCTGTTGTTTTATTTTCCGACAAACTCTGTAAAAACTGATAATTGACCTGTTACACACTTGCTCACGACTTTATATCTAGTGGAATTATAGTTTGACTCGGCTCGTACACGGATATTGAGTTCATGCAATAGGTAGTCAGCTCGTAGGGATTATCGGTCAACAAATGCGCTCGCAAGGCTGAACGGCAGCCATCTTTAGCTACTCGCATGAAGAAAAGCTCGTGACGGCTCAATATTTATAACGAAAGTAAAGGACGACGAATAAACATTCGGAGAATCTCAGAGTTGGTGTATTTTTTGAGACTCCCTTCACCGTTACCTCACCCACCAGACCCTTGCGCGAACACCTATCGATATTATACACAGCAATTTATAATCAAATTAATCAATTAATGATTAGTGATTAATGTATTGTATTTCTTTATTGTTTCCCCTTAGGGTTACAAGACTTCCATTTCTTTGTGACGGATGGTGAGCGGCGATGAATGAAATGCGCGTATAATTATGCGACAGAATTAGTTTATTAATTCAGATGGAGCGGTATAACGTCTTGATAGTTTAGGTGTTGGAGGAGGACTGATTCAGATGATGAAAGAGGCTGGGAGAAAGGGTTTGAAAGAAAGAGTTTAGGAGTGGAGGGGATGTCGCGTGAGGGTGATAAGGGACCGTGGGATTGTGGAGTCAGCGGAATTGGGAGTTAGCAAGAAAAGGATTAGGAGTAGGTGAGAGCGGTGGGAATAGAATGTGGGACCGTTACATCTTCTTCTTTACATTCTTCCCTATTTACATTTTCTTACTCTATGTCCTTCTTCTACTACCTTATTCTATTTACATTTTCCTTATTCTACTTCCTCCGCCTCTCGCTTGCCCCTTTCGCCACTTGCTCGCCCGCTTCCTTTATCGCTCGCACTTTCACTCGCCTTTACATTTTTTTCCCTACTGTCTACTTATAATGTCCTCCTTTCCTCTCCTTCCCTTCTTCTCCCGACGTCCGTTTCCTCTTCATTCATTCCATTCGGTCTTTCACTCCTTTCTTTCCTTGTCCTCTTCCCCTTTCCTTATTCCCCCGTTTCCTCGTGATCTCTTTCTCTGTCCATTTCTTTCATCCACTCCTCCCCTCCCTCCTCCTCATCCACTATTTCTCTTATTCTCTCTCCTATCCCCTCCTCTCTTCTCTTTCATCTTTACACCTATCCAGCTCGTGTTTCCATGTCTCTTCTTCTCTCCCGCACATTCTGCATGTCCTTTCCTCCTCCTCCTCCCAGTATCTTCTTTCTCTCATTTCGTTCCCTAACCTATACCTCGCTATTCTCCTATACCTTTCCTCTGCCCAGCCTGTACTTAGATATTTTGGTATCCTCTCCGTCTATACTTCCCTGTACCACCTATTGTACGTGGACTCCCTAATCCTCTCCACTCTTTCTGCCTCCTGTTCCCTCCTGTCCTCCTTCTCTACTTTCTCATATCCTTCCGCCTCCGTCCCATTTTCCTCTCTCCTTTTTCTTCCCTTCTCTTTCATCTCTTTTCTCTCTTTCTTCTATTTCGACAACCGCTCTTCCCCCTCCCCTTCCCTTTTTTTTCTAGTTCCTCTAAGCATTTTCTTGCTATCTCACTTCCTTCTCCTCCTTTCAGCTTTTCTTCATATCTCCACGCCCTCTTTCCTGCTCTTGTTCTTATTTTCCACCTTTTTGCTTTTTCGCTGATCATATATCCTGGCCTCCCCCAGTCCAACCGTAACGTCCATCTTATACAGGGTGGCCCACATAACTCTTAACAGCTGAATATTTCGGAAACTATTTGTCCAATCAAAAAGTTGTTTATGACAAAGTTTTATGCTTTCGAGAGGTCTTTCTAACTACAAAAATATAAAGTTAGAAAGGCCCCTCGAAAGCATAAAACTTTCTCATAAACAACTTATTGATTGGACAAATAGATTCCGAAATATTCAGCTGTTAAGAGTTATGTGGGCCACCCGATATATCGTTCCTGCATGCTCTCTATTCTCTTCCTTTCCTCCCATCCCCAAATTTCCACCCCGTATCCCATCACTGTCCACACCAATGCGTCAAACAGCCATATTCTTCTTTTCCAATCTCTCTCGAATTTCCTTTTTCCTATACCCCACACCTGTTTCATCACCGCCCCCGCCTTCCTTATCCTATCCCTTAGTTGTCCCTCCGGTCTCCCGTTTTTTTAAAATACATATCCTAAATGTTTGAATTCCTTTACCTCCACTATCCTCCTTCCCCGATACTTCCATTTTATTTTCATACTCCCAACCCCCCCCCCCCTTTCCTAAATCTCATTACTTTCGTTTTCCCTACGGTTACCTCCAATCTCTTTTTCTCAAAATACCTTTCCAGCCTCTTTATCATACTCTCCATTTTTTCCTCTCTCTCCACCAACATCACCGCATCATCCGCATATGCTAACGAGCATATTCTTCTCCCTCCCACTCTCACCCCTCCCCACCTTCCCTTACCTAACTCCTGTTCCATATCCGCCGTCAATATATTAACACGTTGAGCGCCACGTCCGCCATCGGTGGCTGACACTAGACTTTCCGTTTAGGCCGCGTCAGCCATCGGTGGCTGACACTAGATTTTCTGTTTAGGTCGCGTCAACCATCGGTGGCTAACAGCGTGTAACATGAGAACTATAAAATTTTACACTATTTTGCGGAATTACACAAAATTTATTTAAAATTTACTTAATTTGGTATTATTACAGTATTAATGGGTTTCATTGTAACATGGCAAACATAAAAATGGTTTTCCTTTACAATTGTTACAAAATGTTACAACACGCTTGGTCTTTCTCCTTGCCATCACTCTGCCATCTTTTCTTACATTTTTGTGATAACATAATTTGCAATACTTTTGAACTTCAGAGACTTTTCCCGATTTTATTTCGAGTTCGTGTTTTTTTATGGATCTTCTTGTAATTTTGCTCGGTGGAATGTTTTCTTTGTCACAACTTGTAAGATGGACTGCTAATTTTCTGCTTCGTAATATTTTTATATAAAATGTAACTATTTACAACCGTAGTATTTAATAACAATTCGAAAGCTAGGTTTCTATACCATTGTAGGGACTTGCATAATGGATTGTTGTAGGCGTTCATTTGGTCGGATAAATCTACAGCTGACTTTTGTTTATTGTAGTCTACTATAATTTGTGGCTTGATCTGGCCTCCTGATCGGCGTTCAACATTCACCATTTCTAACGAGTGCTTTGTCGATAGAACTAGGATGTCTTTCTTATCTTTCCACTTTAAAATGGTTATCCCGTGGTTATTTTCCTTTGCTATGATTTGTCCTCGTTTTAATTTTGTTGAAAGCACTTGGTGCGAATTTCCTCTTCGATTTGTGCGTAACGTTCCCACTAAATGGGTGTTTTTTCTTATTAATTTTTCGGCTAATTCTAAACTTGTATACCAGTTGGCCGTATACAGCGTGTGCCCCTTATCAAACAAATCTTCGCAAAGAGACATTACAATATTAGTTGGCGTAGTTTTTTCTTTTTCTACGGTTTTCCCTGTGTATACGCGGAAAGCATAGGTGTATCCCGATCCGCAGCACAACTTAAATATTTTTATTCCATATTTGTGGCGCTTTTGTTTTAAATATTGTCTAAATACAATGCGGCCACGAAACGGAATCAAGGATTCGTCAATACACATGTCCTCGGTCGGATTGTAATATCTTTTGTAATTTGTCTCCAAAATGTCTATAATTGGTTGTAATTTATATAAACAATTGGAACCATTATCTTTTTCGTTGTCTACAAAATGTAGCATTCTTAGTAATAATTCAAATCGGTTCCTTGACATGACCGTTTTTGGGAACGTTTGCAAATAGGCAGGATCATTAGACCAATAATGGTGTATGGCCGGCAATTTTACTAATCCCATCCATAGGACGAGTCCAAATAATCTCCTAATTTCAGACTTACTTGTTTCTGTCCACTTTGCCAAGCGCTGCGTGTATCCAGCTTCTATTTTCTGTGCTGCATATAAGTTGGTTTGTTCGGCAATTTCCTCGAACAGTTCATCCGGTACAAATAATTGATAGCTAGTTTCTACGGCTATGTCTGATCCTATATGCTCCCTTACAAACCCCGAAGGATGTGTAAATGGCACAATCTTTGGCTGATTGCCCCTCGGGTCATGCCATTCTTCAACAATCTCTTCCTCTTCGTCAAAGGATAAAAATACATCCACTCTAGGCCGTTTTCTAGCAAAAATAATTTCACTGCTGCTGTCGCTTTCACACTCTCGGACTGACATTTTGACGCTCAGGGCTAAAGAAAATTTTTGTTTGCACGGAGACAAGAACTGTAATGAACTGATTTGTCGCAAAAAGAATAACGGTCACGAATCCATTTCGAAGAAATTTTATCTGAGCGGGCTAAGCGGTAAGAAAAACAAAACAGACTTGGCGCGTAACGTGTTGAAACCATAGACTTATAAGATAGACTGAGCGCTCCCATGAGAGGCACTGAATCAGTATATAAAGGACAGAGATGTATCGGGAGTATTCTTCTCTCATTTCAATCGGTGTAGTGGTGGGAGTGAACGGAGCAGGGGAAGTGGAACACATTCATAACGCAAACGCGTGATTTCTCCTCACTCTCCTCTGCTGCCTCATCCCCACCACAAGTATTCTGAGACAGAGAGAAGAGTACTCCCGATATATTGTCATCCTTTATATGTTGACTTCAAACGGCCAATGAGAGCACTCAGTCTATCTTATATGTCTATGGTTGAAACAAAGCCTATAGGTTGTGACGAGGCAGTATTGGCCTCGCAGTCACGTCGAGGGTAAACAGCAGCGTCGCGCCGTCTCGCACCCGTGGTCGAAACAATGTACAGTAGAACGGGCACTGTCGTCGAATCTTCGTCAATTTCAGAAAGACGACGAGCAACGACGTCGCGAAACGACGGAGAGAGACGGCGGCCGACGGGGGTGCGAGAGAGATGGCTGTGCCGAAGGATCGATCGTCGATCGTCGGGTGGACCTTCCCCCACCACGTGAGCGAGCGACCGACGGAGCCGGCCGGCGAGAAGAATTAGATTAAGATTTCAGTTAGATTTTGGAGTGCAAATGGCACGAATGAGAGAGATTGGTCGCCGTTTGCGACAGAGTTAGCTTTGGTCAAGTGTGGAGACAGTATCGGTAGATTGTAAGACAGTTGAGTTTCTGAGATCGTGAGAGTTTAGTATTGGGAGCGAAAGAGTGCAAGAAACGAGTGGAGAGTTGTGAGAGAGAGGAGTCGAGAGTGCAGAGTGACGAGAGCGTGAGAGCGAGAGAGGATACGGCGAGCGAGCGTGCGAGCGAGAGGGACCGGAGGACGAGCGAACGCTGAGCGAGGGACCGTGGACGAGAGCGAGAGAGACCGGAGGTCGATCGAACGCTGTGCGAGAGCGAGAGGAAGAGAGAAACAAGGTAGGCGCACGCGGTGCACCCTTTTTATAGTACCGCGACGCAGTAGAGCGCATCTCAGCCCCGTCCCTTCGTCCCGTGAAAAAGGCCGTGCCCTCCGGCGTCTCCGGAGGTCGGAGTACGAAAGCGAACGAAATTGTATAGAGAAGTAAGGAAAATAAATGGTGATTGTTTCGTTATTAAATTATCGGTGCTCACCCGTTATTTTGAACAAAATATAAATAGTTGAACTTGCCCCCGAATACCCCCTTCCTTCCCTGAGTTTAGCCGAGGCGAGTCGGAAGAGTAAGCTACCCCCCTTGGTATTTCGGGGCGAATGAAATACCTGGCGCCCCAATACGGCAAAGGCGAATTTGGGAGAAACTAGACGCGGGCGTCATTAATGATTTTATGACTGGCAGCTCGCCACCTGTTTTGCACGGAATTTTCAGCAAAGCGAGCTCGTCACAAGGTATAACGTTAAAAATGTAAACTATCTTGTACTGCGATCGGAAACACCGGCCCTTCAATACCAGTGCGTATAAGCGGCGCTCGTGGCCTGAACGGGATTGTCTT
This sequence comes from Netelia melanura, assembly GCA_964007305.1. Lineage (NCBI taxonomy): Eukaryota > Metazoa > Arthropoda > Insecta > Hymenoptera > Ichneumonidae > Netelia > Netelia melanura. The sequence continues at coordinate 23,379,745 of OZ023258.1, forward strand.
AGAAATACGCGTGGCGCTCAACGTGTTAAACAAAATCGGACTCATTGGACATTCCTGTCTAACCCCCCTTCCCGTCCAAAAACCCACCCCTATTTCGCCCTCCGCTTTGACCCTGCTTATTGTTTCTTTGTACACCTCCTCTACTCTCTCTCTCAACCCTACTCTTACTCTTCTCCTTTCCATTGCCTCCATCAAAGTTCTTCTATCCACCGTATCAAATGCCGCATTTAAGTCGACGAAGAGCCCTAACACTCTCCTCCCTTTCTCTTCCGCTAGCCGTCTATTTACTATATAGTTTAAAATGTATATATTATCTATAATTCCCATCCCCCTTCTGAAACCCGTCTGGTTCGGTAGTATCATGTTCTTTCTCTCCACTTCCTCCTCTAATCTCTTCGCCAACACCGTCGTGTATATTTTGTATATCGTCCGCATTAGCGTCACCCCTGTATAATCCTCCACTTTCCTCCCTTCTCCCTTTTTTACTATCGGCGCAATTATTCCCGTTTCCATTCCTGCGGCCATCCTTCCCCCCTCCACACCCTCCTGCATATCTCTCATGCCATTTCACTGCTCCCCCCCCCTTCCATGCTTCATTCGGCACCTCGTCCTACCCCATCGCCTTTTCTTCTTTCAATTTCTTTATCACCTTTTGTTTTCACCCCCATCCTTACTCTTCCCTCCACCCTCCTATCAGTTCCATAAAATATTCCTTGCACTCCTATTTCCCTATTCCGTCCGTTATCCGTTTCCTACTTTTCCCTCCTTTATTCACGATCCTCCACATACTCTTTTCTGTCTTTGCTTGCTCTATTTCCTTTATCATTCTCTCCCATTCCTCTTCTTTTTTCTTTTCACATAATTCCTTATATTCCCTCTTTTTCTCTCTGTATTTCTCCTTCGTTCCCCCTTTCTTCCTCCCTTTCCGCAACTCCTTTCTCGTCTCTGCTTTTTTCTCTCTGCACTCTTCATCCCACCACCCCTTCCTCCTTTTCATCTTTTCCCTTTCAGGTCCTTTTTCTTCACTTTCCCTTACCTCTCTCTTTATTTTCTCTATTGTCCCATTTATTGCTTTCTGTGCCTCCTCTTTTTCCATCCTAATTCCCTGTATTCCTTCTATATATTTCTCTTTTCTTTCCTCCGACCATTTTCCTCTCCTCTTTTTTCTTCCTCTCTCCCTTTCCTTTTTTCATCGTTACCACTAGTGGCTGATGATATGATTCTATCTTGTTCCCTATTTCCAAACATTTTATCCCCTTTCTCGTATTTTCATCCACCAGCACATAATCTATCACCGTCTTCCCTCTCGCGCCTATATACGTATACTCTCCCTCCTCATCCCCCTCTATATTCCCATTCATAATCGCCCATCCCACTTCCTCTAACCTACTTACCATCTACCTCCCTTCCTCGTTTACCTTTCCATCCTTTGATTTCCTTCCTCCTACCTTCTTCTCCTCCTCTGTTCCCGCTCTCCCCCTTTCGTTCCTGTCCTTACATCAAAATCCCCTCCTATTATCACTTTTTCCTTCTCATTTTGTCCTTCTATCCACACCCTTATTTTCTCCAATTTCCTTCCCATATCTCCGTTTACATACACCGCCACTACCGTCCATACCTCTTCCCCGGCTCTCACCATTCTCCACATCATCCCTTCTTCTTCCTCCTGTTCCTCCTCTTCCTTCTCCATCGCCATCTCTTCTTTCACCCCCCATCAACAATCCTCCTATCACCCTCCCTTTCTTATTTCTCTTCTTCGCTCCTTATCTCGTCCATTAATATCCCTTCGATAGCTTGCGCTTTATCTTCTTCCAATTTTTCTCCTCTATCCACATTTCTGTTGCCACTATCACTTCCCATTTCTCTAGCTCTTTTTAGAAATCCTCATCCTTGTTTCCTAGTCCTACCACATTCCAAAACCCTATTTTCCATTCTTCTCTTCCTCCCTTCCTTCTACCCCCCCCCCCCTTCCTCGCTCTCTCTCTCTAACGGTGAGTACGATAGTTGAGCTTGCTTTCGCCTCCCTGAAAATCGGATTTCTGTTGCGCTGCTGCCTACGGGCATTTCTGCTTCCAGCCTTAAAGCACGCTCCTAAATGCTTTCATCGATTTTTTCCCACTAACTTCGCTGGAATTCGACTGGATTATTGGGAAAGTTGGTGAATAGCGGTGACACATTTCCTAACCTAAGTTTTTGTGAATCTTCGTGAGCCGCTGGTCAATCAATCGTGCTCTCTCTGTCTACTGGCGGATCGCTGGCGCATGCGCGGCTAACACCCATCGAACGCTGCTCGCGTTACCATCGATTGTCGTCGGCTGGATCGCGCATTCTTAATTATCATTACCACTTTGCTTCTGCCAAGGACAGCCCTGATGCTGCGTTGTCCCCCTCTACTATATCGACCGTCGCCTGTGTGATCATTGTTATCTGCTACTATACTATCATCGATCGTCGCCTAACTTTTCAACACTGCTGTAAGCTACACTACCATCGATCGGCGCTTAATCTCTCAACACTGATGTAAGTTATCTGCATTACCTGGATTGACCACTGGCTCGGGTCAGCTATATTATGAACATGATTATGATTATAATAATATCTATTCAGGCGTGAGTGTGACTGTTGTGCTAGGCGATACCGTGTTGTTCAGTATTGCAGTACGTATGTCGAAAGTTTGCTATAAGTGTAATAGAGCGATAGCGTATAATTCGGCGGATTGCTCGCGTTGTCGACGCACGTTTCATCCGGGTTGCGTTAAGCATTATTTTGCCCTGAGATCAGTTAATTCCTGCTGCAAATCTGATCTTCAAACCATGGAAGGCAACGCCTCAGCATCGAATTCTATACCTGCGATTAGCGTCTGTACTCCTGAGGATACGCCTAACACCGCTGTTAAATCGCTCGAATCAATCGCCGCTCTCGTGCGTCAGTCCGGCGCTAACACGGACGTTGTCGTTGCCGAACTGCGGGCATCCATAGTGGAGATGAGAGATCAGGTCGCAAATGAACTACGCGAGGCAATGGCTACTGAACTTCGGGCATCGATGACCGAGATGCAGGATAAGGTAGCCAATGAATTACGCGAGTCAATGGCTGTGATGAGCACGGCTCTAAGCGGTATTCCTGCGCTTGTTAAGGTTGTCACCTCCCATACTGACCAGATCGCTTCTCTTGAGGCTAGTGTCGCTTCTCTTGAGTCCAGGAATGCAGGACTCACGGATGAGATTGCTAATCTCAAGGCTAAGTCACTCAACGTGAACTTCCGCGAAAACGGTCCAGCCGAGATTGTTGTGGCAGGCATTCCGGAAGGGCTGACTGAATCTCCGCGCTGCTTAGTACAAAAGTTTTTTAATGCGCTAGGTGTGAGTGATCTGGTTTGCCATGCCTTGGACGCCCGAGTTATGGTCCGCAAAGTTCGCGAAGCCGGCCAAAGCCAAAACCTTAACGCGGGGGTAGCACTAAATTCCATGCGTCGCTCTTTCTCTATTGCTGTGTCGGTCACTTCGGCGGCGGTCAGGGATGCCATAATTAGGGCCAAGAAAACGAAGCGAGACCTGACGATCAGCGAGGTCTTTAATTCCAGCTCAAAGGGCAAGATCTTTGTCAATGAGCTCCTGTCATCGGAGAAGTATAAGTTGTTACGTGAGACGAAAGCGCGTGCGGCGGACTCGGGCTACAAGTATGTCTGGGTTCGAAACTCTTCTATTTGTGTTAGAAAGGAAAACGGGGCGCCATTGATTTCGATTTGTTCAGAAGATGACCTGTCTAACCTTATCTGACCGCCAACAACATCTTTGGTAGCGGCATCGAGATCGAGCTCGAACTCCACTGGCATTGTGCCGACACTTGACCTGAGTGTTCCCGATGTGAGCGGGACCTCACGAAAACGAACTCAGGTCTTCAACCAGTTATCCATAGTGCATTCAATGCAAATTCTCTTCTTGGGCATATTGACCCTGTCCGTATCCACTTTGTGGAAAATCCGTGCCACATAATCTCTATATCGGAAACATGGCTTCACCCTGGCATCCACGATAGCCTTGTTAACCTCGATGAGTTTTTCTTAGTACGTAATGATCGTGGCGGAAAGCGCGGAGGTGGGGTCGCTTGTTATATCAGGAAGTCGTTGACTGCAAAGGTGCTTGATGCCTCTCCCAGTCGGTTTTCTAATGCGCCGGAATACATCATGCTCCATATTGATTTGCCTCGTGGTGAGTCCATGTTGTTCACGACATTATATAGGAGGCCAAAGGGTCGGCTGCTACATAATTTCGAAGCCAGTTTTTGCCGGTTGGCTCACCTGTATAAAAACATTGTTATCTCCGGTGATTTTAATTGCAATCTTCTCCTCAATGATTACTCGGCTGGTTACCTTAAAAATTTTATCAGCTCTCACTCCATGTTTCTAGTGCCATCTGATGCCACATTTCATACCGCTCATAATGACTCGTGGCTGGATGTGGTGATCCTTGATGACGAAGATAAGCTTGCATTTTTCTGTAAATCATCCGCTCCTTTCATCGCTGGTCATGATTTGCTTACGGTTCGGTATGCAATACACATGCCGTCAGATTCGTTTCGTCTTATTATCAAACGGATTACCATAACTAATTTTGATCAGAATGAGTTTCTTACAACTCTGCACTCTGAGTTTTCATCAGTCGTAGCCTATGACTCGGAAGCCATCCCTACTGCTGAGCATCTTGAGGCACGGTTAGCAGCGGTGACACAGTCACTCCGCTCTGCGCTCGACAGGCATGCCCCGGTCGTGGAATTCAGAGCCAAGAAGCAGCCTATGCCATGGCTTACGGACGAACTAAGGTGCATGATCAAGCACAAGAATGCGATCTACAAACGTGCGAAAAAGGCGAATAGTGCTATAGGCTTCGTGAGGTATAGACAGCTTCGTGATCAGGTTACGACGGATATTAGAAGGGCGAAAAATGGGTTTTTGTTTTCAAAACTCAATTCGTTAAGGGATCCCAAGATGTTGTGGTCAGAATTACGGCACTTGGGCCTGGTCAAGGCGTCACTCTCTACTCCGCTCCATTTTTTTTCGCCAAACGAGTTGAACTTACACTATGGTGCAATCTCAGCCTCTTTGCCTCCTATTACTGAAGATCAATTCCATTCTATGTTACTCGACAACCAGGTTGTCGATACTTCCTTCACATTTAGCGAGGTCTCTGAAACGGTGGTCCGTGGTTACCTTCGCCGTTCTGAGTCCACATCTCTTCGTGCCGGCCCCGATGGTATTTCCAAGTTCGCTATTGCTAAGGCGCTGAATATCGTGTGCACGCACTTGGCGGACATATTCAATCTATCGATGCGACTTTCTCACTTCCCCCAGCTATGGAAGAGAGCGAACGTACGCCCTCTTCTGAAGGTAAAGACACCTCAAACGCCCTCTGACACGCGGCCGATAGCAATCTTGCCAGAATTTTCTAAGGCGTTTGAGCGAATAATCTTCGACCAAATTTCTAGTTTTCTGGTTTTGCGGAATTTTTGGGATCCGAGGCAGTCAGCTTACAGAAGTGCACATAGCACCCAAACTGCTCTGCTGAGAGTGACGGACGACATACGGCGTGGAGTTGACGAGAGGAAGTTAACAATTTGGGTCCTGTTTGACTTTAGCAAGGCATTTGACACGGTCCCACATCTCAATCTCCTCAGAAAGATGAGATTGGCAGGCATTTCGGATGCTGTGCTTAAGTGGTTTTTTTCCTATCTCTCTAGTCGATCGCAGGTCGTAGCGGATGGTAGTGGTGGTTTCTCGGACCCGATCCACTTATCAACTGGAGTGCCGCAGGGCTCAGTTCTTGGACCGCTATTATTTGCTCTTTACATTAATGATATTGGGGCGAACTTGCGACATTGCAACCACATGATTTTTGCTGATGACACGCATATATACTTGCAGTGTTTCCCCTCAGAGTTAAATAGCGCGATCGCTATGATGACGCATGATGTCAATGTCATCGCCGACTTTGCGAAACATAATGGGTTAGCCCTTAACATCGCTAAATCGAAGGCGCTAATCATGGGTAGCAGGGCCTACGTTGCGGAAATAAATCTATCTGATATCCCTTCCATTACCATTGACGCGTTAACTCTCCCGTATGTGACTGAAGCGCGTAACCTTGGAATTATGTTATGCTCAGATCTAGCATGGAATAGTCAGGTTGCCGCTGTGTCGCAACGGATTCATGGCGTGTTGCACAAATTAAAATTTCACAAGGGCTCACTGAGCACTGATGTGCGAATCACCTTAGTCAGATCACTCATTCTACCCCTGTTTGATTACTGCTGCCTCGGTTATCATGATCTTACTGAGACCCTCAATGGGAAACTGGAAAAGCTACTAAATTGCTGCATTAGATTTATATTTGACCTGCGTCGCGACGCATCTATATCGGAATACAGGCGGAGGCTAAACTGCCTGTCAGCTAGGGGCTGTCATCAATGTACAGTGCACTGTTTTCCAGCGTGCCGCTGTACATCAGTGAAATTGTGCCCAGAGAGGCTCCTAATGTGAGACGGTCTGCCAGGCGCGATGATCTGATCTCTTTTGATATTCCGATCCACCGAACAATGATGTTTCATCGATCCTACCGTGTCTCAGGTCCTCTCTTATGGCATTCTCTGCCGAGCAACGTTCGAGCGTCGACGTCTAACGATGTATTTAAAAGCCGACTATTCAACTACCTTCTAGAAACCGAGAGGCAGGCTCGCTAGTTCACAACATTGATAGGTAGTAGGAAGACACGGCGTATTGTCTTGACTGCATCTCGGGGCTACCTCGTTCCTTAGTTTCAACAGCAGATTGTATAGTAAATGAATTATTATGTATTAGGCTTTTGCACTTAAGTATGCTTATATTTTCGGAATTATGTGAATTACTATTACTGTACTGCTATACCTAGGATTGCATAGTACTGATTAGTCTGCTATCAGCAGTGGTTTCATGTTACTGCTGGATTTGATTTTGTTGTGTGTTTGTGACAGCATTTAATCACAATTATTTTTGACTGTATAATTAGAATTAGAATTATTTTAGTTAAGATGGTAGAGGAAGTTCTCTTCCTCTACCATCTTTCATACCTTCCCTTTCCTCATCCCAAAACCACCATTCCCCATTCACCCTTTCCAACCAATTCCTTCTTTCCCTTTCTCCTATTTCTTTTATCCTCCATTGCATCCTTCTCTCCTGCCATGTCATGTCTTCCTCTATTATCTCCCTCCTTCCTCTTAAATTCCCTTTCTTCCTCAACACCTTTCTTTTCCCCTCCTCGTCGTCCATTCGCACCTCTATCATCGTCGCTCTCCTTGCTCCTCTTCCTTTTCCTATCTCTTTTACTTCTGCTATTTTCGCCTGTACTCCTATTTTTTCCAGTAATCCCCTCGCCGTTTCCTGCACCGTCCACCGTACTTCCACCCTTTTTATTACTATTTTCCTTCTGCTTTCTTCTCCACTTTCCTCTCCATTTCCTTTACTCTCTCTTCTAGTTCCCTATTCCTTTCTTCTCCTGTCCTGCCCCCGTCGCCTCCGTTTCCTTCTTTCCCCCTCTCTATTTCTATCTTTCTTATTCTCCTTTCTATTTCTTCCATTCTTTCTCTCCCTTGCTCCGTTTCCTCAGCTTTCCTCTCTAATTGCCCTAATCTCTCCTCCATTCCTTCTTTTTCCCTTCTCCATCTTTCTTCCCCCTTTTTTATTTCGTCCTTTATCTTTTCCATTTCCTCTTTCATTTCTTTCAAAATCTTTCGACAAACGACACAAGCCTGTCTTAATATAGTGGCATCGTTCTTGCAATAGCTTGTAATTTCTTTTGAAAAATCGAACACGTAATCAGCACTTTTTAGATCATTATACCATGCAGAAAAACGCTCGCGTTCCTCCACACGCATCGTATCAGGAGAATAGTGATCTATAGAGGGTAGTGGGCCGATATAATTTTGATTTTCAGGTATCTTAAATAAATGAGGAAAAGACCCTTTGGCAAGAGCGTTCCTCAGTCCGAAGGCTTTTGGTAATGCGCTCAGAGGCATGTGGAAGTAATGTAGGCTATCGAGAAATACAACTTTTCCAATACGCATCGTGATAATTTTAGTACCATTCATTATTAAAGTGGGTAGCTGCGTTTTTTTCTCTTCAATTAAATAACGTAGAATGAACTGCGCGTCGAAACCACCCGCGTTATGGGCTATTAAAAATGTATGAGAGAAACCTGGAATACTTTTCATACCTAGCTCTACAAGCTGACACACGAGGTTCGTTCTAAATATAAATTCGTGAACGCCACAATACTCGCAAGTCTCGTCGATGGTCTTGTTATCGCAGCACCGCGTGCAGACGCGCTGGTCCACACAGAGATTCGGCTCGTGAATACGTACGAAGGGATCGCCTTTTACAGATGTACACTGTTGTGTCTCAAAATCATAAAAAATAAATATATTCTCTTTTGAGGTGTTAAGAGAGCGAATAGGTCTCATGAAACATAGATGGTTATAGGGTTGACAAGCTTTGCAGGTTTTACAAAAACCCGTACCGCATGTATAGTTCTTCCCGTCCAGACGTCTGATAGAGCAGAAACAATTACGGCAACGTTTAAGAGATTCGCAAACAGTATTTACCCTGCGTCTACGACGGATTGTCACAACTCTATGATTTTGCAGGCACCTCTCCCCAAAGAAATCACGATAACAGCTCTCGCACCTGATTGTACCGATCGAAATTGCCTCGCATGCCGGTGTTTGAAGACAGCGGGGACATTTATTTTTTAAGCACCTATGGTTACATCGAAAACGGGCATTACAAGTTACACAGAAGTTTAAGCTACCCACTGTACCTCGTAGATTTAAAATAGGTTGAAAGTGGGGTGATCGTTCGCAATACAAAATATATAATGTGTGTTGGATTGAGCCAGCGATAGCCGTAACCTGTGCCTGCACCTGTGTACCGTCAAATAAAGGTGCCTCGCGTCGGCCCAATGTCAAAAATTCAAAAACTATGATTGCAATCTCTGTCTGAGCCAAATAATTTTTATACAAAGCAATTTCACGCGTTGTACAACCATTGCGCGGTATATTAATACAGGCTTTTCTCGTAAGCTCAAGCGCTGCTTCTTTTTGGACCGATCCATTAATGCGTCTAATAAGTTGTCATCTGTTGTGTAATGCCCCCGTACGTATTTCACCCCTCTCGGCACATGCCAGCGCTGCTACTAGCGAGCGGGTAAGCACAAATTATCAGTGTTGCGAATCGTTAAAATAGATTTCTAAGCGACACCCTCGTGTGTTAAACCTTTTCGCCCGCGTCCCTCTACACGTTTAACAATACACGTTTTCATATTAAAGGAATCATCAATGTTCATAGACGTTGTACTTTGAGTAAAACTTGTTATTAATTGCCAAATATCCTTGAAGGTATAGTCGCGAACGGGTCGAAATGAAAGCCAAACAGGACCGTGTGCTAGGCTATTCGCTGTGAACGAGATTCCTGCATAGTCACCACCCTCACAACATCTCGTGAGATGCGTTAAAAGGTCGCGGAATGCTCCCTCGAGCCATGCTGTCACACCCACTCCTGGGGGCGGCTGACGGATACGCATCGTCGTCTCAGGACCGCGTAGTTGAAAGCGCCTAAAGTAACGATCTGTGTCATGTATGATAATGATTCTATCACCAGGCAGTTGCACATCTCCAAACACCTGGGCCCCCGGTGTCTTACGCTTTTGTCCCGCACCCGTTTGTATATCTGTAATAAAAGAACTGTGTAAAACGTTTGAAGTTTAGACGGTCTAGAAATATATATTACGACTTTAATGTACCTTGTTCTTCTACTTCTTCTTCTTCTTGCTCGTGTCTGTAGTTTTGATTGCCGTTATAAGGAATAACGGCGTATGGATCGTCTTCGTCGCTACTATCGGTGTAATTTCTTTTAATAACGTCACGATACTCGGTTCTTAGACACAGACCTGAAGGTCCTGCAGTCGGTTCTCTTTCTTCTTCGGCAGGGTATGGTGTCTCATCCCCACTACCGGTTTCAGACTTGTGAATTATTTCGCTGCTTTTTCGTCTTTGACATAGGCCCGGCGGACCGGCGAGCTGTTCTATTTCTCGAGCAGTGTTCAGAAACGTGCGTAGTGTCGGGAGTCCATGTGAGAGGTCAGCAGGTCTCGGCATTTGACCCTCGTGTGGACTCGTGCGTACTCGCGCGTAACGAGATCTCCCCCCACTTATCAATCGATGAGCGAGGTCGATTTCCGGCATCTTCACTTCTAGTTCGGCTTCTACTGAAAACGGATCGACACGCGCTTCAAACAAGTTTCCTCATACGCATAATTCGACTTCGGCTATTCCTTCAAGTTATTCCTTTCGATTCTGTGGACACTATTATTTCGGACCGGCTATCCTTCCATTGATTCTGACTTGATTGCGGCTAAATTCTATATGCGATTCTTTGATAACGACAACGGCTTTATCTACGGATTGATTCTAACGGCCACACGGTCGCGAGCGTGACGCCGACGCCATTAACGCTTCTACACGAATCTTGTACAGTGTATAGTATTATAATAAACGTTGTTTATATATTTTGTTAATTCTTCCGGTCTCTTCATCTCTTTTTTTCGCGAGTTCACCATTTCACTGTGCTTCTCCGTTCCCTCACTTCACCTAAACCAGATCCCGGGTCTGCTCCCACCTTTGCAGATAAGCAGGGTATGTTAATTCTAAACAATAATCATTATAAATTTTAGAAAAATAAGCTTTAAATTGGAAGTTTAAATAAATAGAAATTTTCAATACGCACCATCGGCGGTAGTTCCCTCCTGATATTCTACAATGCGTGTAGGTTCTGTGAGAGAGGCTTCTTCGTCGCTTGACGCGTCCAAAAATTGTTGATAACCTATTGCACCATTTTTATTATAAAAATATAGTTCTTCTTAAAACCATGTAAAAAAGAGTACTTACCCCTAATTTCATCTACAATAGCGCGGACGCTCTGAGATCCTTGAAGACCGCGCCTCTATAGCTCTTCATACACACATGTTAACACACTCCGGCCCTGCAGTATACCCCTGTTATAAGCTATCACTATATTGCGCAGGGGCGCCCACCATATAAGATATTTCACGCGGTTAACGAGTCTATCGCCCGATAAATGTCTTAGTTCATAGCACCGCTGAGCGTCACATCGACGACGTATCTGCACACTATGTAATTTTACAAAACGTAAAAAAAAGCGGATACATTTGCGAAGAGCACGATCTGCCATCATTACACAATAAAATATAACCCTCTGTTACACTGTTCGGTTGAGACTGTAACTTCTATATCAAAAGAGATGTATAAAAGACAGTCTTATACTCATATTTGATGTGTATGCAATTTTGACCAAAGTAGCGAGTCTTGTGTAAAACGTGCAGGGGTATCGGTTTCACGAGCCGTTAGATCACTCGCAAAGACGGCTAGTCTAACGAGGTCATCTTTATACATACAGTCAGTGACGAAATTGAGTGGACACTTTCTAGTATAAAGTGCCGGAACGGTTTTTTATGTCATTTGGCCGGTAATTGGCCTAGGCTAATTTAACCAGCGTCATTTTAAAGAGGAGCAATTTACCTTCATTTTGGCTATATTAAAAAAATGTTACGATTTTTTTTTTTTACAATTGGCACCCAGTTCTGAAATAAAAAATTTTTGCCGTTTTCTTGTTTTTCTTTGAGTGGATACCTTTCGTAGTAAAATTTGTTTAGCAAATTTCTTTAACCGTGATCGTAAAGGGAGCAATCAATTCAATTTCAGCTTCAATTCTTTTTTTAGAAAACATTCTACGATTTTTTTTTTTCAATGCTATTTCATTTTTTGAGAAAAAATAGACGATTTGAAAATTGCTCTGCAGGACGAAAACGATGAGGTTTCCAACAAAATCTCAAGATGTTAAAAAGTTGTATCACTTTTTGGTGAGTTCACGAGAATTTTTTCAGATTTTTTTTTCGAAATTTGTTTTCCACCTATTTCCCGTCAGTTCGATTGATGCGAATACCATGAAATCAATAGAATTAAATTTGTTACTTACATATTAAACTTTAGTCTCTTCGGAGGTTTATTCGACGACACCAAAGTTTATTTGGTATGTAATAAATTTAATTATATTATTTTCATGGTATTTAAATCAATCGAGCTTCGACAGAAAATAGATGGGAAACAAATTTTGAAAAAAAAATCTGAAAAAATTCTCGTGAACTCATCAAGAAGTATTACAACTTTTTACCGTCTTGAGGTTTTGTTGTAAACCTCATCGTTTTCGTCCTGCGCAGCAATTTTCAAATCGTCTATTTTTTCTCTAAAAATGAAATATCTTTGGAAAAAAAATCGTACAATTTTTTCTAAAAAAAAGAAATTGAAGGTTGGACTACTCTCTTTACGATCACCGTTAAAGAAATGTGCTAAACAATTTTTACTACGAAAGGTGTCCACTCAAAGAAAAACAAGAAAACAGCCAAAAAATTTGTTTTCAAAACTGGGTGCCAATTGTAAAAAAAAATTGTAAATTTTTTTTAAAACAGCCAAAATGAAGGTACATGGCTCCTCTTTAAAATGACGTTGGTTAAATTGGCCTAGGCCAATTACCGGCGAAATGACATAAAAAACCGTTCCGGCACTTTATACTAGAAAGTGTCCACTCAATTTCGTCACTGACTGTATATCGGTTTATGGGTTTATTCATTATTTAAATAAATCTGTACAGCTGCTTATTTTTAATACTTCCGGGTGTCCATAAATACGTATAGAGTATCCTGTCTTAATTTTCAAAAAGAGATGTTTTTGAAAAACCGATGTCTTTTGAGCGGATAATTAAAAACCTCACAATTCACCACAAAGAATTTTTCGATATGTATCGAAAAGAATCAAAAGTGTGAAAATAAAAAATTATGGTAGTTACCCTGTTTGATGTGCGGCGGCCCATATATATATATCTATATATTATTTGTAACGGTCCCACACTCAATTCCCACTGTTCTCACCTACTCCTAATCTCTTTTCTCGCTAACTCCCAACTTCGCTGACTCCATAGTCCCACGGTCCCTTATCACCCTCACGCGACATCCCCTCCACTCCTAAACTCTTTCTTCCAAACCCTTTCTTCCAGCCTCTTCCATCCTCTCAAATCAGTTCTCCTCCGACTTCCTAACCGACTAAACCTTTTCCTCTATTCAATAAAACATCAATCTTTATCATCGCAAACACGTATAATTATTCATACAACTCACCGCTTACCATCCGTCACATATTCATAATAATCGAAAAGATAATGCAGTTGTTCGGTTTGGTTAAAACGATATTTATTCGTGAATAAAGAAAATAAAAAGAAGCAGGCAGTAGCACGGTCTCTGTTTCCCCAGAGAGACCTCCATAGCTCTTTCTCTCTCAAACATACAGCACATTTAAGAGATAGAGAGTGAGAGAGAGCGCGTGCCTTCTGATCGACAGTATAGGCGAGGTGGTGGTGAACGGTACGGGGAGAGGTACGCTGCGAATCGCATATGATGTCAGCGGTCTCTCCTCTTCGTTACCTCGCGCGCGCGCGCTCTCTCTCTCTCTCTTGAAACTGACCTCTGTAGCGCATAATCCTTGAGATAACATTTTCATTTTAGTATATAAGCGCACATATATGTACACTGGCTCAATTGCTTAGTTATTTTTAAGTCTAGTTATTGTCATAAGTACACTGTTTTTGTAATTTTGCCCTATAGATGTTCTTGGGCATAAATATATCAATCAATCAATTAATCAATCTCTCCCTCTCTCTCGTTGTTACCTGAGAGCGTATGCCTTCATGAGCTCGCTCTGTCTTTATATATATATACAAACATATTTACGCATAATAGCGTAAGATCCTAATAATTAAAAAATACAATTATTAAATTAACTCCAATTATGTTATAGCATACGGCACGCGCGAACGAGCTCTGTCGTATCTAGACAATATTTTGACATTAGTCATATAGGTACGTGACGATCCGAGCGCTCGTCCCGTGCAATGATACGTATATGACGCATCGTTAGAGTATGCAGGATATCGTATATTCTGCAAAAATGCTGAATCGTCTTTGTGCAAACAATACCATAATAAACTTTAGGATAGTACAGAAAGAGACCTGGGGAGCTGCTGAATAATTTCGTTGTTAGTTAGAGTTTAGTTATTTTCCAACAATCGCGCGTGAAACATCAAAAATGTAATATCTCGTATTTTTTAACAAATAATTTATTACGTGCGGCCTTTATTCATGCCGGGGACGACGATAATTCAATATTTATTCTGGATACTATAATAAATTTTTTCTTCATTCTCACGAGCACTATCTCCGTGCGAGCTATTCATTTCAGCCGTCTATGTCTCGATCTCAATTGTTTTCTCTCTCGCAACGATGCGTCATACACACGTGCAAAAGTGCTGATCTAGGGCGTTGGGGAGCAGCGCAACAGGGTGCTGCTGCTCCTCATTAGCCTCTAGAAATCAGTTCAAGTCGAAGAAGCGTCGCGAGTTGTTGTGACAAATTTAAAAAATGAGCAAACGTTCTATGTAGTCGATTATGCAAGCGCGTTGGGTCGATCGCCGATTTAGCCCGGGTGTGAAAGTGCGCGAAAAAACAGGTGTGTGTGTGGGTGTGTGTGTGAGTGTGTGTGTGTGTGCGTGTTGAAGGGAAGAAAACGGACATGGGTGATCAGCTGCGCTATAAAAGGAGGGTAGCATAGCAACTGGTAATGCTAGGTTTAATTACAGATTTTTAACTTAAAGAAACGCGTACTATGGCGACACGCTCCATCCCCTCTCCTTCAGAAAGTACCGCGAGCCTCTTTACTCATATTAAAGATTTTTACCGGTCGCTATAAGAGCCTTCCGCATAAGCTTAATATCATAACGGGTTTTGGTGTAGGGGTAGCTATTCAGACTGGTAGTGCGAGGGTCGGTAGTTCGAGTCTCGGTGTCTGCATAGAATTTTTTGAATTCTTTAATAAAGTTGTAACTAAAAAAACAGCGCTCCACCATACCGACACATTCCCTCCCCCGCTAATAAAACGCCAAAAAATTAAAATTAAAAAAGAACAAGCGCTCCACTATACCGACACGCTCTATCCCCCTCCCCTCCCCGCGCCACGGCCCGCCGAGCCACGGACACTCGGCGGCCGTGGAGTGGGGGTAAAAAAGCGTACTATGGCGACACGCTCTATCCCCCCTCTCCGCCCCCCGCAACACTTGCCCCCGCGCCCATGACCGACCGAGCCATACTCGGCGGCCGTGGAGTGGGGATGAGAGTGGGGATAGGAGTGGGGGTGGCCATAGTGCGCACCATACTACTTACGCCTCTCACCGTTGGCGCTACGCCGTCACTGTTACCCACCACCTCGCTCGCGCCTCTACCTACTTTCCTCTTCCGTGCCTGCCTGTCTTTATTCCCCCTAATGCCTCCTGACCTCTTTCTGTTTTTCGCCTTTCTCTCTTCTGTTTGTTTTCTACCTTTCTTTTCTATTTTCACCTGCTTTTCATCCCCTACCTCCTTCTCTTCCCTCTCTTCTTCTCCACTACCTCCTTTCTTCCCTTTTTTCTCTACTTGCCTCACTTTTCACTGCTTTTCGCATTCGCACTCACTACAAACATCCTTCCATGCACGCACCGGAAATGGAAGTCGATTAGTGATTAATGATGAACACCAATAATTATGATTAAAATTACTTTTTTAATCATAATTATTTTAATCATGATTAATTTAATCTGATTAAAATTAATCAAAATAATTAATAGATTAAAAAATTAATTGATTAATGTCAATACTAACTCCGCCATTGACGGTCCCAAGCCCGCATGCAAAAGGAGGAGGGCAGACTGCGGCTAGACCTTACTAGTCGTAAGAGGTCAGCGCTGAGTATCGAGCGGCGGTTCAACTAACCCGAATAAGATCAAACCGATGGCGATAGGAAATGATCACCATCACCCGCTACTCTTTAGTACACGCGTACCACAGAATCGGGGGCATTGACTTCATTGCCCGTGCCGTGAGGTAGAAAGCCTCAATAATAATTCACCCCAATCCTACGGTGGAAGACGCGCCAAAAGGATGAATGGCTGGGGGTCCCAGTCGCTAGCGCCAACATTGGTGAACCAGGCGAACACCATTGTAAATAGCCTTCTCTCAGGAATGGCGTCACCCTGAGAGTGACCACCGATATCGTCCATATTCGTGGGAATCAAATGCAGAAAAACGAAATTAAACCCCAAAAACCCCAAAACCCCACAAAACCTATACACGACAACTTCTCTACAAAGGAAGCTTCGAAGCAAGACCGAGGTCCTCCTCTTTCAGTGGCTTCCCCAGCAATACTATGCAGCCTGAAGATGTAGATATACGCAGTAACACTACAAACTTCCAACAAAACGAAGTACAAAATGTTACTAACACCTCCACGATATCTCCGGCAAATCAAAAAGAAAATCAGGAAATCCAGCAAAAGCACGAACAAACAAGCAACGAATGGCAGCGAAATAGAGTACCAAATAAAAAACAGAAACTACTCGACATCCCAACAGAACGCTTAAATAAAGAAATAAACACAGGACAATTCAGAGTTCCTGTACATAACCAATTTGACATTTTGAGCGATGAAAACACTGAACCTATAGACGAAAATAAAGATTATATCCCAAAACCAGAACCAATTTTCGTAACTGGCGTAGTCGATATAACACCCCTGCGGGAACTTATAGTCAAAGTTGTGGCCTTGGACAAGTTTTCCATGACTACATTAAGATCAGGATATAGTATAAAGTTAATGCCTGTCGATATAGAATCCTACAAAACGATAAGAGATAACCTTATTAAACATAATATCAACCACTACACATACAAACTTAAGCGTGAAAGAGCGTACAGAGTAGTGATTAGAGGCCTACACGCGACAGAAAATACTGATATTATCAAAGAAGAACTGCAAGCCAAAGGACATGCGATACGTCAATTAGTTAATGTACTACACATAACAACTAAAGAAAAACTACCCTTTTACTTCATAGACTTAGAGCCACGGGCCAACAACAAGGATATCTTAAACATAAAATACATTAGTCACGTCAAAGTTACAATTGAAGCACCATATAAGAAAAAAGAAGTGTTGTAATGTAAGAGATGTCAAAGATTTGGACACAGTAAAAACCAATGCTTCAAGCCTTTTCGATGTGTTAAATGTGGAAACGATCACCCCACAAATACTTGTACCAAAACTCCGGAGACAGAAGCAGTATGCGCCAATTGTCAAGGCAAACACCCGGCGAGCTACAAAGGTTGCATAAAGTACAAGCAGTATAAAGAAAAATACTAAAACTAAAACCTACCTCCCAGCAACCCAAACAAATACATGCAACTACACAACCACAACAGAGCACTAACGAAAACCTTAAATCATCTCTCAGGATCCAGCTATGCCAATGTACTGAAAAACAAACGTGATGACCCAGTTATTCAGTTGCACGATCCTGCCTTACAAGCAAGCCAACAGAATATAACATGCTTAATGGACACAATATTCGATAGATTCTAAGCAATAACGAAAGACATGATGGACAGCATGATGGACCAAATGATCAAACTAATCACACGTCTCACAGCGCAGAGAGCCTAAATGTTCGTATCATAACCTGGATTGCCAATGGGCTGACCGACAGACGGAGAGAACTCGAGATATTCTTGAATACAGAGAATATCGATGTTGCCTTGATATCTGAAACTAGACTTACACCCAGAGCACACGTGAAATTCCATAATCATATAATTTATAGAACTGATCACCCTTCTGGAAACTCTCACGGCGGAACTGCGGTGATAGTGAAAAATCACATTAAGCATTACCCCTTTGAACCCTACCAAATGGAGAAAATACAAGCAACTTCCATCAAAATACAACATAAAAGTACTGGCACGACTCTATGCTCAGTCTACTGCCCACCCCGACACAAAATTGAGGCTGAAGAATTCAAGTCATTTTTCAACAAGCTGGGCCCAGTATTTCTTTGCGGTGGAGACTGGAATTCAAAACACATCTTCTGGGGATCAAGGCTGATCAACCCAAGAGGTAGACAGCTATATAAAGCCACTCTGGATCTCCACCTCGAATGTATCTCGCACGGAGAACCAACATACTGGCCAACGGACCACAATAAAATACCGGATTTGCTCGACTTCTATGTTTCCAAGAATCTTGGGCGTAACTATTTAAAGTGTTACGTCCCAGCATGGGCGACACGCACCTCCGGTCAACAAATGAGACTACTACCTTACCTACCTGTAAACCAATGCAGCCTGCCGGTAAAATTTAAACAGTATGTACAACTTTTTTTCTCTCTTATTGCTAGCTTATTATTGCATTTATAAACTATATCATTTATCCGCAGAAACTAAACAGATTAGGGGAAAGATCCCAGCTAAGATTACATACATGCACCAAGCAACTCAAAATCATAACCAAAACACTCCATCCAGTCGTAAACACCCTCTCTGGCAAACATCTTTTTTAATGTCTTTTCCACGAACGTCTTGCGCGATTCCATAGCTCGACTCATTAATTTAAAAGCGAACCATATACGAATTTATAATTATCAAGCACAGAAAAACTTTTCCCAGCTCTCCTTATTTATGTTCACATTTTTACGAGCGCCTCGTTCGATATCACCGCTCGTAAAAACTGACGAAAACCAAACTCGGTATTTCTCAGAACCATAATCAGAAAACACACTTTTCTTTCCCACGATCGCCGTCCAAAAAGCGACGCTCTCAAAACACCCCCACATCTTTGAAACAACCCCTCTGATAGGGAAAACTCAAAATCTCGCTAAAGAATCCGACCAATCAATTATGTATAATTTTGTAACTCCGCCCGAACCGAGGCGAAATCGTCAACCAACTTCGACAAGAGAAGCAGAATCGACTCAACCTCGAAATCGAAAGCATCTTAAGCTAACAAATCTCCGACATTGTGTAAAATCATTCTAAGTCTAATTTGTGTTGTAATTTCAAAGTACAATTTCAAACTTGAATAAAGTACAGTTGTTATTGTTAATTGTATGAGAAGTGTTGGTGTTGCAATTAATAACAATCTTTCCAAGATAAAATACATCTTCTCGGTTCAATCGAGAACTCTGGGAAACATCATTCATCAACAATACGTCTTCGAAGAGGAATCATCCGCGACGATTAATCATAAATCGTTTAGTTGGTACATTGAGCACAAGTAAGTCCCAGGCGGCGAGCTCACGTCCAGCCGAAAAGCGCAATCTAATTCAAATATCGCGCGCACACCGAATTATCGACGGAGCTTCAAATTCTCTCCACCTCGGGACGTAACAAAAGATCGAAAAATGTGAAGATCTGTCATCAGATCACGCGCCAGTCATCTCAAATTTATATAAGCAGGCTATTTTCTGGAACCCAGTTCTCAAAATCTACAACAAATATACAAACTGGGCACAATATAGAGACATCATTCATAGTAATATAGACTTAAATTTAGACTAAAGACAAACGATGACATTGAAACCTGCATCGAAAAATTTAACGCCATTATACATTTGGCTGCCACAATGTCCACTTCTACTAATAGAAAAGCAAAAATACAGCAAAAGGAATTCCCAAGAAACATAATCGAAAAGGTTAGTGAACAACGCAAACTAAGAAGAGCATGGCATAAAACTAGATATCCTTCTGATAAAACTAAATTAAACAAGGCAACGAAGGAACTAAAAGACATGATAATGGAACATGAAAACCGAAGCTTATAAAGTCACTTGTCCCACCTCACAGCACACAAGGATACAAATTATTCGCTGTGGCGTGCAACTAAGAACCTTAAGGGACCAAAAGACCATATCCCGCCACTTCGAAAACAGGACAGAAGCTGGGCTAGAACTGATGTAGAAACAGCAACAGCATTTGCCGAACACCTAGGAAACGTTTTCACACCACCGCCTAGCTCTGATCGCGACAAAGATCATGATATATCCGGCTATCTACAGTCACCTAATCAGTTATGTCTCCCACTAAAAGTAGCAAGTCCTAGAGAAATCCGCAGAGAGATAAAAACTTTAATACCCAATAAAGCTCCAGGGTACGACCTACTGGATTCCGTCCTGCTAAGTAATCGACCGAAGGGTGGCATAATGTTCCTCGTTATTCTTTTCAATTCATGCCCAAGACTCTCGCACTATCCATCGCAATGGAAACTTGCGCAAGTAGCCATGATTCTCAAACTAGGAAAACCGCCAGAAGAAGGTTCGTCATACAGACCAATTAGTCTCCTTCCATTATTTGGGAAATTGTTCGAGAAAGTTATTCTTAATAGGATGGAACCTTACCTGAGTACTATTCTCCCTAGGTACCAATTTGGGTTCAGACAAAAGCATGGAACTATTGAACAGGTTCACAGGTTGATAGACACAATCGGATTCACACTGGAAAATAAGAAATATTGCTCGGCTGTATTTTTGGATATAAGTCAGGCTTTTGATAGAGTCTGGCATGACGGCCTCCTGTTCAAGATAAAAAAACACCTGCCTCACTCCTTCTACTTTATACTAAAAGGCTACCTGGACAAAAGATGCTACGAGGTTAAATTAAATGATATTACATCGGATTTGTTCGAGATCAGGTCAGGAGTACCCCAGGAGAGTATTTTGGGGCCCGTATTCTATCTCATCTTCACTGCTGACATCCCCGTCGATGACAAAACCTTTATTGCTACATACGCCGATGACACGGCAATAATGTCAGTAAATTCCAACCCAGTGATTACGTCAGCAAACCTCCAAGGACACGTAACTAAAATTCAAAAATGGCCGAAGACGTGGAGAATAAGAGCAAATCAAAGTAAATCGGTCCACGTTACCTTCACCCAAAAAAAGGCGACTGTCCACCGATTACATTGAACGGCGAACCAATTCCTCATGATGTTACTGCGAAATACCTTGGCATGCACCTGGATAGGAGAATGACATGGCAAAAACATATCTGGATCAAGAGAAAAGCACTAGACGCAAACCTTCGTTCTATGTATTGGCTGATTGGTAAAAAATCCCAGTTAAACAATGAAAGTAAAATGGCAGTTTACAAAACCATTTTAAAACCGGTTTGGACATATGGAATAGAGCTCTGGAGAACAGCATGCAATAGCAACATAGAGATCTTGGAAAGATTTCAGACTAAAGCTATAAGATCCATGTTCAACATGCCAAAATGCATCCATAACAAATATATTCTGCACGACTTGGGGCTAAACACTGTGAAACAAGAAATCGCTGCGCGTAGCTCAAACTACCAACAAAAATTAACAACACATGTTAATGCTCTGGCTGCTAGACTAACGGGTTCTGGTAGTATAATTTACTGAAGACTGAGAAGGAACAGCGTTCCAAATCTTATAATACGATTTCCTAAAGAATTGTGAGAGTGGTCAATGGCCACTCCCCGTGCTCAACGAATCAAATACCCGGGCATAGCTCAAACAAAGAAATAGCTAAATGTCTATGACAGATTGCTGTGCTAAGCAGGATACAAAAAAAATGCCAATACTGGTCCAGCCTAATACTCAATTAATGGTCTTATCTTTGCAAATTGTTGTCGTACAACTCTGCCCTCTAGCGAATATGATCATTTTCGCACTGACTAATTATGGGTTTAATGCGACACTGTGCGGCAATCAGTACAAAACAAATACGGATTGTCTAATTTGACATCGCATACGCGCACATTACACGTCCGTTGGACTCCTCATTATTTCTTGGAAAAGCCAGTGTTTCTAGATTTGAAATGTCTGTTATTTTCGTCCCACTAGTTCTATTTTTATTAGAAGACACAGGTTTGAAAACTCTTACAAACCGCTAAAAAATGTGTTAATTATGGTAATTCAAATAATTTGACAGCGTTTCTTTTAAGAGGTCGCATTCTCTTGATCTTATAATGAACAAAAATTCTAAAATATCTTCAAACATTTCCCACAGGATATAAACACATAAGTAGGTTTCTCTCATTTGTTTTCGGTTAAAGCTCAACAACAAAGTATGTGCAGTTTTTTGACGTTTTAATGAAGAAACAAAGAAATGCCAAGAATAAGACTATTATTTTCGTATTCTATGAGAATTTTACGGCAGGGTAGAGCTTTTAATATTACAAAAAGACACTCTGAGATTTTTACTGTTTGGAATTTTTAGGATTGTTTAAGTACTTTTAGCGATCCGTATTACCAGATCTGTTTGACAACTCGGATATCTCTTCAATCTCTTAGTATGCTGTCGTGAGAAAAAGTTCGATTTTCAGGTTTCCATACATCCAAAATTTCACTGTGTTGCAAGAAAACATAATGATAAACGAGGTTGCTGGAGGTATCCCTGTTGAAAAAAAGTTCATTAACGAGATGCACTCTATACCTAGATATATTATGTATGATTATAAAATTGTTTTATGTTATACAGCTAATACTACATAGATATAATTTGGGCAAAACTTGGTAGTCGATTACTGGCACCATTTTAAGAAATTATTGGTCGACTACTTTCCCGTATTCTCCAGCAGATGGCACTGCTTGAACCATTTTAGCGAGTTATTGACCGATTAATTCTCTATGTTGACGAGACGACTATAGAAGGAACTTGCTTATGGGGCGATTGAAGCCAAGTTTTTGCCTCCAGAAACTGCCACTTGGCGTCGCAGCGGTCGATTGTGACGTCACTCGGGATCGTATACGCCCCGTAGGCGGAGTCACGAGAACGTGACGCGCTGCCCTCTCTCTCGTCCGTAAATTGCTAAACAGCTTTGAGAATTGGACGATCAAAACCCCCTCGAATAATTTTTATTGGGTCATTATTTTGTTTATTATTTTGTTACTTCGTGCATACAGAAATATTTAAAAATCATTATTTATTTTTTCATTACGTTTTTTTATTATTTCCTTACTTCGCGCATACAGAAATATTTTATATTCGACAAATGTTAACAAGAAAAAATAAGAAAAATGCCAGGAATTTTAATCTACTTATTCATGCCCACTCTTAGCTAATTTTAGTTCACGCCTTGCCATTAATTTATAATATTATCTTACATCGATAGCAATTTAAAAAACGTGCGTGAGCTAAAATTACTCGATAGAAACCACGTGAAGGTGGCGGACGTCTTCCATCGGGAGGGGAAGGATGAAATGAAAAGCGGGAGGGTTGGAAATAGGAGTGTAGCAAAATAAACAAAGCAGATTTAAATGACTAACAAGGAAACGGTCTCAGGTGTACGTCGCCGATTTTGATGAAATTTGGCATGGTCATAGAACGGACAAAAATAGGTCACATCCGTTTTTTATACGTGCCAAGATTGATTTTGAAGGGGTGAAACGCACCCTCGAAAATAGGGGTATTTTTCAGTTTTCGGTGATAACTTTTGAACAATAGGAGAGGAAACAATTTCAAATTGCAACAATATTTATTTTTTCGCGTACTATACACTGGATATGAGAATGCTGCAGATAACAACAAATTTCATATTGTTTATTGCAAATATGCAATTTTGTTCATACGTATCTCAGAGAGTTCTTAAACGATTGGGATGAAAATTTGTATACGGGTAGAGGGTAATAAAATAAAGTTGGGGTGTTTTCTTGTTTTTCCGATATCTCATAATTAAGGGGTTAAAACTACCCTTCGATTTTTTACTCAACTGCATCGTATAATCAGCTGGCCTATTGCCATTCCGGGCTAAATTCACATTAATATAAATTTGTTTGATCACTCGAGTACATATTTGTAAATGCCCCCCCCCCGCCCCCAATCATCCCCCTCCCGACCGTTCAAAGTTCTTACCGCGCGGCATGGATGAAAATTTGTAGAAATAAAATGGGTTAGACTCGAAGTTCAATCAGTCAAAATAATCGATACAAATTTCACTGTTTTGGCTTGACATTACCCTTAAGGGGGCAACTCAAAAACTGTGTTCATTCGTGAACGGGCCGAGATAAAAAAAAGTTTATAGGGACAAAACGTTCTGCTCTTCGACTACTAGACGTTCGTGATAATAATGATGAATATAACAACAAATGGCATATTATTTATTGCAATAATTCATGAATAATTCGATAAAAATCACTCTTTAATTGTTCGTTTATATCGGTACCGAAATAGGTAAGTCTTTCGCTATTACGGAATAATTTCCTGCTTCGGAAAGTAACTGGATTACTATGGTATTTTTACGAAAAAAGTCTGTTCGGCACATACTACCTTTGAAGATTAAAATATAATCGGAACACTTTAATAACTATTTTAACAGTAAATTTGTTATGGATTATACGTATTACAATAATGATAGTCGTGATAAAAGTGTTTGAAACACAGACATTTTTTACACCACGCACAAGTGTGTGCATATTTAAAAAGGTTTATAAATCGTGGACCAGAAAATTGGTTGTGTATTTTCGACGTCTCGAAAACATTATCTGCAGAGGTTAAAAGACGATGAACGACTGTAATCGTACTGCAATCATATTGTAAGGCCGATTACGGTACAACGATCAGTATATCGTGCGATAATATGGAGGTCGCTTTATCAGTTATTTATCGCAGATCTAATGACAGCGTGTGTCGTCGTTGTGTCTTTCTTGTGTGCTGATATATTGGGTATCAAGTCATATAAATTCCGCAGGAATCGTTATTGCTTCAGTTTTTGACGGAGAAGCCAGCCATGAACTTTCAGTTGCAAATACGTATAAAAATGTACATTAATTCGATGAATATTATTCAACTGCTATCCATTGCGATAAGTGCTATGAATTTGCGTGAAACTCCCATCACCGAACGGGAGAAACAGTTCAGTAAGGAATTAGAAAACATGATAATAGAAACGATGGATCAACGTATGGCAATAGAGTCCGAAATTGGTTTGGATTTTTTGGCACCAAATGAAGTTCATAAAGCAGCCGTAGTAGAAGACAACAGTGGAGAAGAATGGTACCTACAGCGATACCTAGATCCCGAAGGTAAAAAAATGTGTGTACCCAAGATGGAGAGGAATTACGTTACGAATACAAAAGATGAGCAGTAGATTACTCGAGATCCGGGACACATGGGAATAGAAAAATATCGTCTGTTCAAAAGAACTTTAGAAAGGTGAAATCAGTGACGCAGTTACGCCAGTGGGCCCATAATTTAAATAAGGGTGGCACTTGCAACGAAAAGTTAACAAAAATAGCTCACTATACGTTGAACAATTTTAAAGATGCTTTGAACAAAAAGCTGCCTGTCCATGATATCGATCTTCGACGATGGGCATTACGTGCGCGAGATCTTGTAGAAATGCCCGATCCAGATTTTAAAGCATCCGATTGTTGGGTAACAAGATTCAAAACCGAAAATAAAATTGTGTCAAGGAAAATTACTAAATATGTAACGAAACAACAATTATTAAACGCTGATACGGTTGAAAATAAAGCCAAAGAATTTATAGAAACGGTCAAAATCAACATAGCCAACGTTGGGGCTGAGAACACATTTAATTCTGATGAAAGTGGCTTCAATTTAGAGCTACATGCAGGCCGCACATTGGCGGAAGTAGGACAGAAAGCCGTTGAGACAATAGTGCAATCGAAAACATCATCAATACACAGTTATACTATATAGCCTTTGATTTCTGCGAGTGGCAAGCTGTTGGCACCTATGTTAATCGTTTCAAACGAACCTACTGGTAAATTTGGACCCCGAGTGGAACAAAATATGTTCAGAGCCGAAAATATATTTCTATTGGCTTCAAAATCTGGAAAATTGACGACTGATCATTTCAAGCGTTGGTTCCAAGAAGTATATATTCCTAATACCGGTCCAAAATCCGTAATACTTCTGGATTCTTGGAGCGGTCAATGTCCAACTGCGTTGAAAGTCATGGATATGCAAGGGAAAGATATTTAAGTTTTAACTATTCCAGCAGGTAAATATATTGCACTAGTTTCAGTAGTTCTATAGACAATTAATTAAAATTGCAATTTGTAATTCTTGCAGGTACAACAGGAATGATACAGCCTTGATGTTTATGGTTTCCGTGTATGAAAAAACTTCATCAAACACTTCTCTGACATAGTAATATTATACAGTTACGACGGTAATCTGCACTTGAGAGATAATATTGTTAAATTACAATCTCTTACACACAATCAGTTTTCTTCTCTACGATTTATAAACCTTTTTAAATATGCGTGGCACAAAAGCGGTTACGTAGGAGAAAGACCAGCAAAGTTCGAAAATCCGGTACAATTCTGCTTTTCACAAAATGCCCCGACATGCGACATATGCGGCGAAGCAGTCGTTGTCACTTGTACGTGGTGTCAAAAATCTCTGTGTTTCAAACACTTTTATCACGACTATCATTATTGTAATACGTATAATCCATAACAAAATTTACTGTTAAAATGGTTGTTAAAGTGTTCCGGTTATATTTTAATCTTCAAAGGCAGTATGTGCCGAATAGACTTTTTTTGTAAAAATACCATAGTAATCCAGTTACTTTCCGAAGCAGGAAATTATTCCGTAATGGCGAAAGACTTACCTATTTCTATACCGATATGAACGAACAATTAAAGAGTGATTTTCATCCAATTATTCACGAATTATTGCAATAAATAATATGCCATTTGTTGTTATATTCATCATTATTATCACGAACGTCTAGTAGTCGAAGAGCAGAACGTTTTATCCCGATAAACTTTTTTTTTATCTCCGCCCGTTCACGAATGAACAAAGTTTTTGAGTTGCCCCCGTAAGGGCAATGTTAAGCCAAAACAGGGAAGTTTGTATCGATTATTTTGACTGATTGAACTTCGAGTCTAACCTACTTTATTTCTACAAATTTTCATGCATGCTGCGCGGTAAGAACTTTGGCGGTCGAGAGGGGGATGATTGAGGGTGAGGAGTGAGTGGCATTTACAAATATGTACTCGAGTATTCAAACGAATTTATATTAACGTGAATTTAACCCGAAATGGCAAAAGGCCAGCTGATTATACGGTGCAGTTGAGTAAAAATTGGAAGGGTAGTTTTAACCCCTTAATTATAAAATATCGGAAAAACAAAAAAATATGCAAACTTTATTTTGTCACCCTCTATCCGTATGCAACTTTGCATCCCAATCGGTTAAGAACTCTCTGAGATACGTATGAAACAAATTGCATATTTGCAATAAACAATATGAAATTTGTTGTTATCTGCACCATTCTCATAACCAGTATATAGTACGCGAAAAAATAAGTATTGTTGCAATTTGAAATTTTTTCATATCTCCTATTGTTCAAAAGTTATCGCCGAAAAACGAAAAATACCCCCATTTTCGAGGGTGCGTTTCACCCCTTCAAAATCAATCTTGGCACGTATAAAAAAATACGTGTCACCTATTTTTGCCCGTTCTATGACCATGCCAAATTTCATAAAAATCGGCGAGATACACCTGAGACCGTTTCCTTGTAAGAAGCATGCTAAATTGAGGGTAAATGTTCCTTTAAGTAACCATGTGTGATTTAGTAACTGCATGCACCCAATTATTTACATTATCTGCAGAATATAGACTTGAACAAAATTAGTAATATATATCATGAGAAGTATTAGTTCATATAAAAATCGTTTATACATAATCTATTATGGCAAAGCATGGTCATTTATTGGAACATTATTCTCTCCAATATTTTGTTAAATCTAAATAAAATGCATATTTACAGCGTGTACGCGCATACATGCACGTCACGTGCAAAATTAGGGACCCCGAGGCGCGTCACTTCCGCAGTAATTCAAGACTCCAAACCCTCTCTCATATGTTCGGTGTATGCATGCGCGTTTCTTTTTGCAGGTTCACCACTTATTGATGTGTAATTTTTTTAAATTTTCGATTCGGTTGGGTTGCAGTACCCTTCAGACTGCGTTTGAAATTGATCGTATCGCGGATATCTCGCGATTTCCATTTTAAATAAGCAAATAAATGCATACGGACGAAAAATTAAAAAATGAATTCCCAGTGGAGTGCGCAATCTCCGACAATAGTCCAGAAGTCGAACTGTTCTTGAAATAGAGCATTGCTGATACAGGTTTCGAGGTGCTTTGAAACGTTAGTGACGTGGCAAACATGCTGAAACTGAGAATTAAAACTTTTATATGACGTGATCACCACGTCAAGAAATTGATCACATGGAACGTGCAAAGAGCCGAGCTCATAATTTGCGTAATTTTTATAAGATTTCCAAAAAATCAGGAGATCATTCCTTTTTTCACAATACTGATGACCCCTCGTCAACGTATCGCTGCAACATTGGCAGTTGAATTTACTTGCGTATTTATAGATGAGGTACCCTGCAACGTACTTCATCGAGCATTCTTCGAGGGGATTTATTGTTTCAAATTTACTATCAATATTACAACTTTCCCCCGTCTCATCTGATTTTTGAGTCACATCAACTTCTGTTCCATTTTGCATAGGATCGATATCTCGAGTAACTTCGGACGTTTCTCGGATTCGAGCAATTTCACACTGCTTGTCCATCTCGAAAGCGAGGCATGCGATCTAATCGTCGGGTTCGCAGTTCGTTGCTGCCGGGGGTTTCAACAGATGCGCCGTCATCGCATACTGAATATTCCGACGAAAGCACATTGCAGACGGATTTTCATTATCACCGGCGCGATTCCGGATAACGGCGAAAAGATTTTCTATTGGATCTTTGTTGTACGCCGCTTCACGGCCCACACCGTTTTTCGTCGTATATTTTATCTATGACCCTTGTCGGGCCCCGCAATACTACACGGCGTGTATACCTATACCGCACGAACAACCGCCGCGCCAATCAGCGCTCGAGCACGGTCGCCTATACGGTGTGTATACCTATACCGTGCGAACAACCGCCGCGCCAATGAGCGCTCGAGCGCAGCCCGCTATACGGCGTATATACCTATACCGCGCTCTGCGGTCGAGTCGCGCGCTGATTGGCGCGCCGCTTGAGCGCCTACGGGTACATAAACGGCTCAGCCCCGAGCCCTAGGCCAGTCGTCTGGATGAGCGCGCCGAACCAGGTGCCTCTTCCCCCTACCTCGGACTCTACAAAGATAATCCACTGTACGAACGCCTTACAATAAAAGCATTAATCTCACGGGAACTACCTCGCTGTCTCGGGTCACCCCGTCATTCTACCCTCCACCTTCGCCGACTCAATGCCAAGGAAGCGACGCCGGACCTCCTCCTACTATCGCCGTTTGGATCACCGCGCCGAGGCTCGACGGGCGGCCCAAGGACTCAACGGACCTTCTCAGGTCCCGGTAAACGTACAGAACTCCGCTCGACCCGCTCTCGTGAAGGGACCGACCGAGTCCCCTCGGTCGACACCTCGCCGGGCTATCCCTCCACCGGCAAACCGACCACGCGCTGCCGGCCGAACCCCCGAGGTCGTAGTCCGCTCGCTGGAGCGAAGAGCCACCCGACCCGCAAAGCTGGGGGTCGTCACCGCCGGGGTGGCAACGAAGGAGGTTTTTCGCCTCTCGCCCAAGAAGCCCCTCCGCCCCACCGTGAGGGCCGATCCACGGGCGCTGCTAGAGGTTGTGGGCCGGATCAAGCCACCGACTGACTCGCGCCCCCGGATTCGCCTCCTCGACGGGCCGCTCCCGCGGAGCAGAGAAGTTTAGGCACTCCACGTATTCCGGCGGGCCTACGCAACGCAATCCGCTCTTCTCAGAGCGACCAAATCCACCTAGCCACCACCTTCCTGACCCTTCCAACTCCGGAAGAGGGGCTGACAGGGGCGTTGGCAGTAGGAACCTGCAAAGGCCACCCATCGCCCCCTCGGGACCGAGAACCCTCCTCTCTCTGCCCCTCCGACCCACGGGGTTACCAGGGAGTTCAGCAGTAGGAACCTGCGAAGGCCACCTGACTCCCCCCCCGGCGGTCCGAGGCCCCCCTCCCCCCCTCATTGCGAGTAACTAGCGGCTAACCGCCATCTCGGTTACCAACATCTTGATTTAATCTAGAAGAGATTAAATAAGATCCCCGCCATTCCTCATATCGTCCCACAGCACGCTCCTATTGGTCAATCGGAAACCTTCAAAGCACGGTGGGTTCTTTCCGATTGAAACGGTCCATTTTTCGAGCCACTTGAGCGACGTATGGAAAAAATCTTCAACCTGAGGTTGCGCACTCGATAAAGCACGTTTCAGCGGGTTTGGATCCGTACAACACCGGTTGTTCAAACAAACGAACAGATCGTTTAATTTTTCGATAAAAATGTATGTCCGACACATTCAATATATGGCTTCGTTTCACTGACCCCCATGGACGCTATCGCGTTACGATTATTCGATCCTTGATCGCGTACCATATACCAAACATTACATCCAATTGAAAAAAAGTGAATTTAAAATCATTTCTACGAGGGATTTTAAAACAATGTTCCGCACGTTTCCATGTGAAACGACGTACGAAAGCGGCTGCTTCCAAGAAAATTTAAGCCCGCGAATCATGAAAACGAACGCGTAATTCGCGATTTTATTAGATCGACCGAGTTCGCCGAAGTCTTCAAAACCTTCGACCAAATCGTCTGTCGAATTATATGCTAAGATCCGCTTGATCGACATTTCGTATCACATTAAAACACACTGTGCCTCGAGTCCCGTCGTTGATTTAGCTTTCGTCGCTAATTTTGCAAACATGCCGGGACTGATTCCAGGCGACAGATGGAGGTTGTTCACCCACATGAGAATCGCGTTAACACATGGCAACGCAAAATCATAATTATCTTCTAAATGAGAATATGCATTCGGCGATTTATAATACAAAGATAAAGCCAATTGCTTTTCCTCTTCTGTATATGGCAGTTTCTTCACATGATTTATTTGCATATTAAACAAATTTACTTGCTTCTTGGTTAGTAAATCTGATGCCTTAGCAAACGCAAGGGCCTGAGTTTTTTTTTAACGCTGCCTGTAATCGCCGAATCATTTGATTTTTTATTGTTACTTTTTGACGCAAAGTGATCACGAATTATCGCAGTTTTCGCTCGATAGGGGTACAGCATTTGCCTTTTAATTTCACGTGTTTACCCCGTTTCGCGTTCAATGGTCAGCAGATGAGATTCGCGATCGCGGTATTGTCCGGTATGGCTTCGGCAATCCTGCGGGTGTTTTTCTCGTTAATTTCTTTATCTACCGTCGCGATACCTGTATCAATAGGTAGTGCACCATGCTTTATGCGGACTCTACCTGTTACACCAAACGGTATTTTATCTATCTCCAAAAGGTGCTTGCTACAAATCCTGAAATCATTCATTCATTTCCTTGTCAGCAGTGCTAATGAGGTGTTTTGGGATCGAAAGATCCATAGCCGTCGACTGTTAAATGGGTAAATAAAATAATCACTGAATAAACTCAGAGTCATACCAAAATGCAGAAACACGACTTTTTCTGGTAGGAAATACGACGTATGGCGAGGTTCACGGGCATCGTGTACAATGTTGCGAAATACACATAAAGATAGCTTACATGTTCTCCTCCCGTGGAAATCGATGAAAACTTATATTTGGATCTTTCCGTTTCGACACTGAACACCCACTATACACACATACATTTGTTAGCGGCATTCTAACTTCCTTTATCGTATAAAATCGGGCGAAGCTAAACAAAACAATCGCGCGTGATCGAATACCGGCTCGTACTGGGGATGTAAACATAGAGAAAAAGAGAGGCAGAACGACAACACCGAGCGCCTCTAGTCACTGGAGTGCACATCCGAGTATCCATGCGCAACTCGCACGGTTGTGTGGGTACCGATCACTGACCGAGTATGCAGATCTCGGCATTAAAAATCACCGTCTCTCACGATCCAATTTATTTCTGTATATTATTTTCAATATTTTCTATGAAACAATATACACTGCCCAAAAAGAATTGAAGACTTTTTTCGATGATCAACATTGGTAATATTTGACAGCATGTAACTTTGGTTGTATTCGTCATATGAGGATGAAAACAAGCAATTTGAAAATTGGTTGGTCTCTTCTTTAACATTCGTCGAGGGATTTAACTGATGTAGGATCTCAACGAAAAAAAAAACATCTCGAAGAATGTTTAAGAAGAAACTTCAAGCTTGGAATTGTTGTTTTTTCGTCTCCGTGCAACAGCCACAACCAAACTTACGGACTATCGCATATTGACAATTTTATTCAGAGAACAAAAAATTCTTGTAATTTTTTGAGCCGTATGTATATATTTTTGGCTTATTAATTGATAATTCAAATAGTAAAGATCACATAACTTTTACAATTCGTTAAAATGATACTTATTTAACGTATGATCTACGGAGTTTAAATTGATATTGCGTACTTAGTTCTTTAAGAATTTGTCTTTGTCTTTTAATATCATTTATTCTTTACTACATTACATTCTACACGTGCAAACATAAACAACATATTAGGGAAAACGGAGGGAAGCCAGTCTATCATGTCGCTAGTAACTGGAGTACCAACTCGAGCATTCTTGTATCGTTTTATACGAAGTATGTTACATAAAATCACTATCAGACATTAGCCAAGTCAGTAAAGTTCTGCCTTCTGAGTTACAATCTCACGCGATGAAAGCCTCTTCTGTTATATCTTTTTTTTATTTTTTATGATGTACAAAATGAATTTTTGCGACTTATGCCTTTGTAATTCAAATTAAATAAAAAAAATCTATTTTTTACAATTATCTAAACTTGTATTAACGTTATTAACATTTTTAAGGTCGATATTATATACGAATCAGTGGGGTTCGGCAGTAGCAGCTCAGAAAACGAGAGAGTCGGCACGAGAACCCCACTGTATACCTCACACGAGAGAAAGTGAGAAAGAGTGCCTGCTCGGCCGTGATTGGTGAGAGAGGAGGCGGAGCTACGCCGTGACGTTATGTAAGGTATACGTGAACGCGTCTGTGGGATCTAAAACATTCTTGTAGCGACATCAGCGCCGCTGATGAATGGGGTGCGAAGCTCAATGAGGTTATCGTTTTCTGGCGTCAATCTAAGACCAAGCAAGTTTCTTCTATAGTCGTCTGAATTCGGTGATACGATGTACTTATATACGGCCTCTGTTTTTAAAGAATGGTGCCAACAAAGAGGGTGCGACAGTACAAAGCACTGATCTATATTATATGGATAGTCAATAGGCCAAATTTTCTGTGCCGACATGAACAGCGCCATACTGGAAAAAGCGTTTCATAAAAAATTTTTAAGGTTTATGTTAAAAACGACTTTTCTTCAAAGATCGAACTCTTCGATTTTTATAAACAAAATTTATAAAATAGTAGGGTTTTTTAAAAAGATAAAGTATAAAATGACCAAGTTGGACCGGGTCATAGTTTTCGAGATACAACACGATTTATCAGTAAGCGGCTGTTCCACGCAGTGTCACGCGGTGAACTTACTGACTATGCTCGAGCGCAAGTTCGCACGTAGCAGCCGCTCGATGGTAAATCGTTCCGTATGTCAAAACCTAAGGCCCGGCCCATCTTGGTCACTCTATACTTTTTTGTTCAGAAAGAACCCTACTATTATATACATTTTTTTTATAAGTGTCGAAGGGGTCGATCTTTGAAAAAATGTCGTTTTTAACATAAACCTTAAGAATTTGTTATGAATTTATTAATTTTGTTAAAAATCAATAACGTATTCTTAAAGTACGTAAAAAATGCTTTTAAAATCACTCCTGATTTTGAAAATCGGTGTATTTATTGGGAAGATAAATACTTCGGAATGCAGTCACGACGGCCAACATGGTAGAAATTTGAACTGCTATTCCTAGGCAACCCCTTAATCTAGAGTCTTCAAATTTATACTGAGGCTTCACTATCAGTAGGACTATCGATCATAAAAATTTCAAGACGATTAAAAGACTTTCATGTTTAGGCTGGATGACTTCATGCGAAATGCCTCATATGTACTATGACTTAAGACCGGATCGTGTCATAGCCACAATATATACACTGTTTTGAATGAGAGATAGGAAGTAAGTAAAGATTATTCAACAATTTATATGCATATTAAAATTATTAAATGTAACGATAA
This sequence comes from Netelia melanura, assembly GCA_964007305.1. Classification (NCBI taxonomy): domain Eukaryota; kingdom Metazoa; phylum Arthropoda; class Insecta; order Hymenoptera; family Ichneumonidae; genus Netelia; species Netelia melanura. The sequence goes on from OZ023258.1 coordinate 23,413,875, forward strand.
CAATACGAATACATGATTATTAAGCTTGACATTGGTGCCAAATAACATTATTTTAATATTAAATAGATACATTGAATAGATATAAAATTATACGATTAAACGAACTTACCTGTGAAGTTTTATCCTAATTGTACGAAGTGCCGCCTCCCTCAGATCATCTTGTAGTACCCTTTGTACTTAATGCCGATGTGCCACATTTTACAGCTAGATTTTCAAATGTCTCGCTTTATGACCGTTGTAAAGTACGGTCCTTGGCGTTAGGTTCGCATTTCTCATTATTTTTACAGCTTACCTGCCGTATTTAGCCGTAATTCCTGAGGGTAGGAACAATTTGTGCTTAAAGGTTGGGTGGGACCGATCTGAGGGAGGAGGCGCTTCGTACAACTACGATAGAACTTCACAGATAAGTTCGTTTAATCGTATAATTGTACTATGCGCCTCCTCCCTCAGATCACTTTGTAGATGTTTAGATATTAATATGGCAGAAATAAATGGCAGGATAAAATAAAATCGTCAACCATTGGTATCAATATTAATTTTACTTGAGTCTAAGAATCTTTTTTGCAAATGTCTCTTGTTTTTCAACAAGTTTCCTATCGTAGAACTTAGCGAACGTTTGTGAGTCTGTGGTCCATCCTGCAGTTCTTTTAATTTCGTCGATTCTCACTCCCGACCGTTTTGCTACAGAGGTCGCTGCATGACGAGTGCTGTAGGCCGAAAAAATCGAGACATCCGCTCCACTTTGCTCTAGCACATTTTTTATCCAGCGACTTAAAGTTTGAGACCTTATACCTCTATACGGTGGCTTTAGAGAAATTAACAGATTCTTGGATTCGCCTCGTAATGGCTTTGTTCTTGTCAGGTAAGCCTGAACTGCTGTGGCCACGCAGATGTTAAGATCTGTTTTAAATACGGATAGTATTAGTGTTGGCTGAGGTTTATTAATTTTTGAAGTTTTCAATTGCGCTGGAATTTTTATTTCCATTTTATCGTCCATCATACGAATATTTTCAATATCGATTTTTGCCAAGGTCTGCATTCTCTGTTCAGTGGTTAGAGCCATTAAGGCGGCAACTTTTTTAGAGAGCATTTCTAGAGAGATTTCTTCATTAGGCGTCCATTTAGCCAGAATATCCAACACAACTTTAGGATTCCATGTGACTTCGTACTTTGGTAAAGGAGGGCGGAGTTTTGAGACACCCTTACAAAATCTGTTTATTTCAACGTCTCGTCCAATTTCTGGTCCCCGTATTAGGGCTATTGCTGATGGATATGAATTTATGGTCCATAAGATGCTACTTTATCAAATTCGCTCGTTAAAAAACGTAGGATGTCCGAAATTTTTGGAGTAAACACTTCAGAGTCGGTAAGATGACAGAAAGCCCACCATTTTTTCAGTGCTACCTCGTATTGCCGTAATGACGATTCTGCGATTGATGCTATGTCCACTTGGATCGTTACTTCAGGCATGTCCTTCAGTGCATATACTTGTTGGATAACACTCCGCCCACCAGGGAAAGCTGGCGCCATAGTGGATGAGGTTGTCTGTCAGACGAACGCAATAAATTAATACTTGGATCAAAGAACATTGGTTGTGACTCAAACATTGCCATAAGACGCGGATACCAGGCCTGAGACAGCCAATTCGGTGCAATTATGATGCCTCTCGCATTATCATCGCTCACTTTCTTAAGCACTTTTGTAATTATTGCAAATGGATGGAAAGCGTAGAAAAAAAAATTTTCCCAGTTAACAGTGAACGCGTCGATTACTATAGCGTCAGGGTCGTTTTTCCATGAAATGTATTTTTTACATTTCGTATTCGCTCTCGTGACAAATAAGTCAATGTCCGCTGACCCAAATTTCCGACATAATTTTTTAAATACAGAAGAGTTTAGCTCAAACTCAGTTTCGGGCTCAAGGCGACGTGATTCACGTCAGCGACTGTATTGTCGTCTAACCAAATATATGATGCGAAGATCCAAAGATTCCGACGTTCACACCACTTCCAAATATCTTTAGACAGTTTGCTCAGGTGCTCAAATTGCACGCCGCCCATACGATTAAGATATGAGTTTGCGGTGGTGTTGTCAATTCTCAGAAGCAAGTCGCTATCGCGTACGTCCGAGTTGAAACATTTTAAACCATACCACGCTGCCGTTAGCTCCAAATAATTAATATGCAGTTGGCGCTCTCATTCGTTCCAAAATCCATGTGCTCGCTCAGATCCGCTGGAAGGCCCCCAACCACTTTTTGATGCGTCTGAAAAGATTTCCAATTGGAACTGCGTCGATCGGATGGGATTAAATGTTTTTAGTATACTATTTTTCCACCAGGCAAAATCCTCATTGACTCTAGGTGATAATGAGATCTCGGTCTCTGTTCCGGCCACGGCCGATAATGCGCGGATCAACGCCCCGCTCGACACGAAGCCGATATGTCCATTTATCGATGGACATAGTTCATCGATAGATGGACCTCGGGTCAATCGATTGAGGCGACACGCTCGCAGGATCGCCTCATGGCGAGTCGGAAGCCGGCGCGAGGCTCACTCTGTTCCGCTAATTGCTTGCGCTCACATCGAGAAGAAGTATATTAATCAGCGAATTTTCAGTTATAACGACACGGCTCTACACGGTTAACTCACACGACTAGTACTCGGCTCTAAATCCTTAAAATTGTTATTATATCGACGTTGGCTATTTCTGTAAGTGTTAACACCGACGAAGACGTCGGCTTGACCTTAGCATTGTAAGATTGGACAGTGGAATAAACATATTTTCGGAATAAAATCTGAGCTCAGTACTCGGCTCGTCCCGCGCGATATTGTTACAACAATCTCCTTCCTCAACCCAGATAAGTGCGCGAACTTTGTGGTCCTTCGAGCCGGATTGAAGAAGGCGAGATTCGCGATCGTGCTAGTGCGCAGTTCAATTCAAGCGATAACCGTCGCAACGCGTCTCTTGCTCTCTCGCTCTAGCATAGGCGGTTGCGCGGCAGCCTCACTCTTACGCGCGTCGGTTAGCGCCATTTTGGAAGTTGCTCAGCGACGCGCTCGCACTCTCGAGTGGTGTGTGAACAGTGAGTGGAAGAGTGGGGGTATCGTGCTACCGCGGGCAGTGATCAGTGCATGGAGACACCTACCGACCTGCTCAGCTCAGTCGACACCACATTGCGTGGAGCCCCACTCTCGCAGCTACGAGCCAGAAGAGGGGGAACCTCGCTCTCGCTCGCATCGAAACGAGCTATGCACCGCGACGCGACCATCTCCGCTCAGTAGGCGCCATCTTACTTCTCTCCCCTTTAGTGAGTGAAGCGACCGGAGTAGTGGGGTGCGCACCGCTCGAGCGCTAAAGTTAACGGGACGAGAGTGTACGTTCACCGGCCGACTCAGTTACCGCCATCTTGGCTCTTGGCTTTTGGCTCTCCGCGTAGGCAGTGGGGTGAGAGAACAATGACAGCTGGTGCTGGTACGGGTTAAGCGAGTGCGCGCTTAACCCGCGCGCTTAACTATGGCGAACTTAGACACAGCATTAAATCTGCAGGAGTCGCGTCCGAACTTTATCGAAACGATGCAAACGAAGGCATTGCAATCCAAGACCGGCCCTCCTACCGGCTGTCCTGCGCTCGAGTCTCAGCTCCACTTGCTTGAGCTCTACTGGGGGAAGCTTGAAGCCTCGCACGAGAAACTTGTCAGCTCTAGTGGCAAGCTGGAAGGTATTATATCACGTCCATATTTCGTCGACAAGTTATTTGATAGTGCGTTGGCCAATTACGCTGCAGCTTGCGCTCTGCTCACGCATCTAATCGACGATGCAGAAGGAATACCGCTCTCTAGCACGAGATCCGTCCGTCACGGGAGGGGGAAGCTCATCAGCCACGCGCCGCGTGCTCCCGGAGATCACGATTCCGCAATTTTCTGGCAGGTACTTGGCCTGGCGGCCGTTTCGGGATTTGTTCAACTCGCATGTTGGCTCGAATCCTGATTTGTCCAATGTCGAACGCATGCACTATCTGTGCACCAGTTTAAAGGGAGAACCGGCTCAGATCATCTCGAATCTCTCGATTTCGGAGAATTCGTTCGCGACAGCCTGAGATCTGCTATGTACGAGATATGAAAACAAGAGATTGCTCATCACTGCTCAGCTCGACCGTTTCTTATGTGGAGGTTCGATGCCCACCCACACCGCGTCAGCGCTCACCGTGCTCATAGCTTCAACCACCAAGTCGCTCAACGCGCTCCAGGCGTTCGGCGCTCCCACCATCCATTGGGATGTCGTCGTGGTGCTGTCGGTGGTTCGTCGGCTCAGCGCAAAACTAAGGGAATCCTTCGAGAATAAAATAGGAGGTTCACCGGAATTCCCGTCGCTCGCGCAATTGATGGAATTTCTCCGAGGTCGTGCTCGCGCAATGGAGACTATGGAGCTAGAAGCAGACACACAGAAGGCCCCGGCCAGACTTGTTCCAGCGAGGAACCGCTCTCCGGCATGCTCCACGGCCCGAGCTCATACAATACATTCCACTGGGTATGATCGGGTACCGGCGGCGAACCGGTATCCGTGCTCACACTGGCATGGAAAACATTATATCTCATCCTGCGAGCGTTTCCGCGTGCTAACCGATCAGCAGAGGAGGGACGTAATATCTCGGCTCTACTTGTGCTATAATTGCCTCGGAAAACATAGCGTCAGAATTTATCAAACTAAGAAGACGCGCGCTCGATGTCAGCAGCGACATCACACTCTGCTGCATTACGAACTGCCTTCAGGGAGAAACCGAAGCGCCGCTCCATCGCCTACCACTGTATCAGTCTCGGAAGGGGCTTCCCGCAGATCCTCACCACTAGCATTGAAGCTGAGCACGACCCCAGCCGCGGACGAGAGCTGTCTGCCACCGGAAGAGGATCCTCCATCACCCTCGACATGAAGCGACGAGACCAGCTCTGCGCTCGTACTCTCGTAGGATACGACGCCATCACGCGGAGTTCTCGTCGCGACCAGCTCCGCTCTTCTTCTACTCGACCATCGGCCTGCTCTGAAGGTGAGATTGTTTCTCGACCCTGAGTCGGAGATATCACTCGTCTCAGCGAAACTCGTGAGTAAACTCGATATTAAAAATCGCCGATCCGCAGTTCAACTTTCCGGAGTCGGCAACATACCATTTGGCGCGACGACTGGATCAGCCCAGCTTACTCTCCGCTCCTGTTACTCGACCTTCTCCTTCGTGCTTGCAGCTCACGTGATTGACCAGCTCCTTACCTCTCTTCCGATCTTCGATCCTGGCAACTGCTGCCTGGGTCCGCCGGCAGCGCCAAGGGGATGACCTTAGCACATGGGGAGTTATCTCCAGGAGGGTTGTGGGTTCCCGAAGCGCCGCTGAACGAAGCTCTGGCGCGAGCAGTAGAGGAATATTTCCTGCCACGTGACGGTGTCCTGCGAGAAGCGAGTGAAACAACCAAGCTCAGGGTAGTGTTCAACGGCTCGTCTCCAACCAGCACAGCTGTATCGCTCAACGATTTACTCCATATCGGGGTCAACCTGCAACCTGACCTCGCGGACGTTCTGCTCTGCGCTCGAAAACATCGCTGTATTTTTCTCACCGATATCACGAAGATGTTCCGGCAGATTCGAGTTCATGAAGACGACTGGAGGTTCCAACGGATACTCTGGCCCAACGCTCATGAAGAGGTCATGCCGTGTCAGCTCACTACCGTCACTTACGGTACGCCCTCAGCTCCTTTCTTGGCTGTGCGTGCATTGCTCCAACTCGTCAACGATGAAGGACATCGATTCTCGCTGGACGTCGCGCCAATGCTCCAAGGACGATACGTGGACGATATCTGCAGGGGTGCCGACTCCGTGGATCAGCTCATCGAAACCTGCCTGCAGGTGAAGGAGCTCTGCTCAGCAGGTGGTTTCCCGTTGGTAAAGTGGCAGACGAACCGCCCTCTGCTCTATGGCACTGCTCACATCGAACGCTCCGAAAACCTTGAACATTCATTTGAGGATTCGCGGACCAAGATTTTGGGTCTGCTCTGGCGGCCGAGCACAGATAAGTTTACCTTTACCACGCGCCTCGCTCCGGCTAGAGCTATTTCCAAACGGACGATATTGTCTGAATTGGCTCAGCTCTACGGCGCGCTCGGGTTCATCACCCCTGTAACCATTCGGGGGAAGGCGCTCATGCAAGAGCTTTGGAGCGAACAGATAGGATGGGATGACGTCATCTCCCCGCATTCGGCTCATCGCCGGAAACAGTTCCGCCAGGATCTCAGCGAACTGTCCTCAGTAACCATTCCACGTTACCTCGGGATGCAACCGCACGTCGCTGTGGAAATATATGAATCGCCGATGCATCCCAGCTGGCCATGGCCGCCGTCGTCTATTTTCGAGTTCTTGCCGAGGGGGAGGAACCTCGCATGGTGTTCGTTTGCGCAAAGACATGAGTCGCACCCCTAAAAAGGCTCATCATCCTGCGGCTCGAGCTCTCTGCTGCTGTTCTCCTCGTCAAACTGGTTCAGTATGTTCAACGCCTGTTCGATTTAGGGGCTGCTCCTACTCGGCTCTGGACCGACTCGGCCGTAAGTCTGGCATGGATCCGCTCTCACCCTTCGCGGTAGAAGGAGTTCGTGAGCAATCGGGTGCAGCGCATTCAGGAGTTAGCTGCGGAGTGGCGACTGGTCCCTGGCAAGGAGAATCCAGCCGATTGCGCCTCCAGAGGATTAACTGTAGCCCAGCTCCGCTCGCACCACCTTTGCTGGACGGGACCGACGTGGCTCAGCTTGGACGCTCGCCAGTGGCCCTGCATCGAACCTAGCCGTAGCAACACAATCGACTTAGAAGAGAAACCCGGGACAATGCTCGTGGTCACCACGACCGCACGAGCAATATGGAAACTGTCGGAGAAGTACTCTTCGCTCCACCGTCTGCTCCGCGTGACTGCAGTTTGCCAACGCGCCGTAGCGCGCTTTCTGCGGAAACGCGGTTCTTCGCTAACCACGCCTCTGACATTGGGAAACTTGCACACTGCGCGGCTTTACTGGATCAAGACCACCCAAGGAACGTACTTCGCCGATGAACTGAGAGTGTTATCGCGGGGGGGGGGGGGGGCACTCCGCGGGTCACATTCTTTGGCGCGGTTTACACCTTTCGTCGATCGTCGAGGACTGCTTCGCGTAGGAGGTAGACTAGCTCTAGCACCGCTTGGTTACGAGACCAAGCACCAAGTCATCCTCCCTAGAGAAGCGGCGTTCTCTCGGCTCACCATCAAGGACGCCCACCTCTGAACCCTTCACGGGGGTACTCAGCTCATGCTCGCCCACCTCCGACAGGGATATTGGGTTTTGGGAGGACGAGCGCCGGTGCGTGCTTTCGTTCGGCGGCGACAAAGTTCTGCGTCAACTGTTTTCGTCCGTCTCGTCGGAATCGCATCAACTAGCTCGGCTCCTGATCAACGGCGGCACGCAATGGTCGTTCAACCCCCCCCCAGTGCGCCATACTTTAGAGGAAAATGGGATGCGGCGATGAATTCCGTTAAGTTCCACCTCGCCAGGACTTTAGGCGATGACACGCTCAAGTTTGAAGAACTATCAACATTGCTTGCTCAGATCGAAGCTGTTCTTAATTCCAGACCCATAGAGCCGCTCTCGGACGACCGAGACGACGTCTCGGCTCTTACCCCAGAACACTTCCTGGTGAACGAAGCTCTGACAACGATTCCGGAACCTTCGCTGGAAGATGAGGAGATTCCTAGATCGATCAGATCGCAGCTCCTGCAACAAAAGCTGCAGTCCTTTTGGCGGAGATGGTCGCGAGGATACCTTCAGCAACTTCAAGCTACTTTAAAGTGGCAGCGTCCTCAGCATCACGCTCGGCTCCTTGGTTCTTCTCAGCGACGAACAATTACCACCTACAAAATGGTCCCTCGCGAGAGTAGTAGAGCTCCACCCAGGGAACGACGGGCTCACACGAGTGGTGACACTCAAAATTGCCGAAACGACGCTCAAGTGACCCATCGTGAAGCTCGCGCCTCTTCCCATACCGTAGCGCGTGGACAACTATATGGCTCTCGGACCTGCGCGTAATCAACACTGTGGAACGATGTGTCAGCCACTTTGGCTGACGGTGAGGGAGAATGTTCCGGCGAGCGTGTCGCCTCGTGGCGAGCTGGAAGCTGGCGCGAGACTCACTCTGTTCCGGTAATTGCTTGCGCTCATATCGAGAAGAACTATATTAATCAGTGAATTTTAATTATAACGATACGGCTCTACACGGTTAACTCATATGACTAGTACTCGGCTCTAAATCCTTAAAATTGTTATCATATCGACCTTGGCTATTTCTGTAAGTGTTAACACCAACGACGACTTCGGTTTGACCCTGGCATTGTAAGATTGGACAGTGGAATAAACATATCTTCTGAATAAAACCTGAGCTCAGTACTCGGCTCGACCCGCGCGATATTGTTACAAGAATCTCCTTCCACAGCCCAGATAAGTCCGCGAACAGTCTCAAAATTATCGTTGTTTGCTCGTAGAGCGAGGAATTTTTCGCGTTCTAGGTCTTTTGTGTACACACTTTCATACCTTGCTGCCTGACAACACGCACCAAGAGTTCCTATGAGGGAAGCAAATTCACGAATAGTGCATTTTTTCCGTTTTCGATGACTTATATACTTTTGATAACTTTTTCTCTCTTTTCTATTGGTAATTCGATTCTCATCTCACTTAAATTAAGTATAACACCGAGAAATTTACGTTATTGTAAGGGTATTTGTTGGCTTTTAGTTTCATTTATGATAAAACCGAGTTTTTCTAATAACTTCCGGGTTTGAGAGATGTTTTTTGGACATTCCTCCAGCGTATCTCCGAACAGCAATATGTCGTCTAGGTATACGACTGACACAAAACCCTGATTTTTGAACACCGATCACAGTTTTCATAATTTTTGTGAATAAATGGGGAGCAGTGCTGAGCCCAAAGGGCAAGCAAACAAATTCAAATAAGTCTCCTTGAAAGGAAAATTTTAAAAAGGTTCTATGCTTTGACGCGATTGCGATAAGGTAATATGCGTCCTTTAAACGTTAAATGCATGATGATGTATATCTACATCTGTGTTTTCTTCCTTGTTTCTCTATCTAATCTATGTTTAATTATCTACCTGTTTCAATTTTTTGTATTTAAAAAGGAAAAATCATGCATTTAAGGGTTAAGTCTAGTGTCGCCATGTATGCGCTTTTTTGCAGCAGATCCCTTGCCGTTCTAATATCGTCCATTTTTAAATGCTCAGTCTTTATAAATTTATTAAGATTTTTCAGGTTTAAAATTAAACGGCTCGAACCATCTGGCTTTGGCACGAGAAAAATGCGTGACATAAATTGTCCTTCCTCTGGGTGGCTTGTCTGGATAGCCCCTTTTTCTAGCAATTCGCGAATGTGATCAGAGATTTGGAGCTTGTCTGTTTCTGACCAGGTAGGCTCGCTCGGAGGTTTTGTTTGAGTCACTACTATAGAGAAGGGTATTTTATACCCACTAATCCACTTAATTAAAACCTTATCATAAAAAATTTGTTTTCATGTGGCTTGAAAAGTTGTTAACCTTCCGGGAGTATGTTTTACTTTTGACTCTACTTTTTCGCTGGTGTTGACTCCTTTTTCGACGTTGTCGTCGACTTGGTGTAATTCGCACTCTACTGACCCGTTTGTTGTCGGTAAGGTTGCGATCTCTAACCCGACTTTTTGTGCCTACTCCCTCCTCCCATTTGGTAGCGGCTTGGTCATCGGGGTGGGCCTTTCCAGTTTTTGACTGGCCTGAACTATAGGGTTTTTCCTTTGGTTTTAAGTCTTTAGATTGTTTCAATACTTTTGCCGTTTTTAGTGTGTCATCAAAACTCTTTCCAAAGAGCCATTCGTCTACTGTGGTTGCATTTAGCGTCTCCTTAAACGCTGTGTTGAGGTTTGACATGATAATTAGGCGTCTCGTAAGAGATTCGTCGCGTTGTAGATCGACCAATAATTTGCACACATCGCTCAACACGGTGATGAGAGCCATTTTGTCCACGGTCTCTCCTTTAAGCAAATCAGAGAGCGTGACTCCCAGTGCTGAGAGACATAAACAGACTCTAAAACAGACGCCTTCACTTCAGTATTTAATTTTGGCGGCTCAATTTTAACACAATTACTCGGGGTGGGATGTTTTTTGAACAAATCAGTTCTCTCTTCCTTCGGAAGCCCAGCTTTAACAATATCCTCCCACATGCCCGCGATATGTTCGTGGATGGGTGACCCCCGCGGTTTCTCGATATCTAGGCATTTCCCCAACGCTAGTAAGAGCTCTGGATCGAGTGCAGCTGACGCTTCGGAAGACCCCAAACTTACTACAGGTAACTCCGATGACTCCAGGTTAACAGCAGGCTGTGTAGTTACTGCCGTCAAGGATACGACATTGTCGATATTGTCTCTTGCGTGTTCGTCATTGACGACAGTGCCCGTGCTTGCCGGGACTTCTTCCAGAATTTCAAGAGCCTGATTTAAATGATCTAACGAGATCAATGGAGGTTCAACTCTAGGGCTGTGGCGTGAATCTGAGACAAATGACTCGCCGTCAGAACTTGTGACAGATGGGCTTCTGCCTAAAAGTGACAACAAAGAAAATAAATTCCATTTAGCGATTTTCTTTGGCCACTTAATTGCGTTCTTGACGCATTTGGGTACAGGGAGGGGCCAGTCTCCCGAGACTTCGTGAGAATGTATGCGAGGAAAAAAAATCTAGTTTTTTCCTTATTGTGATAAACATTTATGTTACATCACATCATTCTACGCAATGGAGCTTGTCCACGTAATTTTTGGTCTCAGAAAACATTGTGTTCAGGGTGGAAAATTGTCCATGGCCTCTGAAAAAAATGAGGTTATACTTACGTCGTTTTTTCAATCGTTGAATTTCCTTGTTTTGCTTTTTCATTTCCTTCCTTAAGAGGCAGTGTAAGTCGGCGGAAATTTCAGACGGCTTCGGTAGTGCCGGCGATAAGGAAGGACGAAGATGGCAGCAGCGCACGGCGATCCCCAAAAATTCCCATTACCCGCAATCACACCTTCCAATAAGCGAATAACCTAAATTACCGACCAACCTACTTACCTGCCCGTCCCGATAGATCCCGCCGCGATGATTAAATATCGATCATGTGCCTGATCCTTCCCCTACCGACCCGTGACGCTGCTGCCCAATGATCGAGCCCACTAATCAGCGAAAAAGAGAGAGATTTCACTTTGCGACGAGCTGGCGGACAGTACAGATTAGCGGAAGAATTAGAGGAATATAATGAACGAAAGAATAATAGAAGAGTACAGAGGAAAGCGGGAGAAAATATAAAGACAAGCAAAGAGTTGCGCGAGAGTGTGAGTGGAGTGCAAGTGCGAGGAGAAAGTGCTCGAGGATAAGGAGAGAGGACAAGGAGAGGATAGGACACGAAGAAAAATAGGAGAGACTAGACGAGAAAGGACCTTGCAACGAGCGTAAGTGTTTGCACGGGTCAACCTTATCGGCATATTTCTCCGAAAATTTTTCTTTATCCCCTTTTTCAACTGATTTGTATAGAGCATTCCCCGCCCCTCTTATTGCGGGCGTCTACCCTTGCATTTTCGCCAGAGCCTTTCTACCTAAAAAGGTCGCGTGGGACGGCTGTAGAACTTATCGAAGAAAAATTACCGAATATTATACTCATTGTCAGTGCGAGTAACGGTCTTTCTTCCTGCCTGACCCCCCTCCCGTCCTTACCTAGTATAGTGTCGAAGGAACGAGAACGTTCGATCGAGAGATACTCGACCGACTTTCTCCTGCTATACAAAGGTCCCGAACCACAACAACTCCCATTTCCCCGCCTGCCCCTCTCCCTGCGACAGACCGGGTTACTGTTCAGTCGAGAACCGAAATCGTACACGTATCTAAGAATTAGAAAATAAGCCAGTGTAATACTTAAGAGGCCATGGCGTCGGCGAACCTCCCCCGAGATCCCTCTCCCGTCCGACCCCTTCACGTCCCAGCAAGCTAGCCGTCCTTCCCCAAACGCGACAAAAATAGGATTATTGTTTATTTGAGTTATGGTTTTTTGTGTTAATTTTTCCCTTATTAAAAATTAACTGGCATCCAAAATTTGAGAAATTGTTGTTAATTGTTATTATTTGCCCCGAAGATAGTCCGCCGTTATGATATCGAGAAATAAAAGTTTTATTTGCGTCATTATTTTGTTTTATCATTTTCTCTTCCCCTTACCATTGAAAATTTTCCCCGACCCCCTCCAAACGGATGACAATCATATATATTGTGACGAGGCAGTACTCTCCTCGCAATCGCTCTAGCGAAGAATATTCGAGGCGAATATTAGAGAGAGAGGAAAACAGCAGAGTCGTGACGCCTCGCTCCCGTAAAGAGAGAAAAATAAAAGAACAACACTGTCGGCGAGGATTCCTTCGGTTTCAGGGAGCGGTCGGCAACCGTCAACGGTGACGAACGAGAGAGAGCGACGCTGCCCAAGGAACGATGGAGAGAGAGATGGCTGTGCCGGCGATCAAGGGACGATCGTCGCGAGAGCCCCCACCTCCGCCGATAGGGGAAGAAGGGAGCGAGGAGTACGCGTGAGCCTATGGACAGCGCGAGAGAAATTAGAATAGGCAGTTAGCATTTGGACACCAACAAAAGAGTTAGAATTAGAGAGTGAAAGAGGAAAGTTGGAAGTGAGAAATCGGACAGCGTCGAGACCAAAGCGAAAAAAAGTATTGTACAGAGAGTTTGAGAGTAAGGAGTTTACGGTGTAAAGAGAGGATAGTGTGAGATTGAGTGTGCGTGCGAGAGAGATAGAGCGAGGCCGAGACATTGAGGAATACGCAAGAGCGAGAGAGAGGGAGGATATACGCCGAGAACGCTGTGCGACGTCAAGGACGAGCGGCATCGAAGCAAAGGTAGGCGCACACGGTGCAATTTCTTTTTTCCCGTGCGACTCCTCCGAGATCGTGCGTGAGGTGGCGTAGAGTGTCCGTCACGCTCCCCCCTCGTATACCCCGTGTCATTAGCTGTGCTTTCCGGCGTCACCGGGAAGCAGCCGTGTCTCTCTTATACCGTAGCTCATCGCGTCGATTAAAAATAGAATAAGGGATTTGAATGTTGTGCGGAAATGTCGGGATTGACAGAGTAAAAATGGAATAAATAAATGTTGAATTACTTGTTAAATAAGACAAAAGAGTTGCTCACCCGTTATTTCATCGTAGTATAATAAATGATTGCTTGTCCTACGATCCCCCCCCCCCCCCCCCCCCCCCGAGTATTAGCCGCGGTGGATTCAACGTAAGATCGAACCCTTGGTGTTTCGGGGTGAAAGAAACACCTGGCGCCTAAAGGCAATAAAACGAAAGACAACAAGGAACGAGTAAGGGACGTCATTATAGATTTTGGATTGGTAGCTCGCCAGTATCCTGTTTTTGACGAAGTTTTAAGGACAGCGAGCTCGTCACAATATATATTGTGACGAATTAATTTTCGACAACGACAACGTCGGGACACAAACACCTTCCACAATCGTCACCTTCGCCCGTCGGTGCCGCGTTCGCGCGTCCGCAATTGCCGACTTGGGCGCCAGTCGAGTTTTGTTTCGCCGGTCTCGACAACCGGCGCAGAACCGGCGATCGCGGGAGGGAACTCGCCGCGATCGCACCAATTGGTCATCGGCCAACACGCAACAACACTAACCACTAATAACAACGACGGGAGACGGGAACGATCTCACAGCAGACGAGGACCCGACAAACAGGCCGATGACTGAAGGGGTTGCTTTTTGTTTCGCCGGAAGCAACGAAACCGGGCTGACCTGGACGGGTTGGCGGGCACACGACGGTGACGGAATTGCTCGGCCGCTCAGTCTGCTAGATTTGGCAGAGAGGGTCGGGGTCGGCGGACAATGGATGCGAGAACGTCAACTCGCGCGAGCCATCAGCTCAAGCCCGTTACAGAACACGAGAATCGGAATCATAACTAAATCGTGATTTTATTATTATTCGAGAACGGCACGGGATCGAAAGTACTCTGAATTAGAGCAGTATTATTCTCCGGTAACAGCACGTGAACGCAACTCGGCGTCGGACAAGTAAATATCGAACGACTTACCGAGTTGCCGAAGACCTTGGCTCACCTTCCTCGCAGATCCCTCCGACGTAGCTTACCTCGCTCGGACAGAGCGTCGCCGGGGGTATCCGATCAGGCCGAGACACGAAAACACGAAAGCAACGCGATCGCTGGCACGACACTCGAGAACCCATAGTCCGAAATTTATATTATTCCGTCGTATAGTACGAGAACACCAGCCTCGTCTTACAATTAGGAGACGAGTACGAACGTCAACAATGCATGCGAGTACTCGACGCGAGGACGCGTCGAGCCCTCAGCGAGTGCGAGCGAGAACGAGCTATTCGCACAGTACTGAGAGAGCGCGAGTTACGCGAAGCTCGGCCTCGACCACAAGGCACTCCCGAATATTCGTCGGCGAGAACTGTTAATTCGGTAACGGGCGCAGTACGCGACGAGATCGGACCTCTCACTCCAGAGAAAGACGAGAGACCGAGAGACAACCCTAGAGCTCGCGTACGGAGAGAGAGAGCGACTCAACTCCGACGCGTAATGCGAGAACGAGTGCGACACCGATTGTCCGACACCGAGCGTACGCGAGGACTTATTATTGTCTCGATCGCGACGCTTCGATGACTCGCGGTAGACTGATTAATTCCCAATCTTCGAAATCGCAAACACCCCTCAATAGGATGCCAAATTTTCATTGCCGGTAACTACTGCTCTCTCCCTTCGGTCGAGAGAGAGGCCAACTATAATGAGAGCGATACCTTGTGACCGTGATTTGCCGGGACTCAGACAATCACGTCACAATATATATTGAAACGGCTATTGCCTTTTCATTAATTTTATACTATGTTCGGCTCGATAGGAAATTAAATTTGGGATAACACCCGATTAAGATTCAAATTCTGTTTATTCTGGCGCGTTATAATACAGTTCTTTTCGCTGGGTCGATAATGACGATTCTTCCTTATCGCTGCGTGCCTTCCGTTATCCGTGATAAGTGTGAAATCGATATAGTCGTCTCGGTTCGTTGATCGATGACGGGATGGCGCGTCGGAGCTTCCGCGATCGAGTCGTCGTATGTTCTTCCTTCTCTCGTCGACCAAGATGGCTGCCGCCAGTTATTTTTACAGGTACAACGGCGAGTGTCGTGTTTGTGTTTCGTCGATTTTTCGTCAGGTAAGAGTCAATCCGCTGTCTTCTTTTTTCCTTTTGGTGTTTTTTTTTTTTTTTTTATTCGATTTCTTAATGGTTTATACAAGTTACTCTTCTAGGATGGGGTAAGTATGATTATCCTTTACTTTTGTCGTCTTTTAACTTTTATTAACCATGTTTCCTTTTTACAGAAGAGTTCTTGTTCCTATCGAGGACCTTGGAGATGCTCGCCGTCTCCTTCTTACACCCCTTAACGCAATGTGGATCCTTCTCTTCGCAGTGGACGACTTGGTGAGTAATTCTCCAAGTAGGATATAGGCGAAGGTTTTTTAGTGCTGGATCTCTTTCGTTTCAGGTTTTCAACCTTTACTAGTCATCTAGTCGACCTCCACCAGTCTCGTAGCTTTTGCAGCATTCAAGAGGGCTGCAAGTGCTTATTCCTTATCGTCACAGGTAAGGATGTTGAGAGATAGGATATTTCGGGATATTGTCACCGAAATATTGGTAAGTAGGTTGGTAATTGCTGAGGTCCGTAATGGTATTACTTCGCTTTCGCTGCTTGTCTCTTAAATTCTCGTATATTTGTATATTTGTCTAGTCATACCGTTTGTGCGAATGCTAGCCCCCTATTGATTTGTATATTAACGATTTGTTTTGGTTTCAGGTGGGCTCTCATCGTTGGCACCGTTTCAATATATACAGTCAGTGACGAATTTGAGTGGACACTTTCTAGTATAAAGTGCCGGAACGGTATTTGATGTCATTTCGCCGGTAATTGGCCTAGGCCAATTTAACCAGCGTCATTTTAAAGAGGAGCAATTTACCTTCATTTTGTTTATATTAAAAAAAATTTACGATTTTTTTTTACAACTGGCACCCAGTTTTGAAACACACACATATATATATATATATATATGTGTGTGTGTGTGT
This sequence comes from Netelia melanura, assembly GCA_964007305.1. Lineage (NCBI taxonomy): Eukaryota > Metazoa > Arthropoda > Insecta > Hymenoptera > Ichneumonidae > Netelia > Netelia melanura. Next base: position 23,430,073 of record OZ023258.1, read on the forward strand.
GTGTGTGTGTGTGTGTGTGTGTGTGTGTGTGCGTGTGTGTGTGTGTGTGCGTGCGTGCGTGCGTGCGTGTGCGTGTGCGTGTGTGTGTGTGTGTGTGTGTTTTTTTAATAGGCAGGTGGAAATCTTCAAAAAGACCCTAGGCAACTGTTACCTAGGAGCGTGGGATTTTTACCCACTAAAACCACCTCCCTTCGTCCCTTCCTTGTGTTTCCCCCGCGGAACCGCCGTCAGGCATTACTTCACGGGGCAAGGGATTGGCTACGGCCGCGTCAATGTTTTAGTCTGGCTCCTGTCTTTGCCGTTCGTCCGCTCGCAACTTCTTCAGGACCGCCGTTGCAAAGCCCTCAATACTGCTCCATGGCTCTTCTGCCTTGAGCATTAGGTTCACGACATTATCTGGAGTGATCCGTTCGTTAAGGTGCTCCTGGAGCCGATCTCGCTCATTGTTAAAACGTGGGCACGTGAAGAATACATGCTCTGCGTTTTCGGCCACGTTGCAAGCCGGGCAGTCTCCATTGTCGTCTAGTTTAAAACGGTGGAGGTATTTTCGAAAGCAGCCATGCCCCGTTAGGAACTGGGTGAGGTAAAAGCCTACCTCTCCATGGTCGCGGTTCACCCACGCCTCAATCGACGGGATCAACCGATGCGTCCATCTGCCTTTAGGCGACGCGTCCCAGCACTGCTGCCATTGCAGTAGTGCCCCTGCCTTTTCCTCCTTGGTAATGTTCTCCTTGTCGAGTGGAGTCCGTCGACCTCGGGTGTAGATCCTGCTTCGCTCGTCCGCAAGAATGTCTAGTGGTGGCATGCCAGCCACTACACCTGCTGCCTCGTATGATATGGTGCGGTACCCGGCTGCTACTCTCAGCAGGGTTCCGCGGTATACCGACACCATTTCTCTCCGGTATGAGGCAATCTTAAGTGCCTCGTGCCAAATCGGCGCAGCGTACAGCAGTATCGATGTTATAACTGTTGCGAGCAATGTTCTCCTCGCCTGTTTGGGCCCCCCGATATTTGGCATAAGTCGCGCTAGTGCCGCGCCGACTTTTGCACCCTTAGCAGCCACGCTCTTAATATGCAGCTTGAAGCTGAGCCTTGCATCCAGCATCACTCCAAGATACCTGATATAGGGTTGCGTTATGATTTGGCAGTCGCCGACGTCCAGGGTGATGGTTTCCACCTTCTGTCGGCTCGTAAAGAGCACGGCCTCAGTTTCATGGTGCGCAAGCTCCAGACCCACCGACTGCATCCACTTTTCCACGGTGTCATATGTCTCTCCGAAGATGCAGTTAACCTCTTCAAGGGTCTTAGCCGTAATGACAAGCCCTGCGTCGTCAGCAAACGCCACCATCTCTGCACCCGGCGGTAGCTGGGTCTTCAGCAACGCGTCATACATCAGGTTCCACAGCAGTGGCCCTAGGACCGAGCCTTGTGGAACTCCTCCAGAGACTTCATGATACTCAGGACCATTCTCGGTATCGTACATCAAGCGCCTGCCGCAGAAGTAGCTCTTGATTATCGCTCTCAGGTAAGCTGGCGTTCCTAGTTGGTCTAGTGCCTTGCATATACTATCCCATCTGGCTGACTTGAATGCGTTTTTGACATCCAAGGCCGCCAGCAGGCAGTATTTCTTGGCTCCTCGAGTCCAGCGGGCTCCGGAGGTTGCATCTTTCGCCGTTGCTACCACGCGACGAATGGCTTCAATGGTTGACACGCCCTTCCGGAAGCCGTATTGGTTTTCCGCGAGGCGATGTCCGACGGAAGCGTCGATTCGGTTGGAGATAATCCTCTCAAAAATTTCCCCTGCTGTGTCCAGCATACACAACGGTCTATACGACGAGGCTTCCTCCGGCGGTTTGTTGCCTTTGGGGAGTAGCACGAGTCGCTGTTGTTTCCACTGTACCGGAAATGTTCCCTCTGAGAGGGACGTGTTGTACATCTCCAGAAACAGTTCCGGGCCCGCTTCAATGGCTGTTTTGAGCGCAGTGTTGGGGATGTTGTCCAGCCCTGGCGCCTTTGTATTGCCCACTCTTCTAGTGGCTCGGAGTAGTTCCTCTTGGGTAATCGGAGGGACTACCTCCACCTCGTCCAGCGGTACTGGATAGTCGTGCGGTGGTTGCTTGGGGAACAACCACGCAACGATTTGGCCTAGTTGCTTTGAGCAAGTGGGCTGCTGCCGGGACTGCGTCTTGATCTATGTCATAACAACCTTATATGGCCTCCCAAATGGGTCGTTGTTAACTTCCGCCACAAGCCTGATCCATCCCTCTCTTTTGCTATACTTGATAGCTTTAGCAAACCGGGACCGTGTCTCCTTAAAGGCCATTTCCAGTTGTGGGAAGGTTGGTCTTTTCCGGGCTCTTTGGGCAAGTTGCCTGGCGTGCTTGCATTGTGCCCGCAGCTCAGCAATCGTGTCGCTCCACCAGTATGACGGGGCGTGCTGGTTTTTATTGCCGCGTCGCGGCATGGCAGCGTCACATGCCCTCATGACAGCATCCTTGACCTGCTTGGTCTTCTCCTCTGCTGTTTCGGTGGTGATCCTGGCCTCTTCGATGCATACCCGTAGGGAGCCTTTGTCGAGGGCGTTCGCCTTGTGTGTGTGTGCGTGTGTGTGTGTGTGTGTGTATGTGTGTGTGTGTGTGTGTGTGTGTGTGTGTGTGTGTATGTATATGTATAATATGATATATAATATATATGTATAATATATAATATGATTTTTATATATATTGTAACGTTGTACAATTTCCCTCCCGCCGGTGGCCCCTCAGAAGGCAACAGTTCCACGTAAATTTGAACAAGTAAGTTATAAATTATTATTTAATCCCCTAATTCCCGTCCCTCCCAATTATTGTAAACTGTGCAACACGTATCGCCGCCCTGAAGAGAACCAGCATCGGAAAAACCGATCGCCGTGAAGAGACCGCCGAAGGAATCCCAGGACATCCCGGAAAGTACGACAACCAACCACGCCCGCCTCTCTCACTGTTATCGCACTCACCTGTCAACAACTCGCACAATTCGAATATTCCCCCCGTTATCAGCCATCAATAGGCATGGTAGCGGAGAGACCAGCGAGATGGCAGCAGCGCGCACCGAGCATCCTAGATTACCCATACCCTAAATCCCGATACTCCTGAGAGCGACCCTACAATATCGACCTAATTGCGCCCATCTCCCGCTAGATCTCCCCCACTATCATTCCCAGCTATCGATCCCCCATCGACCTGATATCGAGTAACCCGTGCCGCTGCTGCCCAATCAAAAAATCAGGACGTCCCGGCCACGAGGCCGAGGAAATTTTGGAGCTTCCGGTCGACGACATGACCCTCACTTTGCCGATAGCCACCGGCCATAGTGGACATAGTTAGAGACACATTAGCGAGAAAAATTAGAGAAGAGTTGGAGAAAAGTTAGAGAAAAGAAAGAGTATCAGAGAAATGTTTGGAGTTGGCAATTAGTGTGAGAAGAGTGAGAGTGAGTGGCAATTAGAGCGAGTGAGGCGAAGGACAGCATACGAAAAGTAATAAGGAAAGGATAAGGAGTGTGCGAGAGAGAGGAAAGGACCAGGCGAGGAGTGAGAGAGAGCGAGAGGACCGTTCGAACGACATCGAAGATTGTAAGTGTTTGCACATTTCCCTTCCCAAAAATATTGTAATTCCCTTTTTGAGATTTTCCCCTTGTTATTAGCCCAAATTTGTACTTAGAGTTCCCCTCTCTCCCGAATTTCCCACCGTACGTTTTTGAGACTTTCCCCAATCAGTTATGAGAAATATTTCGAATAACATATTTTATCGTATTTCAAACGTGGAACGGTTGTGCGCGTACCCGTTAAGTTCGAATAGAGTACCCCCCCCCCTTCTCCCCTCTCCCAGCCAGTGGTAATAACCAAGAGGCCACATAGAGTCGGAGAACCCATCCTGAGATCCCCCCTTTCCCATTGCAGTTCAGAATTCCCCATGTCCGAGCTAGTCCTCCTAATATTCCCTATTGATATTATGTTTTTCTTATTTTGTTAATTTTGCAGAAAATTAACTGGCGCCCAATTATTATAATTTCGTTTGAGTTTATTTATTTTTATTTGAGACTAGTTATACCCCGGAGATCGTCTGCCGATACTAAGGTTTATTTTGTTTTCTTATTATTGTCAATTATACATTTTTTTTTAGTTGTTAACGATTCAGTATAATAAAGTATTTGTCATTTTTATTCCCATAAGTCATTGCTCAGTTTATTAATTTCTTTTACCACCGTCCCGTGATATCCCCCTCCCATCGGCGTGACAATATATACAGAAATCATATTCTGAATATACAATCGTGACGAAACTGAGTGGACACCCTCTAGTATAGAGTGCCGGAACCGTTTTTTATGTCATTTCGCCGGTAATTGGCCTAGGCCAATATAACCAACGCCATTTTAAAGAGTGGGATTTGCCTTCATTTTAGCTGTTTAAAAAAAAATACAATTTTTGTTTTACACTTGGCACCCAGTTTTGAAAACGACAATTTTTGGTCGTTTTTTTGTTCTTTTGCAAGTGGACCCCCTTTGCAGTAAAACTTTTTTTTTTTACGAATTTCTTTCACCATACTCATCAAGGGCTCGGATGTTGCCAACCTCCATAAAGGAGAGCGGCAACTGGGTTGAGTGCCAACCGAGCGCGTCTCCGGGTGGCGCATAGGAGGGACCAGGGCTCGGGGGCATCTGCGGTCTAGGGGACCGGGGCGTCATGAAGCGACCGGAAACCCAGACGGGAGCTCCCATCGGACTCTGGCCTGCGGAGGCTATAAGGGATCCGGTCGGGGTAAAAGCCGACCCAGGAAAACTAAGGCCCCGCCGCGGAACGCCTCCCCGAATCCTAAGGTGGAAACTATCGTGCCGATGGGACTTGTAATGGCACACGGGTTAAATGTGTCGCGTACGATGCCGTTTGGGTACTGGGCGCCCTCCATCCGTAACAAATGCCTTACCAATGCAAGCAGGCTCTGCGGTGGCGGACCCTTCTTTTTCCTGTATACTCGTGGGAATTAAATGGATGAATTTACTCTAACTAACCTAACACCAACCGGCGATGTGGCTTCTATAGAATTCGTTAGCCTATTCGTCAATCGTGGCGATGGAAATGGAGGAGGCAACCCCTCAGGGATGCAGAGGTTACGGCCTCGGTGGCCCAGGTCGAGAGCTGAGACAAGCCCATCGCAGAGACAGCGAGGGGAGAAGAGGGATCAGCGCAAGCCGGTCACATGCCCCCCCCCACCCCCCGCAACGAAGAAGTCCTGGATGAATCGCTGCGGGGCGGCTAGGAGAAGGGCCCACAAAGCCACTATGGCGGCGCAGGGCTCAACTCCGAAGCCAAACGACGGCGACTCATCCAGGGCTGACAATAACGCCTCGAAGGAAAGGAGTGGGGACGAGGGTCAGGTCTCAAAAAGACCTAGGCCGTCGAACTCAACCCCTCCTGAGGTACATAAAAACCCGAAGGAGGCCAGGTTCTTACCCCGCCCGACCGGGTACGGAGATGCGATGTTGGCGGGTAGGAGGGTGGCCATTGTGTCATCCTATTACCCTGAAGCCATCCTCGACCAGGAGGGGAGCGAACTGGTGGTGAGGGCGCTACTCGGGGCATTGGATGCAGTTCCAACGGGACAGGCCATGCCATGGTTCGAGCGCTGCCATCTCGACCGGGGAGCTCTGTGGGTGACCTGTGCTGACAACGGGGCTAAAGCGTGGGTGAGGAACGCGGCCCCCAGCCTGAAGCCATGGGACGGCGCTTCCCTTCTCGCTCTAGAGAGGGAGGCGCTGCCGAGGCTGACAAAGGTGACAGCCGTGTTCCCCAACATATAGGGGGACTCGTCGCAAACAGTCCTCAATAGATAAAATCGGCAGAACCAGGGCCTGACGACCTGCACCTGGAAGGTGTGTGATAGAAAAGCCGTACGCAACAGCGTACACCTGGTTCTGGCGGTTGACGAGGTCTCGCTGAAAACGCTGGAGGCCTGCAACTTCTCGCCGCACTATGGCCTGGGGAGGGCACACTTTCATGTGGGTCACCCGAAGGCTGTGGTGGCGGGGGGCGAGAGCCCCAGCGCGACGGCTACGGCCAAATCAGCGGAGCCGGTCGCGGGAGCATCGGCTGGACATACCCGGGAAGCCAGGGCCCCCCGAAAAGGGGCACAGGCTAATGGGAAACCCAAGGCGAAAGCGCCCGAGATCCGTCAGACGCCTAGTACGATGGAAAACGAACCACCATCCACGGCGGCGCCGGCGCGGGACCCTGGGACGGCTACAATCGTCCTACGGCCCCCGATCCTGGTGCCGGCGTAGGGGCATTCACAGACTTGGTTCTGATACAGGAACCCTGGATACACAGAGGGCTTGTTAAAGGATTAAGTCCCACATTGGGATAGCTGATCTATATGGAGGCAGAACCTGGCCCGAGGGGATGTGTCTTCATCAATAAGAAACATGGTGCCCTCAAATTGAGCAAGTTCTGCACAAGGGACCTGGCAGCAGCTTCTATCAGGCTAAGCATGGGCGGTGTGCAAACCGAGCTAGTAATATCATCGGCATACCTCTCATGCGACTCTGAGGATCCTCCTCCCACGAGGGAACTCGGGGAGCTTGTGGACTACTGCAGAAGCAAGGGAGCGAACATATTGAAGGGGTGTGACGCTAACTCGCACCACACCATTTGGGGCAGCTCCAACATTAATGAGAGGGGTACTGCTATACTGGAGTACCGGTGCTCAACCAATCTTGTGATCCTTATCAAAGGATCCAAGCCTACTTTTGTTACCTCACGCAGACAGGAGATAATAGATATTACCCTGGGCTCACCCGGAGTGAGCCGGGTGGTGTCAGATTGGAGGGTAAGCGAGGAAGACACCCTCTCGGATCATCGCATGATCACCCTCTACTTGGCTAACGACGACAGTCCGACCCCGGTGGAGATCTACAGGAATTCCAGGGCGGCGGACTGGCCCGCCTTCAAGGCAGGGCTGGAAAGTAGGCTTGGGGAGCTGGGGAGCTGCATGGGGACGAGGGACGGGATCGAGCAGGTAGCCGGGAAGCTGCAGAACGCTCTGGTCCGGTCCTTTAAGACTGCTCGTCTGCTGAGAGAGAGGAAACTGTGCAACATAGTGGCTTGGTGGAGCGGAGAGTTGAGCCAGCTCCGCTCCTGCTCGCGCAGGCTACTAAATAAAGCCTTACGGACACAAACGGACTTCGACTGGGAACCGTATAAGTAGGCTCAGAGGGTCTATAAAAGGCTCATCAAGAAGTCCAAGGACGAGGCCTGGTGGGGCTTCTGCACGGAGGTCGATTCACTACCACTAGTGGCCAGACTCCGCAGAGTGTTCTCCACAGGACCACCTAATGAACTCGAGGAACTCACCCTTCCGAATGGAAGGACCACAGAGAAATATGAGGAAGTGCTAGCGCACCTTTTTGAGGTGTATTTCCCGGGCTCGGAGCTAGCGGACCAGGGGCAGCCTTGTGAGGAGGCGCTTACAATCACTAAGCCGGGTGATTGGAAGACAGCGGCTAAAGTTGTCTCGATGGACAGGATAGAGTGGGCGATAGGGACTTTTGACCGGCACAAGAGTCCAGGGGTCGACGTGATCTTTCCTGCTCTCCTTCAGGAGGGTGGAGTGGGTCTCGTAAGGCACCTAAACCGCATCTTTCATTCCTGTCTGGCACTACGATACGTGCCAAAAGCCTGCCGGGAGGTCAAAGTGGTATTTATGCCAAAACCGGGTAAGAGCACCTATGACCTAGTCAAGTCATTTAGGCCCATCAGTCCTGAAAACGATGGGAAGATTGGTTTATAGGTATATTAGGAAGGGAGCACTGATTAACCGACCGGTGCAGATCTCACAGCACGCATACCAGGCTAGCACATCGGTTGAGACGGCGCTCCACAATGTCGTCAGTGACATTGAAAGAGCCCTCCAACGGGGGGAGTCAGATTTGAGTGTATTTCTGGACGATGAAGGGGCGTTTGATAACACATCCTTCGACGCCATCTGTGTGGCAGCAGGGGAGTTCAGGGTAGAGGAATCTATCATCGAATGGATTCACTGCATGCTACGTACAAGGATAGTCGCCGCAGGGCTCAGGTCGACAGTGAGAGCACATATCAAACGGGGTTGCCCACAAGGGGGAGTAACATCTCCCCTCCTGTGGATAATGGTCGTGGATGGGCTCCTGGAGGCGCTCGCGGAGCTCGGGGTGAAAGTGATAGGGTACGCCGATGACGTAATGATCATGGTCGAAGGCACACACCCGGCAGGTATGACGGGGCGCATGCAACGTGCCCTCAATCTCATGCAAGAATGGTTCACCGCAAAGTCGCTCAGGGTAAACCCGGGAAAGACGGAGATGGTGATCTTCACACGGAAGACAGGCTTCAAACCGAGGCCACCTTCTATTTTTGGAACAGAGCTTACATACTCCTCGAAAGTACGCTACCTTAGTGTCACTCTGGACTGTAAGCTCAAGTGGAAAAGCCACATCGCCAGGCGGGCTTCGAAAGCATCTGTCACTTTCTGGGCTTGCACGCGGATGTTTGGACAGACATGGGGACTAAAACCGGGAGTGGCCAAGTGGATATACACGGCCATCCTGGTACCCCAATTAACATACGCTTCTCTGGTATGGTGGCCCGCACTTAAGTGGGCCACAAACAGGAAGAGGCTCGACGGCGTTAATCGCTTAATAGGGCTAGGGTAACGGGGGCCATGAGGACGACCCCGACCCTGGCCATGGGGCCCCTACTGCATGTAGTGCCCCCTCACATAACAGCGGAGGCTAATGCCAGGAACGCAGCGTTACGCCTCCATTACAGTGGAAAGTGGCGGAGGATAGGAACGGGCCACATATCCCTCCTGCAACGTGACAGGGACCTCGACGAAATGCTTGCACTAAACGGAGATTGCTGTGCACGGACCTATCAGTTCTGCCACAACTTCCAGGTTCTCTTTCCAAGTAGGCAGGAGTGGATGGAGAATCAAAAAGACCTCCTGTCTGGGGGGGGGGGGGGCTCGTCTGGTACACGGATGGATCCAAAACGGAGACAGGGGTTGGGGTAGAGATGTGGACCACCGGACCCAGGGCGAGGGTAACCGTGGCACTGGGGACGACGGCCTCGATCCTTCAAGCGGAGGTGTATGCCATTTGGGCCTGTGCAAGGTTTATCCTAAGCAAGGGGCTCAAAGGCAAACACATCCATATATGCAGCGACAGCCGGGCGACTATCAGGTCCCTCCACCGAGTGGTGGTGACCTCTCGTCTGGTACTCGACTGCTATGATCTGTTGGAGCAGGTTTCCTGCAACAACAGAGTCAATGTGCTAGGAGTGCCAGCTCACGCAGGCATCCAGGGCAACCAGGAGACGGATTTGTTGGCCAGGGCCGGGGCCGCGATTACTGACCCGGGCCAAATCCGCCCCGTACCTCTTTCCATTGACCACATTCGGATCCTGTCAAAACGGTGGACAGAGGCACGCTTCGCGGACCTCCGGCGCCAGACAGAAGGACTGGGGAACTCGAGGGCTCTTTTTCAGGGACCCTCAGTACGTCTAGGCACCACGCTGGTAGACCTAGACAGACGCCAGTTAAGGGCAGTGGTGGGCCTGGTCACGGGATACTGGCACACTGGCAAGCACCTCAATCGCTTGGGTCTAACCGAAGACTGACTCTGTTGGAGGTGCAGGGAGTAGAAGGAAACCCCACTCCATGTAATCAAGGAGTGCAGGGTGATAGAGGACGTTTGCAGGAACTTCCTCGGACCCCCTGTCTTTGAGACACTCAGCCTAGAGGATGTCGGGGTGGAAGGGCTTCTACGCTTCTCGAAAGAGGCACAACTACTCGACGTCCTTTCTTAAGGAAGCACAACCTCAAAAGGGCTCGAGTACAATGGTCGAGAGACTGAGTATTCGGAAATTACACATAACAACAACAACATACTCGTCAAGGGGGAAGTCGAAGCTTCAAGTTCACTTTTTAGAAAATTGTTTACGATTTTTTTCCCAGAGATATGTCGTTTTTTGAGGAAAAATAAACAATTTGAAATTTGGTCCATAGGACAAAAACGGTGAGGTTTACAACAAAACCGCAAGATGGCAAAAAGTTGTATTACTTTTTGCTGAGTTCAGAAGAATCTCTTGAACTTTTTGTTTCGAAAATTTTTTTCCACCTATTTCCGGTCAGTTTGATTGATCCGAATACCATGAAAACAATAGAATTAAATTTTTTACTTACATCAAAGAAACTCCGTGGTCGAAGAAACCTCCGAAGAGACCAAAGTTTAATATGTAAGTAAAAAATTTAATTATATTATTTTCATGGTATTCGGATCAATCGAGCTGACCGGAAATAGGTGGAAAAAGAAGTTCGAAAAAAAAATCTGAAAAATTTCTCCTGAACTCACCAAGAAGTAATACAACTTCTTGCCATCTTGAGATTTTGTTGTAAACCTCATCGTTTTCGTCCTATAGAGCAATTTTCAAATTGTCTATTTTTTGTCAAAAAACGACATATCTTTGAAAAAAAAAATCGTAGACAATTTTTTAAAATTCATTTTTTTTTTAAGTTATCTACGATTGTTTTTTTTTCTAAAGGGGGAAATCTAAGCTTCAAGTTCATTCTTGAAGCTTAGACTTCCCCCTTTATGAATATGGTGAAAGAAATTCGTTAAACAAATTTTTACTGCAAAGGGGGTCCACTTGTATAAGAACAAAAAAACGACCAAAAATTGTCGTTTTCAAAAATGGGTGACAATTGTAAAAAAAATCGTAAAATTTTTTTAAAAAACCAAAATGAAGGCATATCTCTGCTTTTTAAAATGATGTGGGTTAAATTGACCTAGGCCAATTACCGGAGAAATGGCATAAAAACCCGTTCCGGCACTTTATACCAGAAAGTGTCCACTCAATTTCGTCACTGACTGTATATATATATGCGTAGCCGAAGCCTTGCGATCGGTTCTCGGCACTGCTTGTGTTTACCCGTTGCTCCTCTCTACGGAGAGTGGCGGCGGGGGAAATGCGAGTTAGTGGTGTATTGTTCACGCGGCACGATGCCCGGGTCGTCCACGCGACCCACAATATATGGCATCTTCCCATATATTAATTTTTACGAATATTTTATTTTCAGAATTCTTTCAGAATTTGTTCGCCTCCATCCACGCAAATGAACGGAATATATTTTAATTGAAAACAATTTATCATTAATAAATATGTTAATTAATATACACCGGCCTGTGAAACAGGGCGATGCCAACGACGTTCGTCGTTGTAAGTCCGTCTGCACAATAGACGGAGAAAATTTTAATTGTTGACAATAATGAATTAACAAATTTGTTAATTACAAAACTCGTTCTGTTTAAGAGCGAGATGCCAGCGATGTCCATCGCTGTAAGTCCGTCCGCAAAATGGGCGGCGATAATTCTAATTATTAAGAATTTTTAATTAACAAATAGGTTGATTAATAAATTCGGTCTGTTGAAGAGCGAGATGCCAACGACGTTCGTCGTTTATCATCTTCGCCCGCTCGAATGGACGGAGAAAAGTTGTATTGTTTAAAAATAATGAATTAACAAATATGTTAATTAATAAACTCGTTCAGTTCAAGAGCGAGATGCCAGCGATGTCCATCGCTGCAAGTCCGTCCGTAAAATGAACGGAAATAATTTTAATTATTAAGAATTTTTAATTAACAAATGGGTTAATTAATAAATTCGCTCTGTTGAAGAGCGAGTTGCCAACGATGTTTGTCGTTTATAATGTTCGTCCGCTCACAAGGACAAAAACAATTTGTATTGTTTAAAAATGTTTATTAACAATTTTGTTAACAACTGCTCTGTCGAAGAGCGAGATGGGAACGACGTTCGTCGATCGGCATCTCCGTCCGCTCGGATGGACGGAGAAAATTTGTATTGTATAAAAATGTTTATTAACAAATTTGTTAATAATCGCTCATTCGAAGAGCGAGATGGGAACGACGTTCATCGATCGTCATCTCCGTCCGCTCGAATGGACGGAGAAAATGTTTATTGTCTAAAAATGTTTATTAACAAATTTGTTAACAATCGCTCTGTCGAAGAGCGAGATGGGAACGACGTTTGTCGTTCGCCATCTCCGTCCACTCGAATGGACGGAGAAATTTTTTATTGTTTAAAAATGTTTATTAACAAATTTGTTAACAACCGCTCTGTCGAAGAGCGAGACGGGAACGACGTTCGTCGTTCGTCATCTCCGTCCGCTCGGATGGACGGAGAAAATTGTTATTGTTTAAAAATGTTTATTAACAAATTTGTTAATAATGGCTCTGACGAAGAGCGAGATGGGAACGACGTTTGTCGTTCGCCATCTCCGTCCGCTCAAATGGACGGAGAAAATTGTTATTATTTAAAAATGTTTGTTAACAAATTTGTTAACAACCGCTCTGTCGAAGAGCGAGATGGGAACAACGTTTGTCGTTCGTCATCTCCGTCCGCTCGGATGGACGGAGAAAATTGTTATTGTTTAAAAATGTTTATTAACAAATTTGTTAATAATCGCTCTGACGAAGAGCGAGATGGGAACGACGTTCGTCGTTCGTCATCTCCGTCCGCTCGAATGGACGGAGAAAATTTTTATTGTTTAAAAATGTTTGTTAACGTATTTGTTAATAATCGCTCTGTCGAAGAGCAAAATTTCAATGACGTTTGTCGTTTAGCATCTCCGTCCGCTCGAATTCACGAAGAAAATTTTTATTGTTTAAAAATAATGAATTAACAAATATGTTAATTAAAAAACTCGTTCTGTTCAAGAGTGATACGCCAGCGATGTCCATCGCTATAGGCCCGTCCGCAAAATGGACGGAGATAATATTAATTATTAAGAATTTTTAATTAACAAATAGGTTAATTAATAAATTCGCTCTATTGAAGAGCGAGTTGCCAACGACTTTTGTCGTTTATAATGTTCTTCCGCTCAAATAGACGAAGAAAATTGTTATTGTTTGGAAATGTTTATAAACAAATTTGTTAATTAATGAAACCTCTCTGCCAAAGTGCGAGATGCCAACAACGTTTGTCGTTTATTATCTCCGTTCGCAAAAATGAACGGAGATAATTTTAATTGATAAAAATTTACATATAATAAAACCGCTCTGCTAAAGAGCCAGATGCCTACGGCGTTTGCCGTTGTTCACCTCCGTCTACTAAAATGGGCGGAGATGTTATTAATTAACATATTCAGAATTATTATAATTCTGTTGTTTATTGATGTTATTGCAGCAAAATCAAACTCGAATGTTTGGCATGCTCGGCTTCAGCGGGAAATAAACTCTCGCAGTGTACGTACACGAGTGTACGTTACACATACGTGGCCGAGCGTTAGTATTAGATTTTTGGACGGGGCGGATCACGGCGGGCCCTGCTACGATCCCGCCTCGTTGTGCCGGGGCTTTGTAGCAGACGCGCGCCGTGACATCTAGCGGTAGTTCGCAGCGGCTCGTAGCCAAATGCTGCGAGCTCTGCACTACCGCTGGGACGGCGCAGCCGTCGAAATTTCTCGGCGACTGACACTGCCTCTTAAGTTTATGCAGAAGGCTCTTATATTTTGTATCTTTAGATTTTTCATTTGTTTAATTGTTTAAAGGCGCCATAGTACGAATACTTTTCTTCTTTTTTTATTACTCTCTCTCTCTCTCTCTCACTCTCTCTCAATCCCCTTCAATCCCCGTCAATACCCTTGTTCAACCTCATTTTGACTACTGCTGTTTGGTCTATGACGGCATCTCGGACGAGCTCAACACCAAGCTTACGATACTACAGAACAACGCGATTCGCTTCATCTTCGATCTCCGTCGTGATGACCATGTTTCTCCGTTTCGTCGTCAGCTGGGATGGTTGGCGGTTCGGTCCAGACGAAAATACTTTTTGGGCATTCTCCTGTACAAGGTTCTGAACAACCTAGCCCCTGGTTATTTATCGTCACTATTCTCTCGACCAGCCCCCCAGCTTCGACGGACGGCAAGGCTTACTCAATCATCGAACACGCTTTTTATTCCGCTGCATCGCACGGAAGCATTTGCGAAATCCTTTACGATAGCGGGCTCCAGGTTCTGGAACACTCTTCCGACCTCAGTGAAATCTGATACGTCCCTGGCGGAATTCAAACGCGTGTTACGCTCCCACTTGTTAAACTTAGACCAGAGTTATACCTAAGTCGTCTGGCAAATTTCCCAATTTCTGTATTCACATATATTTATATTTATATTTACATTTACACTCATATATACGTTTAGATTTATATCAAAGGCTATATTGTACTAGTTGATTATGTTTATACTCAAATATTTTTATGAGATTTAATCGGATATGTAACAATTGTTAAATATTAATGATGTTGTTATATTTTAGTATTCTTGCCCTATAGATGATTCTTGGGCATAATAAACACATCAATCAATCAATCGATCAATCTCTCTCTCTCTCTCTCTCTCTCTCTCTCTCTCTCTCTCTCTCTCTCTCTCTCTCTCTCTCTCTCTCTCTCTCTCTCTCTCTCTCTCTCTCTCTCTCTCTCTCTCTCTCTCTCTCTCTCTGTCTCTCTCTCTCTCTCTCTCTCTCTCTCTCTCTCTCTCTGTCTCTCTCTCTCTTACCGTCTTTGACTTTAGAATATTACATAGCTCGAAAATGTGTGTGTGTGGTTTCATAGCACGCTTTTTCTTTTTTTTTCTTTTCACGTATTGTACAATAAATACTCGCAGAGGGATGATATATATGATGATCTTTTTTTACTAATTATACGTTATATATATTTACAACAAATATCCAATAAAGAGGTAATACATATTAGAATTTGAAATTGTTAGCATCTTTTTCTTTTCTTCTTCTTCTTCTTCTTCTTCTTCTTCTTCTTCAATGGTTCAGCTATGGAAGACAGAGATAAATATATAGTATGAGAGAGGATCGTATATGTGTACCGTACCATAGACACTTTATACATGATTTTTAGTAGATACCTGTTTATAATTATTCCTCAGCAGCTTTAAACTCGAGCTTGTTGAATTTCGTGCCGTAATACTGCATAATTAGATTTTTGTTACTAGCGGCGTCGCTCACTTGTTGAAATAGCGCGTCCGCTTCTTCGAAAGCCTTGACGAATCTCGTGGGTAGATAACACAAAAATTCACCACCTACGACCACGACAACTCGCGCGCCCCATTTCGTTTGGACGATTTTGATACCCGTAATATTATAGTCTTTTTCGAACTCCGACTCGGACAATCTTTTGACGGGAAGCAATGTCTCCAAACGACCCACTTGGTTGATTCGTGTGAACTCCATTGCCCAACTTAAGTTTCCTCAGTTTTATTGTTAAAGCACGAAACTCTGATATCGCGTGTATTTTTGCTTTAATTGTTGTAATATCTCGCAAAAAGACGTCTAAACGTACTTTCAATTGGCGGTGCTTACTTCTTTGAAGACTCGGGGACAATATCTGTCTATCAAAGAGCGGAAATACATCAGACCCCCTAGTAAACAGCCCCATACCCCTACTCTGTATACAGAGAGACGCAGTCTGAATTTAATTGGTGCAATATTTGCTTGTATTGCAAAAAGAGCAAGCCATCTTGGCGGTGGCGGCAGCGGTGGTGGTGGTAAAATTAGTTTACCGTATCACCAGGTATCGCTTTCAGATATCAGCATTTTATGAAACCTGTGATACGCGAAGATCGAATTCGCGACGGCGCGTGCCTTTGCGCGAACGACGATTTCAAGGGTTTCTGAGAAACAGCTCATCACTAAAATATGTGGATTATAATTATTGCCGTGCGAGGTTCAAGAATATTCAGACAAAGAACACACACGTTTAAAAAAATATACTTTATTTTTTAACCCACAGTTATGGTACAGTTAGCGGGTGCGAGAACAGCAGCCTTGTACACAAGGCAGAGTTTTAACACTAAATGAATTGAAAGTATTATAACGGTAACCACCCCCCCCCAGACGAGAACACCAGCCTCGTCTTACAATTAGGAGACGAGTACGAACGTCAACAATGCATGCGAGTACTCGACGCGAGGACGCGTCGAGCCCTCAGCGAGTGCGAGCGAGAACGAGCTATTCGCACAGTACTGAGAGAGCGCGAGTTACGCGAAGCTCGGCCTCGACCACAAGGCACTCCCGAATATTCGTCGGCGAGAACTGTTAATTCGGTAACGGGCGCAGTACGCGACGAGATCGGACCTCTCACTCCAGAGAAAGACGAGAGACCGAGAGACAACCCTAGAGCTCGCGTACGGAGAGAGAGAGCGACTCAACTCCGACGCGTAATGCGAGAACGAGTGCGACACCGATTGTCCGACACCGAGCGTACGCGAGGACTTATTATTGTCTCGATCGCGACGCTTCGATGACTCGCGGTAGACTGATTAATTCCCAATCTTCGAAATCGCAAACACCCCTCAATAGGATGCCAAATTTTCATTGCCGGTAACTACTGCTCTCTCCCTTCGGTCGAGAGAGAGGCCAACTATAATGAGAGCGATACCTTGTGACCGTGATTTGCCGGGACTCAGACAATCACGTCACAATATATATTGAAACGGCTATTGCCTTTTCATTAATTTTATACTATGTTCGGCTCGATAGGAAATTAAATTTGGGATAACACCCGATTAAGATTCAAATTCTGTTTATTCTGGCGCGTTATAATACAGTTCTTTTCGCTGGGTCGATAATGACGATTCTTCCTTATCGCTGCGTGCCTTCCGTTATCCGTGATAAGTGTGAAATCGATATAGTCGTCTCGGTTCGTTGATCGATGACGGGATGGCGCGTCGGAGCTTCCGCGATCGAGTCGTCGTATGTTCTTCCTTCTCTCGTCGACCAAGATGGCTGCCGCCAGTTATTTTTACAGGTACAACGGCGAGTGTCGTGTTTGTGTTTCGTCGATTTTTCGTCAGGTAAGAGTCAATCCGCTGTCTTCTTTTTTCCTTTTGGTGTTTTTTTTTTTTTTTTTATTCGATTTCTTAATGGTTTATACAAGTTACTCTTCTAGGATGGGGTAAGTATGATTATCCTTTACTTTTGTCGTCTTTTAACTTTTATTAACCATGTTTCCTTTTTACAGAAGAGTTCTTGTTCCTATCGAGGACCTTGGAGATGCTCGCCGTCTCCTTCTTACACCCCTTAACGCAATGTGGATCCTTCTCTTCGCAGTGGACGACTTGGTGAGTAATTCTCCAAGTAGGATATAGGCGAAGGTTTTTTAGTGCTGGATCTCTTTCGTTTCAGGTTTTCAACCTTTACTAGTCATCTAGTCGACCTCCACCAGTCTCGTAGCTTTTGCAGCATTCAAGAGGGCTGCAAGTGCTTATTCCTTATCGTCACAGGTAAGGATGTTGAGAGATAGGATATTTCGGGATATTGTCACCGAAATATTGGTAAGTAGGTTGGTAATTGCTGAGGTCCGTAATGGTATTACTTCGCTTTCGCTGCTTGTCTCTTAAATTCTCGTATATTTGTATATTTGTCTAGTCATACCGTTTGTGCGAATGCTAGCCCCCTATTGATTTGTATATTAACGATTTGTTTTGGTTTCAGGTGGGCTCTCATCGTTGGCACCGTTTCAATATATACAGTCAGTGACGAATTTGAGTGGACACTTTCTAGTATAAAGTGCCGGAACGGTATTTGATGTCATTTCGCCGGTAATTGGCCTAGGCCAATTTAACCAGCGTCATTTTAAAGAGGAGCAATTTACCTTCATTTTGTTTATATTAAAAAAAATTTACGATTTTTTTTTACAACTGGCACCCAGTTTTGAAACACACACATATATATATATATATATATGTGTGTGTGTGTGTGTGTGTGTGTGTGTGTGTGTGTGTGTGTGTGCGTGTGTGTGTGTGTGTGCGTGCGTGCGTGCGTGCGTGTGCGTGTGCGTGTGTGTGTGTGTGTGTGTGTTTTTTTAATAGGCAGGTGGAAATCTTCAAAAAGACCCTAGGCAACTGTTACCTAGGAGCGTGGGATTTTTACCCACTAAAACCACCTCCCTTCGTCCCTTCCTTGTGTTTCCCCCGCGGAACCGCCGTCAGGCATTACTTCACGGGGCAAGGGATTGGCTACGGCCGCGTCAATGTTTTAGTCTGGCTCCTGTCTTTGCCGTTCGTCCGCTCGCAACTTCTTCAGGACCGCCGTTGCAAAGCCCTCAATACTGCTCCATGGCTCTTCTGCCTTGAGCATTAGGTTCACGACATTATCTGGAGTGATCCGTTCGTTAAGGTGCTCCTGGAGCCGATCTCGCTCATTGTTAAAACGTGGGCACGTGAAGAATACATGCTCTGCGTTTTCGGCCACGTTGCAAGCCGGGCAGTCTCCATTGTCGTCTAGTTTAAAACGGTGGAGGTATTTTCGAAAGCAGCCATGCCCCGTTAGGAACTGGGTGAGGTAAAAGCCTACCTCTCCATGGTCGCGGTTCACCCACGCCTCAATCGACGGGATCAACCGATGCGTCCATCTGCCTTTAGGCGACGCGTCCCAGCACTGCTGCCATTGCAGTAGTGCCCCTGCCTTTTCCTCCTTGGTAATGTTCTCCTTGTCGAGTGGAGTCCGTCGACCTCGGGTGTAGATCCTGCTTCGCTCGTCCGCAAGAATGTCTAGTGGTGGCATGCCAGCCACTACACCTGCTGCCTCGTATGATATGGTGCGGTACCCGGCTGCTACTCTCAGCAGGGTTCCGCGGTATACCGACACCATTTCTCTCCGGTATGAGGCAATCTTAAGTGCCTCGTGCCAAATCGGCGCAGCGTACAGCAGTATCGATGTTATAACTGTTGCGAGCAATGTTCTCCTCGCCTGTTTGGGCCCCCCGATATTTGGCATAAGTCGCGCTAGTGCCGCGCCGACTTTTGCACCCTTAGCAGCCACGCTCTTAATATGCAGCTTGAAGCTGAGCCTTGCATCCAGCATCACTCCAAGATACCTGATATAGGGTTGCGTTATGATTTGGCAGTCGCCGACGTCCAGGGTGATGGTTTCCACCTTCTGTCGGCTCGTAAAGAGCACGGCCTCAGTTTCATGGTGCGCAAGCTCCAGACCCACCGACTGCATCCACTTTTCCACGGTGTCATATGTCTCTCCGAAGATGCAGTTAACCTCTTCAAGGGTCTTAGCCGTAATGACAAGCCCTGCGTCGTCAGCAAACGCCACCATCTCTGCACCCGGCGGTAGCTGGGTCTTCAGCAACGCGTCATACATCAGGTTCCACAGCAGTGGCCCTAGGACCGAGCCTTGTGGAACTCCTCCAGAGACTTCATGATACTCAGGACCATTCTCGGTATCGTACATCAAGCGCCTGCCGCAGAAGTAGCTCTTGATTATCGCTCTCAGGTAAGCTGGCGTTCCTAGTTGGTCTAGTGCCTTGCATATACTATCCCATCTGGCTGACTTGAATGCGTTTTTGACATCCAAGGCCGCCAGCAGGCAGTATTTCTTGGCTCCTCGAGTCCAGCGGGCTCCGGAGGTTGCATCTTTCGCCGTTGCTACCACGCGACGAATGGCTTCAATGGTTGACACGCCCTTCCGGAAGCCGTATTGGTTTTCCGCGAGGCGATGTCCGACGGAAGCGTCGATTCGGTTGGAGATAATCCTCTCAAAAATTTCCCCTGCTGTGTCCAGCATACACAACGGTCTATACGACGAGGCTTCCTCCGGCGGTTTGTTGCCTTTGGGGAGTAGCACGAGTCGCTGTTGTTTCCACTGTACCGGAAATGTTCCCTCTGAGAGGGACGTGTTGTACATCTCCAGAAACAGTTCCGGGCCCGCTTCAATGGCTGTTTTGAGCGCAGTGTTGGGGATGTTGTCCAGCCCTGGCGCCTTTGTATTGCCCACTCTTCTAGTGGCTCGGAGTAGTTCCTCTTGGGTAATCGGAGGGACTACCTCCACCTCGTCCAGCGGTACTGGATAGTCGTGCGGTGGTTGCTTGGGGAACAACCACGCAACGATTTGGCCTAGTTGCTTTGAGCAAGTGGGCTGCTGCCGGGACTGCGTCTTGATCTATGTCATAACAACCTTATATGGCCTCCCAAATGGGTCGTTGTTAACTTCCGCCACAAGCCTGATCCATCCCTCTCTTTTGCTATACTTGATAGCTTTAGCAAACCGGGACCGTGTCTCCTTAAAGGCCATTTCCAGTTGTGGGAAGGTTGGTCTTTTCCGGGCTCTTTGGGCAAGTTGCCTGGCGTGCTTGCATTGTGCCCGCAGCTCAGCAATCGTGTCGCTCCACCAGTATGACGGGGCGTGCTGGTTTTTATTGCCGCGTCGCGGCATGGCAGCGTCACATGCCCTCATGACAGCATCCTTGACCTGCTTGGTCTTCTCCTCTGCTGTTTCGGTGGTGATCCTGGCCTCTTCGATGCATACCCGTAGGGAGCCTTTGTCGAGGGCGTTCGCCTTGTGTGTGTGTGCGTGTGTGTGTGTGTGTGTGTATGTGTGTGTGTGTGTGTGTGTGTGTGTGTGTGTGTGTATGTATATGTATAATATGATATATAATATATATGTATAATATATAATATGATTTTTATATATATTGTAACGTTGTACAATTTCCCTCCCGCCGGTGGCCCCTCAGAAGGCAACAGTTCCACGTAAATTTGAACAAGTAAGTTATAAATTATTATTTAATCCCCTAATTCCCGTCCCTCCCAATTATTGTAAACTGTGCAACACGTATCGCCGCCCTGAAGAGAACCAGCATCGGAAAAACCGATCGCCGTGAAGAGACCGCCGAAGGAATCCCAGGACATCCCGGAAAGTACGACAACCAACCACGCCCGCCTCTCTCACTGTTATCGCACTCACCTGTCAACAACTCGCACAATTCGAATATTCCCCCCGTTATCAGCCATCAATAGGCATGGTAGCGGAGAGACCAGCGAGATGGCAGCAGCGCGCACCGAGCATCCTAGATTACCCATACCCTAAATCCCGATACTCCTGAGAGCGACCCTACAATATCGACCTAATTGCGCCCATCTCCCGCTAGATCTCCCCCACTATCATTCCCAGCTATCGATCCCCCATCGACCTGATATCGAGTAACCCGTGCCGCTGCTGCCCAATCAAAAAATCAGGACGTCCCGGCCACGAGGCCGAGGAAATTTTGGAGCTTCCGGTCGACGACATGACCCTCACTTTGCCGATAGCCACCGGCCATAGTGGACATAGTTAGAGACACATTAGCGAGAAAAATTAGAGAAGAGTTGGAGAAAAGTTAGAGAAAAGAAAGAGTATCAGAGAAATGTTTGGAGTTGGCAATTAGTGTGAGAAGAGTGAGAGTGAGTGGCAATTAGAGCGAGTGAGGCGAAGGACAGCATACGAAAAGTAATAAGGAAAGGATAAGGAGTGTGCGAGAGAGAGGAAAGGACCAGGCGAGGAGTGAGAGAGAGCGAGAGGACCGTTCGAACGACATCGAAGATTGTAAGTGTTTGCACATTTCCCTTCCCAAAAATATTGTAATTCCCTTTTTGAGATTTTCCCCTTGTTATTAGCCCAAATTTGTACTTAGAGTTCCCCTCTCTCCCGAATTTCCCACCGTACGTTTTTGAGACTTTCCCCAATCAGTTATGAGAAATATTTCGAATAACATATTTTATCGTATTTCAAACGTGGAACGGTTGTGCGCGTACCCGTTAAGTTCGAATAGAGTACCCCCCCCCCTTCTCCCCTCTCCCAGCCAGTGGTAATAACCAAGAGGCCACATAGAGTCGGAGAACCCATCCTGAGATCCCCCCTTTCCCATTGCAGTTCAGAATTCCCCATGTCCGAGCTAGTCCTCCTAATATTCCCTATTGATATTATGTTTTTCTTATTTTGTTAATTTTGCAGAAAATTAACTGGCGCCCAATTATTATAATTTCGTTTGAGTTTATTTATTTTTATTTGAGACTAGTTATACCCCGGAGATCGTCTGCCGATACTAAGGTTTATTTTGTTTTCTTATTATTGTCAATTATACATTTTTTTTTAGTTGTTAACGATTCAGTATAATAAAGTATTTGTCATTTTTATTCCCATAAGTCATTGCTCAGTTTATTAATTTCTTTTACCACCGTCCCGTGATATCCCCCTCCCATCGGCGTGACAATATATACAGAAATCATATTCTGAATATACAATCGTGACGAAACTGAGTGGACACCCTCTAGTATAGAGTGCCGGAACCGTTTTTTATGTCATTTCGCCGGTAATTGGCCTAGGCCAATATAACCAACGCCATTTTAAAGAGTGGGATTTGCCTTCATTTTAGCTGTTTAAAAAAAAATACAATTTTTGTTTTACACTTGGCACCCAGTTTTGAAAACGACAATTTTTGGTCGTTTTTTTGTTCTTTTGCAAGTGGACCCCCTTTGCAGTAAAACTTTTTTTTTTTACGAATTTCTTTCACCATACTCATCAAGGGCTCGGATGTTGCCAACCTCCATAAAGGAGAGCGGCAACTGGGTTGAGTGCCAACCGAGCGCGTCTCCGGGTGGCGCATAGGAGGGACCAGGGCTCGGGGGCATCTGCGGTCTAGGGGACCGGGGCGTCATGAAGCGACCGGAAACCCAGACGGGAGCTCCCATCGGACTCTGGCCTGCGGAGGCTATAAGGGATCCGGTCGGGGTAAAAGCCGACCCAGGAAAACTAAGGCCCCGCCGCGGAACGCCTCCCCGAATCCTAAGGTGGAAACTATCGTGCCGATGGGACTTGTAATGGCACACGGGTTAAATGTGTCGCGTACGATGCCGTTTGGGTACTGGGCGCCCTCCATCCGTAACAAATGCCTTACCAATGCAAGCAGGCTCTGCGGTGGCGGACCCTTCTTTTTCCTGTATACTCGTGGGAATTAAATGGATGAATTTACTCTAACTAACCTAACACCAACCGGCGATGTGGCTTCTATAGAATTCGTTAGCCTATTCGTCAATCGTGGCGATGGAAATGGAGGAGGCAACCCCTCAGGGATGCAGAGGTTACGGCCTCGGTGGCCCAGGTCGAGAGCTGAGACAAGCCCATCGCAGAGACAGCGAGGGGAGAAGAGGGATCAGCGCAAGCCGGTCACATGCCCCCCCCCACCCCCCGCAACGAAGAAGTCCTGGATGAATCGCTGCGGGGCGGCTAGGAGAAGGGCCCACAAAGCCACTATGGCGGCGCAGGGCTCAACTCCGAAGCCAAACGACGGCGACTCATCCAGGGCTGACAATAACGCCTCGAAGGAAAGGAGTGGGGACGAGGGTCAGGTCTCAAAAAGACCTAGGCCGTCGAACTCAACCCCTCCTGAGGTACATAAAAACCCGAAGGAGGCCAGGTTCTTACCCCGCCCGACCGGGTACGGAGATGCGATGTTGGCGGGTAGGAGGGTGGCCATTGTGTCATCCTATTACCCTGAAGCCATCCTCGACCAGGAGGGGAGCGAACTGGTGGTGAGGGCGCTACTCGGGGCATTGGATGCAGTTCCAACGGGACAGGCCATGCCATGGTTCGAGCGCTGCCATCTCGACCGGGGAGCTCTGTGGGTGACCTGTGCTGACAACGGGGCTAAAGCGTGGGTGAGGAACGCGGCCCCCAGCCTGAAGCCATGGGACGGCGCTTCCCTTCTCGCTCTAGAGAGGGAGGCGCTGCCGAGGCTGACAAAGGTGACAGCCGTGTTCCCCAACATATAGGGGGACTCGTCGCAAACAGTCCTCAATAGATAAAATCGGCAGAACCAGGGCCTGACGACCTGCACCTGGAAGGTGTGTGATAGAAAAGCCGTACGCAACAGCGTACACCTGGTTCTGGCGGTTGACGAGGTCTCGCTGAAAACGCTGGAGGCCTGCAACTTCTCGCCGCACTATGGCCTGGGGAGGGCACACTTTCATGTGGGTCACCCGAAGGCTGTGGTGGCGGGGGGCGAGAGCCCCAGCGCGACGGCTACGGCCAAATCAGCGGAGCCGGTCGCGGGAGCATCGGCTGGACATACCCGGGAAGCCAGGGCCCCCCGAAAAGGGGCACAGGCTAATGGGAAACCCAAGGCGAAAGCGCCCGAGATCCGTCAGACGCCTAGTACGATGGAAAACGAACCACCATCCACGGCGGCGCCGGCGCGGGACCCTGGGACGGCTACAATCGTCCTACGGCCCCCGATCCTGGTGCCGGCGTAGGGGCATTCACAGACTTGGTTCTGATACAGGAACCCTGGATACACAGAGGGCTTGTTAAAGGATTAAGTCCCACATTGGGATAGCTGATCTATATGGAGGCAGAACCTGGCCCGAGGGGATGTGTCTTCATCAATAAGAAACATGGTGCCCTCAAATTGAGCAAGTTCTGCACAAGGGACCTGGCAGCAGCTTCTATCAGGCTAAGCATGGGCGGTGTGCAAACCGAGCTAGTAATATCATCGGCATACCTCTCATGCGACTCTGAGGATCCTCCTCCCACGAGGGAACTCGGGGAGCTTGTGGACTACTGCAGAAGCAAGGGAGCGAACATATTGAAGGGGTGTGACGCTAACTCGC
This sequence comes from Netelia melanura, assembly GCA_964007305.1. NCBI lineage: Eukaryota > Metazoa > Arthropoda > Insecta > Hymenoptera > Ichneumonidae > Netelia > Netelia melanura. The sequence goes on from OZ023258.1 coordinate 23,454,603, forward strand.
ACCACACCATTTGGGGCAGCTCCAACATTAATGAGAGGGGTACTGCTATACTGGAGTACCGGTGCTCAACCAATCTTGTGATCCTTATCAAAGGATCCAAGCCTACTTTTGTTACCTCACGCAGACAGGAGATAATAGATATTACCCTGGGCTCACCCGGAGTGAGCCGGGTGGTGTCAGATTGGAGGGTAAGCGAGGAAGACACCCTCTCGGATCATCGCATGATCACCCTCTACTTGGCTAACGACGACAGTCCGACCCCGGTGGAGATCTACAGGAATTCCAGGGCGGCGGACTGGCCCGCCTTCAAGGCAGGGCTGGAAAGTAGGCTTGGGGAGCTGGGGAGCTGCATGGGGACGAGGGACGGGATCGAGCAGGTAGCCGGGAAGCTGCAGAACGCTCTGGTCCGGTCCTTTAAGACTGCTCGTCTGCTGAGAGAGAGGAAACTGTGCAACATAGTGGCTTGGTGGAGCGGAGAGTTGAGCCAGCTCCGCTCCTGCTCGCGCAGGCTACTAAATAAAGCCTTACGGACACAAACGGACTTCGACTGGGAACCGTATAAGTAGGCTCAGAGGGTCTATAAAAGGCTCATCAAGAAGTCCAAGGACGAGGCCTGGTGGGGCTTCTGCACGGAGGTCGATTCACTACCACTAGTGGCCAGACTCCGCAGAGTGTTCTCCACAGGACCACCTAATGAACTCGAGGAACTCACCCTTCCGAATGGAAGGACCACAGAGAAATATGAGGAAGTGCTAGCGCACCTTTTTGAGGTGTATTTCCCGGGCTCGGAGCTAGCGGACCAGGGGCAGCCTTGTGAGGAGGCGCTTACAATCACTAAGCCGGGTGATTGGAAGACAGCGGCTAAAGTTGTCTCGATGGACAGGATAGAGTGGGCGATAGGGACTTTTGACCGGCACAAGAGTCCAGGGGTCGACGTGATCTTTCCTGCTCTCCTTCAGGAGGGTGGAGTGGGTCTCGTAAGGCACCTAAACCGCATCTTTCATTCCTGTCTGGCACTACGATACGTGCCAAAAGCCTGCCGGGAGGTCAAAGTGGTATTTATGCCAAAACCGGGTAAGAGCACCTATGACCTAGTCAAGTCATTTAGGCCCATCAGTCCTGAAAACGATGGGAAGATTGGTTTATAGGTATATTAGGAAGGGAGCACTGATTAACCGACCGGTGCAGATCTCACAGCACGCATACCAGGCTAGCACATCGGTTGAGACGGCGCTCCACAATGTCGTCAGTGACATTGAAAGAGCCCTCCAACGGGGGGAGTCAGATTTGAGTGTATTTCTGGACGATGAAGGGGCGTTTGATAACACATCCTTCGACGCCATCTGTGTGGCAGCAGGGGAGTTCAGGGTAGAGGAATCTATCATCGAATGGATTCACTGCATGCTACGTACAAGGATAGTCGCCGCAGGGCTCAGGTCGACAGTGAGAGCACATATCAAACGGGGTTGCCCACAAGGGGGAGTAACATCTCCCCTCCTGTGGATAATGGTCGTGGATGGGCTCCTGGAGGCGCTCGCGGAGCTCGGGGTGAAAGTGATAGGGTACGCCGATGACGTAATGATCATGGTCGAAGGCACACACCCGGCAGGTATGACGGGGCGCATGCAACGTGCCCTCAATCTCATGCAAGAATGGTTCACCGCAAAGTCGCTCAGGGTAAACCCGGGAAAGACGGAGATGGTGATCTTCACACGGAAGACAGGCTTCAAACCGAGGCCACCTTCTATTTTTGGAACAGAGCTTACATACTCCTCGAAAGTACGCTACCTTAGTGTCACTCTGGACTGTAAGCTCAAGTGGAAAAGCCACATCGCCAGGCGGGCTTCGAAAGCATCTGTCACTTTCTGGGCTTGCACGCGGATGTTTGGACAGACATGGGGACTAAAACCGGGAGTGGCCAAGTGGATATACACGGCCATCCTGGTACCCCAATTAACATACGCTTCTCTGGTATGGTGGCCCGCACTTAAGTGGGCCACAAACAGGAAGAGGCTCGACGGCGTTAATCGCTTAATAGGGCTAGGGTAACGGGGGCCATGAGGACGACCCCGACCCTGGCCATGGGGCCCCTACTGCATGTAGTGCCCCCTCACATAACAGCGGAGGCTAATGCCAGGAACGCAGCGTTACGCCTCCATTACAGTGGAAAGTGGCGGAGGATAGGAACGGGCCACATATCCCTCCTGCAACGTGACAGGGACCTCGACGAAATGCTTGCACTAAACGGAGATTGCTGTGCACGGACCTATCAGTTCTGCCACAACTTCCAGGTTCTCTTTCCAAGTAGGCAGGAGTGGATGGAGAATCAAAAAGACCTCCTGTCTGGGGGGGGGGGGGGCTCGTCTGGTACACGGATGGATCCAAAACGGAGACAGGGGTTGGGGTAGAGATGTGGACCACCGGACCCAGGGCGAGGGTAACCGTGGCACTGGGGACGACGGCCTCGATCCTTCAAGCGGAGGTGTATGCCATTTGGGCCTGTGCAAGGTTTATCCTAAGCAAGGGGCTCAAAGGCAAACACATCCATATATGCAGCGACAGCCGGGCGACTATCAGGTCCCTCCACCGAGTGGTGGTGACCTCTCGTCTGGTACTCGACTGCTATGATCTGTTGGAGCAGGTTTCCTGCAACAACAGAGTCAATGTGCTAGGAGTGCCAGCTCACGCAGGCATCCAGGGCAACCAGGAGACGGATTTGTTGGCCAGGGCCGGGGCCGCGATTACTGACCCGGGCCAAATCCGCCCCGTACCTCTTTCCATTGACCACATTCGGATCCTGTCAAAACGGTGGACAGAGGCACGCTTCGCGGACCTCCGGCGCCAGACAGAAGGACTGGGGAACTCGAGGGCTCTTTTTCAGGGACCCTCAGTACGTCTAGGCACCACGCTGGTAGACCTAGACAGACGCCAGTTAAGGGCAGTGGTGGGCCTGGTCACGGGATACTGGCACACTGGCAAGCACCTCAATCGCTTGGGTCTAACCGAAGACTGACTCTGTTGGAGGTGCAGGGAGTAGAAGGAAACCCCACTCCATGTAATCAAGGAGTGCAGGGTGATAGAGGACGTTTGCAGGAACTTCCTCGGACCCCCTGTCTTTGAGACACTCAGCCTAGAGGATGTCGGGGTGGAAGGGCTTCTACGCTTCTCGAAAGAGGCACAACTACTCGACGTCCTTTCTTAAGGAAGCACAACCTCAAAAGGGCTCGAGTACAATGGTCGAGAGACTGAGTATTCGGAAATTACACATAACAACAACAACATACTCGTCAAGGGGGAAGTCGAAGCTTCAAGTTCACTTTTTAGAAAATTGTTTACGATTTTTTTCCCAGAGATATGTCGTTTTTTGAGGAAAAATAAACAATTTGAAATTTGGTCCATAGGACAAAAACGGTGAGGTTTACAACAAAACCGCAAGATGGCAAAAAGTTGTATTACTTTTTGCTGAGTTCAGAAGAATCTCTTGAACTTTTTGTTTCGAAAATTTTTTTCCACCTATTTCCGGTCAGTTTGATTGATCCGAATACCATGAAAACAATAGAATTAAATTTTTTACTTACATCAAAGAAACTCCGTGGTCGAAGAAACCTCCGAAGAGACCAAAGTTTAATATGTAAGTAAAAAATTTAATTATATTATTTTCATGGTATTCGGATCAATCGAGCTGACCGGAAATAGGTGGAAAAAGAAGTTCGAAAAAAAAATCTGAAAAATTTCTCCTGAACTCACCAAGAAGTAATACAACTTCTTGCCATCTTGAGATTTTGTTGTAAACCTCATCGTTTTCGTCCTATAGAGCAATTTTCAAATTGTCTATTTTTTGTCAAAAAACGACATATCTTTGAAAAAAAAAATCGTAGACAATTTTTTAAAATTCATTTTTTTTTTAAGTTATCTACGATTGTTTTTTTTTCTAAAGGGGGAAATCTAAGCTTCAAGTTCATTCTTGAAGCTTAGACTTCCCCCTTTATGAATATGGTGAAAGAAATTCGTTAAACAAATTTTTACTGCAAAGGGGGTCCACTTGTATAAGAACAAAAAAACGACCAAAAATTGTCGTTTTCAAAAATGGGTGACAATTGTAAAAAAAATCGTAAAATTTTTTTAAAAAACCAAAATGAAGGCATATCTCTGCTTTTTAAAATGATGTGGGTTAAATTGACCTAGGCCAATTACCGGAGAAATGGCATAAAAACCCGTTCCGGCACTTTATACCAGAAAGTGTCCACTCAATTTCGTCACTGACTGTATATATATATGCGTAGCCGAAGCCTTGCGATCGGTTCTCGGCACTGCTTGTGTTTACCCGTTGCTCCTCTCTACGGAGAGTGGCGGCGGGGGAAATGCGAGTTAGTGGTGTATTGTTCACGCGGCACGATGCCCGGGTCGTCCACGCGACCCACAATATATGGCATCTTCCCATATATTAATTTTTACGAATATTTTATTTTCAGAATTCTTTCAGAATTTGTTCGCCTCCATCCACGCAAATGAACGGAATATATTTTAATTGAAAACAATTTATCATTAATAAATATGTTAATTAATATACACCGGCCTGTGAAACAGGGCGATGCCAACGACGTTCGTCGTTGTAAGTCCGTCTGCACAATAGACGGAGAAAATTTTAATTGTTGACAATAATGAATTAACAAATTTGTTAATTACAAAACTCGTTCTGTTTAAGAGCGAGATGCCAGCGATGTCCATCGCTGTAAGTCCGTCCGCAAAATGGGCGGCGATAATTCTAATTATTAAGAATTTTTAATTAACAAATAGGTTGATTAATAAATTCGGTCTGTTGAAGAGCGAGATGCCAACGACGTTCGTCGTTTATCATCTTCGCCCGCTCGAATGGACGGAGAAAAGTTGTATTGTTTAAAAATAATGAATTAACAAATATGTTAATTAATAAACTCGTTCAGTTCAAGAGCGAGATGCCAGCGATGTCCATCGCTGCAAGTCCGTCCGTAAAATGAACGGAAATAATTTTAATTATTAAGAATTTTTAATTAACAAATGGGTTAATTAATAAATTCGCTCTGTTGAAGAGCGAGTTGCCAACGATGTTTGTCGTTTATAATGTTCGTCCGCTCACAAGGACAAAAACAATTTGTATTGTTTAAAAATGTTTATTAACAATTTTGTTAACAACTGCTCTGTCGAAGAGCGAGATGGGAACGACGTTCGTCGATCGGCATCTCCGTCCGCTCGGATGGACGGAGAAAATTTGTATTGTATAAAAATGTTTATTAACAAATTTGTTAATAATCGCTCATTCGAAGAGCGAGATGGGAACGACGTTCATCGATCGTCATCTCCGTCCGCTCGAATGGACGGAGAAAATGTTTATTGTCTAAAAATGTTTATTAACAAATTTGTTAACAATCGCTCTGTCGAAGAGCGAGATGGGAACGACGTTTGTCGTTCGCCATCTCCGTCCACTCGAATGGACGGAGAAATTTTTTATTGTTTAAAAATGTTTATTAACAAATTTGTTAACAACCGCTCTGTCGAAGAGCGAGACGGGAACGACGTTCGTCGTTCGTCATCTCCGTCCGCTCGGATGGACGGAGAAAATTGTTATTGTTTAAAAATGTTTATTAACAAATTTGTTAATAATGGCTCTGACGAAGAGCGAGATGGGAACGACGTTTGTCGTTCGCCATCTCCGTCCGCTCAAATGGACGGAGAAAATTGTTATTATTTAAAAATGTTTGTTAACAAATTTGTTAACAACCGCTCTGTCGAAGAGCGAGATGGGAACAACGTTTGTCGTTCGTCATCTCCGTCCGCTCGGATGGACGGAGAAAATTGTTATTGTTTAAAAATGTTTATTAACAAATTTGTTAATAATCGCTCTGACGAAGAGCGAGATGGGAACGACGTTCGTCGTTCGTCATCTCCGTCCGCTCGAATGGACGGAGAAAATTTTTATTGTTTAAAAATGTTTGTTAACGTATTTGTTAATAATCGCTCTGTCGAAGAGCAAAATTTCAATGACGTTTGTCGTTTAGCATCTCCGTCCGCTCGAATTCACGAAGAAAATTTTTATTGTTTAAAAATAATGAATTAACAAATATGTTAATTAAAAAACTCGTTCTGTTCAAGAGTGATACGCCAGCGATGTCCATCGCTATAGGCCCGTCCGCAAAATGGACGGAGATAATATTAATTATTAAGAATTTTTAATTAACAAATAGGTTAATTAATAAATTCGCTCTATTGAAGAGCGAGTTGCCAACGACTTTTGTCGTTTATAATGTTCTTCCGCTCAAATAGACGAAGAAAATTGTTATTGTTTGGAAATGTTTATAAACAAATTTGTTAATTAATGAAACCTCTCTGCCAAAGTGCGAGATGCCAACAACGTTTGTCGTTTATTATCTCCGTTCGCAAAAATGAACGGAGATAATTTTAATTGATAAAAATTTACATATAATAAAACCGCTCTGCTAAAGAGCCAGATGCCTACGGCGTTTGCCGTTGTTCACCTCCGTCTACTAAAATGGGCGGAGATGTTATTAATTAACATATTCAGAATTATTATAATTCTGTTGTTTATTGATGTTATTGCAGCAAAATCAAACTCGAATGTTTGGCATGCTCGGCTTCAGCGGGAAATAAACTCTCGCAGTGTACGTACACGAGTGTACGTTACACATACGTGGCCGAGCGTTAGTATTAGATTTTTGGACGGGGCGGATCACGGCGGGCCCTGCTACGATCCCGCCTCGTTGTGCCGGGGCTTTGTAGCAGACGCGCGCCGTGACATCTAGCGGTAGTTCGCAGCGGCTCGTAGCCAAATGCTGCGAGCTCTGCACTACCGCTGGGACGGCGCAGCCGTCGAAATTTCTCGGCGACTGACACTGCCTCTTAAGTTTATGCAGAAGGCTCTTATATTTTGTATCTTTAGATTTTTCATTTGTTTAATTGTTTAAAGGCGCCATAGTACGAATACTTTTCTTCTTTTTTTATTACTCTCTCTCTCTCTCTCTCACTCTCTCTCAATCCCCTTCAATCCCCGTCAATACCCTTGTTCAACCTCATTTTGACTACTGCTGTTTGGTCTATGACGGCATCTCGGACGAGCTCAACACCAAGCTTACGATACTACAGAACAACGCGATTCGCTTCATCTTCGATCTCCGTCGTGATGACCATGTTTCTCCGTTTCGTCGTCAGCTGGGATGGTTGGCGGTTCGGTCCAGACGAAAATACTTTTTGGGCATTCTCCTGTACAAGGTTCTGAACAACCTAGCCCCTGGTTATTTATCGTCACTATTCTCTCGACCAGCCCCCCAGCTTCGACGGACGGCAAGGCTTACTCAATCATCGAACACGCTTTTTATTCCGCTGCATCGCACGGAAGCATTTGCGAAATCCTTTACGATAGCGGGCTCCAGGTTCTGGAACACTCTTCCGACCTCAGTGAAATCTGATACGTCCCTGGCGGAATTCAAACGCGTGTTACGCTCCCACTTGTTAAACTTAGACCAGAGTTATACCTAAGTCGTCTGGCAAATTTCCCAATTTCTGTATTCACATATATTTATATTTATATTTACATTTACACTCATATATACGTTTAGATTTATATCAAAGGCTATATTGTACTAGTTGATTATGTTTATACTCAAATATTTTTATGAGATTTAATCGGATATGTAACAATTGTTAAATATTAATGATGTTGTTATATTTTAGTATTCTTGCCCTATAGATGATTCTTGGGCATAATAAACACATCAATCAATCAATCGATCAATCTCTCTCTCTCTCTCTCTCTCTCTCTCTCTCTCTCTCTCTCTCTCTCTCTCTCTCTCTCTCTCTCTCTCTCTCTCTCTCTCTCTCTCTCTCTCTCTCTCTCTCTCTCTCTCTCTCTCTCTGTCTCTCTCTCTCTCTCTCTCTCTCTCTCTCTCTCTCTCTGTCTCTCTCTCTCTTACCGTCTTTGACTTTAGAATATTACATAGCTCGAAAATGTGTGTGTGTGGTTTCATAGCACGCTTTTTCTTTTTTTTTCTTTTCACGTATTGTACAATAAATACTCGCAGAGGGATGATATATATGATGATCTTTTTTTACTAATTATACGTTATATATATTTACAACAAATATCCAATAAAGAGGTAATACATATTAGAATTTGAAATTGTTAGCATCTTTTTCTTTTCTTCTTCTTCTTCTTCTTCTTCTTCTTCTTCTTCAATGGTTCAGCTATGGAAGACAGAGATAAATATATAGTATGAGAGAGGATCGTATATGTGTACCGTACCATAGACACTTTATACATGATTTTTAGTAGATACCTGTTTATAATTATTCCTCAGCAGCTTTAAACTCGAGCTTGTTGAATTTCGTGCCGTAATACTGCATAATTAGATTTTTGTTACTAGCGGCGTCGCTCACTTGTTGAAATAGCGCGTCCGCTTCTTCGAAAGCCTTGACGAATCTCGTGGGTAGATAACACAAAAATTCACCACCTACGACCACGACAACTCGCGCGCCCCATTTCGTTTGGACGATTTTGATACCCGTAATATTATAGTCTTTTTCGAACTCCGACTCGGACAATCTTTTGACGGGAAGCAATGTCTCCAAACGACCCACTTGGTTGATTCGTGTGAACTCCATTGCCCAACTTAAGTTTCCTCAGTTTTATTGTTAAAGCACGAAACTCTGATATCGCGTGTATTTTTGCTTTAATTGTTGTAATATCTCGCAAAAAGACGTCTAAACGTACTTTCAATTGGCGGTGCTTACTTCTTTGAAGACTCGGGGACAATATCTGTCTATCAAAGAGCGGAAATACATCAGACCCCCTAGTAAACAGCCCCATACCCCTACTCTGTATACAGAGAGACGCAGTCTGAATTTAATTGGTGCAATATTTGCTTGTATTGCAAAAAGAGCAAGCCATCTTGGCGGTGGCGGCAGCGGTGGTGGTGGTAAAATTAGTTTACCGTATCACCAGGTATCGCTTTCAGATATCAGCATTTTATGAAACCTGTGATACGCGAAGATCGAATTCGCGACGGCGCGTGCCTTTGCGCGAACGACGATTTCAAGGGTTTCTGAGAAACAGCTCATCACTAAAATATGTGGATTATAATTATTGCCGTGCGAGGTTCAAGAATATTCAGACAAAGAACACACACGTTTAAAAAAATATACTTTATTTTTTAACCCACAGTTATGGTACAGTTAGCGGGTGCGAGAACAGCAGCCTTGTACACAAGGCAGAGTTTTAACACTAAATGAATTGAAAGTATTATAACGGTAACCACCCCCCCCCCCCCCCCCACACAAGCACCCTTGTTGAGCGCATTATTCAAGGGCTTAGATTTATTACACTTATTCATATACTTATTGTACCAATCATACACTATTTTATCGTTCCGTGTTAAATCGGTTGAAAATGCACTCATAAACATATTAATACCAAGGCCTGTAGACAAGAAATGAAGACACATAGCGCAATAATGTCCACAAGTCTGTGATTCAGGACCCTGAAGCTGTATAGTGTTGTATCTAAAGAATCCGCAGTTCTGCCGGAGATGCTGGAGATGCTGCGGGATGATTGGTGGTAGTCCGTAGCTGTCGAAGTACTATCATCGTCCATCTTGATCGACGTACATGGCCTCCCAGTGGGCCCCGAGCAGTTTGTGGCCATCGGTATTGGCGACAACCGCTGCTGGTTTCGCCCACACCTTAGGGATGCGGTCTACCGGGTATACACCTACAGTGCGGCTCTTTATACTGCGTAGGGCCTGCATAAGCTGCTCGGTGTTCATAATAGACAGCAATTATAGACACTAGAGCTGTTTAAATCGGTTATTTTTCCCTTGACGCGGCGCTCCACTGCTAGTAAGCTGATGTTCCAGGCTGTGGTGGTTCTGTACTCCCACAAGGAGCTGGAGCGGTCGTTATGAGAAAGCCACTTTTTGATTCTCACAGCATTGTTGAGGGCACACGTAAACGAGCAATTTTTACGCAGTAAACCGTGATACACACAACGAGTATTGTTCTCGGGAAGATTATGCAACGACGAATCGTCGTCTTCTTCTAGATTTATAACGTGGCAATCCGTTAGCTGCGTCAAATAAGCCGCTTTATCAGCTCCTCTTGTAAACAGACGATCAGGCCGTGCTGCAATTTTCTTCAATGAAGCTTCGACTGCACGTAACTGCGTCTCGCCCTCGGACCACTCTATACCATGATGATTGGTTTGTAACCAGGTGTTTTGACATTTTACGCTAGGTGGTAGAGTGTTATAAGTGTAGGGTGGCAATACACTCCCGTGGGCTAAGTACGATGTTTTTATAGGGATTACGGCAACGTCTTTAGGTATAAAATGATTATATTTATCCTTCAGACCCTGTATATCAACGACGATGTTCATGGCGCTTCACGATCGTCGTAACACGGCGGCTTTTGAATACAGACTAACGATAAATATTGCACGTTCTACGGATATCTGACACTCCCCCCTCTATAAGCCTTGCAACATAGCCACTAAAATCCACAATTACTTGTCTGGAGGAGTCGATCTCCAACACACATTGTGGTTATCATATTCCGCATACACAAGGCAATTAATCGTTGATGTTAGAGCAGACGCGAAACGCACTTCTATTCTCACGCTACCATGCCTCACAAGATTCCAATGAGTGCTACTATTGGCCGAGAGATCGGGTGTAAGATCAAATGCAAAGAGACAATAACCAACAGGGTAGGTTGTACGAGCGATACAATTACCCTCATTGAGAAAGTGTATGCCTGTACCGGAGAATAGTACGTGGTATGCATCAACATACAAATCAGCATCGGCGACGTCTGGCTGTAGGGGTTTTGACGGTATTTGCAATCCATCGGCGTACAAAGAAAAATAATTTATATTGTAATTCTCAAAATTGAAAGGGTTCATTTTACGGTCACCATTAAAGGCCTTATTACTGACAAAACCGACGATTATACGTTTAGGCAGCTGGCCAAGTATGACATTATCAAGACTCTCACCGTGTATCCCCGCATGCAGCGAAATCGCTTTAACCTCGACTCGCGTCAAAGAGTATTTCGCTATGGCTTTAGGCAAAGCTCTTGCATGGGCCAAAAGCATACCCGGTGCTACCTTAACACGCCGTATAAGTAGCGATACCTCCGTAATACGGTTGGTACAATCTTTCGAAGAACTCATGAGACAAAAAGCGTTATTAGACCGTACGAGACGTAAACGCATCTTAACGCCGTTTAGCAAAGACCTCTCTTGATTGAGGATATCGCAGTGCAAATGACCAAGGAGATCGATCGTTTGATTTTTACCTAATACGTTTTGCCTGTTTGCAAGCCCAGTACTATTATCTTCTGTATCATCCATTTTACCAGGCGAATCATTATACCATAGAATACTCGTGAGATGCGAGCTCTTAGCACCAGGCCCGTAATTCAAGAGGGTTTCAATGTATGCTCTGTACTCATAAACATTGTTAGGAGGTGATACCAGTTTCTGATTCAAAAATACATCGATCTGATTGAACATTGAGTGTAATAGGTTATTGACAGGGCCTACTTTAGGAGACGGTGCATCCGCTTTGTCAGGGGTTTCTATCTTAACACGCATACTGAGCATGGTGTGTGCAAGATCAATGTACTCATCACCCTGGTCCGGTGTGACAAACTCTATCGGTGAATCATCCGTCAATGATGAGATCGGCTTGTAACACACTGTATGCGTTCCCTCGATTATTGTCTGGGTCGGTGGTAGCGTAACTAGCTCAAACTCCGACTTAAGGTACTCACACGAGTGTGCGTGTAAGAAAGTCATTTTTCCAAGATTGTGTTGGGCGAAAATATCCGCCACTGTTCTTGATTTCTTGTAACGATTCGTAGTTGTCTGTTTTGTTGCTCTTCTGTTCACAGTTTTCTTCGTCCCCTGCCTCTTTTTTACAGAGCCCGAACGTTTTCGCGACTTCACGGTCTTCTTTCCTTTTTTTCACACCGGTACGTCGTGATGCGTTCCCGGTAAGAGAATGGATCAGTTTATTAATTTTACCGGTTTTATACCCCGAACCCTCTCTCTCTCTAGCTCGGTGAGTAGGAATAGACTGGTTGAACATCGGCTTCTTGTTAAAGAACATATTCTGTTGCGTTCTGCCTACGGGCGTTTCTTCTTGCAGAACCAAAGCAAGCACAAAAAGGCTTTTCGTCGAAAGAATTTATCAATTTCTCCTTATTGGTGGGCAGAATCTCAAAAAGCGGAGATAAATTCGACGACTAGCTGACAAGTTTTCTAACCTACTCGAGGAAATTCAACAGCTGGTGAATACATCGTGTGGTCTCTCTCGTTCTTGATGTGCTGTGGTGCGCAGGCGCGTAGGATCATCGCTATCAGGTCAAGCAAATCGGCGACGGCGTATCACCTCTAGGCCGACGAGCTGTTTAAGCCAACCAGCGGTAGCGTATCTTCTACAAGCGACTACACTGCCGTCTACTGTATCTAACGTACTCTGCCGTCTACTGCATCAGCTAGGCCTTGAGAGGGCAATTGTATACTCTTCCGTGCGTAAGTCAACAATAATACCGACGGTGAACGGTCTCTGTGTTTATCGCATGGTTAGGATAGGATAGTATATAGGTCTCCGGTGAGATCGATTTAATAAGCTGAGCATATCAATACGATAGTCGATAAATGCGACAACCTTAATCAGCGTATAAATGTCGCTGTTGTGCTACAGATGCTGCAAGGTTATAGCGAAGTGCCCTGTGGCCTGTAAGATTTGTGCGCGTGCCTTTCATCCGGGGTGCGTTAAGTACTATTTGCCTAAAAAATTAGCGAAAGACTGCTGCAAAGTCTAATTGGTGAAATAGAAACGTACAATTTAAATATGTCGACGCCAACGGGTGATATGTTGCCGCACGATGAATCAAGTCCTGTATCGCTGGAGGAGATTATGAAGTTTTTGAAAGAATCTAACATTGAGGCGGTAATGATATATTTGAAGCAGTGGATTGAGTGGCGATAAAAAATATTAATGAGGCTCTTTTGGAAATCCCCAAAATACGCGCGGAGATCAACAGCATTAAAGAAACTCTTGCGGACATTTCCGAACTGGGGCAGTCTAGCAAGATGCATACTGAGAAGATAGCTGCCGTTGAAGCCAGCAATGCACAGGTTTCTCGGGAAATTGAGCAGTTGAGAACCAAGGGGAATACTTTTGGTGCTAGAGGAGATGTGGAAAATACTAATGAGATTGTAATTGCGGGTATTCCTGAAGGGACGTCGGATGCACCTCGTATTCTAGCTGAAAAGGTTCTTTGTGCCTTAGGCCTTGAAAATCTTGTTAGTCATATTTTCGGAGGGCGAGTTATGACCCGTAAAAATCTTACAATGCCTCAAACTTCAAATCAGAGGGGGGGGGGGCAGCTTAGTGAGAGGCACGGTCTCCATAGTGGTTATGGTCACGTCGACTGCGGTGCGTGACACGATAATTAAAGCCAAGAGAGCAAAGGGAGTCCTAAGGGTCAAGGGCGTTTTTAACGGCAATGTATCAGGGCATATCTTTGTAAATGAGCTTTTATCGGCGGAAAAGTACAAGCTACTTAGACTTGTAAAGAATGAAGCGGTCTTATAAATATGTTTGGGTAAAGAATGCGACAATTTTTGTTAGAAAATATAATGGCCAACCGGCGATCATTATCAATGATGTTGATGATCTGAAGAGAATGAGTTGATTGTTTGGCTCATCATTATCGCTAAATGAAGATGCCAATGTAACAAGCAAAGTATCTCGAAAGAAGGCATCTCGAAATAGTGGAACCGGTAATTTGATAATTATGCAATTTAATGCTAATTCACTATTAGGACATATTGATTACATAAAAGCATTTTTGAACGATAAATTTTTTCATGTCATATCCATTTCTGAGACGTGGCTCAAATCCGAAATAGCGGATGATCTCGTCAATATACCCGGATACTTTCTGTTGCGCAATGATAGGATTGGTAAAGTAGGAGGAGGAGTAGCGTGTTATGTTCATGAGCCATTAAAGGTGAAGGTGCTAGCGGCCTCACCTGGAGATTATTCGAAAGCACCAGAGTTTTTCTTGCTGGACATCAGTTATCCTGACAAAGGGCCGGCATTATTTGTGTCAATATACAGACCCCCGAAGGTGCGACTATTGGAGGAATTTCTAAATATTTTTAATATACATATGCACTCTTATAAAAATGTTATAATAACTGGTGATTTGAACTGCAATGTCCTGTCGGACTCCTTCGAATCACGGTACCTCAGGGATATTGTATCCTCCTTATCAATGTACATAATAGGCACTCAATCCACCCATCACACGGCAACATCTGATACACAGATAGATGTAATTATTATAGACTCTATGAATAAGGTAATTAAGTTCGATAAGTCGAGGGCTCCATTTATTGCTGGTCACGATTGGCTGGTGCTTGAGTATTCGTTCAGCACGCCATGTAACACAGAACGTAGTATTGCCAGACGTGACTATCGTAATTTGACTATTTCGTCCTTTAAGGCTAGGGTACAGGCTGGTCTAAGTAGCAGTGAAATACTCAGGGCTATTGAACCGTTGGCTGGTGATCAGACCGAGGAATCGCTTGGGGCCTTGGGGAGTGTGCTAGTTAAAGAGCTTGATTTTCATGCGTCTCTGAACCTTTTTGTGGTTCGTAGACCGATAGCCTTGTGGTTGACACCTGAACTGAAATCTCGGATCAAGCAGCGGGAATTATTATACAGGCAGGTAAAGAGGTCGGGACGGATATTAGAATATGCGATATACCGTAGCTTCAGGAATGAACTGGGAGTTGCTCTGCGAAGGGCAAGGAGTGAGTTCAACTTGAGTAGATTGGCTGTGATTCATGATCCGGGGAGGCTGTGGAAGGAATTATCGCTACTCGGGCTGGTAAAGAGTGCGCATGTTTCACCGTCTATTTTTTTCTCGCGTGATGAGCTGAATGCAAGCTATGCTGCCATAGCAACGCAATTGCCGCCTTGCACGT
This sequence comes from Netelia melanura, assembly GCA_964007305.1. Taxonomy (NCBI): domain Eukaryota; kingdom Metazoa; phylum Arthropoda; class Insecta; order Hymenoptera; family Ichneumonidae; genus Netelia; species Netelia melanura. The sequence goes on from OZ023258.1 coordinate 23,469,652, forward strand.
CACAGGATCTTGGCATCATTATCGCTGAGAATATGCATGATGAACAAACAGCTCAATTTAGTTTCGACCCTGTGGCTGAAAGTGAGGTGCTGAGTTTGTTAATGGCTGAAGCATCTAATTCTTATTAGACTGGTCCGGACCAGGTCTCTTCTTTTATGGTACGAACTGTGGCTGCAAGTATAGCTCCGCTGCTAGTAAACATTTTTAACTCATGCTTCATCAATTCTTATTTCCTGTCTGGCTGGAAGCGCATTTTTGTACGACCTAAGGCAAAAAAAACTTACCAGGCTCTCCCTCGGATACTCGGCCGATAGCGAATCTCTGTGAGCTATCCAAGGTGTATGAAAGGATAGCTTACAAACAGATCTCAAAGTACCTGGACACCAATGATATTTTAGATAGACGCCAAGCGGGCTATCGCAAGGGGCACAGTACACAAACGGCGCTACTACGCCTGTGTCACGATATCAGAAAGGCGGTAGATGAGGGCCGGGTCACTATTTCTGTTTTATTTGACTTCAGCAAGGCTTTCGACACGGTGTCTCATGTGTTGCTATTGCGAAAGTTGCGTAGCATAGGCTTCTCTGAATCTGCTCTGAGCTGGATGCATGCCTATCTGTCGGGTAGGACTCAGGCAGTTAAAGCTAATGGGCATCTATCTGGGTGGCTTCCAACCACTTCGGGAGTTCCTCAAGGCTCGGTTTTGGGTCCCTGGTTATTTTCTATTTTCATAAATGATATTGCAGAAACTCTCAAGTATTCTAGTCACCTGATCTTTGCTGATGGTACTCAAATATATTCCAGCTGCTATCCAGTCGACCTCAATAATCACCTTCGTGAAATACTATCGGATGTGAAGCAGATTACTGATTATGCAGGTAGAAATAGTTCAAAGCTAATCCTTGCAAAGTCATCTATTATGATCTCTGGTAGTGGCACGTATGTGCGTCGTATTGATTTGACCACGTTACCGGTGATTACTGTCAATGGAGTAATTCTGCCGTATGTTTCGGTAGCCAGAAACTTGGGTGTTATTTTCCAAGCGAATCTTTCCTGGTCTAGTCATGTATCATCGATCTCCAGGAAAGTCAACTTTGCATTGCACAAACTCAAGCATCATAAGAATTCACTTGCCATTGAGCTTCGTATTAAGCTCGTCTCTGCGCTGGTGCTGCCACTGTTGGACTACTGATGTGTTGTTTATAATGACTTATCGTCTCACCTTGATTCCAAACTGCAGAAGTTAGTAAACGGAGCCATAAGGTTTATCTACAACCCGCGCAGAGGCGAACACATTACGCCGTACAGACAGGGTTTAGGGTGGTTGTCTGTGCCCAACAGAAGGAAATACTTCATCGGTGTTATTACCTACAACATCCTGCATGGTAATGCTCCGTCTTATTTGGTAGATATCTTTCATGTGCGCAGTGACTCCACTAGGCACTCATCTCGCGTTGGTGATAATGAGATTTTCGTCGTCAGACTCGTTCGATCTGACGGCGATTTATTTGTGGCACTCTTTGACTGCTCGTGTCGTTACATCTCCGTCCCTTGCCATTTTCAAGGTGAGATTACGGAATTTTCTCTTATCGCTTTAACAGGCGGGTGGTGAGGGAGTGGGGGGGGGGGGGGGTTGTAGCCGAGGAAGGCGATGAATAGTTTTCAATTGCGTTTGAGACAGAGATACGATAGATATAATGGAACTTGAATTTAAGAATTGTATAATCATAACTAGATTATATTGCTATAATTTGTTAATATTGTAATTAAAAATAAGGATACGATTGTCAAGTGTGCATCGTTATGCACACTGTTTGGTCTATATTATATGCCGAAATTGCCCCAAAGTGTAACTAGGACATAATAAAAGTATCACAATCAAAATCACATCAAATCAAAACCCTTCATGAGCGTACTAATTTTTTCTTCGGCCTGACGCTTAAGATTCTCTCCTGATTCGCGCGGACGTATTTTAAACGCTTCTCGCGGGTGAATACCAGAATCCATGATATCCGTAGCCACGTTCATACCTGAGCGAAGCGCCTCTTTACCAACAGCCCGAGCACGTTGTTTCAAGAGAGGTATTATTCGTTGGAAGAGACCTCCGAGGAAACTCCCAATACCGTGACCCCTTTGATTGGGGGACCCTATATACACATGACTAATACCACCATAACCGGCTCGACCACTACCCCCACCCGTTTGCATATCAAAGTACTCGTCATAATAAGCCATTTTAGATTGGTTCAGGTTAATCTGTACGTTTGAACTGTAACATCACTATCAACATCCCGTACTCGAATGGTATCGGTTTGCGAAACTCATCCCTTATATCAATCATTATTGTTTGAAAACTAGTACGTAATAGAGGAATGTAGCATGGTGGTGAGAAACTTCTTATCTTCACCGACCCGTAATTACGATTATCAGTGGCAACAATTGGTACGATTCGTAGCAGCGGTGTATGCACATCTCCTGTGATATAGGGCTCGTAGATATCCGTATAAACGTATATGATATTTGGGGTCCCATGGGCTAGGTTAGCAGGTCTCGGAGCAGTGTACTCGCTCTGGACCACCACATCCTTAGGCGCAGTGAATCCTAAAATCTTGTTCAACACGTCGGAGAAGTAGAACGAGTGTTCTACATTCTTAGACGATTCACAGATACGCGTGACCGCCACATATCCGTTGCGACAATGGAACTGTATTTTTTTTTTCTTTAAGAGAGCCTGGAATACAGCACCGGTAAATTCTTTACCCCTGTCCGTCTGTACGTAAAGGGGTGATCGACGATTACTATTTTTTTTAGATAAAACGAAATAAAACGCGTTGCCTACAGATGCAGCAGACTTGTTACGTAAAGGCTGAACCCACGCAAATTTACTAAGAACGTATATAACGACCAAGAGATAAACATAACCATCATTATAATCTTTAATCGAGCGAAGATCCACGAGATCAGCCTCCCAGAAGTCATCAATATTTCGGACATTATAAAAACGGCGTGGATAATGACGTCTCACGCGTCTGTGTTTTGTATAAGTATCCTGTGCTTCAAGACACTGGACTGCCTTCACACGGGCAATTTTTTTCTGACGTACCAAACGTAACAATTTGGTAGCACCTGAAAACGATGCTTCATGGGCGGGATTAAAGTACGCGTTTTCTAAGATTTTCATGATTATAATTTCAGGTTAGCCCAAATTACACGTATTTTCTTAATATCATAGCTGCCACCTCTCTGCTTATCTCCCTGTGTCCGCCGTGCTGGTGATCTGTTCTCAACACCGCTAAAAAACGCTGACTGGTCCGTATCGGGTGATCCCTCGCTCCTTGTACTACCATCATCAGTCTGCGATTGACGCCTTGGTATGGTAACTCTAGACTCCGCCCACAACTCCTAGTTACCAATAAATTCCCGAGGTGTCTTGACCGCTCGTAGAACTCTGGTAAAGGCACTGTGTCCAGCAGGGTTAGGTATTTTCCTAAATCTCATAGCATCGTTCACAAGGTCAACAATATTTGAATCTTTTATTGGTTTACCGCTGACCGACACGACACCGTCAGAATCCCAAGAAAAATTAGATCGTGGAGCGCCTCGCAAGCGGCGAAGAAGTAGTCTTGCTTTATTGCGAAATTTAACTGGTATACTCTCAACTATGGCGGTATCGTTCATACCGTAACCGGTTTCGTCTTCTTCTTTTTTCTTTCATAATCAGACCCTACATAGTGTTTATTCTGCATAAGGTCGCGGTACTGCAGAGCTCTCTCATCATCAATGAAGTGGAGATACCGTTGTAGTACAGTCAAGTACGCCGTCCATTTTTCCCTCTCATCCTTGTATGCGCTGGAGTGCAAAATTTCATTCATCTCCATGTCTAATCGAGCTAGCGTAGCGTCAATACCTCGCACTGCCTGTGTATGAGGCGCGCCCGTATTAAAAAACGGCTGCGTATGACTTTATGTGCTCAGCCGCGTTAGATGCTTCTCCGGCACGAGTACCATTTTTCTTGCGTGGTCCATCATCCACGACCACCAATCATATTCGATAGAACAGTACCTAGTATTGGTGCTAAAAGGAGTGGTAGAAACCCACCGTTTTGATCAACAAACCGTTTTTTACTCTTCCAGCAGCCTTTTTTGAGGCTAAACGACGGAGAACCGGTGCGTATCGACGTAATTTTTTTCTCTGGTCGATCTTCAGTGGTACATTCCCATAGAGAACGTTCAGTGCATACTCACAAATACAGCTGATAATACTTGGATCTGCTTTGCGTAAAACAGTCTCGGGCTGCTCCTTATCCAAGTGTTAAAGAGCACGCAGTATCCCAACGTGCTTTTTGCAGACCGGTGAACCACTCCGCGCCATTACGACCGATGAACTGTAGACCGTCGTGATGTATTACGCCTTTTAAAGCCTTTTGGGCTACATGTTTTTGGGGCAGAGCTGCCCCTAAGAATATACATCACACACTGATAAACGGTGTGACTAGCACTTGTTTGTTTTTTATGTGTGTCAGATGTACGATGCGCTGTGTAGGATTGTTGAAACGCGCTCAATATAGATACACATTTTTCGCGACACGACGATGCTTTATAAGGTATTACGCGCGTTGAACTGGTAATTCTCATGTGCCTGTATTGCTTTTTAACTTTTTCCGCGGTGTGTACACAAAATGATGGGTGTCATCGGGAAAAATACAAGTACGGTATCTACAGTTATCAAGTGTTGATTGTTTCAAATCGAGTAAAAAATAGCCATGCGGTTTGGACGTTGCATCGTGCATAAGCCTCTTGCAGAAATCGCGGGTTTTCCGGGTATACCTGACGCGCGAGATGCCAGATTTGGGCTCGATCACGAGGATTTTTGAAAATTACAATATAATTGGCGTTCAGTGAAATATCGCGCTGACCGTGTCCTTGATGGAACAAGTTTTGAGTAATAAAAATAACACTCAGGTTTTTATGATGACTACCTTTGGTGAAAAGATCTACAACGCTATTGTTCGACGCCTCGCGCATCAAATCCTTGATTATTATGAGCTTTGCACGAGGATCGTTCGCATAATCGGCACTCTGAGGCAGACCTTCATGAAATTCTATCGATTTACCATACTCTGTGTATGCTGGTTGCCATTCGGAATAATAGAAAATAAATCTCTCGAATGGCTCGCTGAACATTTGTGAAATGAATTTCAAAAACTTTTTTTAGAAAATAAGTTTTACCACAGCCCGTGGGGCCACAGATCATGGAGGTCCAGGGATGCTTCCACCGTGTATCCATCTGCACGAATGAATTATTTTCTTTACGACAGTGTATATAAAGCACTCGCCATGTGTATACGGATTTTTTATTTCGCAGTAATAGCATAAATATGTTACAATAATAATAATATTTTACAATAATAACAATGTTTTACAATAATAACAACACTTTATAATATTAAACTCTGTAGCCATAAGGGAGCGAACTGTATTCACCATTACGTCTCCGCTTGACGCTGAACGACATACATGATTTCGTTTCGGGCCGTGTAACAACCTGGTGGAACGACGTGCGTTATATTGAAGCAAATCGTAGCACAATTGGCTCCTCTCTCTCACCTATTATGAATGAGCGTATCGATCTCTAATTTATCAGAGAGGTGTTTGCGTAATTAAGAGTTATTCCTTTAAGTTTACAAACCTCGTTTTCTACGCCAGCAGGGGTATGAACTGTGAAAGAATAAATTTTGGGCCCCCCGAAACTAAAGATCTAATATAGCTACCGGTACCGTACGAGCTTAGCTCATCCGTTAGATCACCCAGAAGCTGACCCGTAGGCGGCTCGTACTCTTTAGAATCATTTTTCGTTGTGTAAATAACGGAATCGGTGTCACAATACAAGGTGCGTTCACCCAACAGTTCGAGATAGGTGTAAAGTTTCAGCCTGGCCTGAGCTGTTGTACATGCAGCAATTACAGCGCTTGCTATATTAGATGATACTACAGCGTGTTCGGTTTTTGTGTAATTAACATGCAATACGTGATTATTAACAGGCAGTATGCCCGTGATATTGTACTCAGAGTTGTTCAGTATCCCCATAAGTTTTTTACGGGTCGACACTATTTCGGTTTTAGGTAAATTTTTGCGCTGCCCAAATTTACCCCAAAACGAGTTAAGCCACAGTTTAGCTACCGAGCGCAGACCTGGGTGTTTTGCTATAGCAGTGCGACATAGCTTAATTCCTTCGGAGGCCTTGAAAGAAGCTATATAATTGTCTTGAGCTGTCTCGTCTTCTACACAGTTCTCGGGCCAGCCGCTGGCCGCTTGTTTGATTTTAAGAAACGTGTTGATGTATTCAACAAAAATACCGTCCTCCTGTGTATCGCGGTTATACTGTGTTATCTCATACTGCCAGATTTCACTCACGTTTAATACTTTATAACCACACACGACGGCTTTCCGAACTTCATCTACTACCCAGGTACCTGTGAATGACCTCTCAGCAGGGTCTCCATGGGGGCACGCGTCGTGACTCATTGTTTCGCAGCAGCTACGAAAGAGCCCGAATAATAAACGGTGATGCATACGCAACGGTAGCACAGGATGGTAAAAATTTCGCGGAGGTAGCACCGTGCATTTAACAAGACCCCCGATGCGCGAAAGATCCGTGTTTTCGACTCCTGTTAATTCCATACACTCGACGCCGACATACACTGTAGGGTGCCCTATAGGATATGTGCCGTATTTGCAGACATACGGATACAATGAGCAGACGCCAACGTACCGTATCTGCTCCCCGTCTTTAACATCGTACAGAGTTAACATATTTTCTGTGCGACCACCGAAAAATACATCGCGTGAGTCGAGAGGATCTAATTTGACTAGAGCATGATCACGCACAAAATTACTCATTTCTAAATCTGCTTTTAGCATGCGGTCATTCGCGCACTCCCAAATTTCTGTTAACGTATATCCGCTTGAGCAGATTCTGTGCGCTATGGTGCTTGTTCGCTCGACACGCTCGTCCATTGTCGTACCGTCGGTGTGTTTGCGATCCCTATTTACGGCGAAACAAGTGGTGCACCCATCCCAATAACAACCGTGAAACTGTAATACATGAGCCGCGTCGTTTGCTTCGTAGTAGCCGTCTACCATTAAATTTTGGGGTAGTTTAAACTCGCGCGAGCGCCTTGCATGACTAATATGATGACCTAAAGAGTGCTCCAGCCACACAAGCCACGAGACCGCTTTTTTTTTATTGATTATGAGTCCATCTGTAACCGCCTGTAGGTATAACCCCAATAGTATTACTTTTCAAGAAGTTTTTTCGAAAAATTTGAAAACGCGCTGACGCTGTGGTTGTATTTTCGCTAAACGGGCAGACACGTCCACTGTTCATGAACATCTTTCGAAAAACGATACAAGCCTGTCTTAATATAGCGACATCGTTCCTGCCAATAGCTTGTAATTTCTTCTGAAAAATCGAAGACGTAATCAGCACTCTTTAGATCATTATACCATGCAGAAAAACGCTCGCGTTCAGCCATACGCATCGTGTCAGGAGAATAGTGATCTATAGCGGATAGTGGTTCAATATAATTTTGATTTTCAGGTCTGTTAAATAGATGGGGAAAAGACCCTTTGGCAAGAGCGTTCCTCAGACCGAAGGCTTTTGGCAATGCACTCAGAGGCATGTGGAAGTAATGTAGGCTATCGTGAAATACAACTTTTTCAACACGCATCGTGATAATTTTAGTACCAACCATTATTAAAGTGGGCAGCTGCTTTTTTTTCTCTTTAATTAAATAGCGTAGAATGAACTGCGCATCGAAACCGCCCGCGTTATGGGCTATTAAAAATGTATGAGAGAAACCTGGGATACTTTGCATACCTAGCTCTACAAGCTGACACTTGGGGTTCGTTCTAAATATAAACTCGTGAACGCCACAATACTCGCAAGGCTCGTCGATGGTCTCATTATCGCAGCACCGCGTGCCGACGCGCTAGGCCGCACATAGATTCGGCTCGTGAATACGTACAGTGGGATCGCCTTTTACAGATGTATACTGTTGTGTCTCAAAATCATAAAAAATAAATATATTCTCTTTTGAGGTGTTAACAGAGCGAATAGGTCTCATGAAACATAGATGGTTATAGGGTTGATGAGCTTTGCAGGTTTTACAAAAGCCCACACCACATATATGGTTTTTCTCGTCCAAAGGTCTGATAGAGCGAAAACATTACGACAGCGTTTTAGAGACTCGCAAACAATATTTACGCAGCGTCTACGACGGATTATAATAACTCTATGATTCTGCACGCACCTCTCCCCCAAAAAAATCACGATAACAGCTCTCGCACCTGATTGTATCGTTCGAAATCGCCTCGCATGCCGGTGTTTGAAGACAACGGGGACATTTTCTTTTTAAACATGTGCGGTCATAACGAAAACGGGCATTACAACTTACACAGAAGTTCACACAACACTATGATTTTACTAGCACCTCTCCCCAAAAAAATCACGGTTACAGCTCTCGCACCTGATTGTGCTGATCGAAATCACTTCGCATGCCGGTGTTTGAAGACAACGGGAACATTTCCTTTTTAAATATGTGTGGCCATAACAAGTTACACAGAAGTTTAAACTACTCACTGCACCTCGTAGATTTAAAATAGGCTGAAAGTGGTGTGATCGCTCGTAATACAAAATATATAATGTGTGTTGAATCGAGCCAGCGATAGCCGTAACCACCTGTGTACCGTCAAATAAGCGTGCCTCGCGTCGGCCCAATATCAAAAATTCAAAAACTATAATCGCAATGCCCGATTGAGCTAAATAATCTTGATCCAAAGCAATTTCCCGCATTGTGCAACCGCTGCGTGGTACGTTAATACGGACGTTTCTCGTAATCTCAAGTGCTGCTTCTTTTTGGGTTGACCCATTAATTTGTCTAATAAGCTGCCACCTGTTATGTAAAGACCCCGTACGTATCTCACCCCTCTTGGCATATGCCAGCGCTGCTACAAGCGAGCGTGGTAAGCACAGATTGTCGGTGTTTCGAATCGTTAAAATAGATTTCTTCGCCACACCTTCGCGCGTTAAGCCTTTTCGTCCGCCGCCCTCCACGCCTTTAACAATACACGTTTTGATATTAAACGATTCATCAATATTCATAGATGCGGTACTTTGAGCAACGCTTGTTATTAATTGCCAAACATCCTCGAATGTATAGTCGCGAACCGGTCGAAATGAAAGCCAAACAGGACCGTGTGCTAAGCTATTCGCCGTCAACGAGATCTCTGCATAGTCGCAACCCTCACAACATCTCGTGAGATGCGTTAAAAGGTCGCGGAATGCACCCTCGAGCCATGCTGTTACGCTAACTCCTGGAGCCGGCTGACGGATACGCATCGTCGTCTCACGACCGCGTAGTTGAAAGCGCCTAAAGTAACGATGTGTGTCGTGTATAATAATGATTCTATCGCCAGGCGGTTGCACATCCCCAAACACCAGGGTCCCCGGTGTCTTACGCTTTCGTCCCGCACCCGTTTGTATATCTGTAATAAAGGAACTGTGTAAGAGGTTTGAAGTTTAGACGGTCTAGAAATATATTGTACCGGGTCCACCTGAAACAGACAAACAAATTATCGTCACTAGAGGGCGACGTTTCGCGTAAACGAGGAAGTCAATTAACAAATTTAAATAGGGGTAAATAAATCGACAAACCACTCCCCTTACCTGTATTACTCTGACAGAGCTTACCTGACTGGTACCTTCCGACGCTCTAAGATTCCACTCTGGTGGAAACGACGAGTATCGTCTGGTACATGGAAAGGTAAACATCTGGAAAGACAAAAACATCATCAGTGTCGTGTTAGAACGGGTTACTCACCTGGAAAGCAGAAGCTCCCTACAGCAGGACGAATCGACGGCGACAACATGACGTAGATGCAGTCATGGACCCCAGTCACCATCTATAACAAAAAAAAAAACGTCAACACTCGGAATTTCGAGACGAGTAAAAATTGAAACAACTCACCGCGAACACGACCAGGGTATCACAAGTCCGACACCGAGAACCACACCCGCCACCTGAATCACCCAAAAGAACATCAGGAACCACAGACTCCGCTGTTTTTATCAAAACTAAAACGTCACCGAATAATACGCACGCGCGTGACAGGTGAGGCCGCGGCCATATTGGAGAGGACCACGCACGCGGTAATTAGGATACACCAAGCATGATCGCCAGCGCCAATATCGATCAAACGAAATCAATACGCTTAGCGATGAATTAATTAGAGCACCGGCGTCGGTAAGAAGGCCTACCTGTAATTGCCACGAGCAGCTTCATGAATAAATTTCTTCGCTTTACCAATAGATCGTCATACTCTTTATTCCATTCGAGTCCCGAACATACCAGAAAAATCATTGAATCGGCTGTACCGTTTCATTTGGCGCCCGAACAGGGACTCGAATTTGAGAATAAATAATAACCTGGGTAAAGCAGCAAGTCGCACAAAAAGAATGGCGGAAACCGATATGAATATCATAGACGAAACCACCGATGAAAGCGCACTCGGTATCACGCCAGGCACGTCGCCCCAAGCAGGGCACAGCACGATGACACAACAAGAAGAAATAAGAGCAAGCTCGGAAGCATTACAATGTGAGATCGATGAATCGATACGCATAATGCTACGAGAAATAAAAAAAATGAGGAATGAACAAACAAGAGAGCGCCTCACGACAAATGAACAGGTAAAAGATCTAGATGAGAAATGTGTGCTGAGGTGCAGGCAAACACAGGAGATAGTGCGACAGGAATTCAGAGAAGAAATCGATAGAGTAGTCGCACAGAACGATCGGAAGCTGACAATATCACAAGATCTCATGAAGTCAGAAATGGAGGAAATCGACCGCGGCCGAAAGGCAGACTTTGACGATCTCGAAAAAAGCTACAAATAATGAGGAGTAGCCTACGCCAACAAAGCGAGATAGCAAAGAACACCGTGGATATTGCCAAAAACAACCGAATACGCATAGAAGAGGTTGAAGAAGAAATACGTAATCGGTTATCACAAACTATAAATATGACACAGGTGGCCTAAATATAAATCAAGCCTTCGCGGTAAAACAAAGACCCCCGACGTTCAGTGGAGATGGGAAAGAGAGACCGATGAGATACGTCAGAGAATTCAAACAATTCTGGGAACTCACCGGCAACACCAATCTACATTACTTGATAAATCAGTCACTGCGCGAGGCAGCGAAAGACTGGTGGCGGGTAGTCGAAGATGACGTATATGTTACGGGCAACGTGATTAACTGGGCATTATTAATAAGGACCGGCCATTATTAATAATGCCCAAGAGCGATGGGCAAAGTGATTAATTTATCACTTTGATGATTAATTCTTAATAATGCCCGACGGCCCGTGGTCCATGTAATAAGTCAGTGTTTGAGATAGCTTGAATTTATCACTTGGACCGGGCAGTATGAATAATTCCCTACTTGTAGCCGGGCAATGTGATAAATTGGACCGCGGCCGTGCCTTGCAACATGCGAGGGGCGCGTACGTGCGGGGGGAGGACCGCGCGCGCACGCAGCGACGTATTAGTTCGCAGTAATACTTCGGAACGAGAACACGTGAGTGCATTGAGTACGTTCATCTCGCAAAATGGCGGCATCCATGGATATGATGGATATGAAAAGACGTTTTAACGAAGAAATTCATAAATTAAAATTAACGAAGGGGAAAAACACTCAGTTATTTCCTCCCCTGCTGCAAATTCCCGTACAGGTTTGAGTGTGGGAATATGTGGGAAAGCATGGGACAGCCAAGGAAAGTGTGGGATCCCGTATAGTTTCCTGTATAGGATGAACATTCCTGTACAGGAACCTGCATGGGAACCGGTGTGGGACAACGTGGGGTACTGAATCCTGTACGGGATCCTGTACAGGAGAATGCAGAAAATAAATTCCGGTACAGGAACCTGTGTGGGACAACGTGGGAGGCTGAATCCTGTACGGCATCTTGTACAGGAGAATGCAGAAAATAAATTCCTGTACAGGAACCTGGGTAGGAACCGGTGTGGGACAACGTGGGGTACTGAATCCTGTACGGGAGAATGCAGAAAATAAATTCCTGTACAAGAGCCTGCATGGGAACCGGTGTGGGGCATAATGTAGGATGCTGAATCCTGTATGGGATTCTGTACGGGAGAACGCAGGAAATAAATTCCTGTACAGGAACCTACATGAGAACCTGTGTGGAGTAATGTGGGTCCCAGCCTCGCAAAATGGCGTGACATGTTTAATACACAGTTCTTAATTAAACTTAATTAAACGCAATATCTTAATGGTTTTTTATTAAAGTTTTTTTATTATGTTATCATTTTACGTCTTACAAAAATGTGTTTACAGAAAATTAATTTACTATAAACAATGGCTAATAGAAATGCAAGTTCGTTAGCGGTACAATATACTCATTATCGTGTACCGTAGTGTGGAAACACACCCTAAAAATGTTGGCAGTGGGGACTGCTATTAAATTAGTCTTTGTCTCAACAATTTTTCGTAACACCGAAGTACCACGAAATACTTTATTCACGCATATCTTTTGTGCTATAGTATATTCGTCAAGTGTCTCTCTTATTACTGCGAACTTTAAAACCCTGATGTAAGATCTATCACTCAATTGTGCAAAACTATTGTCTGAACTCGGATTAATCTTTGTCGAAGACGAGTAGAAGCATCCATTTTTGACCATTTTAATATACCCTATTGCCGTCGCCAATGGCACTTGTAATAATTGCTCTGGCCACTCTGAGTGATTTATTTTTGCAGGAAAAAAATACCTGGCGTTAGTCGTTTTTAAAGTTTTCTTGACGGTTTTAGAGTCAAGACTCATGTAAAATTTTTGCACGACTGCTGAGCTAACGGGAAATACATATTCTTTTAATTTAAACAGAGAATATTGTAGACTCATATTACGGCATATTTGCTGATGAACTCCTCTTGCAGCAAATATGATTTTTAGTAAGTTTCCATTTCCCGATTCAAATCCATATGCTGAGTGGGCCCATAATGGTTCCCAGTCTAAGACACTTCTTGCAAGATGTAATAAAATATGCACATTAAATGTCATCGCCATTTTTGAATATATTTTTTCTGTATCCGCCACAAACTGGTGCAATAAATAATCAGCTCGATCGATTTCTGAAATTGGAATCGCTTCTTGAAGAAGGATGTATAACGCCTCAACGAAAAGAGCCCAGTGTTGTATCAATTTAGTATGTAGAAAAGGTTTAAGAGTTGGTAGACTGAAGTACAAGATCCAGTTTTCCCATTCACGAGATTTCCAATATTCTTTATCCGTGACTGGACGTGTCAATCGAGCAACTTGATTTGGAGCTTTAATGGCTGATACAATAGTGTTAACTTCGTCAATTTCATTTTTCTTTAATATACTAGAAGTTTCTGTGCTGTTACCAAACCACATTTTTGCGAATAGCTTTGCAACTCCTGAACAACAATGCATATTATCAGGCACAAAACCTCTGATGATATCAAACTTATTGAGATTTATCAATTCTGACGGATTCTTGACACCGAACACTTTTTCGCCGGTGTATGAAACTTGTTCCATGTGTCTGATAGTATCATATACATGTCTACATTTCGGAGGTGGTCTAGTAAAGGGTATTTGAGTGTTCCGGAGTTCGGTTTTTTCTTGTTAGTTACCCACTCACCAGGATGAAGACACCAATTGCAACCATAGCGACCATTATATTGTGTTAATCCTTGCATTGGAGCACGGGCTACAGAATCTACACAAGCTACCAGCGTGAAAATTTTTATGATACATTCGTCTCCATTTATAATACATTTCACACCTTCTTCGGAGAGTCTGTTCATATTTTTTACGAAAGGAGCTAAAAAAACATTCATGTCGGGTTTATTTTTTCCAAACCACAATCCAGCCACCAATAACTCAGTGTTCCTGACGTGAAAAGGTAATTCGTTTATCATGAATTGAATGGGCCATATCGAATACGATCAACTTTGAAACACAGGTGCTCCATCGGTATTGAAAGTAGTAGTTGCGTATCGGTATCGATCAGCTGAATCCAAACTTTTGACAAATTTCCGGTATTCTTTACCATCGTAAATATCTCCAATAATATTTTTACTGTCGGTTCTTGTTCCGTTTATAACACTTCGATAATATTCACTGTTAGCCTTAATTAATTCAGAGATGGTAGATGACGTATCCATAGTTATGAAAAAGTCTGTGTACGCAGAATCATGAACGTTAATGTCTATTTCGCATCTACTGCAAGTTAGAATACGGTCATTACGCGTGAATTGACCCACATAAGTACGACACTGTGTACATGTTGCATGAAACTGCACGCAATTCGCTGGATTGAATAATTTGTCTATTAGATATCGCGTTTCTGCTACTAACACAGCCTTGCTAAAAATGCAATTTATCAACTGTACTAACTGAGCTACTGCGGTTAAGGAAAGGCTATGCACTACAGCGTACTTCACAATATTCATAAGAAGTTCCCCTCTGCTTATACGAACTGATGCGTCAATTGGAGTTAAAAAGTTTTCGTCATCCATCATTTTCTGCAGGATAGTAAATGCTTGATCACGATTATTATCATCATCTGCGTTTATACTGGTGTTCGGTAGACGTCGATCACTTGCTTCATCGAGATTGTCGATGGCTTCATTATCTGTTTCGTTGTAGTCTTCAGATTCATCACTTTCTATTGGCCCATTATTATCTTCGTGTTCCTTTATAGAAAACAGACAATGTTTTAATATCATGTAGTCAAATCTGACCTATGTAACTATATTGTATCGATTGTATTCCTTTTTTTTAAAGTCTATCACAAAGTGACTTCGTTTAGGATTGTTCCAAAATTTTGTATGAGTGTTCTTGACATAAAAACTAATAATTTTTCCCTATGAAGAAAATGTTTCAAATGTGTAGAATTTGAGAAATTTAACTTCCAATTTTTGGGTTTTCCCATATAAACGCGTGTAAATTGAAGTCGAGTTTCGTTTATGAGTTGCAAAAAAAATGTTTTCAGAATTTTGTTTAACAAATTTTGAAAACATTTGCAAAATCCTAAATACATTTCTGAAAAATGTATTTAGGATTTTTTGTGCAACTCATTATAAACAACACACGACTTTAACTTACATACGTTTAGATGGGGAAAATTAAAGATTGGAAATTAAATATCTCAAATTTTAGACGTCAGAAAATGTTTCTTCATAAGGGAATATTGTTAGTTTTAATGACAAGAACGTGCATGCAAAATTTTAAAAGAATCCTAAATAAAGTAAATTTGTGATAGTAATACCTTAAGTATAGAAACAATTTGGTAGCTTTTTGATATGCTTTTCACTCGTTTTTTTTGTCATAATCTCAAAAATATGTATGTATTTTCGAATTAAATATTAAAATATTTTTGTCGCGTATAATGAATAATTTGTTGCAATTGTACCATTTTTTCCTTCATACATATATATAGACTGATATATACAAATTTTCGAAAATATCCTTAAAAATCTACATTCAACCGACCGTACTAATTTTTTACTTTTGCGAAAATTTCTTTGGCGATAAGAACGTCAACATTTTCGAACGATAACAAATTCTATACTTAAAATCGTTTGTTGAATTAGTTATTCTTAAAATTACAATAATTCAAATTTTATATTATGGAACCTCTGATATAGATATGATATATTCGAGATTACATACAATAATGACGTCTTACCATGCAATTCATAGATGTCACTGTGTATGAACCCTCTGCAGTATGATCGAAATTCCATTCAGCAGCTTGCACTTGAACGACTGATTGAATTTCATTTAGCCGCTGTTCAGACATTTCTGTACCACACATCATTATAGACTCGGTATCATCAGTTTCTAGCGTTTTGTCCATCGAAACATTATTTCGAACGTCTTGAGCGTCGCGTATGCCCACAGGAGAATAGTAAACCTATTAAAAGAAAAAACGTGTCATAAAACATATGAAAAAATATATGAGACATTTCACGCCACGATTTTCCCACAAAAAAATCACAACACTTTTCCGGCCGCCAACTAGATGTAACCCCTTAAAACAAAAAGCATGCAGAAATTTTCTTTATTAATAACGAATGTATTCAAATATTAGTTTATTATTGTAAATATGTTATAAAGTATATGTAATTTTGCGGTAAAAAATATTTAACATGTGCAATCAAATTACCTTTTTCGTCACTTGATTCTCTAATCGCCTCTTCTTGCTAGTCTGAGTACTCCTGGGAATGCGATCTTTCGAGTTCGGTAGAAGGTACTCTTTATATCTTGTACCTCTGCGGTCCATGATAATTTTCACGAAAACACACAAACAAAATGAACTTCAGATTTTAGGTTATTCACTTCCTATAAACTGGACAACACGAAGTAATAATGAGGCATTTCGCATGAAGTCATCCAGCCTAAAACATAAAAGTTTTTCAATCGTCTTGAAATTTGTATGGTCGATAGTCCTATTGATAGTGAAGCTTCAGCAAAAATTTTAAGGCTCTAGCTCAAATAGTTGCCTAGCAATAGGGGCTCAAATTTGTACCATATTGGCCGTCGTGGCAACATTCCCAGGTTTGTATCTTCTCGAAAAATATAGCGATTTTAAAAAGTCAGGAGTGATTTTTAAAGCATTTTCTGCGTACTTTAAGAATATATTTTTTATTTTTAATAAAATTAATAAGTTTATAACAATTTTTTAAGGTTAATGTTAAAAATGACTTTTTCTCAAAGATCGACATCTTCGATTTTTATAAAAAAAATTTATAAAATAGTAGGGTTCTTTCTGAACCAAAAAGTATATAAGGTCCAAGATGGGCCGGACCTTAGTTTCGGAGATACAGTAGGATTTACCAGCGAGCGGGCGCTTCACGTAGTGTCGCGCGGCGACCCTCCAGGCTACGTTCGGGCTTGAGTTCGAATGTAGCCGAGAAATATTCCAATTTAAAAAATTCAGGACTGATTTTTAAAGCATTTTCTGCGTACTTTAAGAATATATTTTTTATTTTTAATAAAATTAATAAGTTCATAACAATTTTTTAAGGTTAATGTTAAAAATGACTTTTTCTCAAAGATCGACATCTTCGATTTTTATAAAAATAATTTATAAAATAGTAGGGTTATTTCTGAACAAAAAAGTATATAATGTCCAAGATGGGCCGGACCTTAGTTTCGGAGATACAGTAGGATTTACCAGCGAGCGGGCGCTTCACGTAGTGTCGCGCGGCGACCCTCCAGGCTACGTTCGGGCTTGAGTTCGAATGTAGCCGAGAAATATTCCAATTTAAAAAATTCAGGACTGATTGTTAAAGCATTTTCTGCGTACTTTAAGAATATATTTTTTATTTTTAATATAATTAATAAGTTCATAACAATTTGTTAAGGTTTATGTTAAAAATGACTTTTTCTCAAAGATCGATATCTTCGATTTTTATAAAAAAAATTTATAAAATAGTAGGGTTCTTTCTGAACAAAAAAGTATATAAGGTCCAAGATGGGCCGGCCCTTAGTTTCGGAGATACAGTAGGATTTACCAGCGAGCGGGCGCTTCACGTAGTGTCGCGCGGCGACCCTCCAGGCTACGTTCGGGCTTGAGTTCGAATGTAGCCGAGAAATATTCCAATTTAAAAAATTCAGGACTGATTTTTACAGCATTTTCTGCGTACTTTAAGAATATATTTTTTATTTTTAATAAAATTAATAAGTTCATAACAATTTTTTAAGGTTAATGTTAAAAATGACTTTTTCTCAAAGATCGACATCTTCGATTTTTATTAAAAAAATTTATAAAATAGTAGGGTTCTTTCTGAACAAAAAAGTATATAATGTCCAAGATGGGCCGGACCTTAGTTTCGGAGATACAGTAGGATTTACCAACAAGCGGGCGCTTCACGTAGTGTCGCGCGGCGACCCTCCAGGCTACGTTCGGGCTTGAGTTCGAATGTAGCCGAGAAATATTCCAATTTAAAAAATTCAGGACTGATTTTTACAGCATTTTCTGCGTACTTTAAGAATATATTTTTTATTTTTAATAAAATTAATAAGTTCATAACAATTTTTTAAGGTTAATGTTAAAAATGACTTTTTCTCAAAGATCGACATCTTCGATTTTTATTAAAAAAATTTATAAAATAGTAGGGTTCTTTCTGAACAAAAAAGTATATAATGTCCAAGATGGGCCGGACCTTAGTTTCGGAGATACAGTAGGATTTACCAACAAGCGGGCGCTTCACGTAGTGTCGCGCGGCGACCCTCCAGGCTACGTTCGGGCTTGAGTTCGAATGTAGCCGAAAAATATAGCGATTTTAAAAAGTCAGGAGTGATTTTTAAAGCATTTTCTGCGTACTTTAAGAATATATTTTTTATTTTTAATAAAATTAATAAGTTCATAACAATTTTTTAAGGTTAATGTTAAAAATGACTTTTTCTCAAAGATCGACATCTTCGATTTTTATAAAAAAAATTTATAAAATAGTAGGGTTCTTTCTGAACAAAAAAGTATATAATGTCCAAGATGGGCCGGACCTTAGTTTCGGAGATACAGTAGGATTTACCAGCGAGCGGGCGCTTCACGTAGTGTCGCGCGGCGACCCTCCAGGCTACGTTCGGGCTTGAGTTCGAATGTAGCCGAGAAATATTCCAATTTAAAAAATTCAGGACTGATTGTTAAAGCATTTTCTGCGTACTTTAAGAATATATTTTTTATTTTTAATATAATTAATAAGTTCATAACAATTTTTTAAGGTTAATGTTAAAAATGACTTTTTCTCAAAGATCGACATCTTCGATTTTTATAAAAAAAATTTATAAAATAGTAGGGTTCTTTCTGAACAAAAAAGTATATAATGTCCAAGATGGGCCGGACCTTAGTTTTGGAGATACAGTAGGATTT
>OZ023258.1:23488834-23632474 GCA_964007305.1 Netelia melanura
ACGTGAAGCGCCCGCTCGTTGGTAAATCCTACTGTATCTCCGAAACTAAGGTCCGGCCCATCTTGGACATTATATACTTTTTTGTTCAGAAAGAACCCTACTATTTTATAAATTTTTTTTATAAAAATCGAAGATGTCGATCTTTGAGAAAAAGTCATTTTTAACATTAACCTTAAAAAATTGTTATGAACTTATTAATTTTATTAAAAATAAAAAATATATTCTTAAAGTACGCAGAAAATGCTGTAAAAATCAGTCCTGAATTTTTTAAATTGGAATATTTCTCGGCTACATTCGAACTCAAGCCCGAACGTAGCCTGGAGGGTCGCCGCGCGACACTACGTGAAGCGCCCGCTCGCTGGTAAATCCTACTGTATCTCCGAAACTAAGGTCCAGCCCATCTTGGACCTTATATACTGTTTTGTTCAGAAAGAACCCTACTATGTTATAAATTTTTTTTATAAAAATCGAAGATGTCGATCTTTGAGAAAAAGTCATTTTTAACATTAACCTTAAAAAATTGTTATAAACTTATTAATTTTATTAAAAATAAAAAATATATTCTTAAAGTACGTAGAAAATGCTTTAAAAATCACTCCTGACTTTTTAAAATCGCTATATTTTTCGAGAAGATACAAACCTGGGAATGTTGCCACGACGGCCAATATGGTACAAATTTGAGCCCCTATTGCTAGGCAACTATTTGAGCTAGAGCCTTAAAATTTTTGCTGAAGCTTCACTATCAATAGGACTATCGACCATAAAAATTTCAAGACGATTAAAAAACTTTTATGTTTTAGGCTGGATGACTTCATGCGAAATGTCTCTAATATATCACTGCCACTGCGTTCACTGAACCTAAAGCTGTGTAGTGCAGCGACTCTCATATGTTTCCCAAATTTTTTGCTACACATATACGCGTGTGTGTAGCAACGCGCATATGTGTAGCAAAATCTGGGAATCATAAGACCAATGAGATTACACGGCTCCCCACATTTTGCTACTCATACGCGTGGGTCTATAGCACGGATATAGGAATAAGGGGATGGAGCATAAACCTCTACTTTAGGCGAGGGGAGTGAAGCTGCTTGCGCGGGCGGAGGAGAGTAGTCACGTGGTACTTTTGGTGCCGCATTGGTGATTGGTTGTAATCGAGCAGAATGTGCGCAAGTGCAACATCTTTATTTTGATCGAGTAAGAGTGAGATAAAGTAAAATTAGTGTCTCCGAATACGGAGTAAGTGGTCACGAAAAGAAAAAATTTTACATATACGTAAAATATTTGTGTATTACAATGCCACTGTGCATTGTAAAAAATTGCAAAAATCGCACAATAAGCCGTCCAATTTTGGGAAAAAAACAAGAAAGGAACATAAATATATCTTATCACCGGTAAGATAGGTTATATTTCATTAGTACATATAATTAAATGATAGTATTATATTATCGAAATGAGATATAATGTAATATAAAAGTCACACATCTAATTATTTTCTTATAGATTTCCAAAAAATGAAAAAACCAAAAAGCTTTGGTTAGATATACTGGGACTAAATGCAGAGTCAATTCCAGTTGGAAGTAGAACTTTCACACATTTCCCTGAAGATGCTTTCGATGTTTCGGGTGATACGAGGAGACTTCGGCCAAATGTAGTACCATATATAGGTATCAAATATATGCTGTTATATATAATTACCAAAAATTAATGTATTATTTGTAATACTGTTATCATTAAAAGTTACTCTTTTGGTAATGGCATTAAAGAAACTTTTTAATCCTGATTTTTTGTGTGACATACAAAATTATACGATTAGTTTTATACTTACATTGCTTAAAGCTGGCGTCACACGATGTACGTTTTCGTGTATGATTCCTTATAGGTAGCTGTTGACCTAGGTTACTCCGAACGCCTTTAGTATCGAACGTATCATATAGTAAATTCTTATTAAACAAATGTATTGGCTGATAAGCTAGAACTTACTACTTGATACGTACTAAACACGTTCGGTGTAAACTAAGCCAATGCAATCTTCATTTGAATGCACCAAAACTTACATCGAAATGATACATGCTAGCATGCACAGGAGCAAACAGAGCAGTATACAAGCTAGCAATCATACACGAAAACGTACATCGTGTGACGTCGGCTTTATGTAATGTACATACATATATTCTTTATTTATTTAGAACCTGTGGTTGAAACAATTATTTCCAATGACGAACCAAGTACTATAACTACTACAGCTACTAAAATAGATCGAGCCACATCTCCTATCCCTGGATGTCGTCACTGTAAGGAATATTTATATTTAACAAATAATTTTCTAAAATTGACATTCTTTTATACATCATATTTAATATGTTTTAGTTGTGACTCGATCAACAAGTGTTTCACCGAAGAGAATAAACAACTCTCCTGAGAAACGAAGCCTTCGGGAAAAATTGAGGGATACAAAGGACTATTATTGTAAAAAAGTAAAAGTCCTGCAACAAAATATTCGACGAAAGGAATCACGGATTATTTCTTTGGAAACAATTACTGCTGCTTACTTAACAGTTAAAGTTTTAGACAAGTTTATTGGACATAATTTATTTACAAATTTAGAAAGTCATACATCAGAACAAAGTGTTCTCGATAATCATATTGTTCATTTGATACGTTCAATATGTAATAGATACATTAAAATAAGATTACATTTTATTACGCAAGAAGTTGTAAACACGTCAATGAGCATGCGGCATACGTTTAATAAGCTAATTTTGTTTAAAGGACAATGAATGTATGTAATAAATAAAATTGATTAAAAAAAGATTTTGCTGTGAAATATTTAAGTCCAAAGTTGCCTCTCTATGCATCTTACGAATGCACACAATCTTGTCTGGAGGGATATTCATATTGCATTAAGCACTGTCACGCCGAATTTAGGGGGGGGGGGGGGGAAGGTCGGAACAGGGGAGGGAGGTTTCGGAAAATAAGCACGCAAAAGAAAAAAAAAATAGCAACAGAAGGATGACCAGGTAAAGAAGATACAAAACTCAATACTGTGACTTTATTTCTATTATCAGTACGAATCCTCGAAAGTAAACCCGATCGTTCCCCGATAACAATAACTCCAAAAAAAAATAATATTCCTACAATAATAATATGCTTCGATAATATAATTACAATAATACACAAATACTGGTTCGGCGGACGATCTCCGGGGACGATTCTGTAACAATATTTCAGGGGAATATGTTTGGGCGCCAGTTAATTTAATTATTAACGACTCGAACGAAATACTTACAACTACAAAAAAAAACGAAGGTGGATCTCAGGGGTCAGGGGTTCTCCGACTCGATACGGCCTCTTTGTGATGGCCACTGAGGTAGGATTGCGGAAAGGGGATAGCTCTGTGGAGGGGGGAAAGGAACAGTGTCGAGCGACGCTCGACCGCTGTCCGAAGGACAGCGTGAAGAGGGGGAATACGATGCGAGTCGTGTGTGCTCGCTAGGCACGGGACGTTCGAGGATGGGGGGAAGGGTGCGGAGAGAGGGGGGGGGGGTGTCTACTTACACTACAAGCTACGCCGTATGACCGTTCCACGCGCTGTCTTCTTTTAAAACCAACTACGCTGTACTGAAAGTTGCCGGAAAGAAGGGGGGGGAATAGTGAACAGAAAATTGACAAGGGTTGAGTCTAATTATTTCTCGACAGTTATCAACTGCAAGGAGGGAATTGAGATCTCGATTACTACGATAATATTTTCTTGGTAAAGGGGGGGGGGGGGGGAGACTGTGCAAACACTTACTCGATGGTGATATCTCCTCTGTCTCTTCTCCTCGCCGCGATATCCCTTCCGTCTCTTTCTCGAATGTTCCACTGTCCTTTTCCCTTTTTCTCTCGTGCCTCTCAACTCCGTTTTCCTTCGCAACAATCCAATCCTTTTCTTTCTCTTACACTCACACCGCACTCTTCGCTTTAATCACTCGCTCTAATTTCTCGTTCTTTGCTCTAAATTCTTCTAACTCTCTGTACTGTACTATATATTTTTCTCTAACTTCTACTCTCGCCGGTGGTCGCAATCTAAGTGCCGGCCACGAGGTGGACCGGAAGCTCCGTAATTTTTCTCGGCCATTGATTGGCCGGGACGTCCTTCGGTGATTGGGCAGCAGCGGCACGGGTTACGCGGTAACGGGTCGATAGGAAATCGATAGGTGGGAATTACGTTGGGGAGATCGATTGGGGAAAAGGAGAATTATCGTAACGGTCGATAGGGTAGGGTCGCTCTCATGAATATCGGGATTTAGGGTAATTAGGATTTGTCTCATTGCGCGCTGCTGCCATCTCGCCCGTTCTCGCGCCACTATGTCGATGGATGATGAGTGGTCGGAGAACGGGACGATCTAGTGAAATTTTGACAAGTGAGTGAGAATGTGCGGTGAGTGTCCTTGTACCGGTGGGTTTTCTGTGATTTCTCGGGATGTCCTGGCGTCGTCCTTTCTCTGATGGGTCGTCCTTGTTGGTCCAGAGTGTCACCGGGGTGGTCCTGACGGTGAGTACTTGTACATTTCTTCTCGTTTCCTTGTCCACGGGGTAGTCCTGTCGTTTTCTTTTTCCCTCTAGATTATGGTCGCGCCGTCGACGGCGATGCCGACGACGACGACGACGGTGATCGGGGCAGGGACGAGGCCGACGACGACGATTTGATGTCGACGACGGCCGGGACGATCAGGACGCTGGTAACAACTAGGACGAAGACGACGGCGACAACGACGACGGCGACGATGACAGCGGCAACGATGACGGCGACGGTGACGGCGGGGTGTCCTGTCACAGGCACCGGTGGGTATCCCTCGGAGCGTAAGTATTTGCACATTTTGGAGTTATTTTGGGGGAGGATCGGGACGGGATTTTAAACTATAATATTCTAGATTTTTCACTTACTTTGCAGGTGAGGCGTGGAACGGTCACCTTAGGAGACCACCAGCTCGGGGGACTTGTGCACAATGTCACAGCACATAACCAAAAAGTAGATGTTCTTCATATTTATGATATACACACGAATATATATGTTATCACGATACATATGCATTTATATGACATTATTAACATTTCTATATTGATTTATAAACAAAACATCCTGTTTCTGCATTTTGCTTAAAATATTTTATCATACGAATTTATAATTGTAAGCAAACTGCATATCTCCTATTTAAACTTCGCGCATTTATACTAGAGCCAATCAGCAATGCGGCACCAAAAGAACCACGTGACCATATGCCCCCCCCCCCCCCGCGAGCCAGCTTCACCCCCCGCGGTTATGACTCCATCCCCTTATTCCTATATCCGTGGTCTATAGCAACTCGCGTTGCTAGGGTAACATTGCCGGCGCATACGACCTACGATCAGTGCAGCCAGATTGCGCACAAAATTTACCGCCTCTCTAGTCTCTTACGCGCCCAATACACAATCATACTGGCGCGTGTCCATGAGCGAGCGACGCTCGGATATCTTCGGAAAGAACCGAACGCGATTGTAGTTTCTCGACCGTGCCTTCGGCAGCTACACCAATGATGGACGCTGCGCACGTTCACATGCGGCCATGTATTGGTGTAGCTGCCGAAGGCACGGTCGGGAAACGTCGACCGCACTCGGCTCTTTCCGAAGATGTCCAAGCATCGCTCGCTCACGAACACGCGCTAGTATGATCGTGTGATGGGCGCGTAAGAGACTGGAGAGGGGGTAAGTTTTACGCGGGATCTGGCTGCACTGCCTACGATCGTGTGAATCAGTCTCGAGTCAAGTGTAACAAGTGTCCAACGTTTACCGAATTTCCCAATTTTATATATACAGATAGTATATATTATTTTGGCGATATGGCGGCGGAAAACAATGCCATAATGTATGCACGTGTGAGGTACCTCACTACCAATGCTATCGAGACAGTACCAATAAAATATTTTTCAAAATTTTCACCAAAAAACAAAGACGATTTTAAGAAGGACAAAAAGTACAGTGTTCGCATGTTCAATGCTGATACTTCAATCGACGATGAGGATGAAGAATTGCTGGAATATGTCAAAGCAAACGTTCTTGTCTTGGGCAGTAAGTATATATATTTATTATAATTATTAAAGATGTTATTTAAGGATATTCGGGACTCAATATTTGTTGTTAGATAGCTTATATAGGACACAAAGGACGCGTGTAAAAGTACTTTTGTGGCATTTATTTCCCGTATTTGCATGAGTTGAAAATAGATAACGCGCGCACAGAGGGCATAACAATGGTCATAATAATAATCGAAGAACACGATTTGTTTTTAGCTTAGCTTATTTCATGTTAGTTATAACATATACATATGAATGTCATTATTGTGCAATGAATAAGAATCTTAGAATAAAAAACGGTTCATTCCTATAGTGATTTCTCTTTCTCTTTCTCTTTCTCATCTCTTATATATGCATATACTCTCTGTGAAAATACAGCGGCGAAAACACAACAGTGGCAATTTCTTATACTTCTCTATCTCTCTCTAACTCTGTAACCCTCTGTTTTATATACTGACGGTTTTTTCTTTCATAAAATGGTGTCGTTACACTCGTAAAAGACTTGCATTTAGAGAAACTTTTGTTTGCTCAACGTAATTAATTGTGCGTGTCGCACACATTACGTGCGACGCACATATTAGTCAAGATGCGTAAAGTACAGTTGAAAAAAGAATTGTCTTTCTACAGCCCCTTGGACATCTCCAACCTTTTTATCGAGATATTTCCTTGTCCATGTGTATTAGCAGTACAATATGTAATAACCTCTAACAATATATGCCCCTAATAATTTAATTTTTATATAATTTCAGCAAGTAAAAATGATATCGAAAATCAAATAAAAGTAATAGGCCGAGTAAAACTGCCAAACATGAAACGAAAATCGAGTTCCGATGAAGACGACGAAAAGATAACGCATCAACGAAACAAAAAGGAAAAGGTTATATATCGCTATACTCTACGAAAATATGTTTAACAAATTTTTTAGAACTTTTTAAAGTTATTACTTATGAATTGTTAATAACTTTTTATTTGAATAGCAATATATAACTGCATAAATTATATTTATAATACTTATATGTAGTTGTGTCACGTGTTTGTTTTGCCGCATCAATATTTTTACTATTTCTTTTCACTATAATTTCTGTGATGTTCAGGAAGAAAGTGCAGGAAAAAAAAAATTAACATATATGTTCCAGAATACGAGAAAAGCAATCGTGAAAAAAAATAAAGCAATCACGAATGTGGCTATTTTAAACAAAAATAAAGCAGCTATGATGAGAAAAAGAGAAAAATTGGAACTGCCATCTTCATTTTCCGATGAGGACGAGGTGATGGAAGGAAGAAATGAATTCGCCATCGAGGAACAAAAAGAAGCGATCACGAATGTAGCTATTTTAAACAAAAATAGGACTGTCAATTTCATGAAAAAAAGGCGAACATTGGAACTATCATCTTCATCTTCTGACGAGGACGACATAATGAAAGAAAGAGACGAACACGCCATCGAGAACAAAAAGAAGACGATACAAAAACGAAGAAAGGTATAAAGTTCCCATCGATCGGTCAAAATCGAATCATTTACTTCCGCTTTATTATAGATGATTTATTATGCCAATTAAAATGTCGCGAATAACATAAGCATTTAAAATATCTAAAAAAAAATTTTTAAACATCTAGAAAAATTTTTAAATCTTTCAAATATTCATATTATATTATTGTCAAAGGTCGAATTGGGACAAAATGTGGACGCGTCATTGGCTCTAAAATACTTCGCAAAGGATGGTGTGGTAATGTGGCGTATATCTGTACGCTTT
This sequence comes from Netelia melanura, assembly GCA_964007305.1. Lineage (NCBI taxonomy): Eukaryota > Metazoa > Arthropoda > Insecta > Hymenoptera > Ichneumonidae > Netelia > Netelia melanura. The sequence goes on from OZ023258.1 coordinate 23,496,681, forward strand.
ATTGCCATGTACGCAATTTTTATTTCTGGTATGAAATAATATATTGCCATATATAGATTGATCTTGGCGGAGGAATCCGCATTCGAGAAGATGTTTGGGACGACATTCAAGGGAGTTCTAACTCTAAGTTCATAAAAAATTTGGTGTTTGCGGTATGGGGAGATGAGCTTGTCGACAGGTGTCTCGACGAGAAAGCGACTGCAAGGGTACCAGGGCAGATACGAAAACCCTTGACGCCAAACAAGAAATTATCAATATATCGTAAGTAAAAGCCTTCTCCACTGGTGAATATGTGGGTGTGTGTGTGTGTGAGTGTTATCAATTTGCAAATTTCCATTTGCAATTTTTTTCCTTTCTTTAATATATCTGTTTCTGCTTTTTCAGGCTGCTATGTCGATCGCCTGAAAAATGAGCAAGCCCTGACAGGCCGCGACTTAAAAAAGGCGTTATCACTGTTCGGACGTGCCATATCAGAAAAAATAAACGACCTGAACAAAAAACAGAAACGAATCTTGCGTGAAAAAGAACATGACCGTTTCGAAAAAAAAATTGTGGCAGGTCAAGGTGACCAATGACCAATAACTGTATTTTCAATTTAAACCTTTATATATGTACGTAAATTTTGTCATAATGATACATAAAAGTCATAAAGATTCATAAAACTGAAAAAACAATTTTTACTTTTTTTGTCATTTTTGTCTTTTCTCATTTTTGACATTAATCGCCCGTACGGGTTCCTGTACGGGGTACTATATGGGAACCCGCACGAGTTACTATATGGGAACCCGTATGGGTTCCCTGTACGAAAACACCACGTGGGATCCCGTACGGGATCCAATACAGGTTCCTATGTGGGAATTTGCAGCAGGGTCGCGATGAGTATTATTCATTTTTAACCAAAGTGCAAGTGACAAAAGACAAGATCGCAGGCAAAACTCCGGAGGAATATCAGCGCTTGTCGAGGTATGACATAGTGAAGATCGGAACAGTTCAAAAATTAATCGTACCAGTGAAAAATGACAAAGAACCAATTCAATATTACTGTTATTTGGAAGAAACATTTGATATTATTCACGAAACTCACATTTCTATCGGGCATGGAGGTAGAAATAGGATGATGAAAGAGCTTAAACCGAAGTACAAAAATATTACTAAAGAGTTTGTGGCGTTGTATTTGGCTTTGTGTGAACCATGTCAAAAATAAATAAGTGTTCCAAAAAAAAGGGTTAGTGGTTAAGCCTATAAAAAGTAGTGAATTTAACTCACGATGCCAAGTCGACCTAATCGACATGCAAACACAAGCAGACAATGATTTTAAGTTCATCATGGTGTATCAAGACCACCTCACCAAGTTTGTGATTCTTAGACCATTAAAAACAAAACGAGCCGAAGAAGTCGCATCTCATTTGCTGGATATCTTCACAATATTTGGAGGTCCATGCATTTTGCACAGTGATAATGGCAGGGAATTCGTAAATAAAGTTATTGTCGAACTATGTCAAATGTGGGAAGAAGTCAAAATTGTACACGGCAAACCCCGTCATAGCCAATCTCAAGTTTCAGTAGAAAGAGCAAATCAGGATATAGAAAAGATGGTATTTACATGGTTGGAGACAAATGAAACCACAAAATGGTAGGAAGGGTTAAGATTCGTACAGTTCATGAAAAATAGAACTTCCCACTCCGGCATCGATCGCAGTCCTTACGAAGCTACCTTTGGCTGCAAACCCAAAGTAGGTTTACAATCAGTCTTGCCATCATTTGAAGGGTTAACGGAGATAGTAAGTGAAGATGACCTTGAGGCAATGTTAAAAGATGGTGATTCCGGTGAAAGTCAAAACGTAATTGTGGACAGAGCGGATGATGCCGTAAACGAAGACAGCGATAACATAGATGAAAACTCAGCCGCTGTTACTGGTTCTATTTCTGTTACGATTGAACCTGAACCCCGTTCCAAACTGGAACAACAATCTGCCGATATTCAACTAGAAAATCAGCAACCTACTGTGGACATAATAAATGAAAACCCTCGACCAGACGATCAACAGCCTTCTTCTGAACTGGAACAACATTCTGCCGATAGTCTACCAGAAAATCAGCAACCCACTGTGAGTGTGGACATAATAAATGAAAACCCGCGAGCAGCCGATCAACAGTCTTCTGCCGATATGAGCAATGAAAAGGAAAATTCTGATAATGAAAAGGCTGCATCTTTACTCGACGCAAAATCAAACGAAATTCGGAAGGCTCGTATCGCAGCTAAAGTATCACTTGGTAAGCAAGCCGAAAAAATGTTGGCGCGTTCAAATGCAAAATTTCCTATTGCAGAAATAGGCCAAAGCGTTCGAATAAGAATACGAGATGTAGATCGAGCCAAGACGGATAGTCGTAATATAATTGCTATTATTATATCTGTCGAAAAAGAAAAACTTTACAAACTTGGAACTAAACACGGTATTTTAAACCAACTGTACTCTAGAAATGAGTTTACTGTGTGTAAAGAAAAGTTCATTTCGATCGACGATGTTCCAAAAGTTGATATTACTCTTCGAGAATGTGCTCGCAGAGACTCTTATTTTGATAGACAAGTCTTCCAGCATTGTAACTGTAGTGGTGACTGCAATTCAAAACGTTGTAAATGCAAGAAATCAAACATTCTTTGCAATTCCAAATGTCACAAAAGCTCATCTTGCAAGAATAAATAATTCTAAACTTAATAACTTTCTTGCAAAGTCCTTAATTATTAGATATTTCTGTTGATTTTTCTCAGTTTACTAATTTTTAAACTATTGTTCTTAAGTAATATTTTTATCAAAATAAAAGTAGGTAACTAATAATGTTATTACATTTTTAACTGTTTATTTTTTAACTATACTATGTTCAATAGTTTATTTTTTGTTAACTGTTCATGAAAATTTTGTAAGTTTAATTTCATTTAATAAACAAAAACACCACAGTTCACCTATTTTATTACTTTGCCCAAGATAGGGTGGGAATTATTCATAATGGCCGGGAAAAGTGATTAATCATGCTGTTTTAATCACATTGCCCAATTGAGTCGGGCATTATGAATACAGACCGGCCATTATTAATAGTGCCCGGACTTATCAAATTGCCCGTAACATATATATCATCGAGGATTTCGCAAAGAAATTCAAATTACGATACTGGAGCCAACAGATACAAGACAAAATTAGCAGAAACTTGGAATTCGGAGCATACGAAATAGATGAACAGAAGGCAACACGGGCTGAGTACGCGACTAGAATTTTCGGCAACGCGAAGCACCTCACAAAGAAGCTCACAAACGAAGAGGTCATCAGATACCTGAGCAACCATTTTAATGAAACCGTCCGGTCAGCTGTACAGTTAGGCACCGTAAAAACCATCGACGATTTTCTCGAGCTACTAGAGCGATTCGATGCGTCAGGACCCCTGAACGCACAAAGACGATTCAATCGACACCCAGGAAGCGAAAGAGAGAGACCGAGGCCGTTTAATGAACAATATAATGGAGGACAGCGACCCCGGGGTAACGAGAACGCAAGAAATAACTGGGGCCAGAAACAAAATTCTCAATATTCGCGCCCCAATGGACGAACAACAACAACGACCAAACCCGCGATGATCGCGCATGGGATAGGTCAGCCCACCCCAGAGAACAACGACTGAACCCAACGGCGCCACCGTGGACGGCACCAGTCCATGAGCAAATCACAGCGGAAGCTACACCTAAGGAGAAGAACCAGGGAAACGAATAGCCGTTATGCCCGAGATCCACGTCCTGGAAAAACAAGAAGGTGGCGTAACGGATGATGAGTTCACAAAAAACGAACTAGAAGAAGCCAGGAAAAGACAGAAGAAAAATGCGGAAAAGAGGGAGCGAGAGAAGAGAAAGAAAGAAGACAGAACCACCAGAGAATCAACGGAAAAATCAAATATAACCGGTGACTCGCAAAACGAGAACAAGGGTCAAGGAAACAAAAAGAGACAAGCCGAATATGAGAGCTACGAACAACCAAAAGAGTATCTGATGGAGGAGGGACAAATCAACCGCCAGATGATAATCACGAAGAGCCCAGAGATAGAAGTGCAGCTTGAAAAGAAGACAAGACTCAAAATGCTGATTGATAGCGGTAGTGAGATATCAGGATTATCGGAAGAATGTTACGCACGATTGCACAAAGAATTACAAGAATGCCCGACGTTATCAGTGACCGGCGGAGAGGTACAGGGAGCCTTTAGCGGACAGGTGAGTAGGATACGCAAGAGCTTATTCGCCGAAATCGCCATCGGCGAAACAGAAACAATAATCCAATTAATGATAATTCCAAAACTAAAACGAGAGGCAATCCTAGGAATGGATGGCATAAGGGCTATGAGAATGACTATTGATACGGCAAACGATCAGGTGTATGTAAACGGAAAAGTAGTGCTGGTGTTAGAAGAAGAAAGGTGGAGTGAACCAAAGAAGAATGAAGCAAACGAACTTGGCCAAGTAATGGCGGTAACGACGCAGAGAGAGGAGGTGCTAACAAGAGGGGAAATTAAAGAGAAAAGCCGGGAGATAAAAGGAGTCTCAGGGGCCGTACGCAACGAGTTCGTAAATCTCATTTGGCGATACCGCCACATATTCACACGGCAGCCAGGAAGGATGACGGCGTACATACACAAATTGCACTTAAAGGATCCAAAGCCGTATGTAAATAGATCATACCCGATACCGATGAAACATCGTGAAAACGTGCGAGAAGAAATAGCGCGGATGCTACGACACGGTGTGATTGAAAGAGCGAATAGCCAATACATAAATCCAATAGTAACGGTAATTAAGAAAGATGGCACGGTTAGGCTGTGCCTAGATGCCCGGCAGCTGAATGAAAATTTGAAAGAAGACCACGATTCAGCACCACCAATCGAAGAAATATTCCAACAATGTAGAGGGATGCGCACCATGTCAAGCTTAGACATGACTAGTAGCTTTTGGCAGATCCCACTTCACGAGGACTCAAGACAATATACAGCATTCTTACATGAAGGGCGATGCTACCAATTCACAGTAACACCATTCGGACTAAAAACAAGTACTGCAAGTCTCATAAAGGGCCTGGAAGTAGTCCTAAAAGACGCAGGACCGTCAGTCATAAACTTCGTGGACGACCTTCTATGCATGTCGACAAGTGCAGAAGAACATATTAATCACCTGGAGGACCTTCTGAAAAGAATTGAACAGAATGGAATGACATTGAATCTAAAAAAATCAGTGTTCTTTCGGCAAGAAATAAAATTCCTTGGGCATATACTAACGACTGAGGGAATACAACCACAGCCTGAAAAAATCGCGGCAATACGAGAGTTCCCAACACCAACAAACCAAAGAGGATTACGCGGCTTCTTGGATCTGATCAACTTTTATTCGAGGTTCACGCGCAAACATGCAGAGGAGACGGTACCGTTACTCGAATTAATGAAGAGAGGCGCGACTTGGCAGTGGGACGAAAAACATGATAAGGCATTCGAGAAAGTAAAAACGCTATTTACAGAAAGCGTCATATTAAAACACCCGGATATCACAAAACCATACTGGCTCACAACCGATGCAAGTGATTACGCTCTCGGTACTTGAGCAAGAAGACGACAACAAAAGTAAGGCAGTCATCGCATTCGCCAGTAGAACGCTAAAAGGTCCAGAAATCCGATATATGACGACCGAGAAAGAGCTTCTAGCAGTTGTATGGGCGCTGCAGAAATTTCGGACTTATCTTTTGGGCGCGAAGGTACAGATTAAAACTGATCACAAAGCAATCACCTTCCTCCGAACATGCCGATTCGCGGGAGACAGATTACTAAGGTGGGTACTTGCAATACAAGATTACAACCTGACGATCGAACACTGCCCAGGAAAAGAAAATATCATAGCCGACTGGTTGAGCCGGCCACACGACGAAGGTATAAGCACTGAGTGTGGAAAGAAAATAACAATAGCAGCGACTTGGGCGACGGAATTCAGTAATGAGATGAAAAGCGACTTTGAACGACTCGACGAAATACAAAAAAATGATCCGGCTACCAAAGACGCATGGAAAATGGCAGATGATAAAATTGGACAAACGAAATACCGAATTCAAGGCAAACACCTACAAACAAAAACTCGCATGGGAATATGGAAAATTCTAGTCCCACCAGGGATCATCGAACGTCTGATACAGGAATGCCACGAGATGTATGGACACGTCGGAGCAAGGAAATACATAAATTACTGGATGAAGAATTCACTTGTCCACACCTAGCCAAGAAAACACGACAGGTTATAGCAGTATGTGGCACCTGCCAACGCAACAAAAATCCGAATTTTACAAATCACGGGAAAATGCAAACTATCATACCTGAGGCGTCTAGAGATTTATTATCTATTGATTTTTTTGGACCACTTCCCCCTGCTTCAGGAGGCGTAAAACACATCTTAGTAACAATCGATGCGTTCGCCAAATTCGTCAAACTTTACCCGCTACAGAAAGCAAATGCGGCGGCAACGATCAGAAGAATTTTTCTTGACTATATTCCCAAATACGGAAAACCAAGACGAATACAATTTGATCACGGCACGCAATTTACATCCAAAATTTGGCTTGAAAAATTGGAAAAAGAGAAAATCCAGAAAGTCTTTTCGTCAATTCGGCACCCGCAAGGCAATATCGTGGAACGAGTGAACAGAGAATTAGCAAGGTTTTTTCGAACTTTGCTCGACGAAAACCACGCGGGATGGGCAAAATGGCTTACCATAATTGAGACATGCATCAACGACGTATATCATGACACCATCGAGGAAGTGCCATCGGAGATACAAACAAGAAAAAGACCTGAACGAGCATGGAAAGAATGGCTCCTGTCAGAAGACCCAAAGCAAATAGACGAACAAGCCTACGAACAGAAAATAGCCATAATCAAGGAAAGAATCCGAACTAAAGGCCTAGCAAGAGCTCAAAGGTTCAATGATACGCACAAAACTACGACTTTCGACTAAGGAGATCTGGTATTAGCTAGGGCACTAAACGTCTCGGATCCAAAGAACAAAAGAACAGCGAAATTCATGCCGCTATATGAAGGCCCCTATCGAATAAAAAAATGTGTAGCACTGGCAACGTATCTCCTCGAAGATCCCTCGGCAAAGAAGGAGAGAGGGAAATTCCACGCGTGTCTTCTGAAGAAATACGTCCAGCCATCAGCACCTAGAGAGGAAAAGGAAGAGCATTAGAAATGTGTAAAAAAAAAAAAAACCTTACAAAATAATCATAAACCGATAGGTAATTAAATTCATTAACCGAAGAAACTCGTACAGAGAAACTAATAAAACAATACAAGACCGCCACACACCAGGAAGAAGTAAAAGAATTTAAGAATTTAAGAATTTAGCAATTTAACAATTTAAGAATTTAAGAATTAAGGAATTAAGGAATTAAAGGAAATAATCCAATATCCGATGAATAAGCCGTCAAGTGGATCAAAACAAATACACATAGGAGCGCCAACAAAAAAAAAAAGGGTAAATCAACAACAAGTCTAGGAGAAAACCGTTGAAAGACTACACAATCCAAGTCGAGTCAGTGGAACAACTGCAATGGAAGGAATAACGGAAAAATCCGATCGAAAAGAAAAGGCGGTAAAAGAAATCCGAGAGGAACAGCAAAAGAAGGAGAGACTATTAAAAAAGAAGACACGTAACGCGGAGAAACAACGAAGACGCGGCCAAAGACAATTAAAGTATAATACCATTGGAAACATATTCCAATTAAAGGTAGTAACGGACGCAAATATCAAAAATTGGTATCCCGGCAAATCACTCGGATTATAAGAGAGGGGAAGGTCAGATCAACCGTAACGATCAGTCAACCGATAGACACCGACGAAAAAACATCAGCATGGAGTACCAAACATTGAATACGGAAGATATAAAAGGACGTACGTACAACGTACGAATATCCGTCATGGGATCACCAAACCATCTCTACTTGCACATTCGAACGCCAAATTACGATCCGAGAAGAACACTCACAAGGATGAGATGCGTATCGAATAGGACGGGCCAAGTGGTACATTGCATGGAGGAGGAAATGTACCAAGGAAGAAACATATTTTATCACGATGGCAGATACTTTCATCGGGCAACGGTCATGGAGTACCAGCATGGGCAAACCTGGTTATGGCTCGGCGACCACAGAGAGGACATCGACGCGGAGATCGAAAGCTGTTATACACCTACGCAATGGGCGAAAGAAGTCCCGCTCGCCACCGTACATGTGCGATCCGTGGTCTCCGGCCATACGACGGGGAAGACTACGACGACGAACGCTATGAGAGGTTGTTACAGTACGCACAATAAAGAATGTGGCAGGCCACATTCGACATCAACAGGCCAGAAGGACAAGCGCTATGGGGGCATCTTCACCTAGAAGACGGCACAACATTCGAACAAGTAGCCGAAACCTTTCGGGCGGCTAAACGGCCGGATGTACCTGGGCCGTTCATCTGGAGCGTTCCTGAACCATTGTATTGTGACCCGGTGTATTGGCAGCAAAAGCTGGAGAATTATACACCAAGCCGAGACGAACCACCGCAAGAAACACAGGCGATAACTCCCATCACGGAAACAGACACCGAATCCGACGACTAAGATTGGTGGGAAGATCTTGAAACCCTCATATTAGAAGATGAAGACGAAGAGGCACCCACGCCTGAAGAGCAGTTTTAATGGCTACAGCCCCACGCTGACGATCTATGAAGACAGAGTGGGATAGTACAAAGATATTTTTTTTTTCTGGTCCAATGTGAAAACATGGGATGCCTATATTATATAAATTAAATTCAAAAATATAAGAATTGAACAAGATATTCTTGTTGGTCCAATATGAAAACATTAGACGTCTGTATTATATAAATTAAATTAAAAAATGTAAGAATTTAATAAGATTTTTTTTTTGGTCCACCACGAAAACATTAGACGTCTGTATTATATAAATTAAATTCAAAAATATAAGAATAATAAGATTCTTTTTTGGTCCAATGTTTTCACATTGGACGTTTGTAAAGAATATAAGAAGTTAATAAGATTTTTTTTGTGGTCCAAGATGAAAAGGTTGGACGTTTTTTTTTATATACGCAAGTAGAAAATATACAAATCAAATTTAAAAATGTTTTTTTTGTGCCAAGGCAAAACGATAAACGTTGGACGGTTTCTTTTCAAAATATAATTTCTCTTACCTGTAAGAAATAAAAAGACCCTCGAGAAAACATATTGTACTACCTCTAAAAAAAAAAAAAAAAAAAAAGCACTGAAGAATCCAAAGAAGGGATTTTCCTTCACGACACAGCGACGAAGAAGACGTGCCGTGATGCTCAGGAAAATCCGGGGGACAATGTAACGGGTCCACCTGAAACAGACAAACAAATTATCGTCACTAGAAGGCGACGTTTCGCGTAAACGAGGAAGTCAATTAACAAATATAATAGGGGTAAATAAATCGACAAACCACTCCCCTTACCTGTATTGCTCTGACAGAGCTTACCTGACTGGTACCTTGCGACGCTCTAAGATTCCACTCTGGTGGAAACGACGAGTATCGTCTGGTACATGGAAAGGTAAACATCTGGTAAGACAAAAGCATCATCAGTGTCGTGTTAGAACGGGTTACTCACCTGGAAAGCAGAAGGTCCCTACAGCAGGACGAACCGACGGCGACAACATGACGTAGGATGCAGTCATGGACCCCAGTCACCATCTATAACAAAAAATAAACGTCAACACTCGGAATTTCGAGACGAGTAAAAATTGAAACAACTCACCGCGAACATGACCAGGGTATCACAAGTCCGACACCGAGAACCACACCCGCCACCTGAATCACCCAAAAGAACATCAGGAACCACAGACTCCGCTGTTTTTATCAATACTAAAACGTCACCGAATAATACGCACACGCGTGACAGGTGAGGCCGCGGCCATATTGGAGAGGACCACGCACGCGGTAATTAGGATACACCAAGCATGATCGCCAGCGCCAATATCGATCAAACGAAATCAATACGCTTAGCGATGAATTAATTAGAGCACCGGCGTCGGTAAGAAGGCCTACCTGTAATTGCCACGAGCAGCTTCATGAATAAATTTCTTCGCTTTACCAACAGGTCGTCATACTCTTTATTCCATTCGAGTCCCGAACATACCAGAAAAATCATTGAATCGGCTGTACCGTTTCAATATACAGTACCGTCGGAAAGTTTCCGGACAAAAGTTGAAAACAGTGCCGGAACGTTTTTTATGCCATTTCGCTGGTAGTTGACCTAGGCCAATTTAACCAACGCCATTTTTAAGAGCAGAGAGAACCCTTCATTTTGGCTTTAAAAAAAAAAATTACGATTTTTTTTTTGGTTGGCACACAGTTTTGAAAACGACAATTTTTGGTCGTTTTTTTGTTCTTTTGCAAGTGGACCCCGTTTATAGTAAAAAAATTTTAACGAATTTCTTTCATAATGCTCATAAAGGGGGAAGTCTAAGCTTCAAGTTTATTTTTTAGAAAATTGTCTACGATTTTTTTTTTCAAAGATATGTCGTTTTTTGAGAAAAAATGGACAATTTGAAAATTGCTCCATAGGACGAAAACAATGAGGTTTACAACAAAATCTCAAGATGACAAAAAGTTGTATTACTTTTTACTGAGTTAAGGAGAATTTTTTCAGATTTTTTTTTCGAATTTTTTTTTCACCTATTTCCGGTCAGCTCGATTGATCTGAATACTCTGAAAATAATAGAATTAAATTGTTTACTTACATATTAAACTTTGGTCTCTTCGGAGGTTTCTTCGGCGACGGAGTTTCTTCGATGTAAGTAAAAAATTTAATTCTCTTATTTTCATGGTATTCAGATCAATCGAATTGGCCGGAAATAGTTGGAAAACAAATTTCGGAAAAAAAATCTGAAAAAATTCTCCTGAATTCAGCAAGAAGTAGTACAACTTTTTGCCATCTTGAGGTTTTGTTGTAAACCTCATTGTTTTCGTCATATGGAGCAATTTTCAAATTGTCTATTTTTTCTCAAAAAACGACATATCTTTGAAAAAAAATCGTAGACAATTTTCTATAAAATGAACTTGAAGCTTAGAGTTCCCTCTTTATGAGCATCGTGAAAGAAATTCGTTAACAAATTTTTACTGTAAACAACGGGGTCCACTTGCAAAAGAACAAAAAAACGACCAAAAATTGTCGTTTTCAAAACTGTGTGCCAACTGTAAAAAAATCGTAAATTTTTTTTAAAAAAGGAAAAATGAAGGGAAATCTTTGCTCTTTTAAATGGCGTTGGTTAAATTGGCCTACGTCAATTACCGGCGAAATGGCATAAAAAAACGTTCCGGCACTGTTTTCAACTTTTGTCCGGAAACTTTCCGACGGTAGTGTATATTACGCCTTTAATGTACCTTGTTCTTCTTCTTCTTCTTGCTCGGGTCTGTAGTTTTGATTGCCGTTATCAGGAATAACGGCGTATGGATCGTCCTCGTCGCTACAATCGGTGTCATTTCCTTTAATAACGTCGCGATTCTCGGTTCTTAGACACAGGCCTGAAGGTCCTGCAGCCGGTTCTCTTTCTTCTTCGGCATGGTATGGTGTCTCATCCCCGCTATCAGTGTCGGACTTTTGAATTATGTCGCTGCTTTTTCGTCTTTGACATAGACTCGACGGACTGGCGAGCTGTTCTATTTCTAGAGCAGGGTATGTTAATTCTAAACAATAATCATTATATATTTTAGAAAAATAAGCTTTAAATTGGAAGTTCAAATAAATAGAAATTGTCAATACCCACAATCGGCGGTATTTCCCTCCTGATATTCTGCAATGCGTGTAGCTTCTATGAGAGAGGCTCTTTCATCGCTCGACGCATCCACAAATTGTTGATAACCTATTGCACCGTTTTTATTATAAATATAGTTCTTTTTTAAAACCATGTAAAAGAGTACTTACCCCTGATTTCATCTACAATACCGCGGACGCTCTGAGATCCTTGAATGCCGCGCCTCTATAGCTCTTCATACCCACATGTTAACACACTCCGACCCTGCAGTATACTCCTGTTATAAGCTATCACTATATTGCGCAGGGGCGCCCACCATATAAGATATTTCAAGCGGTTAAAGAGTCTATCGCCCGACAAATGTCTTAGTTCATAGCACCACTGAGCGTCACAGCGACGCCGTATCTGCACCCTATGTAATTTTACAAAACGTAAAAAAACGCAGGAACATTTGCGAAGAGCACGATCTGTCATCGTTACACAATAAAATATAACGTACTGTTACGCTGCTCGGTTGAGACTGTAACTTCTATATCAAAAGAGGAGTATAAAAGATAGTCTTATACTCATATTTGATCTGTATGCAATTTTGACCAAAGTAGCGAGACAAACGTCTTGTATAAAACGTGCAGGAGTATCGGTTTCACGAGCCGTTAGATCACTCGCAAAGACGGTTAGTTAAGCCAGGCCATCTTTATACATTGTGACGAATTGCCGGAAACCTTCCGCCATCGTCACCTTCGGTTGTCTCTCTCGCTGCCGCACCCGCAATTTTGCCGGCAGGGCGCCAGTCGATTTTTGTGTCGCCGGTATCGACAGCCGGCACAACCTGGGGGTCGGGAGGGAACGACCCGGCCCCTCCATCTTCATGACTTACCTGCGTGGATCGGGTCACTTTTGTTTCGCCGGAGTGAAAATCCGGTCCACCTGGATGCGCCAACGAGATCGACAAACCGGAAACGCTCGGCCGCTCAGGTTGTCGATTATGGTAGAGAGGGTCGGGGTACGTCACTCCGAGATGGCACCGAAACATCGTTAATTTTTCTCGAGAGGCGAAGCCTCGATCGGAAACGAGAACATGAACTCTACGAATTCACTCACGAAAACTCCTGAGTACGAAATCGTCAGCACAAAGCAAACCTCAATAAAAAGCACGAGAGCATAATTGCAACCACCGTAATCGAGGAGCTCATTTTTATATTGCGAGAACTTATTTATTTTACGAGAGCACTCGAGAAACGCAAATTTATTTCATCGATAGGGAGCCGGTTCGACACGGAACCCCCTATAGCGCGTACGCGAACTTACACCTCTCACCTCGGCGAGAGACGAACAACGACTCTAGATCGAGTGCGTAGAGGGAGAGACCGCGACTTACACACGACGCGTAAACGAGAGCAAGACACGACTAGAGCGCGTACGTAGAGAGAGAACTCAGCATACGCACGGCGCGTATGCGAGACAGAGACACCTCGCTCTCTCTACGATGCCTCACGAGACACCTCTGGTCTCGAGCGCGACACGGTAACAACTGATTTTCAACCAATCATATTTCGATCAGCCGAAATATGAAATCTATCACCGAGAGCTACTGCCCTCTCGCTCGACACAATACTTACCTTAACGAAATCGCAATTATCGACGTTACTCGAGATCTTCCGAGTATGCCGAAAATCGTATCCCCATGGTCATCGTGCATAGGGGAGCACTTACGTCGGCAGCACGAGAGGTTCCCGCTCTCGCCCGCAATCCTAAAACCTCCGCTTCCCCTCATGCACGATGCACCTAACAGCGGGGCGCCGGTATTGCAGCCGGACCTGCATCAATTTTCCGAGCGTACTCGCCGGCCGTTCTTTCCTGACGGGTAACTCGTTACGTCGAGCACTCTTCTCCTCGTCAGGATCGAACGCCGTGCCGTTTCCTCCCTAAAACCATCTCATTGACAACACTGTCATCTTCCAAAACCTATATATAACGGCAGTACAAAAAAATTAAAGAATCGGTAGCGCGTCCGATCGTTGGGTTGTGCGGCGAGGGCAACCCAATAACGGCCTTGGGACTGTGACTTTTCCCTACATCGGGAAAATTACTTCACAACACATATAGGTGTATGGGTTTATTCATTATTTAAGGCAGTAGTCTGCTTTAGGAGCTGAAAAAAAGCGTTTTTTCAACAATTTTTTTGAAAGGGAAGGAAATGATTGCGGTAAACGAAATTTTGAGACGATAGTATATTATGTTCAAGCTTTAAAAAACAATTTTTATTATTACAAATTATTGAAATTTGCCAAAGTTGTAACGATTTTTCTGGGGCGCCTGGAGTGTGCACTCGTAAATCGGTGCCGGTGATGGAGGGCGTGCGATGCATCTGAAACAGTGGAACCAATTTTTTTTTAGTTTTTATAAGTTCCTTTTCTATATGAACTAAAAAAATACTGAAGAAATGACGAAATTCCAAATTTTTTCGAAGTTTGAAAAAAAAATTCACTTTTTTGAAAAAAAAAATTCACTTTAAGTTGCAAAACAAGTAATTTAAATAGTACTTTTGTCCAACTTTTTTAGTTCAAATAGAAGATAATTCAATACTGAAGCTAGATCACTTTGGATTTTTTCGATCGGACATATATTGTTTTTACTATCACCGGCACCGTTTTCCAAAACTTGTGAAAATGAAAACTCGAGAAAACGGGCTGTAAAGTTTTCGGTCCAAAAAAATGTAAGTTTTTGGATACTTACACTAATTAGATGTTAATCGGCTATCCCCGGGCCATACAATAATCCTTCCTCTTCTTCAAAAAACTCGTTTTGGCGGAGGCTTTCCGATCTTCGAGCTGTACGAGCCTCCTTCCTGGAAAGTGATGCGCGCCGGTTCTCCCGCGTTATGCGCTCAGCATCGACGGTGTCAGCAAAATTTTTGCATTGCTGCCCGATGACAATATCGAGGAGCTGCATGGTAGAAAGCACAGCTGAATAACCTTCGTTGAAAATGCCTGTAGCCATATTTGCTGCTATTTCGACGATTTTATAGCCGGAATTTACGTGTTTCGGATTTAGGCGCCACACAATCGAATTGAACGATTCGTTCGAATTTTGAGTGTGTCCGCCTAAGCACCGCGTCAATAAATCGTCATTTGAAAGATCTTTGTAAATTGGACGAATGTGCTTCTCTACATTATCATTAATTAAGAGGCAGTGTCAGTCGCCGAGAAATTTCGACGGCTTCGCCTTCCCAGCGGTAGTGCAGAGCTCGCAGCATTTGGCTACGAGCCGCTGCGAACTACCGCTAGATGTCACGGCGCGCGTCTGCTACGAAGCCCCGGCACAACGAGGCGGGCCGAAGGCCGAGGTGTCGTAGCAGGGCCCGCCGTGATCCGCCCCGTCCAAAAATCTAATACTAACGCTCGGCCACGTATGTGTAACGTACACTCGTGTACGTACACTGCGAGACTTTATTTCTCGCTACAATATGAAGCCGAGCATGCCAAACATTCAAGTTTGGTTTTGCTGCAATAACAGCAATAAACAACAGAATTATAATAATTCTGAATATGTTAATTAATAACATCTCCGTCCATTTTAGTAGACGGAGGTGAACAACGGCCAACGCCGTTGGTATCTCGCTCTTTAGCAGAGCGGTTTTATTATACGTAAAGTCTTATCAATTAAAATTATCTCCGTTCATTTTTGCGAACGGGGATAATAAACGACAAACGTCGTTGACATCTCGCACTTTGGCAGAGAGACTTCATTAATTAACAAATTTGTTAATAAAAATTTTCAAACAATAAAAATGTTCTCCGTCCATTCGAGCGGACGGAGATGATGAACGACGAACGTCGTTCCCATCTCGCTCTTCCATAGAGCGAGTGGTAACAAATTTGTTAATACAAATTTTTAAACAATAAAAATTGTTTTCGTCCTTTTGAGCGGGCGAACATTACAAACGACAAACGTCGTTGGCAACTCGGTCTTCAACAGAGCGAGTTTATTAATTAACCTATTTGATAATTAAAAATTCTTAATAATTAATATTATCTCCGTCCATTTTGCGGACGGACTCACAGCGATGGACATCGCTGGCATCTCGTTCTTGAACAGAACGAGTTTATTAATTAACATATTTGTTAATTCATAATTTTTAAACAATTAAATTTTCTCGGTCCATTCGAGCGGACGGAGATGATGAACGACGAACGTCGTTCTCATCTCGCTCTTCCATAGAGCGAGTGTTAACAAATTTGTTAATACAAATTTTTAAACAATAAAAATTGTTTTCGTCCTTTTGAGCGGGCGAACATTACAAACGACAAACGTCGTTGGCAACTCGGTCTTCAACAGAGCGAGTTTATTAATTAACCTATTTGTTAATTAAAAATTTTAATAATTAATATTATCTCCGTCCATTTTGCGGACGGACTCACAGCGATGGACATCGCTGGCATCTCGTTCTTGAACAGAACGAGTTTATTAATTAACATATTTGTTAATTCATAATTTTTAAACAATTAAAATTTTCTCCGTCCATCCGAGCGGGCGGAGATGATGAACGACAAACGTCGTTCCCATCTCGCTCTTCCATAGAGCGAGTGTTAACAAATTTGTTAATACAAATTTTTAAACAATAAAAATTGTTTTCGTCCTTTTGAGCGGGCGAACATTACAAACGACAAACGTCGTTGGCAACTCGGTCTTCAACAGAGCGAGTTTATTAATTAACGTATTTGTTAATTAAAAATTCTTAATAATTAATATTATCTCCGTCCATTTTGCGGACGGACTCACAGCGATGGACATCGCTGGCATCTCGTTCTTGAACAGAACGAGTTTATTAATTAACATATTTGTTAATTCATAATTTTTAAACAATTAAAATTTTCTCCGTCCATCCGAGCGGGCGGAGATGATGAACGACAAACGTCGTTCCCATCTCGCTCTTCCATAGAGCGAGTGTTAACAAATTTGTTAATACAAATTTTAAACAATAAAAATTGTTTTCGTCCTTTTGAGCGGGCGAACATTACAAACGACAAACGTCGTTGGCAACTCGGTCTTCAACAGAGCGAGTTTATTAATTAACCTATTTGATAATTAAAAATTCTTAATAATTAATATTATCTCCGTCCATTTTGCGGACGGACTCACAGCGATGGACATCGCTGGCATCTCGTTCTTGAACAGAACGAGTTTATTAATTAACATATTTGTTAATTCATAATTTTTAAACAATTAAATTTTCTCCGTCCATTCGAGCGGACGGAGATGATGAACGACGAACGTCGTTCTCATCTCGCTCTTCCATAGAGCGAGTGTTAACAAATTTGTTAATACAAATTTTTAAACAATAAAAATTGTTTTCGTCCTTTTGAGCGGGCGAACATTACAAACGACAAACGTCGTTGGCAACTCGGTCTTCAACAGAGCGAGTTTATTAATTAACCTATTTGTTAATTAAAAATTCTTAATAATTAATATTATCTCCGTCCATTTTGCGGACGGACTCACAGCGATGGACATCGCTGGCATCTCGTTCTTGAACAGAACGAGTTTATTAATTAACATATTTGTTAATTCATAATTTTGAAACAATTCAATTTTCTCCGTCCATTCGAGCGGACGGAGATGATGAACGACGAACGTCGTTCTCATCTCGCTCTTCCATAGAGCGAGTGTTAACAAATTTGTTAATACAAATTTTTAAACAATAAACATTGTTTTCGTCCTTTTGAGCGGGCGAACATTACAAACGACAAACGTCGTTGGCAACTCGGTCTTCAACAGAGCGAGTTTATTAATTAACCTATTTGTTAATTAAAAATTCTTAATAATTAATATTATCTCCGTCCATTTTGCGGACGGACTCACAGTGATGGACATCGCTGGCATCTCGTTCTTGAACAGAACGAGTTTATTAATTAATATATTTGTTAATTCATAATTTTTAAACAATTCAATTTTCTCCGTCCATTCGAGCGGACGGAGATGATGAACGACGAACGTCGTTCTCATCTCGCTCTTCCATAGAGCGAGTGTTAACAAATTTGTTAATACAAATTTTTAAACAATAAAAATTGTTTTCGTCCTTTTGAGCGGGCGAACATTACAAACGACAAACGTCGTTGGCAACTCGGTCTTCAACAGAGCGAGTTTATTAATTAACCTATTTGTTAATTAAAAATTCTTAATAATTAATATTATCTCCGTCCATTTTGCGGACGGACTCACAGCGATGGACATCGCTGGCATCTCGTTCTTGAACAGAACGAGTTTATCAATTAACATATTTGTTAATTCATAATTTTTAAACAATTAAATTTTCTCCGTCCATTCGAGCGAACGGAGATGATGAACGACGAACGTCGTTCTCATCTCGCTCTTCCATAGAGCGAGTGTTAACAAATTTGTTAATACAAATTTTTAAACAATAAAAATTGTTTTCGTCCTTTTGAGCGGGCGAACATTACAAACGACAAACGTCGTTGGCAACTCGGTCTTCAACAGAGCGAGTTTATTAATTAACCTATTTGTTAATTAAAAATTCTTAATAATTAATATTATCTCCGTCCATTTTGCGGACGGACTCACAGCGATGGACATCGCTGGCATCTCGTTCTTGAACAGAACGAGTTTATTAATTAACATATTTGTTAATTCATAATTTTGAAACAATTCAATTTTCTCCGTCCATTCGAGCGGACGGAGATGATGAACGACGAACGTCGTTCTCATCTCGCTCTTCCATAGAGCGAGCGTTAACAAATTTGTTAATACAAATTTTTAAACAATAAAAATTGTTTTCGTCCTTTTGAGCGGGCGAACATTACAAACGACAAACGTCGTTGGCAACTCGGTCTTCAACAGAGCGAGTTTATTAATTAACCTATTTGTTAATTAAAAATTCTTAATAATTAATATTATCTCCGTCCATTTTGCGGACGGACTCACAGCGATGGACATCGCTGGCGTCTCGTTCTTGAACAGAACGAGTTTATTAATTAACATATTTGTTAATTCATAATTTTGAAACAATTCAATTTTCTCCGTCCATTCGAGCGGACGGAGCTGATGAACGACGAACGTCGTTCTCATCTCGCTCTTCCATAGAGCGAGTGTTAACAAATTTGTTAATACAAATTTTTAAACAATAAACATTGTTTTCGTCCTTTTGAGCGGGCGAACATTACAAACGACAAACGTCGTTGGCAACTCGGTCTTCAACAGAGCGAGTTTATTAATTAACCTATTTGTTAATTAAAAATTCTTAATAATTAATATTATCTCCGTCCATTTTGCGGACGGACTCACAGCGATGGACATCGCTGGCATCTCGTTCTTGAACAGAACGAGTTTATTAATTAACATATTTGTTAATTCATAATTTTTAAACAATTAAATTTTCTCCGTCCATTCGAGCGGACGGAGATGATGAACGACGAACGTCGTTCTCATCTCGCTCTTCCATAGAGCGAGTGTTAACAAATTTGTTAATACAAATTTTTAAACAATAAAAATTGTTTTCGTCCTTTTGAGCGGGCGAACATTACAAACGACAAACGTCGTTGGCAACTCGGTCTTCAACAGAGCGAGTTTATTAATTAACGTATTTGTTAATTAAAAATTCTTAATAATTAATATTATCTCCGTCCATTTTGCGGACGGACTCACAGCGATGGACATCGCTGGCATCTCGTTCTTGAACAGAACGAGTTTATTAATTAACATATTTGTTAATTCATAATTTTTAAACAATTAAAATTTTCTCCGTCCATCCGAGCGGGCGGAGATGATGAACGACAAACGTCGTTCCCATCTCGCTCTTCCATAGAGCGAGTGTTAACAAATTTGTTAATACAAATTTTTAAACAATAAAAATTGTTTTCGTCCTTTTGAGCGGGCGAACATTACAAACGACAAACGTCGTTGGCAACTCGGTCTTCAACAGAGCGAGTTTATTAATTAACGTATTTGTTAATTAAAAATTTTAATAATTAATATTATCTCCGTCCATTTTGCGGACGGACTCACAGCGATGGACATCGCTGGCATCTCGTTCTTGAACAGAACGAGTTTATTAATTAACATATTTGTTAATTCATAATTTTTAAACAATTAAAATTTTCTCCGTCCATCCGAGCGGGCGGAGATGATGAACGACAAACGTCGTTCCCATCTCGCTCTTCCATAGAGCGAGTGTTAACAAATTTGTTAATACAAATTTTTAAACAATAAAAATTGTTTTCGTCCTTTTGAGCGGGCGAACATTACAAACGACAAACGTCGTTGGCAACTCGGTCTTCAACAGAGCGAGTTTATTAATTAACGTATTTGTTAATTAAAAATTCTTAATAATTAATATTATCTCCGTCCATTTTGCGGACGGACTCACAGCGATGGACATCGCTGGCATCTCGTTCTTGAACAGAACGAGTTTATTAATTAACATATTTGTTAATTCATAATTTTTAAACAATTAAAATTTTCTCCGTCCATCCGAGCGGGCGGAGATGATGAACGACAAACGTCGTTCCCATCTCGCTCTTCCATAGAGCGAGTGTTAACAAATTTGTTAATACAAATTTTTAAACAATAAAAATTGTTTTCGTCCTTTTGAGCGGGCGAACATTACAAACGACAAACGTCAATGGCAACTCGGTCTTCAACAGAGCGAGTTTATTAATTAACCTATTTGTTAATTAAAAATTCTTAATAATTAATATTATCTCCGTCCATTTTGCGGACGGACTCACAGCGATGGACATCGCTGGCATCTCGTTCTTGAACAGAACGAGTTTATTAATTAACATATTTGTTAATTCATAATTTTTAAACAATTCAATTTTCTCCGTCCATTCGAGCGGACGGAGATGATGAACGACGAACGTCGTTCTCATCTCGCTCTTCCATAGAGCGAGTGTTAACAAATTTGTTAATACAAATTTTTAAACATTAAACATTGTTTTCGTCCTTTTGAGCGGGCGAACATTACAAACGACAAACGTCGTTGGCAACTCGGTCTTCAACAGAGCGAGTTTATTAATTAACCTATTTGTTAATTAAAAATTCTTAATAATTAATATTATCTCCGTCCATTTTGCAGACGGGCTCACAGCGATGGACATCGCTGGCATCTCGTTCTTGAACAGAACGAGGTTATTAATTAACATATTTGTTAATTCATAATTTTTAAACAATTAAAATTTCCCCGTCCATCCGAGCGGGCGGAGATGATGAACGACAAACGTCGTTCCCATCTCGCTCTTCCATAGAGCGACTGTTAACAAATTTGTTAATACAAATTTTTAAACAATAAAAATTGTTTTCGTCCTTTTGAGCGGGCGAACATTACAAACGACAAACGTCGTTGGCAACTCGGTCTTCAACAGAGCGAGTTTATTAATTAACCTATTTGTGAATTAAAAATTCTTAATAATTAATATTATCTCCGTCCATTTTGCGGACGGACTCACAGCGATGGACATCGCTGGCATCTCGTTCTTGAACAGAACGAGTTTATTAATTAACATATTTGTTAATTCATAATTTTTAAACAATTAAATTTTCTCCGTCCATTCGAGCGGACGGAGATGATGAACGACGAACGTCGTTCTCATCTCGCTCTTTCATAGAGCGAGTGTTAACAAATTTGTTAATAGAAATTTTTAAACAATAAACATTGTTTTCGTCTTTTTGAGCGGGCGAACATTACAAACGACAAACGTCGTTGGCAACTCGGTCTTCAACAGAGCGAGTTTATTAATTAACGTATTTGTTAATTAAAAATTCTTAATAATTAATATTATCTCCGTCCATTTTGCGGACGGACTCACAGCGATGGACATCGCTGGCATCTCGTTCTTGAACAGAACGAGTTTATTAATTAACATATTTGTTAATTCATAATTTTTAAACAATTAAAATTTTCTCCGTCCATCCGAGCGGGCGGAGATGATGAACGACAAACGTCGTTCCCATCTCGCTCTTCCATAGAGCGAGTGTTAACAAATTTGTTAATACAAATTTTTAAACAATAAAAATTGTTTTCGTCCTTTTGAGCGGGCGAACATTACAAACGACAAACGTCGTTGGCAACTCGGTCTTCAACAGAGCGAGTTTATTAATTAACGTATTTGTTAATTAAAAATTCTTAATAATTAATATTATCTCCGTCCATTTTGCGGACGGACTCACAGCGATGGACATCGCTGGCATCTCGTTCTTGAACAGAACGAGTTTATTAATTAACATATTTGTTAATTCATAATTTTTAAACAATTAAAATTTTCTCCGTCCATCCGAGCGGGCGGAGATGATGAACGACAAACGTCGTTCCCATCTCGCTCTTCCATAGAGCGAGTGTTAACAAATTTGTTAATACAAATTTTTAAACAATAAAAATTGTTTTCGTCCTTTTGAGCGGGCGAACATTACAAACGACAAACGTCATTGGCAACTCGGTCTTCAACAGAGCGAGTTTATTAATTAACCTATTTGTTAATTAAAAATTCTTAATAATTAATATTATCTCCGCCCATTTTGCGGACGGACTCACAGTGATGGACATCGCTGGCATCTCGTTCTTGAACAGAACGAGTTTATTAATTAATATATTTGTTAATTCATAATTTTTAAACAATTCAATTTTCTCCGTCCATTCGAGCGGACGGAGATGATGAACGACGAACGTCGTTCTCATCTCGCTCTTCCATAGAGCGAGTGTTAACAAATTTGTTAATACAAATTTTTAAACAATAAAAATTGTTTTCGTCCTTTTGAGCGGACGAACATTACAAACGACAAACGTCGTTGGCAACTCGGTCTTCAACAGAGCGAGTTTATTAATTAACGTATTTGTTAATTAAAAATTTTAATAATTAATATTATCTCCGTCCATTTTGCGGACGGACTCACAGCGATGGACATCGCTGGCATCTCGTTCTTGAACAGAACGAGTTTATTAATTAACATATTTGTTAATTCATAATTTTTAAACAATTAAAATTTTCTCCGTCCATCCGAGCGGGCGGAGATGATGAACGACAAACGTCGTTCCCATCTCGCTCCTCCATAGAGCGAGTGTTAACAAATTTGTTAATACAAATTTTTAAACAATAAAAATTGTTTTCGTCCTTTTGAGCGGGCGAACATTACAAACGACAAACGTCGTTGGCAACTCGGTCTTCAACAGAGCGAGTTTATTAATTAACGTATTTGTTAATTAAAAATTCTTAATAATTAATATTATCTCCGTCCATTTTGCGGACGGACTCACAGCGATGGACATCGCTGGCATGTCGTTCTTGAACAGAACGAGTTTATTAATTAACATATTTGTTAATTCATAATTTTTAAACAATTAAAATTTTCTCCGTCCATCCGAGCGGGCGGAGATGATGAACGACAAACGTCGTTCCCATCTCGCTCTTCCATAGAGCGAGTGTTAACAAATTTGTTAATACAAATTTTTAAACAATAAAAATTGTTTTCGTCCTTTTGAGCGGGCGAACATTTCAAACGACAAACGTCGTTGGCAACTCGGTCTTCAACAGAGCGAGTTTATTAATTAACGTATTTGTTAATTAAAAATTCTTAATAATTAATATTATCTCCGTCCATTTTGCGGACGGACTCACAGCGATGGACATCGCTGGCATCTCGTTCTTGAACAGAACGAGTTTATTAATCAACATATTTGTTAATTCATAATTTTTAAACAATTAAAATTTCCCCGTCCATCCGAGCGGGCGGAGATGATGAACGACAAACGTCGTTCCCATCTCGCTCTTCCATAGAGCGAGTGTTAACAAATTTGTTAATACAAATTTTTAAACAATAAAAATTGTTTTCGTCCTTTTGAGCGGGCGAACATTACAAACGACAAACGTCGTTGGCAACTCGGTCTTCAACAGAGCGAGTTTATTAATTAACCTATTTGTGAATTAAAAATTCTTAATAATTAATATTATCTCCGTCCATTTTGCGGACGGACTCACAGCGATGGACATCGCTGGCATCTCGTTCTTGAACAGAACGAGTTTATTAATTAACATATTTGTTAATTCATAATTTTTAAACAATTAAATTTTCTCCGTCCATTCGAGCAGACGGAGATGATGAACGACGAACGTCGTTCTCATCTCGCTCTTTCATAGAGCGAGTGTTAACAAATTTGTTAATAGAAATTTTTAAACAATAAACATTGTTTTCGTCTTTTTGAGCGGGCGAACATTACAAACGACAAACGTCGTTGGCAACTCGGTCTTCAACAGAGCGAGTTTATTAATTAGCGTATTTGTTAATTAAAAATTCTTAATAATTAATATTATCTCCGTCCATTTTGCGGACGGAATCACAGCGATGGACATCGCTGGCATCTCGTTCTTGAACAGAACGAGTTTATTAATTAACATATTTGTTAATTCATAATTTTTAAACAATTAAAATTTTCTCCGTCCATCCGAGCGGGCGGAGATGATGAACGACAAACGTCGTTCCCATCTCGCTCTTCCATAGAGCGAGTGTTAACAAATTTGTTAATACAAATTTTTAAACAATAAAAATTGTTTTCGTCCTTTTGAGCGGGCGAACATTACAAACGACAAACGTCGTTGGCAACTCGGTCTTCAACAGAGCGAGTTTATTAATTAACCTATTTGTTAATTAAAAATTCTTAATAATTAATATTATCTCCGTCCATTTTGCGGACGGACTCACAGCGATGGACATCGCTGGCATCTCGTTCTTGAACAGAACGAGTTTATTAATTAACATATTTGTTAATTCATAATTTTTAAACAATTAAATTTTCTCCGTCCATTCGAGCGGACGGAGATGATGAACGACGAACGTCGTTCTCATCTCGCTCTTCCATAGAGCGAGTGTTAACAAATTTGTTAATACAAATTTTTAAACAATAAAAATTGTTTTCGTCCTTTTGAGCGGGCGAACATTACAAACGACAAACGTCGTTGGCAACTCGGTCTTCAACAGAGCGAGTTTATTAATTAACCTATTTGTTAATTAAAAATTCTTAATAATTAATATTATCTCCGTCCATTTTGCGGACGGACTCACAGTGATGGACATCGCTGGCATCTCGTTCTTGAACAGAACGAGTTTATTAATTAATATATTTGTTAATTCATAATTTTTAAACAATTCAATTTTCTCCGTCCATTCGAGCGGACGGAGATGATGAACGACGAACGTCGTTCTCATCTCGCTCTTCCATAGAGCGAGTGTTAACAAATTTGTTAATACAAATTTTTAAACATTAAACATTGTTTTCGTCCTTTTGAGCGGGCGAACATTACAAACGACAAACGTCGTTGGCAACTCGGTCTTCAACAGAGCGAGTTTATTAATTAACCTATTTGTTAATTAAAAATTCTTAATAATTAATATTATCTCCGTCCATTTTGCGGACGGACTCACAGCGATGGACATCGCTGGCATCTCGTTCTTGAACAGAACGAGTTTATTAATTAACATATTTGTTAATTCATAATTTTTAAACAATTAAAATTTTCTCCGTCCATCCGAGCGGGCGGAGATGATGAACGACAAACGTCGTTCCCATCTCGCTCTTCCATAGAGCGAGTGTTAACAAATTTGTTAATACAAATTTTTAAACAATAAAAATTGTTTTCGTCCTTTTGAGCGGGCGAACATTACAAACGACAAACGTCGTTGGCAACTCGGTCTTCAACAGAGCGAGTTTATTAATTAACCTATTTGTTAATTAAAAATTCTTAATAATTAATATTATCTCCGTCCATTTTGCGGACGGACTCACAGCGATGGACATCGCTGGCATCTCGTTCTTGAACAGAACGAGTTTATTAATTAACATATTTGTTAATTCATAATTTTTAAACAATTAAATTTTCTCCGTCCATTCGAGCGGACGGAGATGATGAACGACGAACGTCGTTCTCATCTCGCTCTTCCATAGAGCGAGTGTTAACAAATTTGTTAATACAAATTTTTAAACAATAAAAATTGTTTTCGTCCTTTTGAGCGGGCGAACATTACAAACGACAAACGTCGTTGGCAACTCGGTCTTCAACAGAGCGAGTTTATTAATTAACCTATTTGTTAATTAAAAATTCTTAATAATTAATATTATCTCCGTCCATTTTGCGGACGGACTCACAGCGATGGACATCGCTGGCATCTCGTTCTTGAACAGAACGAGTTTATTAATTAACATATTTGTTAATTCATAATTTTGAAACAATTCAATTTTCTCCGTCCATTCGAGCGGACGGAGATGATGAACGACGAACGTCGTTCTCATCTCGCTCTTCCATAGAGCGAGTGTTAACAAATTTGTTAATACAAATTTTTAAACAATAAACATTGTTTTCGTCCTTTTGAGCGGGCGAACATTACAAACGACAAACGTCGTTGGCAACTCGGTCTTCAACAGAGCGAGTTTATTAATTAACCTATTTGTTAATTAAAAATTCTTAATAATTAATATTATCTCCGTCCATTTTGCGGACGGACTCACAGCGATGGACATCGCTGGCATCTCGTTCTTGAACAGAACGAGTTTATTAATTAACATATTTCTTAATTCATAATTTTTAAACAATTAAATTTTCTCCGTCCATTCGAGCGGACGGAGATGATGAACGACGAACGTCGTTCTCATCTCGCTCTTCCATAGAGCGAGTGTTAACAAATTTGTTAATACAAATTTTTAAACAATAAAAATTGTTTTCGTCCTTTTGAGCGGGCGAACATTACAAACGACAAACGTCGTTGGCAACTCGGTCTTCAACAGAGCGAGTTTATTAATTAACGTATTTGTTAATTAAAAATTTTAATAATTAATATTATCTCCGTCCATTTTGCGGACGGACTCACAGCGATGGACATCGCTGGCATCTCGTTCTTGAACAGAACGAGTTTATTAATTAACATATTTGTTAATTCATAATTTTTAAACAATTAAAATTTTCTCCGTCCATCCGAGCGGGCGGAGATGATGAACGACAAACGTCGTTCCCATCTCGCTCTTCCATAGAGCGAGTGTTAACAAATTTGTTAATACAAATTTTTAAACAATAAAAATTGTTTTCGTCCTTTTGAGCGGGCGAACATTACAAACGACAAACGTCGTTGGCAACTCGGTCTTCAACAGAGCGAGTTTATTAATTAACGTATTTGTTAATTAAAAATTCTTAATAATTAATATTATCTCCGTCCATTTTGCGGACGGACTCACAGCGATGGACATCGCTGGCATCTCGTTCTTGAACAGAACGAGTTTATTAATTAACATATTTGTTAATTCATAATTTTTAAACAATTAAAATTTTCTCCGTCCATCCGAGCGGGCGGAGATGATGAACGACAAACGTCGTTCCCATCTCGCTCTTCCATAGAGCGAGTGTTAACAAATTTGTTAATACAAATTTTTAAACAATAAAAATTGTTTTCGTCCTTTTGAGCGGGCGAACATTACAAACGACAAACGTCAATGGCAACTCGGTCTTCAACAGAGCGAGTTTATTAATTAACCTATTTGTTAATTAAAAATTCTTAATAATTAATATTATCTCCGTCCATTTTGCGGACGGACTCACAGCGATGGACATCGCTGGCATCTCGTTCTTGAACAGAACGAGTTTATTAATTAACATATTTGTTAATTCATAATTTTTAAACAATTCAATTTTCTCCGTCCATTCGAGCGGACGGAGATGATGAACGACGAACGTCGTTCTCATCTCGCTCTTCCATAGAGCGAGTGTTAACAAATTTGTTAATACAAATTTTTAAACATTAAACATTGTTTTCGTCCTTTTGAGCGGGCGAACATTACAAACGACAAACGTCGTTGGCAACTCGGTCTTCAACAGAGCGAGTTTATTAATTAACCTATTTGTTAATTAAAAATTCTTAATAATTAATATTATCTCCGTCCATTTTGCAGACGGACTCACAGCGATGGACATCGCTGGCATCTCGTTCTTGAACAGAACGAGGTTATTAATTAACATATTTGTTAATTCATAATTTTTAAACAATTAAAATTTCCCCGTCCATCCGAGCGGGCGGAGATGATGAACGACAAACGTCGTTCCCATCTCGCTCTTCCATAGAGCGACTGTTAACAAATTTGTTAATACAAATTTTTAAACAATAAAAATTGTTTTCGTCCTTTTGAGCGGGCGAACATTACAAACGACAAACGTCGTTGGCAACTCGGTCTTCAACAGAGCGAGTTTATTAATTAACCTATTTGTGAATTAAAAATTCTTAATAATTAATATTATCTCCGTCCATTTTGCGGACGGACTCACAGCGATGGACATCGCTGGCATCTCGTTCTTGAACAGAACGAGTTTATTAATTAACATATTTGTTAATTCATAATTTTTAAACAATTAAATTTTCTCCGTCCATTCGAGCGGACGGAGATGATGAACGACGAACGTCGTTCTCATCTCGCTCTTTCATAGAGCGAGTGTTAACAAATTTGTTAATACAAATTTTTAAACAATAAAAATTGTTTTCGTCCTTTTGAGCGGGCGAACATTACAAACGACAAACGTCGTTGGCAACTCGGTCTTCAACAGAGCGAGTTTATTAATTAACGTATTTGTTAATTAAAAATTCTTAATAATTAATATTATCTCCGTCCATTTTGCGGACGGACTCACAGCGATGGACATCGCTGGCATCTCGTTCTTGAACAGAACGAGTTTATTAATTAACATATTTGTTAATTCATAATTTTTAAACAATTAAAATTTTCTCCGTCCATCCGAGCGGGCGGAGATGATGAACGACAAACGTCGTTCCCATCTCGCTCTTCCATAGAGCGAGTGTTAACAAATTTGTTAATACAAATTTTTAAACAATAAAAATTGTTTTCGTCCTTTTGAGCGGGCGAACATTACAAACGACAAACGTCATTGGCAACTCGGTCTTCAACAGAGCGAGTTTATTAATTAACCTATTTGTTAATTAAAAATTCTTAATAATTAATATTATCTCCGCCCATTTTGCGGACGGACTCACAGTGATGGACATCGCTGGCATCTCGTTCTTGAACAGAACGAGTTTATTAATTAATATATTTGTTAATTCATAATTTTTAAACAATTCAATTTTCTCCGTCCATTCGAGCGGACGGAGATGATGAACGACGAACGTCGTTCTCATCTCGCTCTTCCATAGAGCGAGTGTTAACAAATTTGTTAATACAAATTTTTAAACAATAAAAATTGTTTTCGTCCTTTTGAGCGGGCGAACATTACAAACGACAAACGTCGTTGGCAACTCGGTCTTCAACAGAGCGAGTTTATTAATTAACCTATTTGTTAATTAAAAATTCTTAATAATTAATATTATCTCCGTCCATTTTGCGGACGGACTCACAGCGATGGACATCGCTGGCATCTCGTTCTTGAACAGAACGAGTTTATCAATTAACATATTTGTTAATTCATAATTTTTAAACAATTAAATTTTCTCCGTCCATTCGAGCGAACGGAGATGATGAACGACGAACGTCGTTCTCATCTCGCTCTTCCATAGAGCGAGTGTTAACAAATTTGTTAATACAAATTTTTAAACAATAAAAATTGTTTTCGTCCTTTTGAGCGGGCGAACATTACAAACGACAAACGTCGTTGGCAACTCGGTCTTCAACAGAGCGAGTTTATTAATTAACCTATTTGTTAATTAAAAATTCTTAATAATTAATATTATCTCCGTCCATTTTGCGGACGGACTCACAGCGATGGACATCGCTGGCATCTCGTTCTTGAACAGAACGAGTTTATTAATTAACATATTTGTTAATTCATAATTTTGAAACAATTCAATTTTCTCCGTCCATTCGAGCGGACGGAGATGATGAACGACGAACGTCGTTCTCATCTCGCTCTTCCATAGAGCGAGCGTTAACAAATTTGTTAATACAAATTTTTAAACAATAAAAATTGTTTTCGTCCTTTTGAGCGGGCGAACATTACAAACGACAAACGTCGTTGGCAACTCGGTCTTCAACAGAGCGAGTTTATTAATTAACCTATTTGTTAATTAAAAATTCTTAATAATTAATATTATCTCCGTCCATTTTGCGGACGGACTCACAGCGATGGACATCGCTGGCATCTCGTTCTTGAACAGAACGAGTTTATTAATTAACATATTTGTTAATTCATAATTTTGAAACAATTCAATTTTCTCCGTCCATTCGAGCGGACGGAGCTGATGAACGACGAACGTCGTTCTCATCTCGCTCTTCCATAGAGCGAGTGTTAACAAATTTGTTAATACAAATTTTTAAACAATAAACATTGTTTTCGTCCTTTTGAGCGGGCGAACATTACAAACGACAAACGTCGTTGGCAACTCGGTCTTCAACAGAGCGAGTTTATTAATTAACCTATTTGTTAATTAAAAATTCTTAATAATTAATATTATCTCCGTCCATTTTGCGGACGGACTCACAGCGATGGACATCGCTGGCATCTCGTTCTTGAACAGAACGAGTTTATTAATTAACATATTTGTTAATTCATAATTTTTAAACAATTAAATTTTCTCCGTCCATTCGAGCGGACGGAGATGATGAACGACGAACGTCGTTCTCATCTCGCTCTTCCATAGAGCGAGTGTTAACAAATTTGTTAATACAAATTTTTAAACAATAAAAATTGTTTTCGTCCTTTTGAGCGGGCGAACATTACAAACGACAAACGTCGTTGGCAACTCGGTCTTCAACAGAGCGAGTTTATTAATTAACGTATTTGTTAATTAAAAATTCTTAATAATTAATATTATCTCCGTCCATTTTGCGGACGGACTCACAGCGATGGACATCGCTGGCATCTCGTTCTTGAACAGAACGAGTTTATTAATTAACATATTTGTTAATTCATAATTTTTAAACAATTAAAATTTTCTCCGTCCATCCGAGCGGGCGGAGATGATGAACGACAAACGTCGTTCCCATCTCGCTCTTCCATAGAGCGAGTGTTAACAAATTTGTTAATACAAATTTTTAAACAATAAAAATTGTTTTCGTCCTTTTGAGCGGGCGAACATTACAAACGACAAACGTCGTTGGCAACTCGGTCTTCAACAGAGCGAGTTTATTAATTAACGTATTTGTTAATTAAAAATTTTAATAATTAATATTATCTCCGTCCATTTTGCGGACGGACTCACAGCGATGGACATCGCTGGCATCTCGTTCTTGAACAGAACGAGTTTATTAATTAACATATTTGTTAATTCATAATTTTTAAACAATTAAAATTTTCTCCGTCCATCCGAGCGGGCGGAGATGATGAACGACAAACGTCGTTCCCATCTCGCTCTTCCATAGAGCGAGTGTTAACAAATTTGTTAATACAAATTTTTAAACAATAAAAATTGTTTTCGTCCTTTTGAGCGGGCGAACATTACAAACGACAAACGTCGTTGGCAACTCGGTCTTCAACAGAGCGAGTTTATTAATTAACGTATTTGTTAATTAAAAATTCTTAATAATTAATATTATCTCCGTCCATTTTGCGGACGGACTCACAGCGATGGACATCGCTGGCATCTCGTTCTTGAACAGAACGAGTTTATTAATTAACATATTTGTTAATTCATAATTTTTAAACAATTAAAATTTTCTCCGTCCATCCGAGCGGGCGGAGATGATGAACGACAAACGTCGTTCCCATCTCGCTCTTCCATAGAGCGAGTGTTAACAAATTTGTTAATACAAATTTTTAAACAATAAAAATTGTTTTCGTCCTTTTGAGCGGGCGAACATTACAAACGACAAACGTCATTGGCAACTCGGTCTTCAACAGAGCGAGTTTATTAATTAACCTATTTGTTAATTAAAAATTCTTAATAATTAATATTATCTCCGTCCATTTTGCGGACGGACTCACAGTGATGGACATCGCTGGCATCTCGTTCTTGAACAGAACGAGTTTATTAATTAATATATTTGTTAATTCATAATTTTTAAACAATTCAATTTTCTCCGTCCATTCGAGCGGACGGAGATGATGAACGACGAACGTCGTTCTCATCTCGCTCTTCCATAGAGCGAGTGTTAACAAATTTGTTAATACAAATTTTTAAACATTAAACATTGTTTTCGTCCTTTTGAGCGGGCGAACATTACAAACGACAAACGTCATTGGCAACTCGGTCTTCAACAGAGCGAGTTTATTAATTAACCTATTTGTTAATTAAAAATTCTTAATAATTAATATTATCTCCGTCCATTTTGCGGACGGACTCACAGTGATGGACATCGCTGGCATCTCGTTCTTGAACAGAACGAGTTTATTAATTAATATATTTGTTAATTCATAATTTTTAAACAATTCAATTTTCTCCGTCCATTCGAGCGGACGGAGATGATGAACGACGAACGTCGTTCTCATCTCGCTCTTCCATAGAGCGAGTGTTAACAAATTTGTTAATACAAATTTTTAAACAATAAAAATTGTTTTCGTCCTTTTGAGCGGGCGAACATTACAAACGACAAACGTCGTTGGCAACTCGGTCTTCAACAGAGCGAGTTTATTAATTAACCTATTTGTTAATTAAAAATTCTTAATAATTAATATTATCTCCGTCCATTTTGCGGACGGACTCACAGCGATGGACATCGCTGGCATCTCGTTCTTGAACAGAACGAGTTTATTAATTAACATATTTGTTAATTCATAATTTTTAAACAATTAAATTTTCTCCGTCCATTCGAGCGAACGGAGATGATGAACGACGAACGTCGTTCTCATCTCGCTCTTCCATAGAGCGAGTGTTAACAAATTTGTTAATACAAATTTTTAAACAATAAAAATTGTTTTCGTCCTTTTGAGCGGGCGAACATTACAAACGACAAACGTCGTTGGCAACTCGGTCTTCAACAGAGCGAGTTTATTAATTAACCTATTTGTTAATTAAAAATTCTTAATAATTAATATTATCTCCGTCCATTTTGCGGACGGACTCACAGCGATGGACATCGCTGGCATCTCGTTCTTGAACAGAACGAGTTTATTAATTAACATATTTGTTAATTCATAATTTTTAAACAATTAAATTTTCTCCGTCCATTCGAGCGGACGGAGATGATGAACGACGAACGTCGTTCTCATCTCGCTCTTCCATAGAGCGAGTGTTAACAAATTTGTTAATACAAATTTTTAAACAATAAAAATTGTTTTCGTCCTTTTGAGCGGGCGAACATTACAAACGACAAACGTCGTTGGCAACTCGGTCTTCAACAGAGCGAGTTTATTAATTAACGTATTTGTTAATTAAAAATTCTTAATAATTAATATTATCTCCGTCCATTTTGCGGACGGACTCACAGCGATGGACATCGCTGGCATCTCGTTCTTGAACAGAACGAGTTTATTAATTAACATATTTGTTAATTCATAATTTTTAAACAATTAAAATTTTCTCCGTCCATCCGAGCGGGCGGAGATGATGAACGACAAACGTCGTTCCCATCTCGCTCTTCCATAGAGCGAGTGTTAACAAATTTGTTAATACAAATTTTTAAACAATAAAAATTGTTTTCGTCCTTTTGAGCGGGCGAACATTACAAACGACAAACGTCGTTGGCAACTCGGTCTTCAACAGAGCGAGTTTATTAATTAACGTATTTGTTAATTAAAAATTTTAATAATTAATATTATCTCCGTCCATTTTGCGGACGGACTCACAGCGATGGACATCGCTGGCATCTCGTTCTTGAACAGAACGAGTTTATCAATTAACATATTTGTTAATTCATAATTTTTAAACAATTAAAATTTTCTCCGTCCATCCGAGCGGGCGGAGATGATGAACGACAAACGTCGTTCCCATCTCGCTCTTCCATAGAGCGAGTGTTAACAAATTTGTTAATACAAATTTTTAAACAATAAAAATTGTTTTCGTCCTTTTGAGCGGGCGAACATTACAAACGACAAACGTCGTTGGCAACTCGGTCTTCAACAGAGCGAGTTTATTAATTAACGTATTTGTTAATTAAAAATTCTTAATAATTAATATTATCTCCGTCCATTTTGCGGTCGGACTCACAGCGATGGACATCGCTGGCATCTCGTTCTTGAACAGAACGAGTTTATTAATTAACATATTTGTTAATTCATAATTTTTAAACAATTAAAATTTTCTCCGTCCATCCGAGCGGGCGGAGATGATGAACGACAAACGTCGTTCCCATCTCGCTCTTCCATAGAGCGAGTGTTAACAAATTTATTAATACAAATTTTTAAACAATAAAAATTGTTTTCGTCCTTTTGAGCGGGCGAACATTACAAACGACAAACGTCATTGGCAACTCGGTCTTCAACAGAGCGAGTTTATTAATTAACCTATTTGTTAATTAAAAATTCTTAATAATTAATATTATCTCCGTCCATTTTGCGGACGGACTCACAGTGATGGACATCGCTGGCATCTCGTTCTTGAACAGAACGAGTTTATTAATTAATATATTTGTTAATTCATAATTTTTAAACAATTCAATTTTCTCCGTCCATTCGAGCGGACGGAGATGATGAACGACGAACGTCGTTCTCATCTCGCTCTTCCATAGAGCGAGTGTTAACAAATTTGTTAATACAAATTTTTAAACATTAAACATTGTTTTCGTCCTTTTGAGCGGGCGAACATTACAAACGACAAACGTCGTTGGCAACTCGGTCTTCAACAGAGCGAGTTTATTAATTAACCTATTTGTTAATTAAAAATTCTTAATAATTAATATTATCTCCGTCCATTTTGCGGACGGACTCACAGCGATGGACATCGCTGGCATCTCGTTCTTGAACAGAACGAGTTTATTAATTAACATATTTGTTAATTCATAATTTTTAAACAATTAAAATTTTCTCCGTCCATCCGAGCGGGCGGAGATGATGAACGACAAACGTCGTTCCCATCTCGCTCTTCCATAGAGCGAGTGTTAACAAATTTGTTAATACAAATTTTTAAACAATAAAAATTGTTTTCGTCCTTTTGAGCGGGCGAACATTACAAACGACAAACGTCGTTGGCAACTCGGTCTTCAACAGAGCGAGTTTATTAATTAACCTATTTGTTAATTAAAAATTCTTAATAATTAATATTATCTCCGTCCATTTTGCGGACGGACTCACAGCGATGGACATCGCTGGCATCTCGTTCTTGAACAGAACGAGTTTATTAATTAACATATTTGTTAATTCATAATTTTTAAACAATTAAATTTTCTCCGTCCATTCGAGCGGACGGAGATGATGAACGACGAACGTCGTTCTCATCTCGCTCTTCCATAGAGCGAGTGTTAACAAATTTGTTAATACAAATTTTTAAACAATAAAAATTGTTTTCGTCCTTTTGAGCGGGCGAACATTACAAACGACAAACGTCGTTGGCAACTCGGTCTTCAACAGAGCGAGTTTATTAATTAACCTATTTGTTAATTAAAAATTCTTAATAATTAATATTATCTCCGTCCATTTTGCGGACGGACTCACAGCGATGGACATCGCTGGCATCTCGTTCTTGAACAGAACGAGTTTATTAATTAACATATTTGTTAATTCATAATTTTGAAACAATTCAATTTTCTCCGTCCATTCGAGCGGACGGAGATGATGAACGACGAACGTCGTTCTCATCTCGCTCTTCCATAGAGCGAGTGTTAACAAATTTGTTAATACAAATTTTTAAACAATAAACATTGTTTTCGTCCTTTTGAGCGGGCGAACATTACAAACGACAAACGTCGTTGGCAACTCGGTCTTCAACAGAGCGAGTTTATTAATTAACCTATTTGTTAATTAAAAATTCTTAATAATTAATATTATCTCCGTCCATTTTGCGGACGGACTCACAGCGATGGACATCGCTGGCATCTCGTTCTTGAACAGAACGAGTTTATTAATTAACATATTTCTTAATTCATAATTTTTAAACAATTAAATTTTCTCCGTCCATTCGAGCGGACGGAGATGATGAACGACGAACGTCGTTCTCATCTCGCTCTTCCATAGAGCGAGTGTTAACAAATTTGTTAATACAAATTTTTAAACAATAAAAATTGTTTTCGTCCTTTTGAGCGGGCGAACATTACAAACGACAAACGTCGTTGGCAACTCGGTCTTCAACAGAGCGAGTTTATTAATTAACGTATTTGTTAATTAAAAATTTTAATAATTAATATTATCTCCGTCCATTTTGCGGACGGACTCACAGCGATGGACATCGCTGGCATCTCGTTCTTGAACAGAACGAGTTTATTAATTAACATATTTGTTAATTCATAATTTTTAAACAATTAAAATTTTCTCCGTCCATCCGAGCGGGCGGAGATGATGAACGACAAACGTCGTTCCCATCTCGCTCCTCCATAGAGCGAGTGTTAACAAATTTGTTAATACAAATTTTTAAACAATAAAAATTGTTTTCGTCCTTTTGAGCGGGCGAACATTACAAACGACAAACGTCGTTGGCAACTCGGTCTTCAACAGAGCGAGTTTATTAATTAACGTATTTGTTAATTAAAAATTCTTAATAATTAATATTATCTCCGTCCATTTTGCGGACGGACTCACAGCGATGGACATCGCTGGCATCTCGTTCTTGAACAGAACGAGTTTATTAATCAACATATTTGTCAATTCATAATTTTTAAACAATTAAAATTTCCCCGTCCATCCGAGCGGGCGGAGATGATGAACGACAAACGTCGTTCCCATCTCGCTCTTCCATAGAGCGAGTGTTAACAAATTTGTTAATACAAATTTTTAAACAATAAAAATTGTTTTCGTCCTTTTGAGCGGGCGAACATTACAAACGACAAACGTCGTTGGCAACTCGGTCTTCAACAGAGCGAGTTTATTAATTAACCTATTTGTGAATTAAAAATTCTTAATAATTAATATTATCTCCGTCCATTTTGCGGACGGACTCACAGCGATGGACATCGCTGGCATCTCGTTCTTGAACAGAACGAGTTTATTAATTAACATATTTGTTAATTCATAATTTTTAAACAATTAAATTTTCTCCGTCCATTCGAGCAGACGGAGATGATGAACGACGAACGTCGTTCTCATCTCGCTCTTTCATAGAGCGAGTGTTAACAAATTTGTTAATAGAAATTTTTAAACAATAAACATTGTTTTCGTCTTTTTGAGCGGGCGAACATTACAAACGACAAACGTCGTTGGCAACTCGGTCTTCAACAGAGCGAGTTTATTAATTAGCGTATTTGTTAATTAAAAATTCTTAATAATTAATATTATCTCCGTCCATTTTGCGGACGGAATCACAGCGATGGACATCGCTGGCATCTCGTTCTTGAACAGAACGAGTTTATTAATTAACATATTTGTTAATTCATAATTTTTAAACAATTAAAATTTTCTCCGTCCATCCGAGCGGGCGGAGATGATGAACGACAAACGTCGTTCCCATCTCGCTCTTCCATAGAGCGAGTGTTAACAAATTTGTTAATACAAATTTTTAAACAATAAAAATTGTTTTCGTCCTTTTGAGCGGGCGAACATTACAAACGACAAACGTCGTTGGCAACTCGGTCTTCAACAGAGCGAGTTTATTAATTAACCTATTTGTTAATTAAAAATTCTTAATAATTAATATTATCTCCGTCCATTTTGCGGACGGACTCACAGCGATGGACATCGCTGGCATCTCGTTCTTGAACAGAACGAGTTTATTAATTAACATATTTGTTAATTCATAATTTTTAAACAATTAAATTTTCTCCGTCCATTCGAGCGGACGGAGATGATGAACGACGAACGTCGTTCTCATCTCGCTCTTCCATAGAGCGAGTGTTAACAAATTTGTTAATACAAATTTTTAAACAATAAAAATTGTTTTCGTCCTTTTGAGCGGGCGAACATTACAAACGACAAACGTCGTTGGCAACTCGGTCTTCAACAGAGCGAGTTTATTAATTAACCTATTTGTTAATTAAAAATTCTTAATAATTAATATTATCTCCGTCCATTTTGCGGACGGACTCACAGCGATGGACATCGCTGGCATCTCGTTCTTGAACAGAACGAGTTTATTAATTAACATATTTGTTAATTCATAATTTTTAAACAATTAAATTTTCTCCGTCCATTCGAGCGGACGGAGATGATGAACGACGAACGTCGTTCTCATCTCGCTCTTCCATAGAGCGAGTGTTAACAAATTTGTTAATACAAATTTTTAAATAATAAAATCTGTTTTCGTCCTTTTGAGCGGGCGAACATTACAAACGACAAACGTCGTTGGCAACTCGTTCTTCAACAGAGCGAGTTTATTAATTAACGTATTTGTTAATTAAAAATTCTTAATAATTAATAGTATCTCCGTCCATTTTGCGGACGGACTCACAGCGATGGACATCGCTGGCATCTCGTTCTTGAACAGAACGAGTTTACTAATTAACATATTTGTTAATTCATAATTTTTAAACAATTAAAATTTTCTCCGTCCATCCGAGCGGGCGGAGATGATGAACGACAAACGTCGTTCCCATCTCGCTCTTCCATAGAGCGAGTGTTAACAAATTTGTTAATACAAATTTTTAAACAATAA
Source organism: Netelia melanura (assembly GCA_964007305.1). Taxonomy (NCBI): domain Eukaryota; kingdom Metazoa; phylum Arthropoda; class Insecta; order Hymenoptera; family Ichneumonidae; genus Netelia; species Netelia melanura. The sequence goes on from OZ023258.1 coordinate 23,535,121, forward strand.
AAATTGTTTTCGTCCTTTTGAGCGGGCGAACATTACAAACGACAAACGTCGTTGGCAACTCGGTCTTCAACAGAGCGAGTTTATTAATTAACGTATTTGTTAATTAAAAATTCTTAATAATTAATATTATCTCCGTCCATTTTGCGGACGGACTCACAGCGATGGACATCGCTGGCATCTCGTTCTTGAACAGAACGAGTTTATTAATTAACATATTTGTTAATTCATAACTTTTAAACAATTAAATTTTCTCCGTCCATTCGAGCGGACGGAGATGATGAACAACGAACGTCGTTCTCATCTCGCTCTTTCATAGAGCGAGTGTTAACAAATTTGTTAATACAAATTTTTAAACAATAAAAATTGTTTTCGTCCTTTTGAGCGGGCGAACATTACAAACGAAAAACGTCGTTGGCAACTCGGTCTTCAACAGAGCGAGTTTATTAATTAACCTATTTGTTAATTAAAAATTCTTAATAATTAATATTATCTCCGTCCATTTTGCGGACGGACTCACAGCGATGGACATCGCTGGCATCTCGTTCTTGAACAGAACGAGTTTATTAATTAACATATTTGTTAATTCATAATTTTGAAACAATTCAATTTTCTCCGTCCATTCGAGCGGACGGAGATGATGAACGACGAACGTCGTTCTCATCTCGCTCTTCCATAGAGCGAGTGTTAACAAATTTGTTAATACAAATTTTTAAACAATAAACATTGTTTTCGTCCTTTTGAGCGGGCGAACATTACAAACGACAAACGTCGTTGGCAACTCGGTCTTCAACAGAGCGAGTTTATTAATTAACCTATTTGTTAATTAAAAATTCTTAATAATTAATATTATCTCCGTCCATTTTGCGGACGGACTCACAGCGATGGACATCGCTGGCATCTCGTTCTTGAACAGAACGAGTTTATTAATTAACATATTTCTTAATTCATAATTTTTAAACAATTAAATTTTCTCCGTCCATTCGAGCGGACGGAGATGATGAACGACGAACGTCGTTCTCATCTCGCTCTTCCATAGAGCGAGTGTTAACAAATTTGTTAATACAAATTTTTAAACAATAAAAATTGTTTTCGTCCTTTTGAGCGGGCGAACATTACAAACGACAAACGTCGTTGGCAACTCGGTCTTCAACAGAGCGAGTTTATTAATTAACGTATTTGTTAATTAAAAATTTTAATAATTAATATTATCTCCGTCCATTTTGCGGACGGACTCACAGCGATGGACATCGATGGCATCTCGTTCTTGAACAGAACGAGTTTATTAATTAACATATTTGTTAATTCATAATTTTTAAACAATTAAAATTTTCTCCGTCCATCCGAGCGGGCGGAGATGATGAACGACAAACGTCGTTCCCATCTCGCTCCTCCATAGAGCGAGTGTTAACAAATTTGTTAATACAAATTTTTAAACAATAAAAATTGTTTTCGTCCTTTTGAGCGGGCGAACATTACAAACGACAAACGTCGTTGGCAACTCGGTCTTCAACAGAGCGAGTTTATTAATTAACGTATTTGTTAATTAAAAATTCTTAATAATTAATATTATCTCCGTCCATTTTGCGGACGGACTCACAGCGATGGACATGGCTGGCATCTCGTTCTTGAACAGAACGAGTTTATTAATTAACATATTTGTTAATTCATAATTTTTAAACAATTAAAATTTTCTCCGTCCATCCGAGCGGGCGGAGATGATGAACGACAAACGTCGTTCCCATCTCGCTCTTCCATAGAGCGAGTGTTAACAAATTTGTTAATACAAATTTTTAAACAATAAAAATTGTTTTCGTCCTTTTGAGCGGGCGAACATTACAAACGACAAACGTCGTTGGCAACTCGGTCTTCAACAGAGCGAGTTTATTAATTAACCTATTTGTTAATTAAAAATTCTTAATAATTAATATTATCTCCGTCCATTTTGCGGACGGACTCACAGCGATGGACATCGCTGGCATCTCGTTCTTGAACAGAACGAGTTTATTAATTAACATATTTGTTAATTCATAATTTTTAAACAATTAAATTTTCTCCGTCCATTCGAGCGGACGGAGATGATGAACGACGAACGTCGTTCTCATCTCGCTCTTCCATAGAGCGAGTGTTAACAAATTTGTTAATACAAATTTTTAAACAATAAAAATTGTTTTCGTCCTTTTGAGCGGGCGAACATTACAAACGACAAACGTCGTTGGCAACTCGGTCTTCAACAGAGCGAGTTTATTAATTAACCTATTTGTTAATTAAAAATTCTTAATAATTAATATTATCTCCGTCCATTTTGCGGACGGACTCACAGCGATGGACATCGCTGGCATCTCGTTCTTGAACAGAACGAGTTTATTAATTAACATATTTGTTAATTCATAATTTTTAAACAATTAAAATTTCCCCGTCCATCCGAGCGGGCGGAGATGATGAACGACAAACGTCGTTCCCATCTCGCTCTTCCATAGAGCGAGTGTTAACAAATTTGTTAATACAAATTTTTAAACAATAAAAATTGTTTTCGTCCTTTTGAGCGGGCGAACATTACAAACGACAAACGTCGTTGGCAACTCGGTCTTCAACAGAGCGAGTTTATTAATTAACCTATTTGTGAATTAAAAATTCTTAATAATTAATATTATCTCCGTCCATTTTGCGGACGGACTCACAGCGATGGACATCGCTGGCATCTCGTTCTTGAACAGAACGAGTTTATTAATTAACATATTTGTTAATTCATAATTTTTAAACAATTAAATTTTCTCCGTCCATTCGAGCAGACGGAGATGATGAACGACGAACGTCGTGCTCATCTCGCTCTTTCATAGAGCGAGTGTTAACAAATTTGTTAATAGAAATTTTTAAACAATAAACATTGTTTTCGTCTTTTTGAGCGGGCGAACATTACAAACGACAAACGTCGTTGGCAACTCGGTCTTCAACAGAGCGAGTTTATTAATTAACGTATTTGTTAATTAAAAATTCTTAATAATTAATATTATCTCCGTCCATTTTGCGGACGGACTCACAGCGATGGACATCGCTGGCATCTCGTTCTTGAACAGAACGAGTTTATTAATTAACATATTTGTTAATTCATAATTTTTAAACAATTAAAATTTTCTCCGTCCATCCGAGCGGGCGGAGATGATGAACGACAAACGTCGTTCCCATCTCGCTCTTCCATAGAGCGAGTGTTAACAAATTTGTTAATACAAATTTTTAAACAATAAAAATTGTTTTCGTCCTTTTGAGCGGGCAAACATTACAAACGACAAACGTCGTTGGCAACTCGGTCTTCAACAGAGCGAGTTTATTAATTAACGTATTTGTTAATTAAAAATTCTTAATAATTAATATTATCTCCGTCCATTTTGCGGACGGACTCACAGCGATGGACATCGCTGGCATCTCGTTCTTGAACAGAACGAGTTTATTAATTAACATATTTGTTAATTCATAATTTTTAAACAATTAAAATTTTCTCCGTCCATCCGAGCGGGCGGAGATGATGAACGACAAACGTCGATCCCATCTCGCTCTTCCATAGAGCGAGTGTTAACAAATTTGTTAATACAAATTTTTAAACAATAAAAATTGTTTTCGTCCTTTTGAGCGGGCGAACATTACAAACGACAAACGTCGTTGACAACTCGGTCTTCAACAGAGCGAGTTTATTAATTAGCGTATTTGTTAATTAAAAATTCTTAATAATTAATATTATCTCCGTCCATTTTGCGGACGGACTCACAGCGATGGACATCGCTGGCATCTCGTTCTTGAACAGAACGAGTTTATTAATTAACATATTTGTTAATTCATAATTTTTAAACAATTAAAATTTTCTCCGTCCATCCGAGCGGGCGGAGATGATGAACGACAAACGTCGTTCTCATCTCGCTCTTCCATAGAGCGAGTGTTAACAAATTTGTTAATACAAATTTTTAAACAATAAAAATTGTTTTCGTCCTTTTGAGCGGGCGAACATTACAAACGACAAACGTCGTTGGCAACTCGGTCTTCAACAGAGCGAGTTTATTAATTAACCTATTTGTTAATTAAAAATTCTTAATAATTAATATTATCTCCGTCCATTTTGCGGACGGACTCACAGCGATGGACATCGCTGGCATCTCGTTCTTGAAAAGAACGAGTTTATTAATTAACATATTTGTTAATTCATAATTTTTAAACAATTAAATTTTCTCCGTCCATTCGAGCGGACGGAGATGATGAACGACGAACGTCGTTCTCATCTCGCTCTTCCATAGAGCGAGTGTTAACAAATTTGTTAATACAAATTTTTAAATAATAAAAATTGTTTTCGTCCTTTTGAGCGGGCGAACATTACAAACGACAAACGTCGTTGGCAACTCGTTCTTCAACAGAGCGAGTTTATTAATTAACGTATTTGTTAATTAAAAATTCTTAATAATTAATAGTATCTCCGTCCATTTTGCGGACGGACTCACAGCGATGGACATCGCTGGCATCTCGTTCTTGAACAGAACGAGTTTATTAATTAACATATTTGTTAATTCATAATTTTTAAACAATTAAAATTTTCTCCGTCCATCCGAGCGGGCGGAGATGATGAACGACAAACGTCGTTCCCATCTCGCTCTTCCATAGAGCGAGTGTTAACAAATTTGTTAATACAAATTTTTAAACAATAAAAATTGTTTTCGTCCTTTTGAGCGGGCGAACATTACAAACGACAAACGTCGTTGGCAACTCGGTCTTCAACAGAGCGAGTTTATTAATTAACGTATTTGTTAATTAAAAATTCTTAATAATTAATATTATCTCCGTCCATTTTGCGGACGGACTCACAGCGATGGACATCGCTGGCATCTCGTTCTTGAACAGAACGAGTTTATTAATTAACATATTTGTTAATTCATAATTTTTAAACAATTAAAATTTTCTCCGTCCATCCGAGCGGGCGGAGATGATGAACGACAAACGTCGTTCCCATCTCGCTCTTCCATAGAGCGAGTGTTAACAAATTTGTTAATACAAATTTTTAAACAATAAAAATTGTTTTCGTCCTTTTGAGCGGGCGAACATTACAAACGACAAACGTCGTTGGCAACTCGGTCTTCAACAGAGCGAGTTTATTAATTAACCTATTTGTTAATTAAAAATTCTTAATAATTAATATTATCTCCGTCCATTTTGCGGACGGACTCACAGCGATGGACATCGCTGGCATCTCGTTCTTGAACAGAACGAGTTTATTAATTAACATATTTGTTAATTCATAATTTTTAAACAATTAAATTTTCTCCGTCCATTCGAGCGGACGGAGATGATGAACGACGAACGTCGTTCTCATCTCGCTCTTCCATAGAGCGAGTGTTAACAAATTTGTTAATACAAATTTTTAAACAATACAAATTGTTTTCGTCCTTTTGAGCGGGCGAACATTACAAACGACAAACGTCGTTGGCAACTCGGTCTTCAACAGAGCGAGTTTATTAATTAACCTATTTGTTAATTAAAAATTCTTAATAATTAATATTATCTCCGTCCATTTTGCGGACGGACTCACAGCGATGGACATCGCTGGCATCTCGTTCTTGAACAGAACGAGTTTATTAATTAACATATTTGTTAATTCATAATTTTTAAACAATTAAATTTTCTCCGTCCATTCGAGCGGACGGAGATGATGAACGACGAACGTCGTTCTCATCTCGCTCTTCCATAGAGCGAGTGTTAACAAATTTGTTAATACAAATTTTTAAACAATAAAAATTGTTTTTGTCCTTTTGAGCGGGCGAACATTACAAACGACAAACGTCGTTGGCAACTCGGTCTTCAACAGAGCGAGTTTATTAATTAACCTATTTGTTAATTAAAAATTCTTAATAATTAATATTATCCCCGTCCATTTTGCGGACGGACTCACAGCGATGGACATCGCTGGCATCTCGTTCTTGAACAGAACGAGTTTATTAATTAACATATTTGTTAATTCATAACTTTTAAACAATTAAATTTTCTCCGTCCATTCGAGCGGACGGAGATGATGAACAACGAACGTCGTTCTCATCTCGCTCTTTCATAGAGCGAGTGTTAACAAATTTGTTAATACAAATTTTTAAACAATAAACATTGTTTTCGTCCTTTTGAGCGGGCGAACATTACAAACGACAAACGTCGTTGGCAACTCGGTCTTCAACAGAGCGAGTTTATTAATTAACCTATTTGTTAATTAAAAATTCTTAATAATTAATATTATCTCCGTCCATTTTGCGGACGGACTCACAGCGATGGACATCGCTGGCATCTCGTTCTTGAACAGAACGAGTTTATTAATTAACATATTTGTTAATTCATAATTTTTAAACAATTAAATTTTCTCCGTCCATTCGAGCGGACGGAGATGATGAACGACGAACGTCGTTCTCATCTCGCTCTTCCATAGAGCGAGTGTTAACAAATTTGTTAATACAAATTTTTAAACAATAAAAATTGTTTTCGTCCTTTTGAGCGGGCGAACATTACAAACGACAAACGTCGTTGGCAACTCGGTCTTCAACAGAGCGAGTTTATTAATTAACGTATTTGTTAATTAAAAATTCTTAATAATTAATATTATCTCCGTCCATTTTGCGGACGGACTCACAGCGATGGACATCGCTGGCATCTCGTTCTTGAACAGAACGAGTTTATTAATTAACATATTTGTTAATTCATAATTTTTAAACAATTAAAATTTTCTCCGTCCATCCGAGCGGGCGGAGATGATGAACGACAAACGTCGTTCCCATCTCGCTCTTCCATAGAGCGAGTGTTAACAAATTTGTTAATACAAATTTTTAAACAATAAAAATTGTTTTCGTCCTTTTGAGCGGGCGAACATTACAAACGACAAACGTCGTTGGCAACTCGGTCTTCAACAGAGCGAGTTTATTAATTAACGTATTTGTTAATTAAAAATTCTTAATAATTAATATTATCTCCGTCCATTTTGCGGACGGACTCACAGCGATGGACATCGCTGGCATCTCGTTCTTGAACAGAACGAGTTTATTAATTAACATATTTGTTAATTCATAATTTTTAAACAATTAAAATTTTCTCCGTCCATCCGAGCGGGCGGAGATGATGAACGACAAACGTCGATCCCATCTCGCTCTTCCATAGAGCGAGTGTTAACAAATTTGTTAATACAAATTTTTAAACAATAAAAATTGTTTTCGTCCTTTTGAGCGGGCGAACATTACAAACGACAAACGTCGTTGACAACTCGGTCTTCAACAGAGCGAGTTTATGAATTAGCGTATTTGTTAATTAAAAATTCTTAATAATTAATATTATCTCCGTCCATTTTGCGGACGGACTCACAGCGATGGACATCGCTGGCATCTCGTTCTTGAACAGAACGAGTTTATTAATTAACATATTTGTTAATTCATAATTTTTAAACAATTAAAATTTTCTCCGTCCATCCGAGCGGGCGGAGATGATGAACGACAAACGTCGTGCCCATCTCGCTCTTTCATAGAGCGAGTGTTAACAAATTTGTTAATACAAATTTTTAAACAATAAAAATTGTTTTCGTCCTTTTGAGCGGGCGAACATTACAAACGACAAACGTCGTTGGCAACTCGGTCTTCAACAGAGCGAGTTTATTAATTAACCTATTTGTTAATTAAAAATTCTTAATAATTAATATTATCTCCGTCCATTTTGCGGACGGACTCACAGCGATGGACATCGCTGGCATCTCGTTCTTGAACAGAACGAGTTTATTAATTAACATATTTGTTAATTCATAATTTTGAAACAATTCAATTTTCTCCGTCCATTCGAGCGGACGGAGATGATGAACGACGAACGTCGTTCTCATCTCGCTCTTCCATAGAGCGAGTGTTAACAAATTTGTTAATACAAATTTTTAAACAATAAACATTGTTTTCGTCCTTTTGAGCGGGCGAACATTACAAACGACAAACGTCGTTGGCAACTCGGTCTTCAACAGAGCGAGTTTATTAATTAACCTATTTGTTAATTAAAAATTCTTAATAATTAATATTATCTCCGTCCATTTTGCGGACGGACTCACAGCGATGGACATCGCTGGCATCTCGTTCTTGAACAGAACGAGTTTATTAATTAACATATTTCTTAATTCATAATTTTTAAACAATTAAATTTTCTCCGTCCATTCGAGCGGACGGAGATGATGAACGACGAACGTCGTTCTCATCTCGCTCTTCCATAGAGCGAGTGTTAACAAATTTGTTAATACAAATTTTTAAACAATAAAAATTGTTTTCGTCCTTTTGAGCGGGCGAACATTACAAACGACAAACGTCGTTGGCAACTCGGTCTTCAACAGAGCGAGTTTATTAATTAGCGTATTTGTTAATTAAAAATTTTAATAATTAATATTATCTCCGTCCATTTTGCGGACGGACTCACAGCGATGGACATCGCTGGCATCTCGTTCTTGAACAGAACGAGTTTATTAATTAACATATTTGTTAATTCATAATTTTTAAACAATTAAAATTTTCTCCGTCCATCCGAGCGGGCGGAGATGATGAACGACAAACGTCGTTCCCATCTCGCTCCTCCATAGAGCGAGTGTTAACAAATTTGTTAATACAAATTTTTAAACAATAAAAATTGTTTTCGTCCTTTTGAGCGGGCGAACATTACAAACGACAAACGTCGTTGGCAACTCGGTCTTCAACAGAGCGAGTTTATTAATTAACGTATTTGTTAATTAAAAATTCTTAATAATTAATATTATCTCCGTCCATTTTGCGGACGGACTCACAGCGATGGACATCGCTGGCATCTCGTTCTTGAACAGAACGAGTTTATTAATTAACATATTTGTTAATTCATAATTTTTAAACAATTAAAATTTTCTCCGTCCATCCGAGCGGGCGGAGATGATGAACGACAAACGTCGTTCCCATCTCGCTCTTCCATAGAGCGAGTGTTAACAAATTTGTTAATACAAATTTTTAAACAATAAAAATTGTTTTCGTCCTTTTGAGCGGGCGAACATTACAAACGACAAACGTCGTTGGCAACTCGGTCTTCAACAGAGCGAGTTTATTAATTAACGTATTTGTTAATTAAAAATTCTTAATAATTAATATTATCTCCGTCCATTTTGCGGACGGACTCACAGCGATGGACATCGCTGGCATCTCGTTCTTGAACAGAACGAGTTTATTAATCAACATATTTGTTAATTCATAATTTTTAAACAATTAAAATTTCCCCGTCCATCCGAGCGGGCGGAGATGATGAACGACAAACGTCGTTCCCATCTCGCTCTTCCATAGAGCGAGTGTTAACAAATTTGTTAATACAAATTTTTAAACAATAAAAATTGTTTTCGTCCTTTTGAGCGGGCGAACATTACAAACGACAAACGTCGTTGGCAACTCGGTCTTCAACAGAGCGAGTTTATTAATTAACCTATTTGTGAATTAAAAATTCTTAATAATTAATATTATCTCCGTCCATTTTGCGGACGGACTCACAGCGATGGACATCGCTGGCATCTCGTTCTTGAACAGAACGAGTTTATTAATTAACATATTTGTTAATTCATAATTTTTAAACAATTAAATTTTCTCCGTCCATTCGAGCAGACGGAGATGATGAACGACGAACGTCGTTCTCATCTCGCTCTTTCATAGAGCGAGTGTTAACAAATTTGTTAATAGAAATTTTTAAACAATAAACATTGTTTTCGTCTTTTTGAGCGGGCGAACATTACAAACGACAAACGTCGTTGGCAACTCGGTCTTCAACAGAGCGAGTTTATTAATTAGCGTATTTGTTAATTAAAAATTCTTAATAATTAATATTATCTCCGTCCATTTTGCGGACGGAATCACAGCGATGGACATCGCTGGCATCTCGTTCTTGAACAGAACGAGTTTATTAATTAACATATTTGTTAATTCATAATTTTTAAACAATTAAAATTTTCTCCGTCCATCCGAGCGGGCGGAGATGATGAACGACAAACGTCGTTCCCATCTCGCTCTTCCATAGAGCGAGTGTTAACAAATTTGTTAATACAAATTTTTAAACAATAAAAATTGTTTTCGTCCTTTTGAGCGGGCGAACATTACAAACGACAAACGTCGTTGGCAACTCGGTCTTCAACAGAGCGAGTTTATTAATTAACCTATTTGTTAATTAAAAATTCTTAATAATTAATATTATCTCCGTCCATTTTGCGGACGGACTCACAGCGATGGACATCGCTGGCATCTCGTTCTTGAACAGAACGAGTTTATTAATTAACATATTTGTTAATTCATAATTTTTAAACAATTAAATTTTCTCCGTCCATTCGAGCGGACGGAGATGATGAACGACGAACGTCGTTCTCATCTCGCTCTTCCATAGAGCGAGTGTTAACAAATTTGTTAATACAAATTTTTAAACAATAAAAATTGTTTTCGTCCTTTTGAGCGGGCGAACATTACAAACGACAAACGTCGTTGGCAACTCGGTCTTCAACAGAGCGAGTTTATTAATTAACCTATTTGTTAATTAAAAATTCTTAATAATTAATATTATCTCCGTCCATTTTGCGGACGGACTCACAGCGATGGACATCGCTGGCATCTCGTTCTTGAACAGAACGAGTTTATTAATTAACATATTTCTTAATTCATAATTTTTAAACAATTAAATTTTCTCCGTCCATTCGAGCGGACGGAGATGATGAACGACGAACGTCGTTCTCATCTCGCTCTTCCATAGAGCGAGTGTTAACAAATTTGTTAATACAAATTTTTAAACAATAAAAATTGTTTTCGTCCTTTTGAGCGGGCGAACATTACAAACGACAAACGTCGTTGGCAACTCGGTCTTCAACAGAGCGAGTTTATTAATTAACGTATTTGTTAATTAAAAATTTTAATAATTAATATTATCTCCGTCCATTTTGCGGACGGACTCACAGCGATGGACATCGCTGGCATCTCGTTCTTGAACAGAACGAGTTTATTAATTAACATATTTGTTAATTCATAATTTTTAAACAATTAAAATTTTCTCCGTCCATCCGAGCGGGCGGAGATGATGAACGACAAACGTCGTTCCCATCTCGCTCCTCCATAGAGCGAGTGTTAACAAATTTGTTAATACAAATTTTTAAACAATAAAAATTGTTTTCGTCCTTTTGAGCGGGCGAACATTACAAACGACAAACGTCGTTGGCAACTCGGTCTTCAACAGAGCGAGTTTATTAATTAACGTATTTGTTAATTAAAAATTCTTAATAATTAATATTATCTCCGTCCATTTTGCGGACGGACTCACAGCGATGGACATCGCTGGCATCTCGTTCTTGAACAGAACGAGTTTATTAATTAACATATTTGTTAATTCATAATTTTTAAACAATTAAAATTTTCTCCGTCCATCCGAGCGGGCGGAGATGATGAACGACAAACGTCGTTCCCATCTCGCTCTTCCATAGAGCGAGTGTTAACAAATTTGTTAATACAAATTTTTAAACAATAAAAATTGTTTTCGTCCTTTTGAGCGGGCGAACATTACAAACGACAAACGTCGTTGGCAACTCGGTCTTCAACAGAGCGAGTTTATTAATTAACCTATTTGTTAATTAAAAATTCTTAATAATTAATATTATCTCCGTCCATTTTGCGGACGGACTCACAGCGATGGACATCGCTGGCATCTCGTTCTTGAACAGAACGAGTTTATTAATTAACATATTTGTTAATTCATAATTTTTAAACAATTAAATTTTCTCCGTCCATTCGAGCGGACGGAGATGATGAACGACGAACGTCGTTCTCATCTCGCTCTTCCATAGAGCGAGTGTTAACAAATTTGTTAATACAAATTTTTAAACAATAAAAATTGTTTTCGTCCTTTTGAGCGGGCGAACATTACAAACGACAAACGTCGTTGGCAACTCGGTCTTCAACAGAGCGAGTTTATTAATTAACCTATTTGTTAATTAAAAATTCTTAATAATTAATATTATCTCCGTCCATTTTGCGGACGGACTCACAGCGATGGACATCGCTGGCATCTCGTTCTTGAACAGAACGAGTTTATTAATTAACATATTTGTTAATTCATAATTTTTAAACAATTAAAATTTCCCCGTCCATCCGAGCGGGCGGAGATGATGAACGACAAACGTCGTTCCCATCTCGCTCTTCCATAGAGCGAGTGTTAACAAATTTGTTAATACAAATTTTTAAACAATAAAAATTGTTTTCGTCCTTTTGAGCGGGCGAACATTACAAACGACAAACGTCGTTGGCAACTCGGTCTTCAACAGAGCGAGTTTATTAATTAACCTATTTGTGAATTAAAAATTCTTAATAATTAATATTATCTCCGTCCATTTTGCGGACGGACTCACAGCGATGGACATCGCTGGCATCTCGTTCTTGAACAGAACGAGTTTATTAATTAACATATTTGTTAATTCATAATTTTTAAACAATTAAATTTTCTCCGTCCATTCGAGCGGACGGAGATGATGAACGACGAACGTCGTTCTCATCTCGCTCTTCCATAGAGCGAGTGTTAACAAATTTGTTAATACAAATTTTTAAACAATAAAAATTGTTTTCGTCCTTTTGAGCGGGCGAACATTACAAACGACAAACGTCGTTGGCAACTCGGTCTTCAACAGAGCGAGTTTATTAATTAACCTATTTGTTAATTAAAAATTCTTAATAATTAATATTATCTCCGTCCATTTTGCGGACGGACTCACAGCGATGGACATCGCTGGCATCTCGTTCTTGAACAGAACGAGTTTATTAATTAACATATTTGTTAATTCATAATTTTTAAACAATTAAAATTTCCCCGTCCATCCGAGCGGGCGGAGATGATGAACGACAAACGTCGTTCCCATCTCGCTCTTCCATAGAGCGAGTGTTAACAAATTTGTTAATACAAATTTTTAAACAATAAAAATTGTTTTCGTCCTTTTGAGCGGGCGAACATTACAAACGACAAACGTCGTTGGCAACTCGGTCTTCAACAGAGCGAGTTTATTAATTAACCTATTTGTGAATTAAAAATTCTTAATAATTAATATTATCTCCGTCCATTTTGCGGACGGACTCACAGCGATGGACATCGCTGGCATCTCGTTCTTGAACAGAACGAGTTTATTAATTAACATATTTGTTAATTCATAATTTTTAAACAATTAAATTTTCTCCGTCCATTCGAGCAGACGGAGATGATGAACGACGAACGTCGTTCTCATCTCGCTCTTTCATAGAGCGAGTGTTAACAAATTTGTTAATAGAAATTTTTAAACAATAAACATTGTTTTCGTCTTTTTGAGCGGGCGAACATTACAAACGACAAACGTCGTTGGCAACTCGGTCTTCAACAGAGCGAGTTTATTAATTAACGTATTTGTTAATTAAAAATTCTTAATAATTAATATTATCTCCGTCCATTTTGCGGACGGACTCACAGCGATGGACATCGCTGGCATCTCGTTCTTGAACAGAACGAGTTTATTAATTAACATATTTGTTAATTCATAATTTTTAAACAATTAAAATTTTCTCCGTCCATCCGAGCGGGCGGAGATGATGAACGACAAACGTCGTTCCCATCTCGCTCTTCCATAGAGCGAGTGTTAACAAATTTGTTAATACAAATTTTTAAACAATAAAAATTGTTTTCGTCCTTTTGAGCGGGCGAACATTACAAACGACAAACGTCGTTGGCAACTCGGTCTTCAACAGAGCGAGTTTATTAATTAACGTATTTGTTAATTAAAAATTCTTAATAATTAATATTATCTCCGTCCATTTTGCGGACGGACTCACAGCGATGGACATCGCTGGCATCTCGTTCTTGAACAGAACGAGTTTATTAATTAACATATTTGTTAATTCATAATTTTTAAACAATTAAAATTTTCTCCGTCCATCCGAGCGGGCGGAGATGATGAACGACAAACGTCGATCCCATCTCGCTCTTCCATAGAGCGAGTGTTAACAAATTTGTTAATACAAATTTTTAAACAATAAAAATTGTTTTCGTCCTTTTGAGCGGGCGAACATTACAAACGACAAACGTCGTTGACAACTCGGTCTTCAACAGAGCGAGTTTATTAATTAGCGTATTTGTTAATTAAAAATTCTTAATAATTAATATTATCTCCGTCCATTTTGCGGACGGACTCACAGCGATGGACATCGCTGGCATCTCGTTCTTGAACAGAACGAGTTTATTAATTAACATATTTGTTAATTCATAATTTTTAAACAATTAAAATTTTCTCCGTCCATCCGAGCGGGCGGAGATGATCAACGACAAACGTCGTTCTCATCTCGCTCTTCCATAGAGCGAGTGTTAACAAATTTGTTAATACAAATTTTTAAACAATAAAAATTGTTTTCGTCCTTTTGAGCGGGCGAACATTACAAACGACAAACGTCGTTGGCAACTCGGTCTTCAACAGAGCGAGTTTATTAATTAACCTATTTGTTAATTAAAAATTCTTAATAATTAATATTATCTCCGTCCATTTTGCGGACGGACTCACAGCGATGGACATCGCTGGCATCTCGTTCTTGAAAAGAACGAGTTTATTAATTAACATATTTGTTAATTCATAATTTTTAAACAATTAAATTTTCTCCGTCCATTCGAGCGGACGGAGATGATGAACGACGAACGTCGTTCTCATCTCGCTCTTCCATAGAGCGAGTGTTAACAAATTTGTTAATACAAATTTTTAAATAATAAAAATTGTTTTCGTCCTTTTGAGCGGGCGAACATTACAAACGACAAACGTCGTTGGCAACTCGTTCTTCAACAGAGCGAGTTTATGAATTAGCGTATTTGTTAATTAAAAATTCTTAATAATTAATATTATCTCCGTCCATTTTGCGGACGGACTCACAGCGATGGACATCGCTGGCATCTCGTTCTTGAACAGAACGAGTTTATTAATTAACATATTTGTTAATTCATAATTTTTAAACAATTAAAATTTTCTCCGTCCATCCGAGCGGGCGGAGATGATGAACGACAAACGTCGTGCCCATCTCGCTCTTCCATAGAGCGAGTGTTAACAAATTTGTTAATACAAATTTTTAAACAATAAAAATTGTTTTCGTCCTTTTGAGCGGGCGAACATTACAAACGACAAACGTCGTTGGCAACTCGGTCTTCAACAGAGCGAGTTTATTAATTAACCTATTTGTTAATTAAAAATTCTTAATAATTAATATTATCTCCGTCCATTTTGCGGACGGACTCACAGCGATGGACATCGCTGGCATCTCGTTCTTGAACAGAACGAGTTTATTAATTAACATATTTGTTAATTCATAATTTTTAAACAATTAAATTTTCTCCGTCCATTCGAGCGGACGGAGATGATGAACGACGAACGTCGTTCTCATCTCGCTCTTCCATAGAGCGAGTGTTAACAAATTTGTTAATACAAATTTTTAAACAATACAAATCGTTTTCGTCCTTTTGAGCGGGCGAACATTACAAACGACAAACGTCGTTGGCAACTCGGTCTTCAACAGAGCGAGTTTATTAATTAACCTATTTGTTAATTAAAAATTCTTAATAATTAATATTATCTCCGTCCATTTTGCGGACGGACTCACAGCGATGGACATCGCTGGCATCTCGTTCTTGAACAGAACGAGTTTATTAATTAACATATTTGTTAATTCATAATTTTTAAACAATTAAATTTTCTCCGTCCATTCGAGCGGACGGAGATGATGAACGACGAACGTCGTTCTCATCTCGCTCTTCCATAGAGCGAGTGTTAACAAATTTGTTAATACAACTTTTTAAACAATAAAAATTGTTTTCGTCCTTTTCAGCGGGCGAACATTACAAACGACAAACGTCGTTGGCAACTCGGTCTTCAACAGAGCGAGTTTATTAATTAACCTATTTGTTAATTAAAAATTCTAAATAATTAATATTATCTCCGTCCATTTTGCGGACGGACTCACAGCGGTGGACATCGCTGGCATCTCGTTCTTGAACAGAACGAGTTTATTAATTAACATATTTGTTAATTCATAATTTTTAAACAATTAAATTTTCTCCGTCCATTCGAGCGGACGGAGATGATGAACGACGAACGTCGTTCTCATCTCGCTCTTCCATAGAGCGAGTGTTAACAAATTTGTTAATACAAATTTTTAAACAATAAAAATTGTTTTCGTCCTTTTGAGCGGGCGAACATTACAAACGACAAACGTCGTTGGCAACTCGGTCTTCAACAGAGCGAGTTTATTAATTAACCTATTTGTTAATTAAAAATTTTAATAATTAATATTATCTCCGTCCATTTTGCGGACGGACTCACAGCGATGGACATCGCTGGCATCTCGTTCTTGAACAGAACGAGTTTATTAATTAACATATTTGTTAATTCATAATTGTTAAACAATTAAAATTTTCTCCGTCCATCCGAGCGGGCGGAGATGATGAACGACAAACGTCGTTCCCATCTCGCTCTTCCATAGAGCGAGTGTTAACAAATTTGTTAATACAAATTTTTAAACAATAAAAATTGTTTTCGTCCTTTTGATCGGGTGAACATTACAAACGACAAACGTCGTTGGCAACTCGATCTTCAACAGAGCGAGTTTATTAATTAACCTATTTGTTAATTAAAAATTCTTAATAATTAATATTATCTCCGTCCATTTTGCGGACGGACTCACAGCGATGGACATCGCTGGCATCTCGTTCTTGAACAGAACGAGTTTATTAATTAACATATTTGTTAATTCATAATTTTTAAACAATTAAAATTTTCTCCGTCCGTCCGAGCGGGCGGAGATGATGAACGACAAACGTCGTTCCCATCTCGCTCTTCCATAGAGCGAGTGTTAACAAATTTGTTAATGCAAATTTTTAAACAATAAAAATTGTTTTCGTCCTTTTGAGCGGGCGAACATTACAAACGACAAACGTCGTTGGCAACTCGGTCTTCAACAGAGCGAGTTTATTAATTAACCTATTTGTTAATTAAAAATTCTTAATAATTAATATTATCTCCGTCCATTTTGCTGACGGACTCACAGCGATGGACATCGCTGGCATCTCGTTCTTGAACAGAACGAGTTTATTAATTAACATATTTGTTAATTCATAATTTTTAAACAATTCAATTTTCTCCGTCCATTCGAGCGGACGGAGATGATGAACGACGAACGTCGTTCTCATCTCGCTCTTCCATAGAGCGAGTGTTAACAAATTTGTTAATACAAATTTTTAAACAATAAACATTGTTTTCGTCCTTTTGAGCGGGCGAACATTACAAACGACAAACGTCGTTGGCAACTCGGTCTTCAACAGAGCGAGTTTATTAATTAACCTATTTGTTAATTAAAAATTCTTAATAATTAATATTATCGCCGTCCATTTTGCGGACGGACTCACAGCGATGGACATCGCTGGCATCTCGTTCTTGAACAGAACGAGTTTATTAATTAACATATTTCTTAATTCATAATTTTTAAACAATTAAATTTTCTCCGTCCATTCGAGCGGACGGAGATGATGAACGACGAACGTCGTTCTCATCTCGCTCTTCCATAGAGCGAGTGTTAACAAATTTGTTAATACAAATTTTTAAACAATAAAAATTGTTTTCGTCCTTTTGAGCGGGCGAACATTACAAACGACAAACGTCGTTGGCAACTCGGTCTTCAACAGAGCGAGTTTATTAATTAACCTATTTGTTAATTAAAAATTCTTAATAATTAATATTATCTCCGTCCATTTTGCGGACGGACTCACAGCGATGGACATCGCTGGCATCTCGTTCTTGAACAGAACGAGTTTATTAATTAACATATTTGTTAATTCATAATTTTTAAACAATTAAATTTTCTCCGTCCATTCGAGCGGACGGAGATGATGAACGACGAACGTCGTTCTCATCTCGCTCTTTCATAGAGCGAGTGTTAACAAATTTGTTAATACAAATTTTTAAACAATAAACATTGTTTTCGTCCTTTTGAGCGGGCGAACATTACAAACGACAAACGTCGTTGGCAACTCGGTCTTCAACAGAGCGAGTTTATTAATTAACCTATTTGTTAATTAAAAATTCTTAATAATTAATATTATCTCCGTCCATTTTGCGGACGGACTCACAGCGATGGACATCGCTGGCATCTCGTTCTTGAACAGAACGAGTTTATTAATTAACATATTTGTTAATTCATAATTTTTAAACAATTAAATTTTCTCCGTCCATTCGAGCGGACGGAGATGATGAACGACGAACGTCGTTCTCATTTCGCTCTTCCATAGAGCGAGTGTTAACAAATTTGTTAATACAAATTTTTAAACAATAAACATTGTTTTCGTCCTTTTGAGCGGGCGAACATTACAAACGACAAACGTCGTTGGCAACTCGGTCTTCAACAGAGCGAGTTTATTAATTAACCTATTTGTTAATTGAAAATTCTTAATAATTAATATTATCTCCGTCCATTTTGCGGACGGACTCACAGCGATGGACATCGCTGGCATCTCGTTCTTGAACAGAACGAGTTTATTAATTAACATATTTGTTAATTCATAATTTTTAAACAATTAAATTTTCTCCGTCCATTCGAGCGGACGGAGATGATGAACGACGAACGTCGTTCTCATCTCGCTCTTCCATAGAGCGAGTGTTAACAAATTTGTTAATACAAATTTTTAAACAATAAAAATTGTTTTCGTCCTTTTGAGCGGGCGAACATTACAAACGACAAACGTCGTTGGCAACTCGGTCTTCAACAGAGCGAGTTTATTAATTAACCTATTTGTTAATTAAAAATTCTTAATAATTAATATTATCTCCGTCCATTTTGCGGACGGACTCACAGCGATGGACATCGCTGGCATCTCGTTCTTGAACAGAACGAGTTTATTAATTAACATATTTGTTAATTCATAATTTTTAAACAATTAAATTTTCTCCGTCCATTCGAGCGGACGGAGATGATGAACAACGAACGTCGTTCTCATCTCGCTCTTTCATAGAGCGAGTGTTAACAAATTTGTTAATACAAATTTTTAAACAATAAACATTGTTTTCGTCCTTTTGAGCGGGCGAACATTACAAACGACAAACGTCGTTGGCAACTCGGTCTTCAACAGAGCGAGTTTATTAATTAACGTATTTGTTAATTAAAAATTCTTAATAATTAATATTATCTCCGTCCATTTTGCGGACGGACTCACAGCGATGGACATCGCTGGCATCTCGTTCTTGAACAGAACGAGTTTATTAATTAACATATTTGTTAATTCATAATTTTTAAACAATTAAAATTTTCTCCGTCCATCCGAGCGGGCGGAGATGATGAACGACAAACGTCGATCCCATCTCGCTCTTCCATAGAGCGAGTGTTAACAAATTTGTTAATACAAATTTTTAAACAATAAAAATTGTTTTCGTCCTTTTGAGCGGGCGAACATTACAAACGACAAACGTCGTTGACAACTCGGTCTTCAACAGAGCGAGTTTATTAATTAGCGTATTTGTTAATTAAAAATTCTTAATAATTAATATTATCTCCGTCCATTTTGCGGACGGACTCACAGCGATGGACATCGCTGGCATCTCGTTCTTGAACAGAACGAGTTTATTAATTAACATATTTGTTAATTCATAATTTTTAAACAATTAAAATTTTCTCCGTCCATCCGAGCGGGCGGAGATGATGAACGACAAACGTCGTTCCCATCTCGCTCTTCCATAGAGCGAGTGTTAACAAATTTGTTAATACAAATTTTTAAACAATAAAAATTGTTTTCGTCCTTTTGAGCGGGCGAACATTACAAACGACAAACGTCGTTGGCAACTCGGTCTTCAACAGAGCGAGTTTATTAATTAACCTATTTGTTAATTAAAAATTCTTAATAATTAATATTATCTCCGTCCATTTTGCGGACGGACTCACAGCGATGGACATCGCTGGCATCTCGTTCTTGAACAGAACGAGTTTATTAATTAACATATTTGTTAATTCATAATTTTTAAACAATTAAATTTTCTCCGTCCATTCGAGCGGACGGAGATGATGAACGACGAACGTCGTTCTCATCTCGCTCTTCCATAGAGCGAGTGTTGACAAATTTGTTAATTCAAATTTTTAAATAATAAAAATTGTTTTCGTCCTTTTGAGCGGGCGAACATTACAAACGACAAACGTCGTTGGCAACTCGGTCTTCAACAGAGCGAGTTTATTAATTAACGTATTTGTTAATTAAAAATTCTTAATAATTAATAGTATCTCCGTCCATTTTGCGGACGGACTCACAGCGATGGACATCGCTGGCATCTCGTTCTTGAACAGAACGAGTTTATTAATTAACATATTTGTTAATTCATAATTTTTAAACAATTAAAATTTTCTCCGTCCATCCGAGCGGGCGGAGATGATGAACGACAAACGTCGTTCCCATCTCGCTCTTCCATAGAGCGAGTGTTAACAAATTTGTTAATACAAATTTTTAAACAATAAAAATTGTTTTCGTCCTTTTGAGCGGGCGAACATTACAAACGACAAACGTCGTTGGCAACTCGGTCTTCAACAGAGCGAGTTTATTAATTAACGTATTTGTTAATTAAAAATTCTTAATAATTAATATTATCTCCGTCCATTTTGCGGACGGACTCACAGCGATGGACATCGCTGGCATCTCGTTCTTGAACAGAACGAGTTTATTAATTAACATATTTGTTAATTCATAATTTTTAAACAATTAAAATTTTCTCCGTCCATCCGAGCGGGCGGAGATGATGAACGACAAACGTCGTTCCCATCTCGCTCTTCCATAGAGCGAGTGTTAACAAATTTGTTAATACAAATTTTTAAACAATAAAAATTGTTTTCGTCCTTTTGAGCGGGCGAACATTACAAACGACAAACGTCGTTGGCAACTCGGTCTTCAACAGAGCGAGTTTATTAATTAACCTATTTGTTAATTAAAAATTCTTAATAATTAATATTATCTCCGTCCATTTTGCGGACGGACTCACAGCGATGGACATCGCTGGCATCTCGTTCTTGAACAGAACGAGTTTATTAATTAACATATTTGTTAATTCATAATTTTGAAACAATTCAATTTTCTCCGTCCATTCGAGCGGACGGAGATGATGAACGACGAACGTCGTTCTCATCTCGCTCTTCCATAGAGCGAGTGTTAACAAATTTGTTAATACAAATTTTTAAACAATAAACATTGTTTTCGTCCTTTTGAGCGGGCGAACATTACAAACGACAAACGTCGTTGGCAACTCGGTCTTCAACAGAGCGAGTTTATTAATTAACCTATTTGTTAATTAAAAATTCTTAATAATTAATATTATCTCCGTCCATTTTGCGGACGGACTCACAGCGATGGACATCGCTGGCATCTCGTTCTTGAACAGAACGAGTTTATTAATTAACATATTTGTTAATTCATAATTTTTAAACAATTAAAATTTTCTCCGTCCATCCGAGCGGGCGGAGATGATGAACGACAAACGTCGTTCCCATCTCGCTCTTCCATAGAGCGAGTGTTAACAAATTTGTTAATACAAATTTTTAAACAATAAAAATTGTTTTCGTCCTTTTCAGCGGGCGAACATTACAAACGACAAACGTCGTTGGCAACTCGGTCTTCAACAGAGCGAGTTTATTAATTAACGTATTTGTTAATTAAAAATTCTTAATAATTAATATTATCTCCGTCCATTTTGCGGACGGACTCACAGCGATGGACATCGCTGGCATCTCGTTCTTGAACAGAACGAGTTTATTAATTAACATATTTGTTAATTCATAATTTTTAAACAATTAAAATTTTCTCCGTCCATCCGAGCGGGCGGAGATGATGAACGACAAACGTCGTTCCCATCTCGCTCTTCCATAGAGCGAGTGTTAACAAATTTGTTAATACAAATTTTTAAACAATAAAAATTGTTTTCGTCCTTTTGAGCGGGCGAACATTACAAACGACAAACGTCATTGGCAACTCGGTCTTCAACAGAGCGAGTTTATTAATTAACCTATTTGTTAATTAAAAATTCTTAATAATTAATATTATCTCCGTCCATTTTGCGGACGGACTCACAGTGATGGACATCGCTGGCATCTCGTTCTTGAACAGAACGAGTTTATTAATTAATATATTTGTTAATTCATAATTTTTAAACAATTCAATTTTCTCCGTCCATTCGAGCGGACGGAGATGATGAACGACGAACGTCGTTCTCATCTCGCTCTTCCATAGAGCGAGTGTTAACAAATTTGTTAATACAAATTTTTAAACATTAAACATTGTTTTCGTCCTTTTGAGCGGGCGAACATTACAAACGACAAACGTCGTTGGCAACTCGGTCTTCAACAGAGCGAGTTTATTAATTAACCTATTTGTTAATTAAAAATTCTTAATAATTAATATTATCTCCGTCCATTTTGCGGACGGACTCACAGCGATGGACATCGCTGGCATCTCGTTCTTGAACAGAACGAGTTTATGAATTAACATATTTGTTAATTCATAATTTTTAAACAATTAAAATTTTCTCCGTCCATCCGAGCGGGCGGAGATGATGAACGACAAACGTCGTTCCCATCTCGCTCTTCCATAGAGCGAGTGTTAACAAATTTGTTAATACAAATTTTTAAACAATAAAAATTGTTTTCGTCCTTTTGAGCGGGCGAACATTACAAACGACAAACGTCGTTGGCAACTCGGTCTTCAACAGAGCGAGTTTATTAATTAACCTATTTGTTAATTAAAAATTCTTAATAATTAATATTATCTCCGTCCATTTTGCGGACGGACTCACAGCGATGGACATCGCTGGCATCTCGTTCTTGAACAGAACGAGTTTATTAATTAACATATTTGTTAATTCATAATTTTTAAACAATTAAATTTTCTCCGTCCATTCGAGCGGACGGAGATGATGCACGACGAACGTCGTTCTCATCTCGCTCTTCCATAGAGCGAGTGTTAACAAATTTGTTAATACAAATTTTTAAACAATAAAAATTGTTTTCGTCCTTTTGAGCGGGCGAACATTACAAACGACAAACGTCGTTGGCAACTCGGTCTTCAACAGAGCGAGTTTATTAATTAACCTATTTGTTAATTAAAAATTCTTAATAATTAATATTATCTCCGTCCATTTTGCGGACGGACTCACAGCGATGGACATCGCTGGCATCTCGTTCTTGAACAGAACGAGTTTATTAATTAACATATTTGTTAATTCATAATTTTGAAACAATTCAATTTTCTCCGTCCATTCGAGCGGACGGAGATGATGAACGACGAACGTCGTTCTCATCTCGCTCTTCCATAGAGCGAGTGTTAACAAATTTGTTAATACAAATTTTTAAACAATAAACATTGTTTTCGTCCTTTTGAGCGGGCGAACATTACAAACGACAAACGTCGTTGGCAACTCGGTCTTCAACAGAGCGAGTTTATTAATTAACGTATTTGTTAATTAAAAATTCTTAATAATTAATATTATCTCCGTCCATTTTGCGGACGGACTCACAGCGATGGACATCGCTGGCATCTCGTTCTTGAACAGAACGAGTTTATTAATTAACATATTTCTTAATTCATAATTTTTAAACAATTAAATTTTCTCCGTCCATTCGAGCGGACGGAGATGATGAACGACGAACGTCGTTCTCATCTCGCTCTTCCATAGAGCGAGTGTTAACAAATTTGTTAATACAAATTTTTAAACAATAAAAATTGTTTTCGTCCTTTTGAGCGGGCGAACATTACAAACGACAAACGTCGTTGGCAACTCGGTCTTCAACAGAGCGAGTTTATTAATTAACGTATTTGTTAATTAAAAATTTTAATAATTAATATTATCTCCGTCCATTTTGCGGACGGACTCACAGCGATGGACATCGCTGGCATCTCGTTCTTGAACAGAACGAGTTTATTAATTAACATATTTGTTAATTCATAATTTTTAAACAATTAAAATTTTCTCCGTCCATCCGAGCGGGCGGAGATGATGAACGACAAACGTCGTTCCCATCTCGCTCTTCCATAGAGCGAGTGTTAACAAATTTGTTAATACAAATTTTTAAACAATAAAAATTGTTTTCGTCCTTTTGAGCGGGCGAACATTACAAACGACAAACGTCGTTGGCAACTCGGTCTTCAACAGAGCGAGTTTATTAATTAACGTATTTGTTAATTAAAAATTCTTAATAATTAATATTATCTCCGTCCATTTTGCGGACGGACTCACAGCGATGGACATCGCTGGCATCTCGTTCTTGAACAGAACGAGTTTATTAATTAACATATTTGTTAATTCATAATTTTTAAACAATTAAATTTTCTCCGTCCATTCGAGCGGACGGAGATGATGAACGACGAACGTCGTTCTCATCTCGCTCTTCCATAGAGCGAGTGTTAACAAATTTGTTAATACAAATTTTTAAACAATAAAAATTGTTTTCGTCCTTTTGAGCGGGCGAACATTACAAACGACAAACGTCGTTGGCAACTCGGTCTTCAACACAGCGAGTTTATTAATTAACCTATTTGTTAATTAAAAATTCTTAATAATTAATATTATCTCCGTCCATTTTGCGGACGGACTCACAGCGATGGACATCGCTGGCATCTCGTTCTTGAACAGAACGAGTTTATTAATTAACATATTTCTTAATTCATAATTTTTAAACAATTAAATTTTCTCCGTCCATTCGAGCGGACGGAGATGATGAACGACGAACGTCGTTCTCATCTCGCTCTTCCATAGAGCGAGTGTTAACAAATTTGTTAATACAAATTTTTAAACAATAAAAATTGTTTTCGTCCTTTTGAGCGGGCGAACATTACAAACGACAAACGTCGTTGGCAACTCGGTCTTCAACAGAGCGAGTTTATTAATTAACGTATTTGTTAATTAAAAATTTTAATAATTAATATTATCTCCGTCCATTTTGCGGACGGACTCACAGCGATGGACATCGCTGGCATCTCGTTCTTGAACAGAACGAGTTTATTAATTAACATATTTGTTAATTCATAATTTTTAAACAATTAAAATTTTCTCCGTCCATCCGAGCGGGCGGAGATGATGAACGACAAACGTCGTTCCCATCTCGCTCCTCCATAGAGCGAGTGTTAACAAATTTGTTAATACAAATTTTTAAACAATAAAAATTGTTTTCGTCCTTTTGAGCGGGCGAACATTACAAACGACAAACGTCGTTGGCAACTCGGTCTTCAACAGAGCGAGTTTATTAATTAACGTATTTGTTAATTAAAAATTCTTAATAATTAATATTATCTCCGTCCATTTTGCGGACGGACTCACAGCGATGGACATCGCTGGCATCTCGTTCTTGAACAGAACGAGTTTATTAATTAACATATTTGTTAATTCATAATTTTTAAACAATTAAAATTTTCTCCGTCCATCCGAGCGGGCGGAGATGATGAACGACAAACGTCGTTCCCATCTCGCTCTTCCATAGAGCGAGTGTTAACAAATTTGTTAATACAAATTTTTAAACAATAAAAATTGTTTTCGTCCTTTTGAGCGGGCGAACATTACAAACGACAAACGTCGTTGGCAACTCGGTCTTCAACAGAGCGAGTTTATTAATTAACCTATTTGTTAATTAAAAATTCTTAATAATTAATATTATCTCCGTCCATTTTGCGGACGGACTCACAGCGATGGACATCGCTGGCATCTCGTTCTTGAACAGAACGAGTTTATTAATTAACATATTTGTTAATTCATAATTTTTAAACAATTAAATTTTCTCCGTCCATTCGAGCGGACGGAGATGATGAACGACGAACGTCGTTCTCATCTCGCTCTTCCATAGAGCGAGTGTTAACAAATTTGTTAATACAAATTTTTAAACAATAAAAATTGTTTTCGTCCTTTTGAGCGGGCGAACATTACAAACGACAAACGTCGTTGGCAACTCGGTCTTCAACAGAGCGAGTTTATTAATTAACCTATTTGTTAATTAAAAATTCTTAATAATTAATATTATCTCCGTCCATTTTGCGGACGGACTCACAGCGATGGACATCGCTGGCATCTCGTTCTTGAACAGAACGAGTTTATTAATTAACATATTTGTTAATTCATAATTTTTAAACAATTAAAATTTCCCCGTCCATCCGAGCGGGCGGAGATGATGAACGACAAACGTCGTTCCCATCTCGCTCTTCCATAGAGCGAGTGTTAACAAATTTGTTAATACAAATTTTTAAACAATAAAAATTGTTTTCGTCCTTTTGAGCGGGCGAACATTACAAACGACAAACGTCGTTGGCAACTCGGTCTTCAACAGAGCGAGTTTATTAATTAACCTATTTGTGAATTAAAAATTCTTAATAATTAATATTATCTCCGTCCATTTTGCGGACGGACTCACAGCGATGGACATCGCTGGCATCTCGTTCTTGAACAGAACGAGTTTATTAATTAACATATTTGTTAATTCATAATTTTTAAACAATTAAATTTTCTCCGTCCATTCGAGCGGACGGAGATGATGAACGACGAACGTCGTTCTCATCTCGCTCTTCCATAGAGCGAGTGTTAACAAATTTGTTAATACAAATTTTTAAACAATAAAAATTGTTTTCGTCCTTTTGAGCGGGCGAACATTACAAACGACAAACGTCGTTGGCAACTCGGTCTTCAACAGAGCGAGTTTATTAATTAACCTATTTGTTAATTAAAAATTCTTAATAATTAATATTATCTCCGTCCATTTTGCGGACGGACTCACAGCGATGGACATCGCTGGCATCTCGTTCTTGAACAGAACGAGTTTATTAATTAACATATTTGTTAATTCATAATTTTTAAACAATTAAAATTTCCCCGTCCATCCGAGCGGGCGGAGATGATGAACGACAAACGTCGTTCCCATCTCGCTCTTCCATAGAGCGAGTGTTAACAAATTTGTTAATACAAATTTTTAAACAATAAAAATTGTTTTCGTCCTTTTGAGCGGGCGAACATTACAAACGACAAACGTCGTTGGCAACTCGGTCTTCAACAGAGCGAGTTTATTAATTAACCTATTTGTGAATTAAAAATTCTTAATAATTAATATTATCTCCGTCCATTTTGCGGACGGACTCACAGCGATGGACATCGCTGGCATCTCGTTCTTGAACAGAACGAGTTTATTAATTAACATATTTGTTAATTCATAATTTTTAAACAATTAAATTTTCTCCGTCCATTCGAGCAGACGGAGATGATGAACGACGAACGTCGTTCTCATCTCGCTCTTTCATAGAGCGAGTGTTAACAAATTTGTTAATAGAAATTTTTAAACAATAAACATTGTTTTCGTCTTTTTGAGCGGGCGAACATTACAAACGACAAACGTCGTTGGCAACTCGGTCTTCAACAGAGCGAGTTTATTAATTAACGTATTTGTTAATTAAAAATTCTTAATAATTAATATTATCTCCGTCCATTTTGCGGACGGACTCACAGCGATGGACATCGCTGGCATCTCGTTCTTGAACAGAACGAGTTTATTAATTAACATATTTGTTAATTCATAATTTTTAAACAATTAAAATTTTCTCCGTCCATCCGAGCGGGCGGAGATGATGAACGACAAACGTCGTTCCCATCTCGCTCTTCCATAGAGCGAGTGTTAACAAATTTGTTAATACAAATTTTTAAACAATAAAAATTGTTTTCGTCCTTTTGAGCGGGCGAACATTACAAACGACAAACGTCGTTGGCAACTCGGTCTTCAACAGAGCGAGTTTATTAATTAACGTATTTGTTAATTAAAAATTCTTAATAATTAATATTATCTCCGTCCATTTTGCGGACGGACTCACAGCGATGGACATCGCTGGCATCTCGTTCTTGAACAGAACGAGTTTATTAATTAACATATTTGTTAATTCATAATTTTTAAACAATTAAAATTTTCTCCGTCCATCCGAGCGGGCGGAGATGATGAACGACAAACGTCGATCCCATCTCGCTCTTCCATAGAGCGAGTGTTAACAAATTTGTTAATACAAATTTTTAAACAATAAAAATTGTTTTCGTCCTTTTGAGCGGGCGAACATTACAAACGACAAACGTCGTTGACAACTCGGTCTTCAACAGAGCGAGTTTATTAATTAGCGTATTTGTTAATTAAAAATTCTTAATAATTAATATTATCTCCGTCCATTTTGCGGACGGACTCACAGCGATGGACATCGCTGGCATCTCGTTCTTGAACAGAACGAGTTTATTAATTAACATATTTGTTAATTCATAATTTTTAAACAATTAAAATTTTCTCCGTCCATCCGAGCGGGCGGAGATGATCAACGACAAACGTCGTTCTCATCTCGCTCTTCCATAGAGCGAGTGTTAACAAATTTGTTAATACAAATTTTTAAACAATAAAAATTGTTTTCGTCCTTTTGAGCGGGCGAACATTACAAACGACAAACGTCGTTGGCAACTCGGTCTTCAACAGAGCGAGTTTATTAATTAACCTATTTGTTAATTAAAAATTCTTAATAATTAATATTATCTCCGTCCATTTTGCGGACGGACTCACAGCGATGGACATCGCTGGCATCTCGTTCTTGAAAAGAACGAGTTTATTAATTAACATATTTGTTAATTCATAATTTTTAAACAATTAAATTTTCTCCGTCCATTCGAGCGGACGGAGATGATGAACGACGAACGTCGTTCTCATCTCGCTCTTCCATAGAGCGAGTGTTAACAAATTTGTTAATACAAATTTTTAAATAATAAAAATTGTTTTCGTCCTTTTGAGCGGGCGAACATTACAAACGACAAACGTCGTTGGCAACTCGTTCTTCAACAGAGCGAGTTTATGAATTAGCGTATTTGTTAATTAAAAATTCTTAATAATTAATATTATCTCCGTCCATTTTGCGGACGGACTCACAGCGATGGACATCGCTGGCATCTCGTTCTTGAACAGAACGAGTTTATTAATTAACATATTTGTTAATTCATAATTTTTAAACAATTAAAATTTTCTCCGTCCATCCGAGCGGGCGGAGATGATGAACGACAAACGTCGTGCCCATCTCGCTCTTCCATAGAGCGAGTGTTAACAAATTTGTTAATACAAATTTTTAAACAATAAAAATTGTTTTCGTCCTTTTGAGCGGGCGAACATTACAAACGACAAACGTCGTTGGCAACTCGGTCTTCAACAGAGCGAGTTTATTAATTAACCTATTTGTTAATTAAAAATTCTTAATAATTAATATTATCTCCGTCCATTTTGCGGACGGACTCACAGCGATGGACATCGCTGGCATCTCGTTCTTGAACAGAACGAGTTTATTAATTAACATATTTGTTAATTCATAATTTTTAAACAATTAAATTTTCTCCGTCCATTCGAGCGGACGGAGATGATGAACGACGAACGTCGTTCTCATCTCGCTCTTCCATAGAGCGAGTGTTAACAAATTTGTTAATACAAATTTTTAAACAATACAAATCGTTTTCGTCCTTTTGAGCGGGCGAACATTACAAACGACAAACGTCGTTGGCAACTCGGTCTTCAACAGAGCGAGTTTATTAATTAACCTATTTGTTAATTAAAAATTCTTAATAATTAATATTATCTCCGTCCATTTTGCGGACGGACTCACAGCGATGGACATCGCTGGCATCTCGTTCTTGAACAGAACGAGTTTATTAATTAACATATTTGTTAATTCATAATTTTTAAACAATTAAATTTTCTCCGTCCATTCGAGCGGACGGAGATGATGAACGACGAACGTCGTTCTCATCTCGCTCTTCCATAGAGCGAGTGTTAACAAATTTGTTAATACAACTTTTTAAACAATAAAAATTGTTTTCGTCCTTTTCAGCGGGCGAACATTACAAACGACAAACGTCGTTGGCAACTCGGTCTTCAACAGAGCGAGTTTATTAATTAACCTATTTGTTAATTAAAAATTCTAAATAATTAATATTATCTCCGTCCATTTTGCGGACGGACTCACAGCGGTGGACATCGCTGGCATCTCGTTCTTGAACAGAACGAGTTTATTAATTAACATATTTGTTAATTCATAATTTTTAAACAATTAAATTTTCTCCGTCCATTCGAGCGGACGGAGATGATGAACGACGAACGTCGTTCTCATCTCGCTCTTCCATAGAGCGAGTGTTAACAAATTTGTTAATACAAATTTTTAAACAATAAAAATTGTTTTCGTCCTTTTGAGCGGGCGAACATTACAAACGACAAACGTCGTTGGCAACTCGGTCTTCAACAGAGCGAGTTTATTAATTAACCTATTTGTTAATTAAAAATTTTAATAATTAATATTATCTCCGTCCATTTTGCGGACGGACTCACAGCGATGGACATCGCTGGCATCTCGTTCTTGAACAGAACGAGTTTATTAATTAACATATTTGTTAATTCATAATTGTTAAACAATTAAAATTTTCTCCGTCCATCCGAGCGGGCGGAGATGATGAACGACAAACGTCGTTCCCATCTCGCTCTTCCATAGAGCGAGTGTTAACAAATTTGTTAATACAAATTTTTAAACAATAAAAATTGTTTTCGTCCTTTTGATCGGGTGAACATTACAAACGACAAACGTCGTTGGCAACTCGATCTTCAACAGAGCGAGTTTATTAATTAACCTATTTGTTAATTAAAAATTCTTAATAATTAATATTATCTCCGTCCATTTTGCGGACGGACTCACAGCGATGGACATCGCTGGCATCTCGTTCTTGAACAGAACGAGTTTATTAATTAACATATTTGTTAATTCATAATTTTTAAACAATTAAAATTTTCTCCGTCCGTCCGAGCGGGCGGAGATGATGAACGACAAACGTCGTTCCCATCTCGCTCTTCCATAGAGCGAGTGTTAACAAATTTGTTAATGCAAATTTTTAAACAATAAAAATTGTTTTCGTCCTTTTGAGCGGGCGAACATTACAAACGACAAACGTCGTTGGCAACTCGGTCTTCAACAGAGCGAGTTTATTAATTAACCTATTTGTTAATTAAAAATTCTTAATAATTAATATTATCTCCGTCCATTTTGCTGACGGACTCACAGCGATGGACATCGCTGGCATCTCGTTCTTGAACAGAACGAGTTTATTAATTAACATATTTGTTAATTCATAATTTTTAAACAATTCAATTTTCTCCGTCCATTCGAGCGGACGGAGATGATGAACGACGAACGTCGTTCTCATCTCGCTCTTCCATAGAGCGAGTGTTAACAAATTTGTTAATACAAATTTTTAAACAATAAACATTGTTTTCGTCCTTTTGAGCGGGCGAACATTACAAACGACAAACGTCGTTGGCAACTCGGTCTTCAACAGAGCGAGTTTATTAATTAACCTATTTGTTAATTAAAAATTCTTAATAATTAATATTATCGCCGTCCATTTTGCGGACGGACTCACAGCGATGGACATCGCTGGCATCTCGTTCTTGAACAGAACGAGTTTATTAATTAACATATTTCTTAATTCATAATTTTTAAACAATTAAATTTTCTCCGTCCATTCGAGCGGACGGAGATGATGAACGACGAACGTCGTTCTCATCTCGCTCTTCCATAGAGCGAGTGTTAACAAATTTGTTAATACAAATTTTTAAACAATAAAAATTGTTTTCGTCCTTTTGAGCGGGCGAACATTACAAACGACAAACGTCGTTGGCAACTCGGTCTTCAACAGAGCGAGTTTATTAATTAACCTATTTGTTAATTAAAAATTCTTAATAATTAATATTATCTCCGTCCATTTTGCGGACGGACTCACAGCGATGGACATCGCTGGCATCTCGTTCTTGAACAGAACGAGTTTATTAATTAACATATTTGTTAATTCATAATTTTTAAACAATTAAATTTTCTCCGTCCATTCGAGCGGACGGAGATGATGAACGACGAACGTCGTTCTCATCTCGCTCTTTCATAGAGCGAGTGTTAACAAATTTGTTAATACAAATTTTTAAACAATAAACATTGTTTTCGTCCTTTTGAGCGGGCGAACATTACAAACGACAAACGTCGTTGGCAACTCGGTCTTCAACAGAGCGAGTTTATTAATTAACCTATTTGTTAATTAAAAATTCTTAATAATTAATATTATCTCCGTCCATTTTGCGGACGGACTCACAGCGATGGACATCGCTGGCATCTCGTTCTTGAACAGAACGAGTTTATTAATTAACATATTTGTTAATTCATAATTTTTAAACAATTAAATTTTCTCCGTCCATTCGAGCGGACGGAGATGATGAACGACGAACGTCGTTCTCATTTCGCTCTTCCATAGAGCGAGTGTTAACAAATTTGTTAATACAAATTTTTAAACAATAAACATTGTTTTCGTCCTTTTGAGCGGGCGAACATTACAAACGACAAACGTCGTTGGCAACTCGGTCTTCAACAGAGCGAGTTTATTAATTAACCTATTTGTTAATTGAAAATTCTTAATAATTAATATTATCTCCGTCCATTTTGCGGACGGACTCACAGCGATGGACATCGCTGGCATCTCGTTCTTGAACAGAACGAGTTTATTAATTAACATATTTGTTAATTCATAATTTTTAAACAATTAAATTTTCTCCGTCCATTCGAGCGGACGGAGATGATGAACGACGAACGTCGTTCTCATCTCGCTCTTCCATAGAGCGAGTGTTAACAAATTTGTTAATACAAATTTTTAAACAATAAAAATTGTTTTCGTCCTTTTGAGCGGGCGAACATTACAAACGACAAACGTCGTTGGCAACTCGGTCTTCAACAGAGCGAGTTTATTAATTAACCTATTTGTTAATTAAAAATTCTTAATAATTAATATTATCTCCGTCCATTTTGCGGACGGACTCACAGCGATGGACATCGCTGGCATCTCGTTCTTGAACAGAACGAGTTTATTAATTAACATATTTGTTAATTCATAATTTTTAAACAATTAAATTTTCTCCGTCCATTCGAGCGGACGGAGATGATGAACAACGAACGTCGTTCTCATCTCGCTCTTTCATAGAGCGAGTGTTAACAAATTTGTTAATACAAATTTTTAAACAATAAACATTGTTTTCGTCCTTTTGAGCGGGCGAACATTACAAACGACAAACGTCGTTGGCAACTCGGTCTTCAACAGAGCGAGTTTATTAATTAACGTATTTGTTAATTAAAAATTCTTAATAATTAATATTATCTCCGTCCATTTTGCGGACGGACTCACAGCGATGGACATCGCTGGCATCTCGTTCTTGAACAGAACGAGTTTATTAATTAACATATTTGTTAATTCATAATTTTTAAACAATTAAAATTTTCTCCGTCCATCCGAGCGGGCGGAGATGATGAACGACAAACGTCGATCCCATCTCGCTCTTCCATAGAGCGAGTGTTAACAAATTTGTTAATACAAATTTTTAAACAATAAAAATTGTTTTCGTCCTTTTGAGCGGGCGAACATTACAAACGACAAACGTCGTTGACAACTCGGTCTTCAACAGAGCGAGTTTATTAATTAGCGTATTTGTTAATTAAAAATTCTTAATAATTAATATTATCTCCGTCCATTTTGCGGACGGACTCACAGCGATGGACATCGCTGGCATCTCGTTCTTGAACAGAACGAGTTTATTAATTAACATATTTGTTAATTCATAATTTTTAAACAATTAAAATTTTCTCCGTCCATCCGAGCGGGCGGAGATGATGAACGACAAACGTCGTTCCCATCTCGCTCTTCCATAGAGCGAGTGTTAACAAATTTGTTAATACAAATTTTTAAACAATAAAAATTGTTTTCGTCCTTTTGAGCGGGCGAACATTACAAACGACAAACGTCGTTGGCAACTCGGTCTTCAACAGAGCGAGTTTATTAATTAACCTATTTGTTAATTAAAAATTCTTAATAATTAATATTATCTCCGTCCATTTTGCGGACGGACTCACAGCGATGGACATCGCTGGCATCTCGTTCTTGAACAGAACGAGTTTATTAATTAACATATTTGTTAATTCATAATTTTTAAACAATTAAATTTTCTCCGTCCATTCGAGCGGACGGAGATGATGAACGACGAACGTCGTTCTCATCTCGCTCTTCCATAGAGCGAGTGTTGACAAATTTGTTAATTCAAATTTTTAAATAATAAAAATTGTTTTCGTCCTTTTGAGCGGGCGAACATTACAAACGACAAACGTCGTTGGCAACTCGGTCTTCAACAGAGCGAGTTTATTAATTAACGTATTTGTTAATTAAAAATTCTTAATAATTAATAGTATCTCCGTCCATTTTGCGGACGGACTCACAGCGATGGACATCGCTGGCATCTCGTTCTTGAACAGAACGAGTTTATTAATTAACATATTTGTTAATTCATAATTTTTAAACAATTAAAATTTTCTCCGTCCATCCGAGCGGGCGGAGATGATGAACGACAAACGTCGTTCCCATCTCGCTCTTCCATAGAGCGAGTGTTAACAAATTTGTTAATACAAATTTTTAAACAATAAAAATTGTTTTCGTCCTTTTGAGCGGGCGAACATTACAAACGACAAACGTCGTTGGCAACTCGGTCTTCAACAGAGCGAGTTTATTAATTAACGTATTTGTTAATTAAAAATTCTTAATAATTAATATTATCTCCGTCCATTTTGCGGACGGACTCACAGCGATGGACATCGCTGGCATCTCGTTCTTGAACAGAACGAGTTTATTAATTAACATATTTGTTAATTCATAATTTTTAAACAATTAAAATTTTCTCCGTCCATCCGAGCGGGCGGAGATGATGAACGACAAACGTCGTTCCCATCTCGCTCTTCCATAGAGCGAGTGTTAACAAATTTGTTAATACAAATTTTTAAACAATAAAAATTGTTTTCGTCCTTTTGAGCGGGCGAACATTACAAACGACAAACGTCGTTGGCAACTCGGTCTTCAACAGAGCGAGTTTATTAATTAACCTATTTGTTAATTAAAAATTCTTAATAATTAATATTATCTCCGTCCATTTTGCGGACGGACTCACAGCGATGGACATCGCTGGCATCTCGTTCTTGAACAGAACGAGTTTATTAATTAACATATTTGTTAATTCATAATTTTGAAACAATTCAATTTTCTCCGTCCATTCGAGCGGACGGAGATGATGAACGACGAACGTCGTTCTCATCTCGCTCTTCCATAGAGCGAGTGTTAACAAATTTGTTAATACAAATTTTTAAACAATAAACATTGTTTTCGTCCTTTTGAGCGGGCGAACATTACAAACGACAAACGTCGTTGGCAACTCGGTCTTCAACAGAGCGAGTTTATTAATTAACCTATTTGTTAATTAAAAATTCTTAATAATTAATATTATCTCCGTCCATTTTGCGGACGGACTCACAGCGATGGACATCGCTGGCATCTCGTTCTTGAACAGAACGAGTTTATTAATTAACATATTTGTTAATTCATAATTTTTAAACAATTAAAATTTTCTCCGTCCATCCGAGCGGGCGGAGATGATGAACGACAAACGTCGTTCCCATCTCGCTCTTCCATAGAGCGAGTGTTAACAAATTTGTTAATACAAATTTTTAAACAATAAAAATTGTTTTCGTCCTTTTCAGCGGGCGAACATTACAAACGACAAACGTCGTTGGCAACTCGGTCTTCAACAGAGCGAGTTTATTAATTAACGTATTTGTTAATTAAAAATTCTTAATAATTAATATTATCTCCGTCCATTTTGCGGACGGACTCACAGCGATGGACATCGCTGGCATCTCGTTCTTGAACAGAACGAGTTTATTAATTAACATATTTGTTAATTCATAATTTTTAAACAATTAAAATTTTCTCCGTCCATCCGAGCGGGCGGAGATGATGAACGACAAACGTCGTTCCCATCTCGCTCTTCCATAGAGCGAGTGTTAACAAATTTGTTAATACAAATTTTTAAACAATAAAAATTGTTTTCGTCCTTTTGAGCGGGCGAACATTACAAACGACAAACGTCATTGGCAACTCGGTCTTCAACAGAGCGAGTTTATTAATTAACCTATTTGTTAATTAAAAATTCTTAATAATTAATATTATCTCCGTCCATTTTGCGGACGGACTCACAGTGATGGACATCGCTGGCATCTCGTTCTTGAACAGAACGAGTTTATTAATTAATATATTTGTTAATTCATAATTTTTAAACAATTCAATTTTCTCCGTCCATTCGAGCGGACGGAGATGATGAACGACGAACGTCGTTCTCATCTCGCTCTTCCATAGAGCGAGTGTTAACAAATTTGTTAATACAAATTTTTAAACATTAAACATTGTTTTCGTCCTTTTGAGCGGGCGAACATTACAAACGACAAACGTCGTTGGCAACTCGGTCTTCAACAGAGCGAGTTTATTAATTAACCTATTTGTTAATTAAAAATTCTTAATAATTAATATTATCTCCGTCCATTTTGCGGACGGACTCACAGCGATGGACATCGCTGGCATCTCGTTCTTGAACAGAACGAGTTTATGAATTAACATATTTGTTAATTCATAATTTTTAAACAATTAAAATTTTCTCCGTCCATCCGAGCGGGCGGAGATGATGAACGACAAACGTCGTTCCCATCTCGCTCTTCCATAGAGCGAGTGTTAACAAATTTGTTAATACAAATTTTTAAACAATAAAAATTGTTTTCGTCCTTTTGAGCGGGCGAACATTACAAACGACAAACGTCGTTGGCAACTCGGTCTTCAACAGAGCGAGTTTATTAATTAACCTATTTGTTAATTAAAAATTCTTAATAATTAATATTATCTCCGTCCATTTTGCGGACGGACTCACAGCGATGGACATCGCTGGCATCTCGTTCTTGAACAGAACGAGTTTATTAATTAACATATTTGTTAATTCATAATTTTTAAACAATTAAATTTTCTCCGTCCATTCGAGCGGACGGAGATGATGCACGACGAACGTCGTTCTCATCTCGCTCTTCCATAGAGCGAGTGTTAACAAATTTGTTAATACAAATTTTTAAACAATAAAAATTGTTTTCGTCCTTTTGAGCGGGCGAACATTACAAACGACAAACGTCGTTGGCAACTCGGTCTTCAACAGAGCGAGTTTATTAATTAACCTATTTGTTAATTAAAAATTCTTAATAATTAATATTATCTCCGTCCATTTTGCGGACGGACTCACAGCGATGGACATCGCTGGCATCTCGTTCTTGAACAGAACGAGTTTATTAATTAACATATTTGTTAATTCATAATTTTGAAACAATTCAATTTTCTCCGTCCATTCGAGCGGACGGAGATGATGAACGACGAACGTCGTTCTCATCTCGCTCTTCCATAGAGCGAGTGTTAACAAATTTGTTAATACAAATTTTTAAACAATAAACATTGTTTTCGTCCTTTTGAGCGGGCGAACATTACAAACGACAAACGTCGTTGGCAACTCGGTCTTCAACAGAGCGAGTTTATTAATTAACGTATTTGTTAATTAAAAATTCTTAATAATTAATATTATCTCCGTCCATTTTGCGGACGGACTCACAGCGATGGACATCGCTGGCATCTCGTTCTTGAACAGAACGAGTTTATTAATTAACATATTTGTTAATTCATAATTTTTAAACAATTAAATTTTCTCCGTCCATTCGAGCGGACGGAGATGATGAACGACGAACGTCGTTCTCATCTCGCTCTTCCATAGAGCGAGTGTTAACAAATTTGTTAATACAAATTTTTAAACAATAAAAATTGTTTTCGTCCTTTTGAGCGGGCGAACATTACAAACGACAAACGTCGTTGGCAACTCGGTCTTCAACAGAGCGAGTTTATTAATTAACGTATTTGTTAATTAAAAATTCTTAATAATTAATATTATCTCCGTCCATTTTGCGGACGGACTCACAGCGATGGACATCGCTGGCATCTCGTTCTTGAACAGAACGAGTTTATTAATTAACATATTTGTTAATTCATAATTTTTAAACAATTAAAATTTTCTCCGTCCATCCTAGCGGGCGGAGATGATGAACGACAAACGTCGTTCCCATCTCGCTCTTCCATAGAGCGAGTGTTAACAAATTTGTTAATACAAATTTTTAAACAATAAAAATTGTTTTCGTCCTTTTGAGCGGGCGAACATTACAAACGACAAACGTCGTTGGCAACTCGGTCTTCAACAGAGCGAGTTTATTAATTAACGTATTTGTTAATTAAAAATTCTTAATAATTAATATTATCTCCGTCCATTTTGCGGACGGACTCACAGCGATGGACATCGCTGGCATCTCGTTCTTGAACAGAACGAGTTTATTAATTAACATATTTGTTAATTCATAATTTTTAAACAATTAAAATTTTCTCCGTCCATCCGAGCGGGCGGAGATGATGAACGACAAACGTCGATCCCATCTCGCTCTTCCATAGAGCGAGTGTTAACAAATTTGTTAATACAAATTTTTAAACAATAAAAATTGTTTTCGTCCTTTTGAGCGGGCGAACATTACAAACGACAAACGTCGTTGACAACTCGGTCTTCAACAGAGCGAGTTTATGAATTAGCGTATTTGTTAATTAAAAATTCTTAATAATTAATATTATCTCCGTCCATTTTGCGGACGGACTCACAGCGATGGACATCGCTGGCATCTCGTTCTTGAACAGAACGAGTTTATTAATTAACATATTTGTTAATTCATAATTTTTAAACAATTAAAATTTTCTCCGTCCATCCGAGCGGGCGGAGATGATGAACGACAAACGTCGTGCCCATCTCGCTCTTCCATAGAGCGAGTGTTAACAAATTTGTTAATACAAATTTTTAAACAATAAAAATTGTTTTCGTCCTTTTGAGCGGGCGAACATTACAAACGACAAACGTCGTTGGCAACTCGGTCTTCAACAGAGCGAGTTTATTAATTAACCTATTTGTTAATTAAAAATTCTTAATAATTAATATTATCTCCGTCCATTTTGCGGACGGACTCACAGCGATGGACATCGCTGGCATCTCGTTCTTGAACAGAACGAGTTTATTAATTAACATATTTGTTAATTCATAATTTTTAAACAATTAAAATTTTCTCCGTCCATCCGAGCGGGCGGAGATGATGAACGACAAACGTCGTTCCCATCTCGCTCTTCCATAGAGCGAGTGTTAACAAATTTGTTAATACAAATTTTTAAACAATAAAAATTGTTTTCGTCCTTTTGAGCGGGCGAACATTACAAACGACAAACGTCGTTGGCAACTCGGTCTTCAACAGAGCGAGTTTATTAATTAACCTATTTGTTAATTAAAAATTCTTAATAATTAATATTATCTCCGTCCATTTTGCGGACGGACTCACAGCGATGGACATCGCTGGCATCTCGTTCTTGAACAGAACGAGTTTATTAATTAACATATTTGTTAATTCATAATTTTGAAACAATTCAATTTTCTCCGTCCATTCGAGCGGACGGAGATGATGAACGACGAACGTCGTTCTCATCTCGCTCTTCCATAGAGCGAGTGTTAACAAATTTGTTAATACAAATTTTTAAACAATAAAAATTGTTTTCGTCCTTTTGAGCGGGCGAACATTACAAACGACAAACGTCGTTGGCAACTCGGTCTTCAACAGAGCGAGTTTATTAATTAACCTATTTGTTAATTAAAAATTCTTAATAATTAATATTATCTCCGTCCATTTTGCGGACGGACTCACAGCGATGGACATCGCTGGCATCTCGTTCTTGAACAGAACGAGTTTATTAATTAACATATTTGTTAATTCATAATTTTTAAACAATTAAATTTTCTCCGTCCATTCGAGCGGACGGAGATGATGAACAACGAACGTCGTTCTCATCTCGCTCTTTCATAGAGCGAGTGTTAACAAATTTGTTAATACAAATTTTTAAACAATAAACATTGTTTTCGTCTTTTTGAGCGGGCGAACATTACAAACGACAAACGTCGTTGGCAACTCGGTCTTCAACAGAGCGAGTTTATTAATTAACGTATTTGTTAATTAAAAATTCTTAATAATTAATATTATCTCCGTCCGCTTTGCGGACGGACTCACAGCGATGGACATCGCTGGCATCTCGTTCTTGAACAGAACGAGTTTATTAATTAACATATTTGTTAATTCATAATTTTTAAACAATTAAAATTTTCTCCGTCCATCCGAGCGGGCGGAGATGATGAACGACAAACGTCGTTCCCATCTCGCTCTTTCATAGAGCGAGTGTTAACAAATTTGTTAATACAAATTTTTAAACAATAAACATTGTTTTCGTCTTTTTGAGCGGGCGAACATTACAAACGACAAACGTCGTTGGCAACTCGGTCTTCAACAGAGCGAGTTTATTAATTAACGTATTTGTTAATTAAAAATTCTTAATAATTAATATTATCTCCGTCCGCTTTGCGGACGGACTCACAGCGATGGACATCGCTGGCATCTCGTTCTTGAACAGAACGAGTTTATTAATTAACATATTTGTTAATTCATAATTTTTAAACAATTAAAATTTTCTCCGTCCATCCGAGCGGGCGGAGATGATGAACGACAAACGTCGTTCCCATCTCGCTCTTCCATAGAGCGAGTGTTAACAAATTTGTTAATACAAATTTTTAAACAATAAAAATTGTTTTCGTCCTTTTGAGCGGGCGAACATTACAAACGACAAACGTCGTTGGCAACTCGGTCTTCAACAGAGCGAGTTTATTAATTAACGTATTTGTTAATTAAAAATTCTTAATAATTAATATTATCTCCGTCCATTTTGCGGACGGACTCACAGCGATGGACATCGCTGGCATCTCGTTCTTGAACAGAACGAGTTTATTAATTAACATATTTGTTAATTCATAATTTTTAAACAATTAAAATTTTCTCCGTCCATCCGAGCGGGCGGAGATGATGAACGACAAACGTCGATCCCATCTCGCTCTTCCATAGAGCGAGTGTTAACAAATTTGTTAATACAAATTTTTAAACAATAAAAATTGTTTTCGTCCTTTTGAGCGGGCGAACATTACAAACGACAAACGTCGTTGACAACTCGGTCTTCAACAGAGCGAGTTTATTAATTAGCGTATTTGTTAATTAAAAATTCTTAATAATTAATATTATCTCCGTCCATTTTGCGGACGGACTCACAGCGATGGACATCGCTGGCATCTCGTTCTTGAACAGAACGAGTTTATTAATTAACATATTTGTTAATTCATAATTTTTAAACAATTAAAATTTTCTCCGTCCATCCGAGCGGGCGGAGATGATGAACGACAAACGTCGTTCCCATCTCGCTCTTCCATAGAGCGAGTGTTAACAAATTTGTTAATACAAATTTTTAAACAATAAAAATTGTTTTCGTCCTTTTGAGCGGGCGAACATTACAAACGACAAACGTCGTTGGCAACTCGGTCTTCAACAGAGCGAGTTTATTAATTAACCTATTTGTTAATTAAAAATTCTTAATAATTAATATTATCTCCGTCCATTTTGCGGACGGACTCACAGCGATGGACATCGCTGGCATCTCGTTCTTGAACAGAACGAGTTTATTAATTAACATATTTGTTAATTCATAATTTTTAAACAATTAAAATTTTCTCCGTCCATCCGAGCGGGCGGAGATGATGAACGACAAACGTCGTTCCCATCTCGCTCCTCCATAGAGCGAGTGTTAACAAATTTGTTAATACAAATTTTTAAACAATAAAAATTGTTTTCGTCCTTTTGAGCGGGCGAACATTACAAACGACAAACGTCGTTGGCAACTCGGTCTTCAACAGAGCGAGTTTATTAATTAACGTATTTGTTAATTAAAAATTCTTAATAATTAATATTATCTCCGTCCATTTTGCGGACGGACTCACAGCGATGGACATCGCTGGCATCTCGTTCTTGAACAGAACGAGTTTATTAATTAACATATTTGTTAATTCATAATTTTTAAACAATTAAAATTTTCTCCGTCCATCCGAGCGGGCGGAGATGATGAACGACAAACGTCGTTCCCATCTCGCTCTTCCATAGAGCGAGTGTTAACAAATTTGTTAATACAAATTTTTAAACAATAAAAATTGTTTTCGTCCTTTTGAGCGGGCGAACATTACAAACGACAAACGTCGTTGGCAACTCGGTCTTCAACAGAGCGAGTTTATTAATTAACCTATTTGTTAATTAAAAATTCTTAATAATTAATATTATCTCCGTCCATTTTGCGGACGGACTCACAGCGATGGACATCGCTGGCATCTCGTTCTTGAACAGAACGAGTTTATTAATTAACATATTTGTTAATTCATAATTTTTAAACAATTAAATTTTCTCCGTCCATTCGAGCGGACGGAGATGATGAACGACGAACGTCGTTCTCATCTCGCTCTTCCATAGAGCGAGTGTTAACAAATTTGTTAATACAAATTTTTAAACAATAAAAATTGTTTTCGTCCTTTTGAGCGGGCGAACATTACAAACGACAAACGTCGTTGGCAACTCGGTCTTCAACAGAGCGAGTTTATTAATTAACCTATTTGTTAATTAAAAATTCTTAATAATTAATATTATCTCCGTCCATTTTGCGGACGGACTCACAGCGATGGACATCGC
Source organism: Netelia melanura (assembly GCA_964007305.1). Classification (NCBI taxonomy): domain Eukaryota; kingdom Metazoa; phylum Arthropoda; class Insecta; order Hymenoptera; family Ichneumonidae; genus Netelia; species Netelia melanura. The sequence continues at coordinate 23,577,820 of OZ023258.1, forward strand.
TGGCATCTCGTTCTTGAACAGAACGAGTTTATTAATTAACATATTTGTTAATTCATAATTTTTAAACAATTAAAATTTCCCCGTCCATCCGAGCGGGCGGAGATGATGAACGACAAACGTCGTTCCCATCTCGCTCTTCCATAGAGCGAGTGTTAACAAATTTGTTAATACAAATTTTTAAACAATAAAAATTGTTTTCGTCCTTTTGAGCGGGCGAACATTACAAACGACAAACGTCGTTGGCAACTCGGTCTTCAACAGAGCGAGTTTATTAATTAACCTATTTGTGAATTAAAAATTCTTAATAATTAATATTATCTCCGTCCATTTTGCGGACGGACTCACAGCGATGGACATCGCTGGCATCTCGTTCTTGAACAGAACGAGTTTATTAATTAACATATTTGTTAATTCATAATTTTTAAACAATTAAATTTTCTCCGTCCATTCGAGCAGACGGAGATGATGAACGACGAACGTCGTTCTCATCTCGCTCTTTCATAGAGCGAGTGTTAACAAATTTGTTAATAGAAATTTTTAAACAATAAACATTGTTTTCGCCTTTTTGAGCGGGCGAACATTACAAACGACAAACGTCGTTGGCAACTCGGTCTTCAACAGAGCGAGTTTATTAATTAACGTATTTGTTAATTAAAAATTCTTAATAATTAATATTATCTCCGTCCATTTTGCGGACGGACTCACAGCGATGGACATCGCTGGCATCTCGTTCTTGAACAGAACGAGTTTATTAATTAACATATTTGTTAATTCATAATTTTTAAACAATTAAAATTTTCTCCGTCCATCCGAGCGGGCGGAGATGATGAACGACAAACGTCGTTCCCATCTCGCTCTTCCATAGAGCGAGTGTTAACAAATTTGTTAATACAAATTTTTAAACAATAAAAATTGTTTTCGTCCTTTTGAGCGGGCGAACATTACAAACGACAAACGTCGTTGGCAACTCGGTCTTCAACAGAGCGAGTTTATTAATTAACGTATTTGTTAATTAAAAATTCTTAATAATTAATATTATCTCCGTCCATTTTACGGACGGACTCACAGCGATGGACATCGCTGGCATCTCGTTCTTGAACAGAACGAGTTTATTAATTAACATATTTGTTAATTCATAATTTTTAAACAATTAAAATTTTCTCCGTCCATCCGAGCGGGCGGAGATGATGAACGACAAACGTCGATCCCATCTCGCTCTTCCATAGAGCGAGTGTTAACAAATTTGTTAATACAAATTTTTAAACAATAAAAATTGTTTTCGTCCTTTTGAGCGGGCGAACATTACAAACGACAAACGTCGTTGGCAACTCGGTCTTCAACAGAGCGAGTTTATTAATTAACCTATTTGTTAATTAAAAATTCTTAATAATTAATATTATCTCCGTCCATTTTGCGGACGGACTCACAGCGATGGACATCGCTGGCATCTCGTTCTTGAACAGAACGAGTTTATTAATTAACATATTTGTTAATTCATAATTTTTAAACAATTAAAATTTCCCCGTCCATCCGAGCGGGCGGAGATGATGAACGACAAACGTCGTTCCCATCTCGCTCTTCCATAGAGCGAGTGTTAACAAATTTGTTAATACAAATTTTTAAACAATAAAAATTGTTTTCGTCCTTTTGAGCGGGCGAACATTACAAACGACAAACGTCGTTGGCAACTCGGTCTTCAACAGAGCGAGTTTATTAATTAACCTATTTGTGAATTAAAAATTCTTAATAATTAATATTATCTCCGTCCATTTTGCGGACGGACTCACAGCGATGGACATCGCTGGCATCTCGTTCTTGAACAGAACGAGTTTATTAATTAACATATTTGTTAATTCATAATTTTTAAACAATTAAATTTTCTCCGTCCATTCGAGCAGACGGAGATGATGAACGACGAACGTCGTTCTCATCTCGCTCTTTCATAGAGCGAGTGTTAACAAATTTGTTAATAGAAATTTTTAAACAATAAACATTGTTTTCGCCTTTTTGAGCGGGCGAACATTACAAACGACAAACGTCGTTGGCAACTCGGTCTTCAACAGAGCGAGTTTATTAATTAACGTATTTGTTAATTAAAAATTCTTAATAATTAATATTATCTCCGTCCATTTTGCGGACGGACTCACAGCGATGGACATCGCTGGCATCTCGTTCTTGAACAGAACGAGTTTATTAATTAACATATTTGTTAATTCATAATTTTTAAACAATTAAAATTTTCTCCGTCCATCCGAGCGGGCGGAGATGATGAACGACAAACGTCGTTCCCATCTCGCTCTTCCATAGAGCGAGTGTTAACAAATTTGTTAATACAAATTTTTAAACAATAAAAATTGTTTTCGTCCTTTTGAGCGGGCGAACATTACAAACGACAAACGTCGTTGGCAACTCGGTCTTCAACAGAGCGAGTTTATTAATTAACGTATTTGTTAATTAAAAATTCTTAATAATTAATATTATCTCCGTCCATTTTACGGACGGACTCACAGCGATGGACATCGCTGGCATCTCGTTCTTGAACAGAACGAGTTTATTAATTAACATATTTGTTAATTCATAATTTTTAAACAATTAAAATTTTCTCCGTCCATCCGAGCGGGCGGAGATGATGAACGACAAACGTCGTTCTCATCTCGCTCTTCCATAGAGCGAGTGTTAACAAATTTGTTAATACAAATTTTTAAACAATAAAAATTGTTTTCGTCCTTTTGAGCGGGCGAACATTACAAACGACAAACGTCGTTGGCAACTCGGTCTTCAACAGAGCGAGTTTATTAATTAACCTATTTGTTAATTAAAAATTCTTAATAATTAATATTATCTCCGTCCATTTTGCGGACGGACTCACAGCGATGGACATCGCTGGCATCTCGTTCTTGAAAAGAACGAGTTTATTAATTAACATATTTGTTAATTCATAATTTTTAAACAATTAAATTTTCTCCGTCCATTCGAGCGGACGGAGATGATGAACGACGAACGTCGTTCTCATCTCGCTCTTCCATAGAGCGAGTGTTAACAAATTTGTTAATACAAATTTTTAAATAATAAAAATTGTTTTCGTCCTTTTGAGCGGGCGAACATTACAAACGACAAACGTCGTTGGCAACTCGGTCTTCAACAGAGCGAGTTTATTAATTAACCTATTTGTTAATTAAAAATTCTTAATAATTAATATTATCTCCGTCCATTTTGCGGACGGACTCACAGCGATGGACATCGCTGGCATCTCGTTCTTGAACAGAACGAGTTTATTAATTAACATATTTGTTAATTCATAATTTTTAAACAATTAAATTTTCTCCGTCCATTCGAGCGGACGGAGATGATGAACGACGAACGTCGTTCTCATCTCGCTCTTCCATAGAGCGAGTGTTAACAAATTTGTTAATACAAATTTTTAAACAATACAAATTGTTTTCGTCCTTTTGAGCGGGCGAACATTACAAACGACAAACGTCGTTGGCAACTCGGTCTTCAACAGAGCGAGTTTATTAATTAACCTATTTGTTAATTAAAAATTCTTAATAATTAATATTATCTCCGTCCATTTTGCGGACGGACTCACAGCGATGGACATCGCTGGCATCTCGTTCTTGAACAGAACGAGTTTATTAATTAACATATTTGTTAATTCATAATTTTTAAACAATTAAATTTTCTCCGTCCATTCGAGCGGACGGAGATGATGAACGACGAACGTCGTTCTCATCTCGCTCTTCCATAGAGCGAGTGTTAACAAATTTGTTAATACAAATTTTTAAACAATAAAAATTGTTTTTGTCCTTTTGAGCGGGCGAACATTACAAACGACAAACGTCGTTGGCAACTCGGTCTTCAACAGAGCGAGTTTATTAATTAACCTAGTTGTTAATTAAAAATTCTTAATAATTAATATTATCCCCGTCCATTTTGCGGACGGACTCACAGCGATGGACATCGCTGGCATCTCGTTCTTGAACAGAACGAGTTTATTAATTAACATATTTGTTAATTCATAACTTTTAAACAATTAAATTTTCTCCGTCCATTCGAGCGGACGGAGATGATGAACAACGAACGTCGTTCTCATCTCGCTCTTTCATAGAGCGAGTGTTAACAAATTTGTTAATACAAATTTTTAAACAATAAACATTGTTTTCGTCCTTTTGAGCGGGCGAACATTACAAACGACAAACGTCGTTGGCAACTCGGTCTTCAACAGAGCGAGTTTATTAATTAACCTATTTGTTAATTAAAAATTCTTAATAATTAATATTATCTCCGTCCATTTTGCGGACGGACTCACAGCGATGGACATCGCTGGCATCTCGTTCTTGAACAGAACGAGTTTATTAATTAACATATTTGTTAATTCATAATTTTTAAACAATTACATTTTCTCCGTCCATTCGAGCGGACGGAGATGATGAACGACGAACGTCGTTCTCATCTCGCTCTTCCATAGAGCGAGTGTTAACAAATTTGTTAATACAAATTTTTAAACAATAAAAATTGTTTTCGTCCTTTTGAGCGGGCGAACATTACAAACGACAAACGTCGTTGGCAACTCGGTCTTCAACAGAGCGAGTTTATTAATTAACGTATTTGTTAATTAAAAATTCTTAATAATTAATATTATCTCCGTCCATTTTGCGGACGGACTCACAGCGATGGACATCGCTGGCATCTCGTTCTTGAACAGAACGAGTTTATTAATTAACATATTTGTTAATTCATAATTTTTAAACAATTAAAATTTTCTCCGTCCATCCGAGCGGGCGGAGATGATGAACGACAAACGTCGTTCCCATCTCGCTCTTCCATAGAGCGAGTGTTAACAAATTTGTTAATACAAATTTTTAAACAATAAAAATTGTTTTCGTCCTTTTGAGCGGGCGAACATTACAAACGACAAACGTCGTTGGCAACTCGGTCTTCAACAGAGCGAGTTTATTAATTAACGTATTTGTTAATTAAAAATTCTTAATAATTAATATTATCTCCGTCCATTTTGCGGACGGACTCACAGCGATGGACATCGCTGGCATCTCGTTCTTGAACAGAACGAGTTTATTAATTAACATATTTGTTAATTCATAATTTTTAAACAATTAAAATTTTCTCCGTCCATCCGAGCGGGCGGAGATGATGAACGACAAACGTCGATCCCATCTCGCTCTTCCATAGAGCGAGTGTTAACAAATTTGTTAATACAAATTTTTAAACAATAAAAATTGTTTTCGTCCTTTTGAGCGGGCGAACATTACAAACGACAAACGTCGTTGACAACTCGGTCTTCAACAGAGCGAGTTTATGAATTAGCGTATTTGTTAATTAAAAATTCTTAATAATTAATATTATCTCCGTCCATTTTGCGGACGGACTCACAGCGATGGACATCGCTGGCATCTCGTTCTTGAACAGAACGAGTTTATTAATTAACATATTTGTTAATTCATAATTTTTAAACAATTAAAATTTTCTCCGTCCATCCGAGCGGGCGGAGATGATGAACGACAAACGTCGTGCCCATCTCGCTCTTCCATAGCGCGAGTGTTAACAAATTTGTTAATACAAATTTTTAAACAATAAAAATTGTTTTCGTCCTTTTGAGCGGGCGAACATTACAAACGACAAACGTCGTTGGCAACTCGGTCTTCAACAGAGCGAGTTTATTAATTAACCTATTTGTTAATTAAAAATTCTTAATAATTAATATTATCTCCGTCCATTTTGCGGACGGACTCACAGCGATGGACATCGCTGGCATCTCGTTCTTGAACAGAACGAGTTTATTAATTAACATATTTGTTAATTCATAATTTTTAAACAATTAAATTTTCTCCGTCCATTCGAGCGGACGGAGATGATGAACGACGAACGTCGTTCTCATCTCGCTCTTCCATAGAGCGAGTGTTAACAAATTTGTTAATACAAATTTTTAAACAATACAAATCGTTTTCGTCCTTTTGAGCGGGCGAACATTACAAACGACAAACGTCGTTGGCAACTCGGTCTTCAACAGAGCGAGTTTATTAATTAACCTATTTGTTAATTAAAAATTCTTAATAATTAATATTATCTCCGTCCATTTTGCGGACGGACTCACAGCGATGGACATCGCTGGCATCTCGTTCTTGAACAGAACGAGTTTATTAATTAACATATTTGTTAATTCATAATTTTTAAACAATTAAAATTTTCTCCGTCCATCCGAGCGGGCGGAGATGATGAACGACAAACGTCGTTCCCATCTCGCTCTTCCACAGAGCGAGTGTTAACAAATTTGTTAATACAAATTTTTAAACAATAAAAATTGTTTTCGTCCTTTTGAGCGGGCGAACATTACAAACGACAAACGTCGTTGGCAACTCGGTCTTCAACAGAGCGAGTTTATTAATTAACCTATTTGTTAATTAAAAATTCTTAATAATTAATATTATCTCCGTCCATTTTGCGGACGGACTCACAGCGATGGACATCGCTGGCATCTCGTTCTTGAACAGAACGAGTTTATTAATTAACATATTTGTTAATTCATAATTTTTAAACAATTAAATTTTCTCCGTCCATTCGAGCGGACGGAGATGATGAACGACGAACGTCGTTCTCATCTCGCTCTTCCATAGAGCGAGTGTTAACAAATTTGTTAATACAAATTTTTAAACAATACAAATTGTTTTCGTCCTTTTGAGCGGGCGAACATTACAAACGACAAACGTCGTTGGCAACTCGGTCTTCAACAGAGCGAGTTTATTAATTAACCTATTTGTTAATTAAAAATTCTTAATAATTAATATTATCTCCGTCCATTTTGCGGACGGACTCACAGCGATGGACATCGCTGGCATCTCGTTCTTGAACAGAACGAGTTTATTAATTAACATATTTGTTAATTCATAATTTTTAAACAATTAAATTTTCTCCGTCCATTCGAGCGGACGGAGATGATGAACGACGAACGTCGTTCTCATCTCGCTCTTCCATAGAGCGAGTGTTAACAAATTTGTTAATACAAATTTTTAAACAATAAAAATTGTTTTTGTCCTTTTGAGCGGGCGAACATTACAAACGACAAACGTCGTTGGCAACTCGGTCTTCAACAGAGCGAGTTTATTAATTAACCTATTTGTTAATTAAAAATTCTTAATAATTAATATTATCCCCGTCCATTTTGCGGACGGACTCACAGCGATGGACATCGCTGGCATCTCGTTCTTGAACAGAACGAGTTTATTAATTAACATATTTGTTAATTCATAACTTTTAAACAATTAAATTTTCTCCGTCCATTCGAGCGGACGGAGATGATGAACAACGAACGTCGTTCTCATCTCGCTCTTTCATAGAGCGAGTGTTAACAAATTTGTTAATACAAATTTTTAAACAATAAACATTGTTTTCGTCCTTTTGAGCGGGCGAACATTACAAACGACAAACGTCGTTGGCAACTCGGTCTTCAACAGAGCGAGTTTATTAATTAACCTATTTGTTAATTAAAAATTCTTAATAATTAATATTATCTCCGTCCATTTTGCGGACGGACTCACAGCGATGGACATCGCTGGCATCTCGTTCTTGAACAGAACGAGTTTATTAATTAACATATTTGTTAATTCATAATTTTTAAACAATTAAATTTTCTCCGTCCATTCGAGCGGACGGAGATGATGAACGACGAACGTCGTTCTCATCTCGCTCTTCCATAGAGCGAGTGTTAACAAATTTGTTAATACAAATTTTTAAACAATAAAAATTGTTTTCGTCCTTTTGAGCGGGCGAACATTACAAACGACAAACGTCGTTGGCAACTCGGTCTTCAACAGAGCGAGTTTATTAATTAACGTATTTGTTAATTAAAAATTCTTAATAATTAATATTATCTCCGTCCATTTTGCGGACGGACTCACAGCGATGGACATCGCTGGCATCTCGTTCTTGAACAGAACGAGTTTATTAATTAACATATTTGTTAATTCATAATTTTTAAACAATTAAAATTTTCTCCGTCCATCCTAGCGGGCGGAGATGATGAACGACAAACGTCGTTCCCATCTCGCTCTTCCATAGAGCGAGTGTTAACAAATTTGTTAATACAAATTTTTAAACAATAAAAATTGTTTTCGTCCTTTTGAGCGGGCGAACATTACAAACGACAAACGTCGTTGGCAACTCGGTCTTCAACAGAGCGAGTTTATTAATTAACGTATTTGTTAATTAAAAATTCTTAATAATTAATATTATCTCCGTCCATTTTGCGGACGGACTCACAGCGATGGACATCGCTGGCATCTCGTTCTTGAACAGAACGAGTTTATTAATTAACATATTTGTTAATTCATAATTTTTAAACAATTAAAATTTTCTCCGTCCATCCGAGCGGGCGGAGATGATGAACGACAAACGTCGATCCCATCTCGCTCTTCCATAGAGCGAGTGTTAACAAATTTGTTAATACAAATTTTTAAACAATAAAAATTGTTTTCGTCCTTTTGAGCGGGCGAACATTACAAACGACAAACGTCGTTGACAACTCGGTCTTCAACAGAGCGAGTTTATGAATTAGCGTATTTGTTAATTAAAAATTCTTAATAATTAATATTATCTCCGTCCATTTTGCGGACGGACTCACAGCGATGGACATCGCTGGCATCTCGTTCTTGAACAGAACGAGTTTATTAATTAACATATTTGTTAATTCATAATTTTTAAACAATTAAAATTTTCTCCGTCCATCCGAGCGGGCGGAGATGATGAACGACAAACGTCGTGCCCATCTCGCTCTTCCATAGAGCGAGTGTTAACAAATTTGTTAATACAAATTTTTAAACAATAAAAATTGTTTTCGTCCTTTTGAGCGGGCGAACATTACAAACGACAAACGTCGTTGGCAACTCGGTCTTCAACAGAGCGAGTTTATTAATTAACCTATTTGTTAATTAAAAATTCTTAATAATTAATATTATCTCCGTCCATTTTGCGGACGGACTCACAGCGATGGACATCGCTGGCATCTCGTTCTTGAACAGAACGAGTTTATTAATTAACATATTTGTTAATTCATAATTTTTAAACAATTAAAATTTTCTCCGTCCATCCGAGCGGGCGGAGATGATGAACGACAAACGTCGTTCCCATCTCGCTCTTCCATAGAGCGAGTGTTAACAAATTTGTTAATACAAATTTTTAAACAATAAAAATTGTTTTCGTCCTTTTGAGCGGGCGAACATTACAAACGACAAACGTCGTTGGCAACTCGGTCTTCAACAGAGCGAGTTTATTAATTAACCTATTTGTTAATTAAAAATTCTTAATAATTAATATTATCTCCGTCCATTTTGCGGACGGACTCACAGCGATGGACATCGCTGGCATCTCGTTCTTGAACAGAACGAGTTTATTAATTAACATATTTGTTAATTCATAATTTTGAAACAATTCAATTTTCTCCGTCCATTCGAGCGGACGGAGATGATGAACGACGAACGTCGTTCTCATCTCGCTCTTCCATAGAGCGAGTGTTAACAAATTTGTTAATACAAATTTTTAAACAATAAACATTGTTTTCGTCCTTTTGAGCGGGCGAACATTACAAACGACAAACGTCGTTGGCAACTCGGTCTTCAACAGAGCGAGTTTATTAATTAACCTATTTGTTAATTAAAAATTCTTAATAATTAATATTATCTCCGTCCATTTTGCGGACGGACTCACAGCGATGGACATCGCTGGCATCTCGTTCTTGAACAGAACGAGTTTATTAATTAACATATTTGTTAATTCATAATTTTTAAACAATTAAAATTTTCTCCGTCCATCCGAGCGGGCGGAGATGATGAACGACAAACGTCGTTCCCATCTCGCTCTTCCATAGAGCGAGTGTTAACAAATTTGTTAATACAAATTTTTAAACAATAAAAATTGTTTTCGTCCTTTTGAGCGGGCGAACATTACAAACGACAAACGTCGTTGGCAACTCGGTCTTCAACAGAGCGAGTTTATTAATTAACGTATTTGTTAATTAAAAATTCTTAATAATTAATATTATCTCCGTCCATTTTGCGGACGGACTCACAGCGATGGACATCGCTGGCATCTCGTTCTTGAACAGAACGAGTTTATTAATTAACATATTTGTTAATTCATAATTTTTAAACAATTAAAATTTTCTCCGTCCATCCGAGCGGGCGGAGATGATGAACGACAAACGTCGTTCCCATCTCGCTCTTCCATAGAGCGAGTGTTAACAAATTTGTTAATACAAATTTTTAAACAATAAAAATTGTTTTTGTCCTTTTGAGCGGGCGAACATTACAAACGACAAACGTCATTGGCAACTCGGTCTTCAACAGAGCGAGTTTATTAATTAACCTATTTGTTAATTAAAAATTCTTAATAATTAATATTATCTCCGTCCATTTTGCGGACGGACTCACAGTGATGGACATCGCTGGCATCTCGTTCTTGAACAGAACGAGTTTATTAATTAATATATTTGTTAATTCATAATTTTTAAACAATTCAATTTTCTCCGTCCATTCGAGCGGACGGAGATGATGAACGACGAACGTCGTTCTCATCTCGCTCTTCCATAGAGCGAGTGTTAACAAATTTGTTAATACAAATTTTTAAACATTAAACATTGTTTTCGTCCTTTTGAGCGGGCGAACATTACAAACGACAAACGTCGTTGGCAACTCGGTCTTCAACAGAGCGAGTTTATTAATTAACCTATTTGTTAATTAAAAATTCTTAATAATTAATATTATCTCCGTCCATTTTGCGGACGGACTCACAGCGATGGACATCGCTGGCATCTCGTTCTTGAACAGAACGAGTTTATTAATTAACATATTTGTTAATTCATAATTTTTAAACAATTAAAATTTTCTCCGTCCATCCGAGCGGGCGGAGATGATGAACGACAAACGTCGTTCCCATCTCGCTCTTCCATAGAGCGAGTGTTAACAAATTTGTTAATACAAATTTTTAAAAAATAAAAATTGTTTTCGTCCTTTTGAGCGGGCAAACATTACAAACGACAAACGTCGTTGGCAACTCGGTCTTCAACAGAGCGAGTTTATTAATTAACGTATTTGTTAATTAAAAATTCTTAATAATTAATATTATCTCCGTCCATTTTGCGGACGGACTCACAGCGATGGATTTCGCTGGCATCTCGTTCTTGAACAGAACGAGTTTATTAATTAACATATTTGTTAATTCATAATTTTTAAACAATAAAAATTTTCTCCGTCCATCCGAGCGGACGGAGATGATGAACGACAAACGTCGATCCCATCTCGCTCTTCCATAGAGCGAGTGTTAACAAATTTGTTAATACAAATTTTTAAACAATAAAAATTGTTTTCGTCCTTTTGAGCGGGCGAACATTACAAACGACAAACGTCGTTGACAACTCGGTCTTCAACAGAGCGAGTTTATTAATTAGCGTATTTGTTAATTAAAAATTCTTAATAATTAATATCATCTCCGTCCATTTTGCGGACGGACTCACAGCGATGGACATCGCTGGCATCTCGTTCTTGAACATAACGAGTTTATTAATTAACATATTTGTTAATTCATAATTTTTAAACAATTAAAATTTTCTCCGTCCATCCGAGCGGGCGGAGATGATGAACGACAAACGTCGTTCCCATCTCGCTCTTCCATAGAGCGAGTGTTAACAAATTTGTTAATACAAATTTTTAAACAATAAAAATAGTTTTCGTCCTTTTGAGCGGGCGAACATTACAAACGACAAACGTCGTTGGCAACTCGGTCTTCAACAGAGCGAGTTTATTAATTAACCTATTTGTTAATTAAAAATTCTTAATAATTAATATTAACTCCGTCCATTTTGCGGACGGACTCACAGCGATGGACATCGCTGGCATCTCGTTCTTGAACAGAACGAGTTTATTAATTAACATATTTGTTAATTCATAATTTTTAAACAATTCAATTTTCTCCGTCCATTCGAGCGGACGGAGATGATGAACGACGAACGTCGTTCTCATCTCGCTCTTTCATAGAGCGAGTGTTAACAAATTTGTTAATACAAATTTTTAAACAATAAACATTGTTTTCGTCCTTTTGAGCGGGCGAACATTACAAACGACAAACGTCGTTGGCAACTCGGTCTTCAACAGAGCGAGTTTATTAATTAACCTATTTGTTAATTAAAAATTCTTAATAATTAATATTATCTCCGTCCATTTTGCGGACGGACTCACAGCGATGGACATCGCTGGCATCTCGTTCTTGAACAGAACGAGTTTATTAATTAACATACTTGTTAATTCATAATTTTTAAACAATTAAATTTTCTCCGTCCATTCGAGCGAACGGAGATGATGAACGACGAACGTCGTTCTCATCTCGCTCTTCCATAGAGCGAGTGTTAACAAATTTGTTAATACAAATTTTTAAACAATAAAAATTGTTTTCGTCCTTTTGAGCGGGCGAACATTACAAACGACAAACGTCGTTGGCAACTCGGTCTTCAACAGAGCGAGTTTATTAATTAACCTATTTGTTAATTAAAAATTCTTAATAATTAATATTATCTCCGTCCATTTTGCGGACGGACTCACAGCGATGGACATCGCTGGCATCTCGTTCTTGAACAGAACGAGTTTATTAATTAACATATTTGTTAATTCATAATTTTGAAACAATTCAATTTTCTCCGTCCATTCGAGCGGACGGAGATGATGAACGACGAACGTCGTTCTCATCTCGCTCTTCCATAGAGCGAGTGTTAACAAATTTGTTAATACAAATTTTGAAACAATAAAAATTGTTTTCGTCCTTTTGAGCGGGCGAACATTACAAACGACAAACGTCGTTGGCAACTCGGTCTTCAACAGAGCGAGTTTATTAATTAACCTATTTGTTAATTAAAAATTCTTAATAATTAATATTATCTCCGTCCATTTTGCGGGCGGACTCACAGCGATGGACATCGCTGGCATCTCGTTCTTGAACAGAACGAGTTTATTAATTAACATATTTCTTAATTCATAATTTTTAAACAATTAAAGTTTTCTCCGTCCATCCGAGCGGGCGGAGATGATGGACGACAAACGTCGTTCCCATCTCGCTCTTCCATAGAGCGAGTGTTAACAAATTTGTTAATACAAATTTTTAAACAATAAAAATTGTTTTCGTCCTTTTGAGCGGGCGAACATTACAAACGACAAACGTCGTTGGCAACTCGGTCTTCAACAGAGCGAGTTTATTAATTAACGTATTTGTTAATTAAAAATTCTTAATAATTAATATTATCTCCGTCCATTTTGCGGACGGACTCACAGCGATGGACATCGCTGGCATCTCGTTCTTGAACAGAACGAGTTTATTAATTAACATATTTGTTAATTCATAATTTTTAAACAATTAAAATTTTCTCCGTCCATCCGAGCGGGCGGAGATGATGAACGACAAACGTCGATCCCATCTCGCTCTTCCATAGAGCGAGTGTTAACAAATTTGTTAATACAAATTTTTAAACAATAAAAATTGTTTTCGTCCTTTTGAGCGGGCGCACATTACAAACGACAAACGTCGTTGACAACTCGGTCTTCAACAGAGCGAGTTTATTAATTAGCGTATTTGTTAATTAAAAATTCTTAATAATTAATATTATCTCCGTCCATTTTGCGGACGGACTCACAGCGATGGACATCGCTGGCATCTCGTTCTTGAACAGAACGAGTTTATTAATTAACATATTTGTTAATTCATAATTTTTAAACAATTAAAATTTTCTCCGTCCATCCGAGCGGGCGGAGATGATGAACGACAAACGTCGTTCCCATCTCGCTCTTCCATAGAGCGAGTGTTAACAAATTTGTTAATACAAATTTTTAAACAATACAAATTGTTTTCGTCCTTTTGAGCGGGCGAACATTACAAACGACAAACGTCGTTGGCAACTCGGTCTTCAACAGAGCGAGTTTATTAATTAACCTATTTGTTAATTAAAAATTCTTAATAATTAATATTATCTCCGTCCATTTTCCGGACGGACTCACAGCGATGGACATCGCTGGCATCTCGTTCTTGAACAGAACGAGTTTATTAATTAACATATTTGTTAATTCATAATTTTTAAACAATTAAATTTTCTCCGTCCATTCGAGCGGACGGAGATGATGAACGACGAACGTCGTTCTCATCTCGCTCTTTCATAGAGCGAGTGTTAACAAATTTGTTAATACAAATTTTTAAACAATAAACATTGTTTTCGTCCTTTTGAGCGGGCGAACATTACAAACGACAAACGTCGTTGGCAACTCGGTCTTCAACAGAGCGAGTTTATTAATTAACCTATTTGTTAATTAAAAATTCTTAATAATTAATATTATCTCCGTCCATTTTGCGGACGGACTCACAGCGATGGACATCGCTGGCATCTCGTTCTTGAACAGAACGAGTTTATTAATTAACATATTTGTTAATTCATATTTTTTAAACAATTAAATTTTCTCCGTCCATTCGAGCGGACGGAGATGATGAACGACGAACGTCGTTCTCATCTCGCTCTTCCATAGAGCGAGTGTTAACAAATTTGTTAATACACATTTTTAAACAATAAAAGTTGTTTTCGTCCTTTTGAGCGGGCGAACATTACAAACGACAAACGTCGTTGGCAACTCGGTCTTCAACAGAGCGAGTTTATTAATTAACCTATTTGTTAATTGAAAATTCTTAATAATTAATATTATCTCCGTCCATTTTGCGGACGGACTCACAGCGATGGACATCGCTCGCATCTCGTTCTTGAACAGAACGAGTTTATTAATTAACATATTTGTTAATTCATAATTTTTAAACAATTAAAATTTTCTCCGTCCATCCGAGCGGGCGGAGATGATGAACGACAAACGTCGTTCCCATCTCGCTCTTCCATAGAGCGAGTGTTAACAAATTTGTTAATACAAATTTTTAAACAATACAAATTGTTTTCGTCCTTTTGAGCGGGCGAACATTACAAACGACAAACGTCGTTGGCAACTCGGTCTTCAACAGAGCGAGTTTATTAATTAACCTATTTGTTAATTAAAAATTCTTAATAATTAATATTATCTCCGTCCATTTTCCGGACGGACTCACAGCGATGGACATCGCTGGCATCTCGTTCTTGAACAGAACGAGTTTATTAATTAACATATTTGTTAATTCATAATTTTTAAACAATTAAATTTTCTCCGTCCATTCGAGCGGACGGAGATGATGAACGACGAACGTCGTTCTCATCTCGCTCTTTCATAGAGCGAGTGTTAACAAATTTGTTAATACAAATTTTTAAACAATAAACATTGTTTTCGTCCTTTTGAGCGGGCGAACATTACAAACGACAAACGTCGTTGGCAACTCGGTCTTCAACAGAGCGAGTTTATTAATTAACCTATTTGTTAATTAAAAATTCTTAATAATTAATATTATCTCCGTCCATTTTGCGGACGGACTCACAGCGATGGACATCGCTGGCATCTCGTTCTTGAACAGAACGAGTTTATTAATTAACATATTTGTTAATTCATAGTTTTTAAACAATTAAATTTTCTCCGTCCATTCGAGCGGACGGAGATGATGAACGACGAACGTCGTTCTCATCTCGCTCTTCCATAGAGCGAGTGTTAACAAATTTGTTAATACACATTTTTAAACAATAAAAGTTGTTTTCGTCCTTTTGAGCGGGCGAACATTACAAACGACAAACGTCGTTGGCAACTCGGTCTTCAACAGAGCGAGTTTATTAATTAACCTATTTGTTAATTGAAAATTCTTAATAATTAATATTATCTCCGTCCATTTTGCGGACGGACTCACAGCGATGGACATCGCTGGCATCTCGTTCTTGAACAGAACGAGTTTATTAATTAACATATTTGTTAATTCATAATTTTTAAACAATTAAATTTTCTCCGTCCATTCGAGCGGACGGAGATGATGAACGACGAACGTCGTTCTCATCTCGCTCTTCATAGAGCGAGTGTTAACAAATTTGTTAATACAAATTTTTAAACAATAAAAATTGTTTTCGTCCTTTTGAGCGGGCGAACATTACAAACGACAAACGTCGTTGGCAACTCGGTCTTCAACAGAGCGAGTTTATTAATTAACCTATTTGTTAATTAAAAATTCTTAATAATTAATATTATCTCCGTCCATTTTGCGGACGGACTCACAGCGATGGACATCGCTGGCATCTCGTTCTTGAACAGAACGAGTTTATTAATTAACATATTTGTTAATTCATAATTTTTAAACAATTAAAATTTTCTCCGTCCATCCGAGCGGGCGGAGATGATGAACGACAAACGTCGATCCCATCTCGCTCTTCCATAGAGCGAGTGTTAACAAATTTGTTAATACAAATTTTTAAACAATACAAATTGTTTTCGTCCTTTTGAGCGGGCGAACATTACAAACGACAAACGTCGTTGGCAACTCGGTCTTCAACAGAGCGAGTTTATTAATTAACCTATTTGTTAATTAAAAATTCTTAATAATTAATATTATCTCCGTCCATTTTGCGGACGGACTCACAGCGATGGGCATCGCTGGCATCTCGTTCTTCAACAGAACGAGTTTATTAATTAACATATTTGTTAATTCATAATTTTTAAACAATTAAATTTTCTCCGTCCATTCGAGCGGACGGAGATGATGAACGACGAACGTCGTTCTCATCGCGCTCTTCCATAGAGCGAGTGTTAACAAATTGGTTAATACAAATTTTTAAACAATAAAAATTGTTTTCGTCCTTTTGAGCGGGCGAACATTACAAACGACAAACGTCGTTGGCAACTCGGTCTTCAACAGAGCGAGTTTATTAATTAACCTATTTGTTAATTAAAAATTCTTAATAATTAATATTATCTCCGTCCATTTTGCGGACGGACTCACAGTGATGGACATCGCTGGCATCTCGTTCTTGAACAGAACGAGTTTATTAATTAACATATTTGTTAATTCATAATTTTTAAACAATTAAAATTTTCTCCGTCCATCCGAGCGGGCGGAGATGATGAACGACAAACGTCGTTCTCATCTCGCTCTTCTATAGAGCGAGTGTTAACAAATTTGTTAATACAAATTTTTAAACAATAAAAATTGTTTTCGTCCTTTTGAGCGGGCGAACATTACAAACGACAAACGTCGTTGGCAACTCGGTCTTCAACAGAGCGAGTTTATTAATTAACCTATTTGTTAATTAAAAATTCTTAATAATTAATATTATCTCCGTCCATTTTGCGGACGGACTCACAGCGATGGACATCGCTGGCATCTCGTTCTTGAACAGAACGAGTTTATTAATTAACATATTTGTTAATTCATAATTTTTAAACAATTAAATTTTCTCCGTCCATTCGAGCGGACGGAGATGATGAACGACGAACGTCGTTCTCATCTCGCTCTTTCATAGAGCGAGTGTTAACAAATTTGTTAATACAAATTTTTAAACAATAAACATTGTTTTCGTCCTTTTGAGCGGGCGAACATTACAAACGACAAACGTCGTTGGCAACTCGGTCTTCAACAGAGCGAGTTTATTAATTAACCTATTTGTTAATTAAAAATTCTTAATAATTAATATTATCTCCGTCCATTTTGCGGACGGACTCACAGCGATGGACATCGCTGGCATCTCGTTCTTGAACAGAACGAGTTTATTAATTAACATATTTGTTAATTCATAATTTTTAAACAATTAAATTTTCTCCGTCCATTCGAGCGGACGGAGATGATGAACGACGAACGTCGTTCTCATCTCGCTCTTCCATAGAGCGAGTGTTAACAAATTTGTTAATACAAATTTTTAAACAATAAAAATTGTTTTCGTCCTTTTGAGCGGGCGAACATTACAAACGACAAACGTCGTTGGCAACTCGGTCTTCAACAGAGCGAGTTTATTAATTAACGTATTTGTTAATTAAAAATTCTTAATAATTAATATTATCTCCGTCCATTTTGCGGACGGACTCACAGCGATGGACATCGCTGGCATCTCGTTCTTGAACAGAACGAGTATATTAATCAACATATTTGTTAATTCATAATTTTGAAACAATTCAATTTTCTCCGTCCATTCGAGCGGACGGAGATGATGAACGACGAACGTCGTTCTCATCTCGCTCTTCCATAGAGCGAGTGTTAACAAATTTGTTAATACAAATTTTTAAACAATAAAAATTGTTTTCGTCCTTTTGAGCGGGCGAACATTACAAACGACAAACGTCGTTGGCAACTCGGTCTTCAACAGAGCGAGTTTATTAATTAACCTATTTGTTAATTAAAAATTCTTAATAATTAATATTATCTCCGTCCATTTTGCGGACGGACTCACAGCGATGGACATCGCTGGCATCTCGTTCTTGAACAGAACGAGTTTATTAATTAACATATTTGTTAATTCATAATTTTTAAACAATTAAATTTTCTCCGTCCATTCGAGCGGACGGAGATGATGAACGACGAACGTCGTTCTCATCTCGCTCTTCCATAGAGCGAGTGTTAACAAATTTGTTAATACAAATTTTTAAACAATAAACATTGTTTTCGTCCTTTTGAGCGGGCGAACATTACAAACGACAAACGTCGTTGGCAACTCGGTCTTCAACAGAGCGAGTTTATTAATTAACCTATTTGTTAATTGAAAATTCTTAATAATTAATATTATCTCCGTCCATTTTGCGGACGGACTCACAGCGATGGACATCGCTGGCATCTCGTTCTTGAACAGAACGAGTTTATTAATTAACATATTTGTTAATTCATAATTTTTAAACAATTAAATTTTCTCCGTCCATTCGAGCGGACGGAGATGATGAACGACGAACGTCGTTCTCATCTCGCTCTTCATAGAGCGAGTGTTAACAAATTTGTTAATACAAATTTTTAAACAATAAAAATTGTTTTCGTCCTTTTGAGCGGGCGAACATTACAAACGACAAACGTCGTTGGCAACTCGGTCTTCAACAGAGCGAGTTTATTAATTAACCTATTTGTTAATTAAAAATTCTTAATAATTAATATTATCTCCGTCCATTTTGCGGACGGACTCACAGCGATGGACATCGCTGGCATCTCGTTCTTGAACAGAACGAGTTTATTAATTAACATATTTGTTAATTCATAATTTTTAAACAATTAAAATTTTCTCCGTCCATCCGAGCGGGCGGAGACGATGAACGACAAACGTCGTTCCCGTCTCGCTCTTCCATAGAGCGAGTGTTAACAAATTTGTTAATACAAATTTCTAAACAATAAAAATTGTTTTCGTCCTTTTGAGCGGGCGAACATTATAAACGACAAACGTCGTTGGCAACTCGGTCTTCAACAGAGCGAGTTTATTAATTAACCTATTTGTTAATTAAAAATTCTTAATAATTAATATTATCTCCGTCCATTTTGCGGACGGACTCACAGCGATGGACATCGCTGGCATCTCGTTCTTGAACAGAACGAGTTTATTAACTAACATATTTGTTAATTCATAATTTTTAAACAATTAAAATTTTCTCCGTCCATCCGAGCGGGCGGAGATGATGAACGACAAACGTCGTTCCCGTCTCGCTCTTCCATAGAGCGAGTGTTAACAAATTTGTTAATACAAATTTTTAAACAATAAAAATTGTTTCCGTCCTTTTAAGCGGGCGAACATTATAAACGACAAACGTCGTTGGCAACTCGGTCTTCAACAGAGCGAGTTTATTAATTAACCTATTTGTTAATTAAAAATTCTTAATAATTAATATTATCTCCGTCCATTTTACGGACGTCTTAGCGTCCGTCTTAGCGGACAGAGAAGAACAGCGACAGGCGTCACTGACACTCGCCCTTTAGTAGAGCGGCATTTTTATAAATTAAAACTAATATATTAATTAATTAACAATTGTTATTAATTAAAATGCTCCCGATAGCGCCAACGATATTGAAAAAATATTCATGTTCATAAATGAACTAACAAACATAAAAAAACGTTCATATAGTTAAACTGAAAACAATTATCAAAAAAATATTCTGAAAATAAAATAACAGTCAGTAATTGTTTATATGGGAAGCTTGATAAAATTTCGGTACATAAATCTATCATTTCGCCGTATAGTATGAAACAGTGCCGGAACGGTTTTTTATGCCATTTCGCCGGTAGTTGGCTTAGGCCAATTCAATCAACGACATTTTGAGCAGGCATTCCCTTCATTTTAGCCTTTAAAAAAAAAATTACGATTTTTTTTTTACAATTGGCACCCAGTTTTGAAAACGACAATTTTTGGTCGTTTTTTGTTCTTTTGCAAGTTTCCCCTTTGCAGTAGAAATTTTTTAACAACTTTTTTCCACCATACTCATAAAGGGAGAAGTCTAAGCTTCAAGGTCATTTTTTAGAAAATTGTCTACGATTTTTTTTTTCAAAGATATGTGGTCTTCGAGAAAAATAGACAATTTGAAAATTGCTCCATACGACGAAAACGATGAGGTTTACTACAAAACCTCAAAATGGCAAAAAGTTGTATCATCTTGCTGAGTTCAGGAGAATTTTTTCAGATCTTTTTTTGAAATTTTTTTCCCCCTATTTCCAATCAGTTCGAATGATCTTAGAACCATAAAAATAATAGAATTAAATTTTTTACTTACATCGAAGAAACTCCGACGCCGAAGAAACCTCCTAAGAGACCAAAATTTAATTATATTATTTTCATGATATTCATATCAATCGAGCTATCCGGAAATGACTGAAAAAAAATTTAGAAAAAAAAATCTGAAAAAATTCTCCTGAACTCAACAAGAAGTAATACAACTTTTTGCCATCTTGAGGTTTTGTCATAAATCTCATTATTTTCGTCCTATGGAGCAATTTTCAAATTGTCTATTTTTTCTCAAAAAACGACATATCTTTGAAAAAAAAATCGTAGACAATTTTCTAAAATATTTACTTGAAGCTTAGAACTCCCTCTTTATGAGTATGGTCAAAGAAATTCGTTAAAAATTTGTTTACTGCAATGGGGGTCCACTTGCAAAAGAACAAAAAAACGCCCAAATATTGTCGTTTTCCAAACTGGGTGTCAATTGTAAACAAAATCGTAAATTTAGTTTTAAAAAGCCAAAATGAAGAGAAATCCCTGTTCTTTAAAATGGCGTTAGTTAAATTGACCTAGGCCAACTACCGGCGAAATGGCATAAAAAACCGTTCCGGCACTGTTTTCGACCTTTGTCCGGAAATTTTCCGCCGGTAGTGTACGTGCAGTTATCTGTAAAAGAATGTGTAAGTATTATCCAAGAATGTTTTTTTTGAAATCATATTACATGATAATCAGTTCTTATAAACGGATACTCTCTCCGTCCGTTTTAGCGGACGGAGGAGGACAGCGACAGGCGTCGCCGTGACCTGGCTCTTCAGCTAGGTAGTTATCAATTAACATGCGTGTTAATTAATAATTCTTACGAACTAAAAATACCATATTAATAAATTAACAGTTTTACTCAACTAAAATTCTCTCCGTCCATCGTAGCGGACGGAGGACAACGGCGACCGAAGTCGCTGTGACCTCGCCCTTTGGCAGGGCAGTTTTTATTAACTAAGAACAGCTTTTAGAAACTGTAATTCTCTCCGTCTGCTTTAGCGGACGAAAGAGAACAGCGACGGACGTCGCTGTCATCTCGCTTTTTATCAGAGCGAGTTTCTGAGATATTTTATAATTAAACTTACAATAATCATGCAATTATATGCTGAAAATAAAATATCAGTAAGAATTAGTTTATGGCAAGTCGCCATATCCTTCGGGTCGCGCGGGCGACCCACAGCTCGCACCGCGCACACAGTATGCGGCTATCCATGTTCCCCCACTGCCGATCACAGCAGAGAGGGGCGCAGGATAAACACAAACGGTGCCGAGAGCCCATCGCAAGGCTTCGGTTATGCATCTGTAAAGAAATATATATCATACAAAAATGTATTCCTTGCCATCATATTATATGATGATCAGTAATTGTAAACTGATATTTTCTCCGTCCGTTTTAGCGGACGGAGGAGAACAGCGACAGGCGTCACTGACACTCGCCCCTTAGTAGGGCGTCCTTTATTAATAAAGGCATTTGTTAATTGAGTAATCTGTAAAGAAATATATATATTATGCAAAAATGTATTTCTTGCAATCATATTAGGTATATGATAATCAGTTCTTATAAACTGACACTCTCTCCGTCCGTTTTAGCGGACGGAGGAGGACAGCGACAGGCGTCGCTGTGACCTCGCTCTTCAGCTAGGTAGTTATCAATTAACATGCGTGTTAATTAATAATTCTTACGAACTAAAAATACCATATTAATAAATTAACAGTTTTACTCAACTAAAATTCTCTCCGTCCATCGTAGCGGACGGAGGACAACGGCGACCGAAGTCGCTGTGACCTCGCCCTTTGGCAGGGCAGTTTTTATTAACTAAGAACAGCTTTTAGAAACTGTAATTCTCTCCGTCTGCTTTAGCGGACGAAAGAGAACAGCGACGGACGTCGCTGTCATCTCGCTTTTTATCAGAGCGAGTTTCTGAGATATTTTATAATTAAACTTACAATAATCATGCAATTATATGCTGAAAATAAAATATCAGTAAGAATTAGTTTATGGCAAGTCGCCATATCCTTCGGGTCGCGCGGGCGACCCACAGCTCGCACCGCGCACACAGTATGCGGCTATCCATGTTCCCCCACTGCCGATCACAGCAGAGAGGGGCGCAGGATAAACACAAACGGTGCCGAGAGCCCATCGCAAGGCTTCGGTTATGCATCTGTAAAGAAATATATATCATACAAAAATGTATTCCTTGCCATCATATTATATGATGATCAGTAATTGTAAACTGATATTTTCTCCGTCCGTTTTAGCGGACGGAGGAGAACAGCGACAGGCGTCACTGACACTCGCCCCTTAGTAGGGCGTCCTTTATTAATAAAGGCATTTGTTAATTGAGTAATCTGTAAAGAAATATATATATTATGCAAAAATGTATTTCTTGCAATCATATTAGGTATATGATAATCAGTTCTTATAAACTGACACTCTCTCCGTCCGTTTTAGCGGACGGAGGAGGACAGCGACAGGCGTCGCTGTGACCTCGCTCTTCAGCTAGGTAGTTATCAATTAACATGCGTGTTAATTAATAATTCTTACGAACTAAAAATACCATATTAATAAATTAACAGTTTTACTCAACTAAAATTCTCTCCGTCCATCGTAGCGGACGGAGGACAACGGCGACCGAAGTCGCTGTGACCTCGCCCTTTGGCAGGGCAGTTTTTATTAACTAAGAACAGCTTTTAGAAACTGTAATTCTCTCCGTCTGCTTTAGCGGACGAAAGAGAACAGCGACGGACGTCGCTGTCATCTCGCTTTTTATCAGAGCGAGTTTCTGAGATATTTTATAATTAAACTTACAATAATCATGCAATTATATGCTGAAAATAAAATATCAGTAAGAATTAGTTTATGGCAAGTCGCCATATCCTTCGGGTCGCGCGGGCGACCCACAGCTCGCACCGCGCACACAGTATGCGGCTATCCATGTTCCCCCACTGCCGATCACAGCAGAGAGGGGCGCAGGATAAACACAAACGGTGCCGAGAGCCCATCGCAAGGCTTCGGTTATGCATCTGTAAAGAAATATATATCATACAAAAATGTATTCCTTGCCATCATATTATATGATGATCAGTAATTGTAAACTGATATTTTCTCCGTCCGTTTTAGCGGACGGAGGAGAACAGCGACAGGCGTCACTGACACTCGCCCCTTAGTAGGGCGTCCTTTATTAATAAAGGCATTTGTTAATTGAGTAATCTGTAAAGAAATATATATATTATGCAAAAATGTATTTCTTGCAATCATATTAGGTATATGATAATCAGTTCTTATAAACTGACACTCTCTCCGTCCGTTTTAGCGGACGGAGGAGGACAGCGACAGGCGTCGCTGTGACCTCGCTCTTCAGCTAGGTAGTTATTACTTAATACGTGCATTAATTAATAATTCTTACAAACTAACATTAAGATATTTATAAATTAACAATTCTAGCCAACTAAAATTCTCTCCGTCCATTTGAGCGGACGGAGATAATAAACGACAAACGTCGTTGGCATCTCGCTTTTCGAAAGAGCGGCTATCATTAATTAACAAATTTGTTAATAAACGTTTTTAACTAATTAACATTTTCTCCGTCCATTTGAGCGGATGGAGGCGAACAAATTCTAAACGAATTCTGAAAATAAAATAGTCGCACAAATTAGTATATGGCCCATATATTTTGGGTCGCGCGGGCGACCCGAGTATCGTGCCGCGCGCACGATACACTACAAACTCGTATTTCCCCCGCCGCCACTCTCCGTAGAGAGGGGCGACGGGTAAGTACCTACAAGCAGTGCCGAGAGCCGATCGCAAGGCTTTGGCTACGCATATATGTATATATGCCTCTGGGTTAATATACACCCAGATATCTGTAAAGAAATATATCTATATTATAAAAAGATTATAAGAAGTATTTCTTGCCAACATATTATGTATATGGTGATCAGTTATTATAAACTGATACTCTCTCCGTCCGTTTTACCGGACGAAGAACAGCGACAGGCGTCACTGGCACTCGCCCTTCTGTAGGGCTGCGTTCATTAATTAATGAATTTGTTAATTAAGTGATCTGCAAAGAAAAATATATATATTATGCAAAGATGTATTTCTTGCAATCATATTATATGATAATCAGTTCTTATAAACTGATACTCTCTCCGTTCGTTTTAGCGGACGAAGGAGGACAGCGACAGACGTCGCTGTGACTTCGCTATTCATCGAGGCAATTATTAATTAACATGCGTGTTAATTAATAATTCTTACGAACTAAACTTAACATATCTATCACGAACTAAAATCACCATATTTATCAACTAACAGTTCTTATCTACTAAAATTCTCCCCGTCCATTATAGCGGACGCGGTCGCTGTGACCATGCTCTTTAGCAGGGAGTTTATTAACTATTATAGTATGTTGAAAAACTAACCTTATTCTACTCATGCAAATAAAATATTAGTTGAATTTTGCAGCAAGACCGATTCAAATTCGATAAGGAATTCAATCGCGTTGTCCCCCATCGCTAGCAATCGAGAAAATCCCAAGCACCGACGTCTCGAAAGGAGGGCGGCCGGGGGGGGGGGGGGGTATGAAAGGAAAAGAAAAGAAAGAAAAATCGAAAATTGGTTTTTAAGCGATTTTGCGATTTTTCACTAAAAAAATTAAAAATTTCGTAGAGTATGACATGAATATATTTTTTTTCTGATAAAACACGTTTAAAAATGAAAAATTTCAAGAAAAAATGGTCCCCATTAATTAATTTTTTAAAAAGTTCACCGGCGTTTAAAAATGGTTAATTAAAAGAAATTTTTCCAAATTTACAACTTTAAATTAAACTATTACTAAATATAAATCTGAAATTGACTCGCTCGAAAAAATTATTATATTACTTACCTCAGTTTCCAAACTGCATTGAAACGGGATCGCTTGTACCCCGAGCGCGAAAAAGCACGGTACAACGTCGCTTCTGTTATCCAGCCGTCCTTCTCTTGCTCGCTCATGCTTTCCATTGCCTTCCTCCGCCATCGACCAGAACACCGGCAACCGCGCTTTTCGCGAGCTACGATCCAAGAATTGAAGACGGCACTCGCTCGATTTCTTTTATTTTTTCCTTCCATTATATTATTTTCACACGCGTTCACTCAATTTACTTTTTATTCTCACGAAATAATTCTCATTCGCCGCCATTCTGCTCGCTGTTTTTGTCTCCTCAATTATAGTTTTCACAAAAATAAGGGATCATTTTTTTATACCTAATAAACGAATACTTTGTAACATGTACAGCTTTGGTTTTCTTTCTCGTACGGGCATTCTTTTAAATCTCCGTACGACAAATGCTGGTCAAAAGTTTGTATTTTATTGGGTACAAAAAAATTATCTCTTAATTTTGTTGTAAGGTATAGTTGAGATCAAAACGGTAGATGAAAGCAGAATGGCGATGAATGCAAATTGGAAGAAATAAAAAGTAAACTGCAGACTCGGGTTTCGTATGGCCGCCCAGATAGACACGTGTGCGTCATATTGGCATCATATTTAAGTTTTCTATGATGCATAGAAAGGCTCAAAGCTATGTGTCGCTTATGAATGCTCACCTTCAAATGATATTTACGCCATACGATAATTCCCAATATTATATCGAAATGAAGCAAAGTTGTTTTCACGTGAGCATTCGTACGGTGAATTCATCAGACTAGCAAAATGGGCTCACAAAAATACAAGAATAAGTACATGCATATGGGGCTCATATGGGCGTCATCGCGTGACGAAATTGCAGTGTTCAAATGGAACTCATATTGGGGTCATGGCATGATGAAGTTATTGTGCTTACGGGACCAAAAAAAAATTAGTCATTTCTTTTTATTTATTTATGTTTTGATTTTTTACTGCTTTAGTATTACAGTAAACCTCCGTCGGTACAAGTCGGTTCCTCTATAGTCCTTCCCCAGTGGTAATTGCGAGAAACATGGCACAAAAATTTTTGTCGTCTGTGGGGATCGAACCCGGGTCCTTCTGCGCGAGAATTCAGCGCTCTATCCACAGAGCCACCGCGCTTTTCCTCATTCAAGTTGTTATTTAGTATACCTATAATATGATAGTGGAGAATTCAGATCTACGTATGTTTTGCAGTAGAATTCATACACAGTGCCCCCGTCGAA
Source organism: Netelia melanura (assembly GCA_964007305.1). Lineage (NCBI taxonomy): Eukaryota > Metazoa > Arthropoda > Insecta > Hymenoptera > Ichneumonidae > Netelia > Netelia melanura. The sequence goes on from OZ023258.1 coordinate 23,604,610, forward strand.
TGCATCACAGAGTAACATACATATCGCCATCATATGGCGCTCATGGGATGTATGTATAATCATTGCATGACTGCCATATGGCGCCAATATGACGATATTCAATGCAGAATATGGAATGTCCGGCTTGTGATTTCATGATGTAGTCAGCGGGTGATGCATTTCGAAACGATAAATTTAAGTCACGATGTTTATCAAATCTATGATACTGAATGAGCTCCTAAAATGTATGTTTCTATGACGCCAAAATGTGTTCATGTTGAGCCCTATCATGCGTCAATTGATGCTGCCACAATGAAACCACGTCAGAATTTGTATACATGACTTCAATATGATGCTAAAACTGCAGATTTCAATTGCGGATACTTTGAAAACGGCCATATGAGTTCGACATGCTATAAACGTATGATACACTGTCAAACGTCAAATTGCAATCAAAATGTTTTGTAAACTCATGATGCTAAATGACTTCATGACTTTGCATCACATCACGTAGTCGATATGCAGCAACATTTATTTCATCAATTGCATGCACGGCGTGAAAATCACGGCTGTCTATCTGGGCGGATGCCACATGTAATTTTTTTAAGTGTTTTACTTTTTTACCTTTTTCACATATAGGCACTCTCACTGATATTTTCTGAATAATCTCTGATATCCCCACTGCACTATCACTCATATCCTCACTGCACTATCACTGATATCCTCACTGCACTATCACTGATATCCAACATTTTCACTATATGTACAAATATGATATACGATTTAACGAATTCGCGTACAAGTAAATTGCCGTCGCGATCTGACATGCGTATAGGCCCGTACGTGCCAGCAGCGTTGAGCGACTAACCTCGACTGAAATGAAGCGACCCACGAGCACGTTGGCAAACTATATATATATATATAGCGCCCCGCGAGCTTCACCTTGGAGCGCAATACAATGGCATCGTGAGGCTCATGAGCGCCCAATGTTTACATTTTTGACGCTCCTTGTTGTCGACGTGTTACAACGCGTCGCTAATACGTCACAGGCCGAAAGTGTTCAACACATTTCTCCGTCGATTTTAGCAAACGGAGGGGAATAATGCCAAACATCGACATCGCCCTGTCTCACAGAGTGACTTTTATTAATTAACATATTTTTGTTAATTGAACAATAAAAATTCTCTCCGTCCATTTGAGCGGACGGGGATAATAAACGACACACGTCGTTGGCTTCTCGCTCTTCGGCAGAGCGACTCTATTAACTAACGTATTTTATAATTTAGCTTTTACTAATTATACAAAGATATGCTGAAACGAAAATATCAGTAACAATTAGTTTATGGCAAGTCGTCATATTCTTCGGGTCGCGCATATATGTGCGCTGGGTAATATACACCCAGTAACCTGTAAAGAAATATATATTATACAGAAGTTTATTTCTTGTCATCGTATTATATGAGAATCAGTTATTATAAACTGATACTCTCCCCATCCGTTTTAGCGAACGGAGGAGGGCAGTGACATACGTCTCTGTGGCCTCGCTCTTCGGCAAGGTAGTTTTTATTATCTAAGGACAGTTTTTAGATACTGTAATTTTCTTCGTCCGTTTTAGCGGACGGAAGAGAACAGCAATAACCGTCGCTGATTCGCTCTTTACCAGAGCGAGTTTATTAATTAACATATTATACGATTGGGCTTACACTAATTATACAAATATATGTAACGTGACCCGAGAAAAGGGACCTATGAAGCAAAATAGGAATTTTTCACGGCAGACAAGAAATCGAAACCAATGCTCACGTTCGACTGATACAGTTTTAAATAATTCATATGTTCTAAAATTATGTAGATACAAAATTTATGGTACCATCACATGAAAGATCAGTTCCAAAACTTATAGCACAACGCATAGTCCAAAAATGGATTTTGTGCCATGTAGGTCCCTTTTCTCGGATCGCGTTACATATGCTGAAAATAAAATATCAATAAAAATTAGTTCGCATGTCGTGATATACTTCGGGCAGCGTGGACGACCCGGGCCCTGTGTCCGTGCACAATATGCGGCTACGCGTGCCCCCCCCCTCCCGCCCCCCTCTTCGGCTCCCCGTAGAGACAGGTAAAGAGTAGAGACAAGCCGTACCGAGAGCCGATCACAATGCTCCGGCTATATATATATATAGCCCAGTGTATATTACCCAGTCATCTGTAAAGGAATATATATTGTACAAAAATGTATTTCTTGAAATGATATTATATGATAATCATCTCTTATAAGCTGATACTCTCTCCGTCCGTTTCAGTGAACTAAACGGAGGATATCGACAGGCATGACCTCGCTCTTTAGCAAGGTAGTTATCAATTAACATGAGTGTTAATTAATAATTCTTATAAATTAAAGTTAACACATTTATTAATCAACAATTCCTATCAACTAAAATTCGCCCCGTCCATTATAGCAGACAGAGGAGAACAGCGACGTCGCTGTGATCTTGCTCTTGCAAGGCAGTTTTTATTAACTAACAACAAGAACAGTTTTTAGTAACTATAATTCTCTCCGTCTTGCCGCTCTCCGCAGAGCGGGTCAAGGGGTAAACAGAAGCAATGCCGAGAGCCGGTCAAATTTGGTTATATGACAAGATCGTTAAAAATTGGGGTAAATAAATCAATTGTCTCGCCATATATTTCGGGCCCCGTGGATGGCCCGAGCTTTGTGCCACGCGCGCGATGCGCTCACGCTCTCCCCCTCCGCCGGCAGTCGGGAAAATCCCGAGCACCGGCGTCTCCAAAGGATTAGCGAAGGCGCCTCTGAGAGCCTGAGAGCCTGAGAAAGAAAAATCGACGAGTCCCGTGAACCGACCCCGATGATTCGGCCATATATATGTCTTTAAAGAAATATACATAATACAAGGACCATTTCTTGAAGAGATTTTTCAATAAACAATTCTTACGAACTGATATTCTTTTCGCGGATTTTAGCGGACCGAGATTTTTTATGACGAACCTCGCCCGTATCCCGCCATTTGAGACGACGTTATAAAGTGACATAGATATGACACATTTCAAAGACAAAAATATATTGCTAGCAATAAAATTTTATTTTCGTTGCTCCAGCAAAATATTAATCACCCCGCGATTTAAACGGGGTGCGGCTTACATCCCTAGTGCGATGAAGCGTGGTGAACCGATGTTTTCTTTCTTCGTCACACTCTTTTTTGTCTTTCTATTTTCTTCTTCCCCTTCTTCACCCGTCTGCCGGAACATTGACAACCACGCTTTTCGTGGCGTACCGTCTCATTGGGTTAGTTCACGGGTCTGCTGGTATTTCCCTACTTTTCTCTTTGATTGTGTGATGATCGATGGAAGGAAAACACCAGTGGAAGTAGGATACATATATATACAGTCCGACCTCCCAATAAAAAAACCCGGCAATAAGAAACTATCTCCAATTTTTCACTCGAGCGCTCCCCCACTCCGGCGCGAACTCCGTGCTCGAGAATTTCGTGCGCAAAAGACTGAGAGAGAGTGGTGCTTTTAGTTTCTTATTGGGAGGACGCACTGTATATATATATATGTGTGTGTGTGTGGGTGTGTGTGTGTGTGTGTGTGGGTGTGTGTGTGGGTGTGTGTGTGTGTGTGTGTGTGTATATGGGTAACGCACACGAAATGTCTCTAAAGAAATAATGCGTGTGTATAAGGGACCCTCAGACACCTGTAAAGGATTATGCGCAATATAAGACTTATTTCGTGCACCTAGATTTTTCCGAGAATCCCTTGCACCCCTTCCGTTATAGCTATACAGCTTGATAACTAGGTTTTTGTTCTTTATCCCCTCCTTTGCCCGTGTACCGAAACATCGGCAACCGTGCATTTTGCGGTGTACTGTCCCATCATTTTTCCAATCAGTTATAGAAAAAGTGTCGAAGAAGAATTACCATCAGTGTGCGATCTTCTCGAAATATGGTTGGAAAGGCGAAAAGTAAGTGTTTTATATCATTTTCTAATTCATCACTATAGGTGAGGTAATTCTTTTACATATCGTACACATGTCGTGAAAAAAAATTTGACATTTTAAAATCGTATACAAATTTGTTTACAACTTCCATTCATAAAATTAGGTTACACGTGTTTTCGAAGTTAAGGGGATTCACTTGCCGACGCCCCGATCCGATCTTCTTGGCTCTATTTGAGATTTTTTTTAAACTATTCAACATTTTTTGACGATTTTTTATTAGATTTGTTCAGAAAGACTTTATTGATTATTCTGTGCAGGGGTTTTTAGAATATTCGAAATAGAAAAGTTTTCAGTGCAGTTGGAAGTTGAAAAATATTGTTCGAAAAAATGCCTATTTTCAATTTACCTTTTCTCAGGAACCGTACGACCAATTTTGACATTTTTGTTGTGCGTATATATTAAAGTGTTATAAACATTGTGTCGAGCCATTTTTTCGATATGTTGTTTCAGAATTTTTTGACATCGTTTTGAAATTCTGTTACAATTTTTTATCACGTTTTTTGACCTTCAAATACATTTTTGTCGGGTCTGCATCGTTTTTTAAAAAAATGGCTCGATGCATCCTTCGTTTGGATGTACTGATTATGTCAAAAAAAAAATGTCGATACGATGGGTAGATGTCGAGAAAAGGTACATTGATGGTGAAAAAATATAACTTTACAGGAGACACGATTTTCTGAAAAAGTGTGAATTTCGGGGCGTTTGTTGCAACGATTGAAGTAACTATCGATTGTTAGATCATGTAAACAGTTTGGAATCTGTTTACGTTCATTAAGGGGGTTCGGCATATTTTAAAGTTAAAAAATGCATTTTGAAATTTTTTTTTTCTCAAAGTACAAGTCTTTTTTGATTGTTTGGTGCAACCTACATGCATTTATGAATATCAACCGCCTCAAAGGGGTCAAATAATTATAACGCACATATAAATATTGTAACGATTTTTTCGTCACACCGGAGATGGCAGCCTGCAGGGGGTCGCAGGTGCAACCCTGGGCGCCGATGGAACGTCGAGCCATCACCCCGGGGGCAATTCGGTCCGTCGGCTACATCTTCCGGCAACGAAGTTCTCGCTGGTGCACCGCGCGCTGAAGTCCGCGCGAAACGGCGCCTCGACGTAAGGAGTTCGGCGGGTGCGGCGAGGGAAGCGGTGCTGCAGTTTTTCGTGCCTGGTGGCAAATAATGTGAGCCAACCGCCGAAAACAGGGACGCCTGTCCGGCGAGGTGAGCTTCCCCCTTCCCCGTCGCCCGTTCCGAGCTCCAGGGGGAAGGCGCGCGGCGAGGGGGGCGCGTCGTAAGGGTTCGGGAGCACTCGGCTCCTAGGCGAGCTGTGCACGACTCTCGTCGCGCTCCCCCCTCCCCCGCTCGCGCCACTCGACGGCCAGAGAGGGGTATGCGGCGCGGGAGGACCGGCGAGAATCTTCAAGGAAGAGAGCTGACCACGCGACACCCGTGACATGATTGGTCATCGAGGATTAATAAGGAAAAGTAGGGGGAGAGTACATAGGCTCAGTTCACCGGCCGGACGACGAGACCGGCAGTTTCGTGAATGCGAGTTCGAGAAGTAGACGCGTGGCAAGAAAAGTAGTAAGCGAAAGTAAAGTGAAAGAGGAAGCAAGCGAGGGAGATCGGCGCCGACCGCACGTGAGTCCCTATCCACTTTTCGAGCGGAAGAGAGAGGAGGCAGGGACGAGGCAGCGGGTAAGTAAATTCCGAAATAATCGTTAAATAATGAAAATAAGTTTTGCGGTAGTCCCGCGTCAAGACATTACAACGCACGAAGTACGATATTAGCGAACAAAAGCGGCTCGCCCCTGCCGACTCTCTCCTTCCATAACACGCGCAGGCGTCGAGTACCATGTGCGATCGTCCTCTACCGCGGTCGCGCCGTGTTGTTTACATCGTTTATGTCGAGTCGCCGTGCCAGTTTTATGTCGTTTAGAATGCTGTTAAAATTATCATAGAATAGGAAATATTTTTCTCTCGTCGCGTCTAGGATATCTGAAATAATAATTTATCGTTAAGGGGGTTACCTATCATCATTGGCTACCTACAGGGTGCTATCTGAAATAATTATTTATCGTTAAGGGGGTTACCTATCATCATTGGCTACCTACAGGGTGCTATCTGAAATAATCAGTTATCGTTAAGGGGGTTACCTACCATCATGGGCTATCTAAAGGGTGCTACCTGAAAGGCGTATTTATCATCGAGGGGGTTATCTACCGTTACTCGCGACCTAAAGGGTGTTACCTAAAATGGCTATCTATCTTCGAGGGGGTTACCTATTGTTATTTGCTAGATATAGGGTGCGCCGTAAAATAAAAGCTTCAGTCCGAAAGGAAATCTTGGCGCCGGAGTTCTCTCCGTAAGAGTACGTGTAATTAGGCTCTCTCTCTCGGACGCGGCTACCTCCCGATTAGGAGAATAGAATAGCGGCGTGATACAGTTACCTATCGATACCGAGCGGTGATAGATAAGAGCATGCCACTCGAATGGTATAAAGTTCGAATTATGTAAGACCCACCCTGCAATAAACTTGTTACACCCGCTGAATGTTGGACAATTATTAAGTATGATACCTAACTACCACCATATCCTACACGTCCACCCCCTCTACCTAACCGACCCGCAGGCGGGCTGGGCCAGCCGAATTTAAGCCCGAGACCCCTGTGCTCGCCCTCGGGGTGGAGTGGGGACGCGGGAAGGGCGGCGGCGGTGGCGGCGAATCTAAATAAAGCCGGCCTAGGTCGGTGGTACCCAAGGGTACCTGGCGCCCGTCCGCCCCCGGTTGCCCTGCCACGTCAGCAGATCCCGAGTCCACCTCGCCGGAGCGGTGGAAGCAGGCGCGGACCAACGCGCGCTCCTCCTCGGGCGGAGGGACAGGCGGTTCTCGGTGGGTGCGGGAAAACCCGTTACAATATATATGTAAATGATTTATCGATCAATGCAACGAACACCTTAGAATTCATTAGAAATTCAAACTTTTTTAGAAAATCGTGTTTCCTGAAAAGTTATGTTTTTTCAGCTGCAATGTACCTTTTCTGGAAATCTACTCATCGTATCGATATTTTTTTGCGTAATCAGTACATCCAAACGAAGGATGTGTCGAGCCATTTTTTTGAAAAAACTATTCAGACCCGAGAAAAATGTATTTTGATGTTAAAAAACGGTCTAAAATTTTAGCTAAAGTTCAAAACTTTGTTAAAAAATTCTGAAACAAAATATCGAAAAAAAGGCTCGACACAATGTTTATAACACTTTAATATACGCACACAACGAAAATGGTTAAAATCGGACGTACGGTTCCTGAGAGAAGGTACATAGGCATTTTTCGAACCAATGCTGTTCGGCCTTCAATTGATCCCAAAATTTTTCTAATAATAAGTCGAATATCCTCTAAAACCCTATATAGAATTATCAATACAGGCTGAATAAAGCGGAAAAAAATGTCGAAAATGTTCAATATTCAATAATGTTTTTTTAGTTACAATTAATAAATTGTTTATCCAGTGTAAATGGGTATTTATTTATTTATTATAAATTATGTTCATTCATTTGTACACAAATAGGACTTCCGTTTCCGGCGAGAGTGTGGAACGACGTGTGTGACAGGTGAACGAAAGAAAAGTGAGGAAAAGTGCGATAAGAAGGGAAAAAAGTGAAGAAAGGGTGTAGTGAGGAAGGAGGGGGGAAGGGAAGAAGGCAGGGGAAGTGTAAAACAGGTGAAAATAGGAAAATAAGGTAGGAAAAGGACGGAAGGGAGAAAGGCGAAAATCGAAAAGAGGTTAGGAGTGAATAGGAGAAAACGAGTCAGACGGGCACGAGAAAGAAAAGTGGGGAGAGGAACGAGCGAGCGGCGTCGCGGTGTAGCGCCGACGGCGGAAGGCAGAGGTAACTAGAGAGAGAGGGAAGGTAGAGAGACGGTAGGTAAAGAAGGGAGTGGCGGTAAAGAAGAAAAGGTAAAATAAAACACAATAAAATAAGAAAGTTAATAAATAGATGAAACGAAGGTAGGGAAAATAAAGTAAAAAAGAGATAAATAGGTAAATAGGAAAAGAAGGCCAAAGAAGTGTAAATAAATAAACATAAGGAAAAAAAAAAAAAAAAAATGGGGGCAGAAGAAGGTAGGGGAGAGGAAGAGGAGGGGAAGAGGAGGGGACGAAAAACAAATGCGGAAGGGCTAGTTAGGGAAAGAAGCGCGAGTGCAGGGGAATTAATAGGAGTAAAGGAATGGTGGAAAAGGAAAAGAGAACACATGGAGGAGAAGGAACAGGAGGAACAGGAGGAAGGAAGAACGGCATTTCAAAAAAACAGGAAGGTGCACCGATCACCGGAGAATAAGGTAGGGGAAGAGCAGAACATAGGGACGATGATAAGAGGAATGAGAGACGAGATAAAGGAAGAGTTGCAGGGGGTTGAACAAGAGATAAAGGGGCAGAGGGGAGAAATGAGAGAAATGAAAGAAGAGATGGAAAAGATAAAAGAGGAAATAAAAAAGGGAGAAGAAAGATGGAGAAGGGAGAAGGAAGGAATGGAGAAAAGAATCGAACAATTAGAGAGGAGGTTGGAAGAAAAGGAAAAAGAGAGAGGAAGAGTGGAAGAGATAGAAAAGAGAGTAAGAGAGATAGAATTAGTGGGGGGAAAAGCAAGAGAGGGGGGAGACGGAGAGCGGTCAGGAGAGGAAAGGAGCAGGGAGCTAGAAGAAAGAATAAAGGAGATGGAGAGGAAACTAGAAAGGAAAGAGAAGGAGGAAAGACGAAGGAGGATAATAATAAAAAGGGTAGAAATGAGGGGGACAGTGGAAGAAACGGCGAGGGGGATACTAGGAAATATAGGAGTGCAGGCAAGAATAGCAGGAGTGAAAGAGATAGGAAAAGCAGGCGCAGGGAGAAGAGACTCGATGGTGGAAGTGACAATGATGGAAGAGGAAGGGAAAAGAGAGGTGATGAGAAAGAAAGCGAACTTAAGAGGAAGGAGAGAGATAATACAGGAAGACTTGACATGGAGGGAGAGAAGGATGCAGTAGAAAATAAGGGAAATAGGGGAACAAGAAAAGAGGAAGGGGAAAATAGTAAAGGTGAAACATGGAAAATTATGGGTAAATGGGAAATGGTGGTTTTGGGATGAGGAGAAGGAAAACATGAAGGATGGAAAAGGAAGAGAGTGGGGGATGGAGACGGGGAAGGGAGAAGAAGGCAGGAGAGAAGAGTGGCGAAAAAAGGAGGAAGAGATAGGGGGAGAAAAAGAAGGGCCAAAAAACGGGAGATAGGCGGGAAAGAAAAGAGAGGAGAAAGAAGAGAGGAATGGAAAATAGCGTATTGGAATGTGGCAGGATTAGGGAACAAGGACGAGGACTTTTGGAAAGAAATGGAAGAATGGGAAGTAATAGCGGTAACGGAAACGTGGGTAGAGGAAAAGAACTGGGAGAAAATAAGGCGTAAGTTGCCGAAGTGGTATAAGTGGACAAGACAAGGGGCGAAGAAGAGGAATAGGAAAGGCAGGGCGATAGGAGGAATGCTGATGGGAGTCAGAGAAGGGATGGCGATGGAGAGCGAAGAGGGGGAGCAGGAGGAGGAAGAGGGAATGATGTATAGGAAGGTGAGAGCAGGGGAAGGGGTATGGACGATCGTAGCGGTATACATAAATGGGGATATGGGAAGGAAATTAGAGAAAATGAGAGGGTGGATGGAAGGGCAAAATGAAAAGGAAAGAGTGATAATAGGAGGGGACTTCAATGCGAGGACGGGAACAAAAGGAGGTAGGGCGGGAACAGAAGAGGAAGAGAAGGAAGGAGGAAGAAAATCAAAGGACGAAAAGGTAAATGAGGACGGGAGAAAGTTGGTGAGTAGGCTGGGTGAAGTGGGGTGGGAGATTATGAACGGGAATATAGAGAGGGATGAAGAAGGAGAATACACGTATGTAGGAACGAGAGGAGAGACGGTAATTGACTACATACTGGGAGACGAGAACACGAGGAAGGCAATAAAAAGCGTAAAGGTAGAAGACAGGGTGGAATCGGACCATCAGCCACTCGTGGTGACGATCAAAAGAGGAAGGAGAGAGAAGAAGGAAAAGGAAAGAAGGAAACAAACGGGGCCGAGAAGAGGCAAATGGTCGGAAGAAAGGAAGGAGGAATATAAGAAAGGAATACAGGGAATTAAAGTAGAAGGAGAGGAGACACAAGGAGCGATAAGGGAAGCAATAGAGAAGATAAGAGGGGCGGTTAAGAAAAGTGAGGAAAAGGCAGGAGAAGAGGAGAAGGGGAGACGGAGAGAGGGGTGGTGGGATGAAGAGTGCAAAGAGAAGAAAGCGGAGGTGAGAAAGGAATTAAGGAAGGGAAGGAGAGAAGGGAGCTCGAAAGAAAAGTATAGACAGAAAAAGAGAGAGTATAAGGAGCTATGTGAGAAGAAAAAGGAGGAGGAGAGAGAGAGAATAATCAGAGAAATCGCACAGGCGAAAACGGAGGAGAGCGTTTGGAGGATAGTAAATAGAGGAAGGAAAAGTAGGAAGAGGGTAACGGAGGACATAGGAAAAGAGGAGTGGAAGGAATAGTTTATGAGGCTGTTAGGGGGGATAGAGGAAAGAATAAGGATGGGGACGGAAAAAGAGGAGAGAACAGGAGAAGAAGAAGAGATAAGCATAGAAGAAATAAGGAAAGTAATTAAGGGAATGAAAGAAGAGAAGGCGGCGGGGGAAGATGAGCTACCGAATGAAGCATGGATGTGGGGAGGAGAAGAAGCGGTGGAAGTGGCATGGGAAATATGCAGAAGGGTGTGGAAAGGGGAAGGTTGGCCACAGGAATGGAAAGTAGGGATAATAGCACCGATAGTAAAAAAGGGAGAAGGGAGAAAAGTGGAGGAATACAGAGGAGTAACGCTGATGCCAACAATTTATAAAATATATACTACAGTACTAGCGAGGAGATTAGAGGAGGAGGTGGAGAGAAAGAGAATAATCCCACCGAATCAAACAGGGTTTAGGAGGGGGATGGGGACGGTAGACAACATTTATGTACTGAATTATATTGTAAATAAGAAAATAGCGGAAGAGAAAGGTAAGGTAATAGGATTATTTGTGGACTTGAAGGCAGCGTTTGATATGGTGGATAGAAGGATACTGATAGAGGCAATGGAAAAGAAAGGGGTAATAATAGGGTTAAGAGAGAGAGTGGAAGAGGTATACAGAGAGACAATGAGCAGGGTGAAAGTAGGAGGGCAGATAGGCGAAGAATTTTGGACAGGAAGAGGCGTAAGGCAAGGGTGCCCGATGAGCCCGGTACTGTTTAATATTTTAACAGCAGACATGGAAGAGGAATTAAGGAAGGGAAGGTGGGGAGGAGTGAGAGTCGGGCAAAGGAGAATATGCTCCTTAGCATATGCAGACGACGTGGTGGTGTTGGCAGAAAGAGAGGAAGAAATGGAGAGCATGATAAGGAGAATGGAAGGTTACTTTGGAAAGAAAAACATGGAGGTCAATGTGACCAAAACGAAAATTATGAGGTTCAGGAAGGGAGGAGGAAAGAGTAAGGTAATGGAATGGAAGTGGAAAGGGAAGAGGATAGAAGAAGTGAAAGAATTCAAGTACCTAGGGTACGTATTAAAAAAGAACGGGGGGCAAGAGGGACAACTACGGGACAGGATCAGGAAAGCGGGAGCGGTAATGAAGCAGGTGTGGGGCATAGGAAAGAGGAAATTTGGAAAAGATTTTAAAAGGAGAATGTGGTTGTTCGACACATTAGTGTGGACAGTAATGGGATATGGGGTAGAAATTTGGGGATGGGAGGAGAGGAAAGGAATAGAGAGCATGCAGGAGAGATACATAAGATGGACACTGGGAGTAGAATGGAGGACGCCGGGATATATGGTGAGAGAGGAAGTAAAAAGGGAAAAGCTAAAGACAAGAGCGGGAAGGAGGGCGTGGAGTTATGAGGAAAAGTTGAAAAGAGGTGGAGGAAGTGAAATAGCGAGAGATTGCTTAAAAGAAATGGAAGAAAGGGAGATAGAAAGTGAGGAAAGGTTGTCGAAATGGGAAAAGGAGAGAAAAGGGATGAAAGAGAAAGGTAGAAATAGAGGAGGAGGAGAGGAAACAGAGACGGAAGGATACGAAAAGGTAGAGAAGGAGGATAAAAAGGAGCAGGAAGAAGAGAGATGGGAGAAAATCAGGGAGTCGAGATACAACAGATGGTATAGAGAAATACGGACGGAAGAAATTCCGAAATATTTGAAGGCGGGATGGGCAGAAGAAAGGTGTAAGAGGATAGCGCGATATAGGTTAGGCAACGAAATGAGAGAAGGAAGATATTGGGAGGAAGAGGAAGAAAGGAGATGCAAAGTATGCGGGGGGAGGAAGAAACGTGGGAGCATGTATTAGAGAGGTGTGAGGGAGAGCAGGAAGAAAGGAAGGGGATGGGAGAGAGGATAAGGGAAATACTGGAAGAAACCGGGGGAGGAGAAGAGTGGATGAAAAAACTGGAAGAAACAAGGAAGCGCAAGAGAAGGGGCGAGCAAGAAAATGAAGAAGGGGATAAGTAAGGAAAGGTGTGAAAGAAGGAATGGAATGAATGGAAAGGAAACGGAAGTCGGAAGAAGGAGTGAAGGAGAGGAAAGAAAGGCAATAGATAATAACAATGTAATAAGGAATTAAGAAAGAGAGAGAACGGTAGCGAATAAGAGACACAAAGGCGAGCGAGCGGCGGAGGAAAAAAAAGAAAAAAGAAAAAAAAAAAAAAAAAAAAAAAAAAAGAGCGAGCGTGCGAGCGGAGGCAGAGGCGATAGAAATAAGAAGTAACATAAGGAAATGTAAATAGATGTAAAAAAAAAAAAAAAAAAGAAAAGCGTATTAGGATAAGGAAATGTAAATAGGATAAGAGATGAGAATGTAAAGGAGAAACGGAAGCCTTGTAACCCCAAGGGGAACAATAAAGAATTACATACATACATACATTTGTACACAAATATGTGCACATATATATTTATATATGCATTCACATTTTTCTGTAGAACAGTAAGTTCGCAAAATTTCTGAATTTTTGTGAAATCCCTTGAAATGGTTTCAAGCGCTATCTTCAAAAAATTATTTAACATATTTCCATTGCGCAGAATTTTACGAAATTTGAACCACATATGGAGAAAGATATATACTTTCAGAAAAAAATGCATTTTTTGATGATGTGATATGTTGAACCCCCTTAAAGACGCGGAAACTAATTTTATGAATATAAGTTGTAAACCAACTTGTATACGATTCTGAAATGTCAAGTTCAGATTGGTGTACGGTTTGTAAAAGAATCACTCCTATAGCAATGCTAAATAAATACCAGCATGCGTAGGTTGAATCCAAACACGATTTAATATTATATCAATAAATGTTTCTTTACTTTTTTTACAGGCAAACGTAACATCGCGTCGAAGTCGAAGGAGAGTAGCACGGTGACGGTAAGTGTTTGTTTATATATATTAATGAAAAATATAACATCAAATTAAAGTCTTGTTGAAATAATTGTAATATCGTGATTTTTGTTTACAGATGTCAAGAAATAAAAATTGTTCGACCGACCCGCTACCGCTACCACCGGCGCTACCGGCACCACCGGCGCTACCGGCACCACCGGCGGTACCGGCGCTACCGGCATCACCGGCGCTACGAGCACGCGTGATAACGCCACCGCCCGGCCCGTCATGGGCAGACCCCTGGAGTACGGTGGTATCTCGCAGGAAGGTGAGTTTGATTATTTTTATTCTGGAGTGATTCTTTTCCAAACCGTACAGATTTTGTGAAAAAAAAAATTGACATTTTAGAATGGTATGAAAATTTGTTCACAACTTATTTTCATAAAATCAGTCGACACGTCTTTAAGCATTTTGCTGAAAAAAATTTGAATTCGTAAATATTCATGTACGATTTTTTTACAATTTACTGGATTTACTTGAATTAAAATTTCCATGCGATTTTAAAATGTTAAGTCGAATGGAATCTTCATAATTCTTATAACGTAAATATTCTTTACAGCAACCAACCGCTACAGCAATACGCTCGGAACCACCACCGAGTCCAGCGGTATTCGTAGCGCCACCGCCCGGTCCCAGCAAGGTCAGTCATAATTTATATTGACAAAAATATACCGTCATATAACCCGAAAAATCTTCAAACGCTCATAACTTTTGCAAAAATTGACTAATCGAGACGATTTTTTTTTCAAATTTTTCGTATTTTCACGCGACGTTCGGAAAAAAGTTTAAAAAAAAATTTTTTTTTAGTATAACTTGAATTTCCAAGTCATACTCTATGAAATTTGTCATTTCTCGTGAGAAAAATCTTAGTTGAGAAAAATATTACTTTTCCGAAAAACTCGATATTTTATTTATGATTTTTTATTTTTGTAAATTTTGATTTATTTTGCGATTAATGCCGCAAGGTTCGTAGTGAGCAGATATCTTTTTTTATTTATTCTCTGATTGAAACAAAAATTGCTTCACTTCTTCTGAGAAAAATATCAATTTTTTGGTCACTATGAATCTTGCGATATAAAACCCGGTATACATCAAAGTTTAAAAATAAAATTAAAAATCAAAAATGGAGTTTCTAAGAAATGAAGATTTTTCTCGAAAAAAATTAAAATTTGATTAACAAACGTCTCGATTGTGCAATTTTTGAAAAAGTTCTGAGCGTTTGAAAATGGTTGAAAAACAGAAAGACGTTTTTTTAAAATTCATAACTTTTTTTCGTAATATTGGGAATTTTCTTGTTACAGATAACGCAAACGCTTATGGCTGCCATCTCGCCGGTACTGCCGCCGTGGCCAGCGGAAGATGTTTGGCCACCGCCGCCAACCGAACATGTTCCGGAGCAATGGCCGACCGAACATGTCCATGCGCCATGGCCAACCGAGCATGTTTGCGTGCCGCTGCCGCTGGAACATGTTCCGGTGCCGTGGCCGGCGCAGCATGTTTCGGCGCCGCCGCCATCGGAACACGTTCCGGTACATGCGCCACTACTGACGGAGCACCAACGTGCCTTGTTGAACAATCAAATCATGGCGTACAATATCAGTATTCGCGCCAGCCAATTGGCAAGGCAATTGGCTGACGCGAACGCAATAATAAAAAAAAAATTCAAGAAAATAGAGTTAAAAAATTTAATGCGGCCAAGCAGCGGATAGAGGCGCAGTTGCGGCGGCAAAAACAGCGAGCCGCCGCACCCTCAAAGCGCGCATAAGATTTTTTTATTAATTTTATTACACTTTTATATTATAGAAATTGTTGTTTTTAGTTTATAATAATAATATTATTAATAAAATGTATGTCTATTGTAGCAGCGTCTATTTTCTCGGATAAAGTTCCGAAAAGCCCATACTCCCGATTCCCGAAGCCCATATCCGAAACTTTTTTTGCCAACTCAAAAGTTTTTTATACAAAAAATGAAATAAAATCGATTACGACGATGATATAAAAAATTAAATAGAATCGATGACGACGAAATTTGAAAATGTCTCATAATACAGTTTAAATAATGTGTTTGGTATTTTTTATGGAAAATATGTGAAAAAACGAAAACTGAAAGAAAAGTCTAATTTGATCGTTTTTATTCTTGGAGTTGTTAGTATTTCAAAAAAGACATTTTTCAGAAATTTATACCTCGTGAATAGTTTGATAAAATTTTTTTTTTAAATCATGGTAACGAATCTCAACTAGGACTAGAAGAAAACAAATTTTTGTAATCAGCAAAAGTTCCAAATAGGCCAATTTGGCATGGAATGTCTCATATATAACATATGTACTTCTGGGTAATACAGACCCAGTAATCTGCAAAGAAATATTTATTATACTCGAATGGATTTCTTGCAATCATATTATATGATAATCAGTTCTTATTAACTGATACTCTCTCCGTCCGTTTTAGCGGACGGAGGAGGGCAACGACGTACGTCGCTGTAACCTCGCTTTTCAGCAAGGTAGGTATTAATTAATAATTCTTGCAAACTAAAATTAACAAATTAATCAACTAACAATTCTTATCGAATAACATTCACCTCGCCCATTGTAGCGGACGGAGGAATGCAGCGACAGACGTCACTGCGGCCTCGCTCGGTAGCAAGGCAAGTTTTATTAATTAACGCTTGTGTTAATTTAAAAAATGCGTTGGAAATGGCACTTGGGTAGTGCCTGGGAAATGCCCACCCACACTAACCCACTTATAACGAGTATAAGCACATTTCCTAGTTTCCCAACGCTGAAAACACGTTCTATGGTGTTTTCCCTTCGATACATTTATGCGCGTATCGCCATACCTGTGTTGTTTCAACCACAGGGAAATAATGCCAATTTGCGAAACTTCAGAATTTCAACTAAGTGACGGCGCATTTCCGATACATCCTGCGAATACATGCGATTTACAGGATCATCTTCTAATGCGATCGCCGTCGCGAAAGCAATTGCATAAACGCCGCAACTGAAAGAATCAGGTTGCTTAGTCACAGGTTGAAAAATTATATTTTCACTGCCAACATAGGGGTAGCGTTTCGCTATATACCTCTTTTCGTCCGAAGCCAACAGCTCGTATTCCGAGCGGAGAAGACTATCATAGATGAGTAGCTTCGTTCCATCATAATGAACGCAGAACCAGTGGCTTGAGATATTGCCGCCAATTATCTGCAAATCGGATTTGCCAATATTCGGCTCGATAAACTTATAATACGCGGTATAACAAGCCGGATTGCAATGAAATTCGCTATTTTCTTGCAAGACACTTCGAAACAAATCTATGCAAGTGTCCGTCAATAAACCATCTGGCTTCAAAATTAATGACACCACTTCATCTATAGAAATGTCTTCTGATAATTGAGAGATCAACCTCCGATTTTCTTCGGAAAATTCGGGTTGGTCATCGCTCTCGATTACTACCCAATTATCAGCGCGGTTGCGCGTATCATTTTGTACACCGGACGAGGTATCCTCTCGTTTTGTAACGATTGCCGGCTTAATCCGTTCGGACGCAGCATGCTTTTTTCGCAGTGCCGCTTCCTGAGCCGCTACGATGTAATCAGGATTGCGGATCGGCATATTTCTGTTACGCCGACTATCGACGATTTCTGGGAGTACACAATTCATATAGAATTTACATAAAGATGATTTCATCTTTAACTCCCAGAATTCGTCGTCTCTGTAAACTTTTACAATTTTTAAATCTGTGGAATTCCACAGCGCAAAGATGCAATATTCCCGCATGGTTATGTGCAATTGTCCTTGCACCTGATAATAATAAGCATGAGTCCTTCTCAGGGCATGCTTATTTTTATTATCAAATATGTTTCTCAGAGACGGTATCTCTTCGATGGCGTTTTCTAAATCGCCATTTTGCGCCGAAAAAGGACATTTTATTTCGACGATCCCATCATCATCGATCAAACCATCTGGAGATGCTCCTAGGTATGGAATTTCTTGGTCGATGAAAGACCACAGGCAACAATCTTTTTACCTATTTTCATCTCAATTGCCTGTCGAGCTACAGATTTATTTGCAAGACCATATTGCACGGTTGCTGAATCCAGTATCTTCGGATACCGAATACTCGCGACCATATCGTCGCACGAGGTTGTAGGCAACATGCGGCAAATTGGTCCGAATTTCGAAGCCGTTATCATAATGGTTCGCAATTGCTGCCATAACTCGCAATTGTATTGACAGATTGTTTGTTTTTCAATCTGTTTCCAATTACGCTGATTTGATTGTAATTGGGACATATGGTCTTTAACTAAAATATCAAAAATATCTTTATCGACATCTGGCTTTTGAGCCGATGGACCGTAATCTTTATCGGTTCCCTTAAAATGGCGCAACCGACGACGGCATTCTCGCTTCTTATATACACGGTCGCGTATATTCTTGCATTTCCTGAAGCGTTCCATTCTCAAAACAGCTTTAGGAATCGCGCAGCGTTTGTGAGTATATACTTTCGACAACACCGATTGCGTGTTGTGTTGTACGAAAGCTCCGTAACACCTCATTTGGTATGAGTTTCTCATACAATGATTCACTCTTTTGCCTGAATTCAATTTGTTTACAATTGAATTGCAGGCCTCTGCCACGTTATTTGTGACATTTTTCAATAAGCTTTTAGCGTGGCAACTTAAATACCGTACCGCTTCATAAACGGCGGCGTACATACCAACTGCATGCAAAATTGGTACGATATT
This sequence comes from Netelia melanura, assembly GCA_964007305.1. Taxonomy (NCBI): domain Eukaryota; kingdom Metazoa; phylum Arthropoda; class Insecta; order Hymenoptera; family Ichneumonidae; genus Netelia; species Netelia melanura. Next base: position 23,622,795 of record OZ023258.1, read on the forward strand.
TTCCCCCTCTTTCTATTCACAATTGAAAGGGAGGACGCGGCACCCAGCATGGTCACCGAAAATATGACCAGGCAGAGCCAGGATATCTCTACAGAGTTGTTTTATTTTCTCTGCCTCTGGAATGACCTCTGCGTTGCGGAGGTCTCTTGCGTGCTCGACCAATTTTCGTAGTTTTAAACCACTTGACGAGACGCACTGACGAATTTTCGTCACGTTAATTTTTTCTTTAAGGGAAGCATTCTGAAGCTTCATTTTAGAGGCAAGCCTCAATTTTCGGCACATATTCCGAAACAAATGATTATTACATTCGATTTTATCGACGGTGATACCGTATTTTCTATACGGATTTGCATCCCGTATAGCCTGGTACACGCTACTATCGCCATCTGCAATCAGAGTTCTATACATTAGGCCATTCGACACCACACTACTCGAAAAACCTTCGAGAATAATGTCAGTTTCCATAGCCGTCGAACTCTGATTTTGCCCCCAGTTTTTATAACAAACATGGAAGGGTGGCTCTTTATCCCGTATTTGTGCTCGCTCACACGTCGCACAATACTTATCGCGTACAGCGATAAATAGGGCCAATTTGCTTTCGCGGCCGAAAATCATAGCTGTGCCGGATAAAGCGTCATGCTTACCACCGGTATACGAGCGTTTTGCCCAACAGCCATCCGCAATTACATCGATGTACGGAAGTCCATCGATAACATGACCTTTTTCGATCGCAATCGATTTTTCTATCGATGCGGCTCGTTCCCGTTCTGCTTCGACAACTTCATGGAAGTTGCCGTACAATTTGTCACGGTATCTGCGATAAGTATTTGCAGCCATGGATGGAATAGCCATTGCCGCAAGTTGTTCCTCCATTGTGCTGTAACCGGTACCTGACGTGATGGTACCGCATACAGCACTTTCATTGACGCTCATATCGTCATCGTGACTGGGGTCGGTCCAAATGCTAAATGTGTAATTACACATTTGACATTTGAAGAACAGTTGCGTTCGCAACCCGCGGTCGAACGACTTAAATAATTTAAGATCGCTAAAAGGACATTGCAGGGCGGCATTATGATTATCAAATTTCTCATGTAATTGGTTCCACAAGAAACTGATATCAGCAACGCGTCGACCAACGATGGTGGTCTCCACAATACGATCCTTGTCCACAGGGGAGTTCTCAATAATGAGAGATTCTATATTTTGCCGTTTTATCGGAAGACTCGATGAATCTTGTTCGCAACGATCGTCATTTTTTCTTTTACCGGCGTGCGAATTGTTGTCCTGGTCTTTATCGGAACAACTAATTATCTCTTCGTTGAAGAGAATCGAGTTCACGTCAACTAGACTACTCGATACACGAGAGATAGCTCCCGGATCTTCGGGTGCATTGGTAACCCGATCTTCTAATTGATTTTCAATCAATTCTTGTGGGAAATTCAAATTTTCCCCAATCGCGCACAACGTTTGTGCGGTATGTGTAGACTTATCTACACTTACCTCCTGCGCGGAGTCTCCTGCTGCAATCTGTGTCGCAGCGACATCAAGGTCATTATCCTTGTGAATCGGAACAGACGCGTCCTTGCGACTGAACTCCGATAATTTTGGCGTTTGGCGCCTGAAAAAAACACCAGTAAATAACGCATTTTTAAAGCGGCCTTGTTTATTTATGATACATCTTTATTTTTTATTTAAGAAATAATTTATTATCCCGGATGGAATCGTATGAAAATTTATTCACAACTTATTTTCAAAAAATTAGTTAACACGTGTTTAAGGATTTTGCTGAAAAAAATTTTACTTCGGAAATATTCCCGTACGAATTTTTCACAATTTGCTGGATTTACTTGAATCATCGCATACATTATATTTATTAATTCCAGTTCTACTGATCCGATCGACGTTTTTCTTTTACAGTTTTACTCTGTATTTCGTCAACTTTGAAAGAGGATTTAAACTAAATTTTTATTGGAAATAAATAAAAAATAATAACAATGTGAATGTTTGAATAGTTGTAACATGCCCGCCCACCACCTTAAATCGATTTACAAAAATACTATTTTGTTCTTTATTGTCTTATGTACAGAACCATGTTTGCAAAAAAGTGAGGTCTCTGTTAGATTGGTAGATATTAAATATTTTCGAGTGCAAGTCATGCAGCGCACGCGGGCTCGAAATGGACATCGTGTGACACGTTGAAGCCTGTCAAAACTTGCAATCGAGCAGACCAAAATATGAATCAGTCGGTTTTTGGGAAACAATTATTCGAATGGCCAACTTAGTCTCTCCCTAATATTGCATCAAAATATGTAACGAATGAAGAATATGTTGAGGAAGAGCAAACATTAGATGCAGGATTCAAAAGGGCTATAACCGTGAAAGGGACATTAAAATTTCATTGCGTTATACCTCTGCCAAAAAAAGTGTGAGTAAAGCGCTTTTCGTTGCAAGACGATAATCATTCTTTTGTAGTTACAATTATGAAATGATATGAACAATTTGTGATAAATCAATGAAAATATCGCGCATTTATTTCTATACATTTTAATTTCCTTTAGATCATTCATAAAAATTCTTCATTTTTCCAGAGTATTTATTATATGCTTTTATTTTTAAGTTCTTTCTAGAGTTAACATTTGAACATTTTCTTTTGTACTTGAAATCACTTTTTTGAATTATTTGTATTATTTTCATTCTCTAAACCAAATTAACAAACGTTTTTAAACTACAATGCCATGTGGTATATATTAAAAAATTGAAAAATCGATGCGGGCGTCTGATATCTCTGACGTATGTGGAGCGAGGTGCGTGCCTTGCGCGTGAAAATATTTAATATCTACCAATGTAACAAAGACCTCACTTTTTTCCAAATTTCATTTTGTAGATAAGACAATAAAGGTACAAAATGGTATTTTTTTTAATCGATTTAAGGTGGTGGGCGGGCATGTTACAACTATTTAAACAATCAAATTATTATTATCTTGTATTTATTGCCAATTAAAATTTAGTTCAAAATACCCTTTGAAAGTTTATGAAATACAGAGTAAAACTATAAAGGAAAAACGTCGATCCGATCAGTAGAACTGGAGATAATAAATATCATGTATGCGATGATTCCAGTATATCCAGCAAATTGTCAAAAATTCATACGTGAATATTACCGAATTCAAATTTTTTTCAGAAAAATCCTTAAATACATGTCAACTGATTTTATGAATATAAGTTGTGAACAAATTTTCATGGGATTTTAAAATGTGAAGTTTTTTTCACAAAATCTGTACGGTTTGTAAAATAATCACTCCTATACATCAGTACTAATATATTAATGCATACCGTAATAACAATACATATATTTTAATTATTTCATGAACGACGATCGACAATTTTTATTTGAAGATACCACAGTACAGTATTATGAATGAATTTACACATTCATGTATAATGTAATACATTAACGGGGGATTGTCTTTTTTTTTCGCAAAATTTACCGCTTTTTGGGAATTTTTTTTGTGAAGAAAGTATACAACGGAAACTTGTGAAACTTGGCATATAGTTTTATTGATCTGTTTACTACATACAAAAAAAATTTTAAATAATTTCATCAAAAAATCCGCCTCCCACCCCCCTCGACGCGCGATGGTCCTTTTTTGATGTTATGCACGATTACAGCCTTCACATTCATCCTGCAACAAAAACCCAAAAGCATTTTACTTTAGACACAGATAGCTATCGTCCGATGAAGGGAAAAAAATAAAAAAATAAAATTGACGATTTGGTGACGTTTTGAACTTGAGTATCGATTTTTCGAAAAAAATTGATCGATTTTTTGTCATAAATAAAAAACTATTAAACGTATTGCTGTTTTGCTTCGTCAAACGATAAAAGGATGTCAGCTGAGCATTCTGTCCAAATTTGAAGGCAATCGGTTGAATAGTTTTTGAGAAATCGTGCACACCATTTGTGAGCTTTTTCACACCAGTTGTGAGCTTTTTCACAACTGGTGTGCAAAAAAGCAATACGTTTAATAGTTTTTTATTTATAACAAAAAATCGATCAATTTTTTTCGAAAAATCGATACTCAAGTTCAAAACGTCACCAAATCGTCAATTTTATTTTTTTATTTTTTTTCCTTCATCGAACGATAGCTATATGTGTCTAAAGTAAAATGCTTTTGGGTTTTTGTTGCAGGATGAACGTAAAGGCTGTAATCGTGCACACCATCAAAAAAGGACCATCGCGCGTCGAGGGGGGTGGGAGGCGGATTTTTTGATGAAATTGTTTAAAATTTTTTGTGTATGTAGTAAACAGATCAATAAAACTATATGCCAAGTTTCACAAGTTTTCCGTTGTAAGTTTCTTCACAAAAAAATTCCCAAAAAACGGTAAATTTTGCGAAAAAAAAAGACAATCCCCCCTTAAGAAGTGTGTATTTCATTTAAAAAAAAATAACATTGAATGTAGCTGTCGAGTCTGAACTAATATTATTATATATTCTCAACAGGGACAACTGAGAACGCGAAAATTTCCACTTCGATAAAAAGAGACCTCATTGTTTGCCCATTATCAGACCGATTGTAAAAATTGTCCAAATAAATAACGGTCTTGTAAAACAATTTTTTAAAGAGAATCGATCATGGGAGAAGAAGAAAAATATTCACGAAAAAAATGTATCTTTTTTTATAAGTATAGTTAGGAACGTCAAAACGATAAATACAATGGCAATGGACGAGAATGAAACATTTTTTAAACAATTGAAGACTTACCGATTAAAATAAATGCGTTTCCGCGTATGGTTTTTGCGTTTATTGTGTCTATTCCCCATACGAATGGTGTTCCATCACTGTCGCGTTCCTTTCACGTCACTATCACGTTCACATCACATCACTTTCACTGTCACTGATATCTCCTGTTTCACTAAACACACAATGATTAAACACGTGGCACAATAAATAAAAGAAAAAACGTTAATTCGTGGCGAAAAATAATTTACGTCGCGGACCGCCTTACTCTCATCTCAGCCGAGCTGAACAACTGCCCTCGTCCAACGCCACGCGGTTCTCGATCGCTGCGACGATCTATATATATATTGTAACGTTGTACAATATCTCCCCTGCACCCGGCTCGTCCCAAAGGCAGCCGTCCCCACGGACAGGCCCAAAACAAGGCAAGTAAAGTATTATTCTATTTTCCCTTCCTTTCTCCAAGTATTGTAAGGCCTGTGCAACACTTCAAAAAGAGGACCGGCCCGCCAGGCCCGAAGAAATCGCCATCACATCGCCATCATCATCACCGTCCAGTCAACAACTCGCATACTCGCACACACCACACTCAATCATCCGCCACAATCGAGAGAATTCATCCGTCCGTCCCCGCACCACATCCATCCATCGGCTGAGCGGCGACGAAGAAGTGAAGATGGCAGCAGCGCACGGCAATCCCAAAATTACGATTACCCGTAATTACCAAAACCCGTCCAAAATTATTCCCCACTTACCGACCGACCTACTTACCTGCCCGTCCCGATAGATCCCGCCGCGATGATCTAACATCGATCATACGCTTGACCCTTCCGCTACCAATCCGTGACGCTGCTGACCAATGATCGACCCCGAGGATAAGCGAAGAAGAAGAAAACTTCACTTTGCGGCGAGCCACCGAATAGGACGATTAGCGACAAGAATTAGCGAAAGAAAATTAGAGTGAGAGAAAAGTATAGAGTGTAGCGAAAAGGAAATTGAAGAGTGAAAGTGTGCGTGGAGAGAGTGTTAAAGGATACGGAGAGAGGACAAGGAGAGGATAGAAACGAGGAGAAAAAGAGAGCTAAAGGAGCGAGGACGAAATCCTTCAGGAAGAAAGTAAGTGTTTGCACAGGTCAACCTTATCGGCATATTTCCCCCCAAAATCTTTCTCTATTCCCTTGTACATTCGAGTTGTATAGAGTATCCCCCCCCCCCCTTTATTGCTTGCGTCTACCCCTTGTTTTTGGCCATAGTTGTATTAAAAAGTCGTGTGGGACGGCTGTAAAATTTAGAGAATTTGAAATAGCGAATATTGCGATAATAAGAGTAACGGTCATATCCCGCCTGACCCCCCTCCCGTCCGTACATCGCACAATAGAAGATCGAGAACGCTCGATCGCGCGATCAACCACACCTCGACCGACCTTCCTCGGCACAGCCGACTTCCCAAACCCAAACAACTCCCCCTTCCCCCACCTACCCCTCTCCCTGCGACAGGCCGAGTACTCTTAAATATAAGATACCCGATATCGAATACGTACGAGAAGGAAAGCCAGTGGTAATTATTAAGAGGCCGTTGCGTCGGCGAACCTGTACCCTGAGATCCCTCCTCCCGCTCGACCCCTCCCCCTTCCCACGCTAGCCCACAACCCTCACCTGTCACATTGCGAGTTATACAATTTCGTTAATTTTTTTTTATATTAAAAATTAACTGGCGCCCATAACCAGTTGTTGTAATTAAATAAAAATAAATGGTCATTGCCCCGGAGATAGTCCGCCGTTAATCATCTGGTAAAAATAAACGTTAGTATTTGCATTGTTAATTATTTCTTTTCTTCTTCCCCCAAACTCCCCATACCCCCTCCCAACGGCGTGACAATATATACGGATATTGGGTGACAGTAGAGAGCGTCCAATGTTTACATTTTTCAAACTCTTTGTTCCCGACGAATCACGTCACGCCGTGGATACGTCTCATCGGATAGAACGAAATCGTCAGAGAGAAAAGCCAACAAATATATAATAAAATAAATACATAATTATAATATTATGGGAATAAACAATTTTTTCGCAACATAATAAAATCAAACTATAATATTACGTCAATGAAAAAATATTAACAAACATAAAAATGTAAAATGATAATACTATGCTAGCGAAGAAATCTTTTCAAACAAAATAAAATAAGATAATAATATTACCCGTGCGAAAATATTTCGTAGAAAATAATGACATCAATTTATATTGTTTTCCAGTGACCGGCAATAAAGCGCAAGCTTGACACTTATGTATATAGCTCGAGACACGTAATATGTCTTACGAACATTATTCTGGATTCTCATTCTGGCAAAGTATTAAAAAAAAATACTACAATTCTAAGTTATGAAGATTTTGTCGTTTTTGTACCAATCAAATTATTTGATTTTATTAATAATTGATCTAATTTTAGTCGACATCTAAAGCATAAATCTGATTTTAAACGAATTTGGTCAATGTATACATATATTAATGTATTGAAACGTGAGGGTTCGTTTCATTAATGAGGTTCGGGACTCGAAGAGAGACTGAATTGTATTGAACTCAGGGTGAAAATTAACAATGAAATTTATTCCGCGATGCTGCCGTGAGGTTACAATCTCGTACTTATCGAATTTTAATGAAATACTGAATGGTCCTCTGTTTGTCTTTCTTCTGACGTTGTTGATCGTGACGTCGATCGTCGCGATCTTGTCCTTCTTCTAAGCAGCTCCTCCGCAATCGACAAACTCGCCTGCGCTGTTGCGCTGTTTTTTCATTTGCCTTGCAGTAAAGAAACTGCCTCCGCTGTTGCTGCGCTGTCTCTCCTTTGCCTTATAGTTGATAAACTGTACCCGCTGTCTCTGCGTTGTCTTTTCCTTTGTCTTGCAGTAAAGAAACATCCTCCGCTGTTGCTGCGCTGACTCTCCTTTGCATTATAGTTGATAAACTGCCTTTGCTATTGCTGCGCTGTCGTTTCCTTTACCTTGCAGTAAAGAAACTGCCTCCGCTGTTGCTGCGCTGTCTCTCCTTTGCCTTATAGTTAATAAACTGTCCCCGCTGTCTCTGCGCTGTCTTTTCCTTTGCCTTGCAGTAAAGAAACAGCCTCCGTTGTTGCTGCGATGCCCCCTTCGCCGGGGCGGGATGTTCAACGTTTCAGTATACATTCATTAACCAAATTCCTTTAAAATGAGATTTATCCGTTAGATATCGACAAATATCCTTTAGATATCGATAAATGATTAGGACATATCTATTTCATCTCATACATAACAATGACCGTTACCGGTGAGGCTGGCAAAACGATTAATATTTATTTTCAATATAGATAACTAAAATATGGAAATTGAAAAATCAAAAAAAATGAATCCCATCGTTATCCCATTATCTACCTAGACTTAAAAGTTGTGGAATGAATGACAGTTTTTTAGAAAAAAATTTCAAAAAAATCCTGTTTTTTGTAAATCAACAATTTATATTAAAAACTTGAAAATCTTATGGAAATATGGTTTGAAAATTTTATTTCGTATTTTCTTATCAAAAGAAAAATTTCTTTTAAAAAGAAAAATTTCAAAAAAAACCGTCCACTTTGGTTTATTTCTCGAAACGTTATGGACGCATGAAAAAAAAATTTCATTTTTGAAAGACTGATATCGTAAAATTGGGTCGATAAAAAAACTTGAAAAAATCGCGGAGATCTCTTTTCAACAAATACTAGAACATAAAAAATGTTCGAAAAAATCGGAGATGCAAGAGGTAATAGCTGTCCGATTTGGCGTGGAATGCCCCCTATGTATATATAAAATTTACCAATCTACCAATTGACCAAAAGCTGGAACATATAATTGGTAAATTTGAATTAATAGAATATATATTGAAACGGTTATTGCCTTTTCATTAATTTTATACTAACAATAAGTTCGGCTCGATAGGAAATTAAATTTGGGATCACACCTGATGAAGATTCAAATTCTATTTATTTGGCGCGTTCTAATACAGTTCTTTTCGCTGGTCGATAATTATAATTCTTCCTTATCGCCGCGTGCCTTCCGTTATCCGTGATACGGGTGAGATCGATATCAATGTCTCAGTTCGTTGATCGATGACGGGATGGCGCGTCGGAGCTTCCGTGATCGAGTCGTCGTAGGTTCTTCCCTCTCTCGTAGACCAAGATGGCTGCCTCCTGTTATTTTGACAGGTACCACGTCGAGTGTTGTGTTTGTGTTTCGTCGATTTTTCAGTCAGGTAAGAGTCAATCTTATGTCTTCCTTTTCCAATTGGTATTTTTAATGTTGTTCGATTTCGTAATGATTAGACAAGTTCGTCCTCTAGGATTGGGTAAGTATAATTGTCCTTTACTTTTGTCGTCTTTTAACCTTTCTTAACCATGTTTCCTTTTTACAGAAGATTTCTTGGTTTTCTCGAGGACCGAGGAGATGCTCGCCGTCTTCTTTGTATACAATGTGTACCCTTCTCTTCGCAGTGGACGACTTGGTAAGTGAATCTCCAAGTAGGATATAGGTGAAGGTTTTTTAATAATGGATCTCCTTCGTTTCAGGTTTTCAGCCTTTACTAGTAATCTAGTCGACCTCCACCAGTCTTGTAGCTTTTCAGCATTCAAGAGGGGCGCCGGAAAGATCACGTCCAAGTGCTTATTCCTTATCGTCAGAGGTAAGGATATTGAGAGGTAGGATATTTCGGGATATTGTCACCGAAATATTGGTAAGTAAGTTGATAATTGTATGACTTCGCTTTCGCTTTCTTGATTTTGAGGTAATTTTGGAGTGTTGTGTCTGAAAATTTCGTATATTTGTAGATTTGCTTTTATCTTATCGTTTGTGCGAATGTTAGCCCTCTGTTGGCTTGTGTATTAATGATTGTTTTGATTTCAGGTGGGCTTTCGGCATTGGCACCGTTTCAATA
>OZ023258.1:23632674-23727674 GCA_964007305.1 Netelia melanura
TGTGTGTGTGACACACACACACACACACACACACACACACAGCAGGGAGGGTTTGGAGTCGTAAAATACCGGGGGACTGCCGAACCTCAGAGTCCTGATCTCTGACTGTATTCGAACACACACACACATACACACACACACACACACACACACACACACACACACACACACACACACACACACAGCCCGCAGGGGGAGCCTGAAACCCCTATGAGGCGCGTCCCCAGGTGGCGGATAGGGGAAGGCCCTGTAGATATACAGGGTAGGAGGCAATTAAAATACCTCCCGTGGACCAAACAGACACGGGGAAGAAACCCCGACAACAAATCTACATAGGAAGTCCAGTAAAGGAATTACCGTTTACGGTGCAGGGGTACGGATCCCTAGTACCGGCGTCCGATGGGAGTGCTAACGCGGGCCCCACGACGTCGTCAGCCAACTACTGCAAGGAAAATTCAAGAACTACGGGAGTGGCCCACTTGGCTCCCGCAGCGTTAAAAGCGACAAGTCAGGAGAAAGAACAGGAGCGTAAGAATCGCCAGAGCAGGAGCGAAACTGCATTCGAGAGGCTCGGCAGCAAGGTTGAGGAACTGGCTGCGTTCATAAAGGGCAAATCAAATGTCCATATGGAGATTAGGAGGCTGGTCGCATCGATAAAAACGAGCTACGACATAGCGAGCCGCCCGGACATCGACAAGACAGCCCCTGCGGACAAGCCGACGGCGGAAGTTAAAGAGACGCAGACTTCCCCGAGCCTATCTGGGAAGTCAACCAATAAAAGGAAGAAGATGACCCCGTCTCCAACCGTGAAGGACAGAGTCGTGAAGCCAAGGAAAGGAGGAGGCCCGACTGAGGGATCTAGCATAAAGAGAAGCACGTCACCCCCCAGGCGGGAGAGCACGGCAGAAGCAAGAAGGAAGAAGGGACCCAGAACAGAGCAACGCAGCCGCGACTTGCCTAGGGCTGGTGGGACCTATGCGTCAGCGGTAGTGCAGCAGACAGGATCCAGGGACCCAACAGGGTGGCAGACCGTGGGACAGGGCACACAAAAGAAGCCACGACCCCGACCGACAAAGCCCGACGCCATAGTCATCAAGACGACAGGAGAGGAATCGTATGCGGACATCCTGCGGCAATTGAAAGGAGATCCAGCCATGAAGGAGCTGGGGGCAAGTGTCACAAAGATTCGGAAGACTGCAGCCGGGGAGTTACTGCTGGAGCTCGACCGAGCGGCACTCCGGACAACTCCGCAGTTGAAAGAGTCAGTGGAAGGCGTCCTCGGATCTTCAGTGGAGGTTAGATCACTGGCGCATGAGATCCAGATCGAGATCAAGGACCTGGATGAACTCACTACGAAGGAAGAGGTCGCGGAAGCCCTGGCGAAGCGGCTGGAATTGAGCAGTTTGACGGCGACTGCAGTCCGGTCCGTTCGTCAAGCCTATGGCGGCACCCAGACAGCGCTAGTTAGCCTCCCGGCAGAATCAGCCCGGAAAGCCATAGAGGTGAGTAAGGTGAGAGTCGGTTGGGTGGTGTGCCGCATCCGGGAAAAGAAGTCCGTCTCGCGGTGCTTTAGGTGCTGGGACTTCGGGCACTTAGCGAGGAACTGCAAAGGCGCCGACAGGTCGAAGCAGTGTCTCAAATGCGGGGAGGAGGGGCACCTTGCTAAAGAGTGCTCTAAAGACCCATGTTGTGTCCTCTGCAGTGGTAACGGGAACACCGACCACCCCTCGGGCAGAGGTAAGTGTCCGGCTCTTCGGAAAGCTCTCCAGGAGGCATCGAAGAAACGAAGATGAGAATACTCCAGCTCAACCTCAACCACTGCGAAGCGGCGCAAGACCTCCTCTGGCAGAGTACAATCGAACGGAATATCGATGTCGCAATTTTGTGTGAACAGCATAAAAACATCGAGGGTGCGAGGTGGGTATCGGACACCTCGGGACGGGGTGCCATCTGGGCATGGGGCAAGTCCAAAATACAGGAAGTGCAAAATGTACCGAGAACAGGATTCGTCTGGGCGAAGGTGGACGGCATATACATCTATAGTTGTTATGCCCCACCGAACGCACCGATTGAAGAATTCGAGAGACTCCTAGACCAGCTGGTCGCCGACGCGCGGACTAGAAGCCCTCTGGTTATCGCGGGAGACTTTAATGCGTGGGCCAATGAATGGGGCAGCAGGGAGACAAACCTTAGGGGGGAAATCCTACTGCAGTCCTTTGCCCAACTTGATATAGTCCTGATCAACAACGGATCAAAACCGACGTTTACCAGGAGTGGCACAAGCTCGATCGTTGATCTGACGTTCGTGAGCGAAGGCCTCTTCACACAAGGCATAAATTGAGAAGTCAGCGATATGTATACCCACAACGACCACCAGGCGATCCTATGCTCAGTAAGGATACCCCGTAGCATCAGCAGAAGGATTAGTACAGAAGTTAGCCCGAGATGGAAAGCGAAAGCGTTTGACGAGAGGGCGTTTGATACCATCATGGAGCAGAATGTGGAGATCACTGGATCTCCAGAGGACAAAGCTCGGCAGATGATGTCACTGATCACTGAAGCCGCGGATGTAGCAATGCCGAGGACCTCAGCTAGCAGCCGACGGCCACCAGTTTATTGGTGGAACGAAGGCATTGCTGAACTTTGGAGACGATGCCATCGCTCCAGAAGGCTGTACCAGAGAGCAAGGGGGCGCCCCGAGTATCGTCTACTCCAGCAGCGCTACAAGCAAGCTCGTACAGAGTTCAAGGGGGCCATTAAAGCTAGCAAGCGGAGGAGTTGGGCGGAGTTATGCCTTGAAGTAAACAATGACCCCTGGGGTAGCCCATATAAGATCGTTATGACCAAATTAAAAAGCCCAGTTACGATTACGCCGACCAGACCGGAGGCGCTGTATATGATAGTCTCGACGCTGTTCCCACAGCAGCACGAAACGACGCACGACGTAGGACAGCAAGTATCTGCCGAGGATGTCCCGCCGATTACGAGGGAGGAACTGCTTGCAGCCTGCAAAAAAGTAGGTGAGGCTAAGGCTCCCGGCCTAGATGGTATCCCGAACGTTGCCCTGAAGTCGGCGATCAGGGCGCGCCCGGACATCTTCCTGCAGGTGTACAACGCATGCCTGCTTGAAGGGATTTTTCCGCAACGGTGGAAGAAACAGCGTCTCGTGGTATGGCCGAAGGGAAAGGAGCCGACGGAAGAACCGTCATCATACCGCCCAATATGCTTACTGGATACAGCAGGCAAGATCCTCGAGCGTATTATATGCAAACGCTTGGAAACAATCACCGAAGGCGAAACAGGCCTCTCCGAAAGCCAGTTTGGTTTCAGAAAGGCGCGATCGACGGTTGACGCTATAAACCTAGTTGTGAATACAGCCCAGGAGGCCATCGAGGGTAGAAGGTGGAGAAGGGGCAGTAAGAAGTACTGTGCGATCGTCACTTTGGACGTCAAGAATGCCTTCAACTTCGCAAGGTGGGGCTGCATATTAGAAGCACTCCAACACTTGGGAGTTCCAGCCTACTTGTTGCGAATCGTGAAGGACTACTTCAGGGACAGAACCCTGATGTATAACACGGAAGCTGGAGTAAGGACTTACGAAGTTACAGGGGGCGTTCCACAAGGGTCGGTTCTTGGCCCAACTCTCTGGAACATCATGTATGACGCACTCCTAAGGCTCCATATAGCGGAAGGAGCAAAGATTATCGGCTTCGCAGACGACGTCGCTGTGGTCATTGTCGGAAAGCACATAGAGGAGGTAGTACAAACAGCCAATGAGTCTATCGAAAGCATCCGCCGCTGGATGTCGTCGGTAGGTCTACAACTAGCCGAACATAAAACCGAAGTTGTATTGGTCACAAGCAGAAAAAGGAGGGAGACCATCACTCTCACGGTAGGGACACGCGAGATCGAATCACGGCCATCATTGAAATACCTGGGAGTAATAATAGATGCGAGGCTGCACTTCGATGAGCACGTCCAATACGCCAGCGCCAAGGCAGCGAAAGTGACAGGGGCTCTGTCGCGCATAATGCCGAATATTGGGGGACCCCGACAGAACCGGCGCAGGCTTTTGTCGTGCGTGACGTCGTCGATACTGCTTTATGCGGCCCCAATCTGGGCTAGCGCTATGAGCACAGAGTCATATAAGCGGAAAACCGCAGCGGTCTACCGAACGAGCACACTGAGAGTGTCTTGTGCGTTTCGCACCGTCTCATATGACGCAGGGTGTGTCGTGGCTGGCATGCAACCAATCGAAATATTGGCAGAAGAACGGCAAAGACTGTACTAGCGCGGACGCCAGGGAAATCAAGCGGAACGGCGCGCGGTGTTAATGGAGGAAAGGGAGCGATCCATGACACAGTGGCAATAACACTGGGATACGTCGAGCAAGGGAAGATGGACGTACCGATTGATTCCGGACATTGAGGGGTGGATCGACCGGAAACATGGAGAGGTAGATCACTACCTCACGCAACTGTTGACCGGACACGGATGTTTTCGGGCCTACCAACTGCGATTCAGACTGGACGATACCTCGGAGTGCCCATCCTGCCCATCGGTGGTAGAGGACGTAGAGCACGTCTTCTTCAAATGCCCCCGATTCGAGGAAGAGAGGGAAGAGCTTGGTCGACAGCTACAGATGGAGCCATCACCTGACACAATAGTCGCCCAGATGTTGTCATCCGTGGAGCAGTGGAATGCAGTTGGAAATTATGCAACCCGCATCCTGAACAAACTTCGGCTAGATGAGAAGGAAAGAAGAGGAGGGTAGAAAAGACCAATAGTGAAGAAAGGGCTTCGGCCAAATACGCCCCCGCGAAGTAGTACCTGACGGCGGTCCCGCGAGGGTGGTAGGCGATAGAGTGGAGGTGGTTTTTAGTGGGTAGGACCGTAAAGGAGGAGTCCCACACTACCGGCAATCCCGCCGGTGTGCGTAATTGCATTTTTCCACCCCCGTAATAAAAAAAAAAAAAAAAAAAAAAAAACACACACACACAGCAGGGAGGGTTTGGAGTCGTAAAATACCGGGGGACTGACGAACCTCGGAGTCCTTATCTCTGACTGTATTCGAACACACACACACACACACACACCAGAGGTGTAAATCCGACCGTGCAACCTCCACGCGGTACACCTTGGGTAATGCTAATGCCGGCGGTACCGTAACTTTCAACCCTCACAACTCGGAAAGTACTCAACGAAAATAAACTTTCTTGTAGTGTTTTGGAAAGGTCTCGAGGTAAGCTACAAGAATATGCATTGAAAAATGGGGGTTCCCATTTAAGAAATTAAAGTTGACCTTCACGGTGCCCTTCAAGGTTACATGGAGGTCATTTCAGTGTAACCATGTAATAGACCACTTGATATACTAAAACTTTTGTATTAAACATTTTCTTCCATAATCATTATTTTCCATGATATTTGACCGTTACGGAACTTTTGCCCACCTCTGTATGTATATTAGATCTGTCCTTAAGAAGGGCAAAATCGAATTTTAATGGTGTTACCCCCCAAATTGGTTCGTAATAATTAAAAAAAAATGTCAGAATTTTTAAAAAAATTTTCCTCCATATTTACCCACCGCTAGGAAGCCTTACTTTTTCCCATAAGAAAAGCATTGATTTTTCGTGATTTTTAATCTTTTTTTTACTGCTGCCCTAATTATCAGCTAAAAAATCGTAAATTCTCAGAAAATGTTGACAGTAATGTTACCTTTTTGTCGAATTTTTTGGAATTCGATACAAGCATTTTTGGGCTAGATCGATCACATCTTTATTCGCTGTATCTTGCGAAAAACGCGGAAAAAAGTCGAAAAACGTGATTTGGAGAGTTAAATATCGAAAAAATTCAATCGGAGTAGTCTTAAACCATCCGAAATTCTTTGTACAAAATAGTTAATCACGTAAACAAAATTCAAGGCCACCCCTGCAGCCCAATCGATTATGCCATGATTTAAAATTTTTCTGTTTTTCCTGCTTTACTTGCTGTTCGAGGACGTCGCATCCCGACAAAAACCAATTTCAAGAACCCGGCATCGTGAACACATTCTGATTGTTTTTCCTGAATGTTTGTTCGTATATATTTTGGAAATCAATTATAGTAATGAGAAAAAGTGCACCAAGATTTTCGATCATAAGTTAACGACAGTTGGATGAAATTATCCAAAATAAACTATTTGAGATTAGCTCAATGTGAAATGGTAAGTCTCTTTTGTTAATTTTGTTCTTTCTACAACGCACCATAGTTCTATTTCCTCAGACCCAGCACGCGCTATGTGCGCAGTGCGCCCGGACTATATCCGCGCGGAGTAACACCAACGCGCCCGAACAAAGGGCCTTATGACCGCTGGAATCCGACCTCCGAATTCCGAGAGCGTCGACTCGAGGCCCAGCAGTCGGTTTCCAACAGCCAACAATTGCACTCTCCTATATTTCGTCAATCGAGGTTAGGCGCACAATGCGTTTACGAGAAAACATTCGTTTGATTGGTTATGTGGATTCCCAAATTTTCGGGAATAAACTACCATCAACTCGTCAAGTTTTAAAAGTTTTATTTTTCAATACACGAGTGTCAGGTTTTGATTTAAAAACAAGTGCAACACTAGCCGTGCGTGAAACTATGATTTTTTGGACAAAAGCCAGATTAAGAACGAAGCAAGATTATAACTGCGTAACGAAACTAATGGATTTACATCGACAATGGCATCTATTGGGAAAAAATATCAATGCCCCAAGCAATAAAAAGAGGGAAGAGGAATTTTGCGGTAAACTGGATGACCTTTTTGACATCATCATCAGGCCCATCAAGATGCGCTTGCAGGCCTCGACGATATAAGAACGGAATTTCTGCAAAATCAAAGGAAGCCTGGTCGTGTCGGTTTCATCTGGGATATCCAAAGCACATATGATTTGATGGAAGCAGCAGAATTGCAAAAAACAATCGATGCGTTACAGAGGTTGGAAAGAATGGAACAGGAAAGAGCATTATTTGGTAATTTTTCTCCGAATATCTTGAACAAACCATCTGTTTATGACCCTGAAGGTCTCTGCATTTGCAAATTTCGACCTCTTGCAACCTCTATTTCCTGACTTATGCATTTTCGAAAAAATATCATAATACAGTATTGTCCTTGGACCAATTACCTAGTTGTGTGTATTATTTAATTTTTTAAAATTCAATTTCGTATAAGCTAGTGGCTTTTTTTGCCATTCAATGATATTGATTGCCATACATTCACACTGAAAGGCGCTATCGAAAAATATCGTGTGGCTCTTTTTTATCATTTCTAATGGCGCTTATTTTCAGATTTTTAATTAAGTTTTTTTAAAATTTATTTTTTATCCGGATCTGCAAATTTCGTCCTTTTGTGAGCCATATTTTGTAAACCGTGGCGTCATTTTTTTTTCGTTCAGGGTCATTTTTTCATTGATCCTCAATCATCAAATATATGTAATAATGATAAAAATTTCTTCCAGATGAGATCGTGGAGTTGGCATCGAGTGATGGTGGCGACTTTTCACAAACGTTGTCACAAAAGTCCATTGGAACATTCTCCAATTATTCCTCAGAAGACCATTCAGCAGATGATGCTGGGCCATCGAATCCGAAAAAATCTCGAGGCATTGTAGATGTAGTGAATGACAAACTCGTCGCGGTTCTGGATAGATTCAAAGTCTCTGATACATCGGCTGTTCATTTAATCGCTTCTGTAGCTCAGTCTCTTGGATTCGATTTAAATGCACTGATTATTAATCGGAGCTCGGTAAAAAGAAAGCGTGAAAAATTGCGTGAAATGAGGTCCATGAGAATAAAAAGTATGTTCCAAAATACTGACTTGCGAGCCGCTGTTTTACATTGGGACGGAACACTTTTGTCTGATTATGAAAGCGGTAAGAAGCTTGAGAGACTACCCGTTTTGATAACAAACAGTGATTCTGAGAAGCTGTTAGGTGTCCCAAAACTTGAAAATGGGAGAGGCGTTACACAAGCAAACGCCATTCATGATGTTCTCGATGAGTGGGGTGCTTTGAGCTCGATAAAAGCTCTTTGTTGTGATACAACGGCTTCGAACATGGGTGTCGTGAATGGCGCGGCGGTCTTATTAGAACAAATGTTAGAGAAATCTATTTTATACCTGCCATGTCAACATCATATTTTCGAGATAGTTTTGAAAGGCGTTTTCAACGCGAAATTAAAGTCCCCCTCGACTGAACCAGATGAGCCTATTTTCAAACGTTTCAAAGATTCCTGGTCGAAAATCGATTCAACGGCATTTCGCATCGGAATTAATGATAAAAAAGTACAGAGCGTCGTAACTGTGGAGAATATCACGAGAATAAATTCATGTGTTGACTGGGCATTAGAAACGGATCAACCTCGAGCGGATTACAAGGAGCTTTTGAATTTAACAAAATTATTTCTCGGAACCGTCCCATCGCAAGGAGTCGTAATACGTTCACCGGGTGCAATGCATCATGCACGTTTTATGTCCAAAGCTATTTATTCTTTGAAAATATTTTTGTTCCGAGACAGTTTCGAAATGACGAAAACTGAATATCAGGCGATCTGAGATGTATCAGTTTTTATCGTAACGATTTATCTCGAAGCATGGTTCACTGCTCCGATCGCAAGAGTAGCTCCAAATCATGATCTTCAATTTTTGAAAAAACTCTATAATTATAAGAGTGTTGACAGAGAGATATCTAATGCAGCTATGCAAAAATTCGTGAATCACCTTTGGTTTTTAAGCCCTGAAACGGTCGCGTTATCATTTTTTGATGAGAATTTACCATTGGACGTGAAACGTAGCATGGTGTCCGAGTTGGGCCCACTCGACGGAATCGAAGAAATTGATCAAAATTGCACTAAGAAAATTATAATCAACGTAAAAGACGTTGGTAATTTCTGTGACAAAGAGATGGATCATTTTGTAACATCACAAACCCGGAATTTTTTTTTCCGATTTGAAATTGATCAATCGTTTCTACAAATTGACCCATCTCTTTGGTCTGAAAATGAGAGTTTCCTAGAAGGTTCGGAAATTGTCAAAAAATTAAAAGTTTTGAATGATGCGGCAGAAAGGGCTGTTGGTCTATTCACAGATTTTAATAATATTCTGACGCAGAATGAAAACCAGAAACAATACATTTTGCAAGTCACTGAGGAACATAGGAGAAAATTCCTTGATTCGAAGAAGGTAACGGTCATGCAAAATTTATGAACAAAGCAATCGGTTTAAGGAAGTATTATGATGTTCTTTGCTATATAATTTAGAAATACGTGACAAGATCAAGATCCTTAATATAATATGTGATGACTTGACCAATTTCAACTTCTATATATTTATAAACTAGAAGTTCTGTTTTGATATTGTATAATAATAATAAAATGTGTGAAGACTTAACCGATTTTATCTTCTATTTGTAAACCTCTGAAAGATACTTTTCGACTTTTTTTTCTATTTTCAGCGATTTCTGACAATTTACAATCTTCAGCGAAAAGTTTTCTATTTTTTGTAACCTTTGCCATTTTATTCCTCTTATTTTTAGCTCTCAAATCAACGTTCTTCGACTTTTTTTTGCTTTTTTCCGCGTTTTTCGCAACATACCGAGAATACAGATTTGATCGATCTAGCCCAAAAATGCTTGTATCGAATTCCAAAAAATTCGACAAAAAGGTAACATTACTGTCAACATTTTCTGAGAATTTACGATTTTTTAGCTGATAATTAGGGCAGCAGTAAAAAAAAGATTAAAAATCACGAAAAATCAATGCTTTTCTTATGGGAAAAAGTAAGGCTTCCTAGCGGTGGGTAAATATGGAGAGAAAATTTTTTAAAAATTCTGACATTTTTTTTGAATTATTACGAACCAATTTGGGGGGTAAGACCATTAAAATTCGATTTTGCCCTTCTTAAGGACAGGTCTAATATACATATGTCATTTTCTGACGCTAAGACGCGCACATGTATGAAAAAAAAAAAATTTCAATTTCTGAGATTTTTATGGAGAGTTCTGGGTAGCACCCCAAGAGTTCTACAAGAAATCCTAATGACAAAAATATCTATTTCTCATGGCTATAAAGTTATGGTCGATATAAAAATTTTGTTTTGTGAAGTTGGAATCCCCATATTCAAAATTTAATTTTTTGGTCTAAATTGGCGGAACTATTTCTAAAACTTACGTAGAACTCTCGAACTATTCGGGGTGCATTGAGAACTCTAAAAAAAAATTCATTTTTCAAAAGTTGGGGTGCCAACTTCACAGACGTGACCCGCAGAGGTTATGTCGCGGATCCGGGTGGGTAGCGTGTTCCACACGCGCGTCGCCGTCACAATCATCGATTTCCGATAGCCCTCCGTCCTGGCAGGAGGGACTATGAGGCTTGATGAGTCGGCGGCGCCGCGGAGCGCCACAGAGCGACCTCTGGCCGTGGAGCGTAGAACGAGTCCCTCAGCGAATGACGATGGGACACGGGACTCGAGTGCGCGATGAGTGAATAATGTTAGAAAATACTGTCTTCGCTGAGGGATTTTCAACCATCCAAGACGCGTGTAGTATGGTGTGATGTGCTCATACTTTTTGACGCCCAGCACGAAGCGCACGCAAGCGTTAAGAGCGCGTTGAAGTCGCAGTTCCTCAGTTCCCGTGATGTCATAGGTGATAATCGAGCAGTAGTCGAACAGCGGGATAATAAGCGCGATTACAAGGTGGCGGCGAAGGTCAGCGGTGAGTGCGCGCGCGTTCGCTTTGAGCTGATAAAGTGCCTTGTAAACGCGACTGCATATTGATGTGACGTGCTCGCGCCAGCTCAGCGTGCGCGTAGTAAGACAGCCGAGATTTCTTATCAGCGATGAGTATGGGATTATGATGTTCCTCACTGTGACTGTGACTGTGGCTGATTGAGAGGTCCTGATGCTATTTACGTACCGAGCTGAACTAAGTATTATTGCTTGGGTTTCGGCAGGGTTGAGTCTCAGCGCATTTCTGTCGGCCCAGTCGCAGATCCGAGCAATATCCCGGTTGATGCCGGCGACACAGTCGTCTAGTTTGCCCGGGTTACAGTGGGCATAAATCTGCAGGTCGTCTGCGCACTTCACCACGAAGCAGTGCTGGATTTCAGTTCCAAGGTCCTCGACGTAGAGAGTAAAAAGTGCCGGCCCATGTACAGACCCCTGTGGAACCCCTGAGGTGACGACGGTCCACGTCGACACACCGCCGGATGTCCGGACAACCTGAGTGCGACCGGAGAGGTACAACTGGAACCATAAAAGTGCCGAACGCGAGAGGTTCAGGCGCGATAGTTTATGGAGCAGGATATTGTGATCAACCGTGTCGAAGGCCTTGGAAAAGTCGAATAACACAAGGACCGTAACTTGACGTCGGTCAGTGGCAAGCCTGATCGAGTCGAGGACTTTAACCAAAGCCGCTTGCGTCGACTCGTCCTCGACGAATCCAAACTGATCCGGGTCACGTCTAGCCGTGCGACGGAGGTATTGCGTGAGATCCGCGTGTACGATGCGCTCCAGGATCTTTGAGATGTTGCAAAGAAGTGAAATCGGCCGGAAGTCCGAAGGGGCGGTGGGTTGAACTATCTTGGGTGTTGGTGTGATGTAGGAACGCTTCCAGGCAGACGGGAAGGTAGACGTAGTAAGCGACCAGTTGAATATATCTAGCAGAATATGGAGCAAGGGTTCAGCACAAAGTTTGACGAAGAACCTGGGTAAACCATCAGGACCAGTGACATAGGATGATTGTAGACGTAGCGACCGACGAAAGGATTCCGGCGTGACGTGCGCGAAATAGAATTGGGCGTCGTCGAAGACGGGCGGATAGCGCAGGGCCGCAGGAGGACTGACAGTTGATTTGACGTAGACAGCGGCGAAGAAAGTATTCAGTTCCTCAGGGAGCAGTGTGATGGCAGCAGACGCCTTACCGGGAACAACTCCAAGCCGCCTCAAGTCACTCCAGAGTGATCTCGGCTCAGTGTGACGCGAGAGGCATTGTGAGATCTACGAAGCACGCGCTTCATGTAGAGCGGTTCTTACCCTCGATCGCAGGTTCTTGTATACCTGATGGTCTTCCGGGTTTCGTGAGCACCTATACCTCCTGTTAGCCCGATTCCTCGAACGAATTAGTGCTCGTAACTCCGGTGTAATCCACGGTATGGGCGGTCGACGTAGAGCGTATAGATGGAACGGCGCGTATGTGTTAAGTAAGTCGGTGAGAGCGCAGTTTATTAGTTCCACTTTCTCGTTCGGGTCAGAAGATGCCTCCACAGCAGACCAGTCGATAGCTACGATACCCCTCAGAAAGTCAGGGTCGTAGAGGTTCCTCCAACGACGTTGATGTTGCGCGGTCGGAACTGGAGGCTTAACGGTCAGAAGCCTGTACCGGATGGCTATCAAATCGTGTCCCGGGGCAAAGGGTAGAGTGCATTGTCCTCGCTCGACGACCTTATCCGACGAGTCGACCACACTTAGGTCAAGCCACGAAGCGGCGGTGGCCGTGTGATAGGTTGGTTGATATGGCATGACGTGGAGGCCGTAGCTCTAAAAAATCCGCCGGAGGAATGTACTGTCAGGATTGACCGTATCGAAGTTAGCGTTCCAATCCCCCATGATGACCATTCCCACATAGTCTTGACAGAGAGTCGCAAGGAGCGTTTCAGCAGTGTTAGCGAAGGCGATTTTTGGTGGCCTGTAGACTACGCCGATAAGTATGTTCCCACCGCCGAGCCCCGCCACTGAGATAAACAGGTACTCGAGCCCTGGGGTATAGGTGGTGGCTGTCGATGAAGCAATGACGCATGTCCGCAGCGAGTCCCGCGCGTAGATGCAGACTCCCCCATCCCCTTTCCCAACGCTATCACACCGCACCAGGTGATTCCGAAACAAGCACGAGGTCATATGGGTTCGTTGCGAAGAACTGTGCAAACTCCTGGAATCGAGGGACCAAGGACTGCACATTAGCGTGGCAAATACGTAGCGCAGACGAGTGCGGTGTAGTGGTTCCCGGACCGATAGAGTTGGCCATAGTGGGTGAGGCGGTCGGATGGTGTCACAGTTGTAGCGCCTTTAGTTGCTCGATGTTCAAGATATGGATGGCCGGGGTGTTGCTCGCCTTTTTTATGTAAACATTGCCATCCCGGACCCAGACGAATTGGTAGTGCGCGTCCTTAGCCATGGTTTTAACGGCCATGAGAACGGCGTGGGTTTCCGGTGGCAGGAATTCGTTGACAAAGACTGGGCGTGAGACGGCGAACGAGTCCAATATGGCACGACAGTCGAGATTCCCCTTAGCGCATTTTGCGTTGAGGATTTCAGCGTGGAGGGAGCGCGAGTCTAGTGCGACAAAAAGCGAGCGCGGTCGATAGGACTCTCCGGAGTGTCGCATTCTCCTGATCTCAAAGACGTTCGACCGCGACACGTTTACCCCAAGAACACGTGTGAGCGACAGGAACAAATCGTGATCGTTGACGTCCTCCGCCTCTGGCAAGCCACCGATGATCAGCTCATGAAGGTGACTGCTACGCTCCAATTGTCGAATACGCTCCGCTAGTCTAGGATCCGCAGCCTGCTGAGTCACCGTTGGTGGGCGTGATTCGAGTGTGGAGACTCGGTTTTGTAACTCGCTGCACACTTTGCTATTGGTGGCCAGAGTGTCCTCAGTGCTAGCGAGTTTTGCCGAGATTGACTGTATATCCCGCGTGTTCGTGGCTAGCGTCTCTTCTACTTTTCCCAACCTATCGGATATCCCTGTAATTTTGTCAAGGCAACTACGCACATCGTCCCGCACCGTGCTGATGTTCGCTACGTCGCCCTTGATCCCCCGGATGTCCGCCGTAGTAGTACCTATCGCTTGAACAAGGTTTTGCAGCTGCCCAGCAATAATTTGGTCACCCCCCGTGGTACCGGGAGACTGCAAGTCAGTAATAGACCTCCGGGGCTTCTTACAGGTATAGCACGTAACGCTGCGTCCTGACGGGAGTTCTGAGATAGCGTTTACGCCGAGCTTGTGTTTCAGGCATACACTGTGGTACCCATGCGTATCAATTGCGCACAGGCGTATGACATCGTCGGCCGCCACAAATTTAGAGCAGATCCCGCAATTAATCGCCGGCATTTTAAGAGAGTTAGGCAGTAATAAATAGATAAATAGGCAAATAAATGAATAAATAAATAAAATGTCAAATTGTCGAAATAGAGCATATAGTTGTCAGTAGAATATAGAACTGTCAGATCAATAAATAAATAGATAAATAAGATGTAAAGAATATAAAGTTGTCAAATAAATAAGTAAATAGATAAATAAGATATAAAATTGTCAATAATATAAACTGTAAAGTTGTCAACAAAGTATAGAGTTGTAATAAATGAAATAGTCGTTAATTCGATCGATAAATATAAAATAGAATAAAAGTCAAATCGATAAATAAATAAATAAATAGATAGATAAAATATTGTCAATAAACAAAATTTAGTCGGGCGATAAAATAAATAAAATAAATATATGAGTCAACTATATAAGACAATATTATAATAATGAAGTAATAATGGAAAAATGAGAATAAGTAATAAGATAATTGTCAATTAGTATGACGAATAAAAGCCAGTCGTCAAGCCTATCGTTGTCCACATCGATATCGTTATCTGTCGTTATCTGCACGCGCGGCCGACTAGCCTATTGGCTTGTCGTCCAAAGATAATTACGACTACGGTGCGCAACTTCAAGCAACTGACCGAGTCCAATATCGCGTACCAGCTGACTATCTGAAGAAAAGTCATATTAACATGACTGTGACACCGGCACTTTATCGATAATATTACAACGCACAGAAATCTCGTTTTGTCCACTATGTCCACAGTTTTTGTCCAGTGTTTTTTATTCTACACACTCACCGCCACCCACGCAACTGTTCCACGACTTTTTAGGCCGCACTACACTAATAATCGTGTAATATCAGATGTTAAGCACGAACGTCACCTAACACACTCCTTCCTACTCAAGAGAGAGAGAGAGAGTAGGGAGGTTGTCTCGGATGCTTTTGGCGGGCCGGGGGTTTCTACCAAAATTAAGGAATGCTGGGGCCAAGTGGGTGGAGGATAGTACGGCGGGATTCATTGCAAAACATAGCTCTGGGAGGAGTTCATCCCAGAGTCTATAGTTCTGTCCGAGGTACGCGGTGATCATGGTTTTTAGGGTTCGGTTTACTCTCGACGGGGTTGACCTGAGGATTGTAGGGAGGGACGGTGGTTTGGTGGATGCCGTACTGGGATAGATGGTGGGTTATATGGGTGTTAACGAACTCGGTTCCATTATCTGTCAGGAGGTATTGGCGGCATCCCCAGCGATTTAGAACCAGTGTTTCTAAGGCAGATATTATGTTCTGACCGGTGGCAGTACGGAGGGCTTTGGCTTCTACAAATTTAGTACAAAGTCCTGAAACACAATAACATGTTTATTTTGACTTTTACTCGGGGGAAAGA
This sequence comes from Netelia melanura, assembly GCA_964007305.1. Classification (NCBI taxonomy): domain Eukaryota; kingdom Metazoa; phylum Arthropoda; class Insecta; order Hymenoptera; family Ichneumonidae; genus Netelia; species Netelia melanura. The sequence goes on from OZ023258.1 coordinate 23,648,165, forward strand.
GGCCCATGACGTCGGCAGCGACTACGCACCAGGGACCCTCGGCAGTCCGTTCTCGCACAAGGTCTCCGGGTGCTCCCTGAGAGACCTTATGGAGCTGACACTCCGGGCACCGGGTGACGTAGTGCGCGTCGTCTTGAAACACCCCGGGCCAAAAGAAATCCTGGGTTAATCAGTGGTATGTTTTGTCGATCCCCAAGTAACTGGCTTGGGGTTGATTATGAGCTTCTCGGAGAACATTTGGACGGGAATTCAGGGGTAATACTAATTTCCAGACGTCCAAATCCAGAAGGGTCGGGGCTATAATGGGGTGGGGCCTATGATAATACAACTTGCCGTCTTCAATTTTCCAATTGTGGTATTTTCTGAGGAATTCTCGGACATTCTCTATTTTCTCCTCATATCAGGAGTCGACAGTATCTCCTATAGCGGACAGGGTCTCTATTTGGTCCTCGAATATACGGGACAGGGCATCGGGGACATGGCTAGGGCCCACCTTACCACCCTTCCCGCGGGGTCTCTTAAGTTCTTTAACCATTGGAGGCTGCTGTGATCCGTGATAACTGTGAAAGCTGCGCCCTCGATGTAAGGACGCAGTTTCTTCACGGTCCACAGCACCGCCAAGCACTCTTTTTCAGTAACCGTTGTCACGCCGTTCGGGAGGGGGGTATGGGGAGTTAGGGTTAAAAAAAAAAGAATAATTAATACTCAAATAACTTTTATTATCGCAATGAAATCACCCTTTAACGGCGGACGATCTCCGGGGAATTTTAATATCTTTTCAATAATTTCAATTCACAACTATCAATAAATTTAATTCACAACTTATAGGTTTTAAGAGAACTCGATATAATACATTGGTATCTTTGGGCGCCAGTTAATTTTGTAAAAAAAAAATTAACACAATAATGTAGTCACAACTTTACTATGGAGGGGGGTGGTAGGCTAGCGTGCCGGGAGGAGAAGGGTGTCAGGCTGGGGAGGAGGTCTCAGGGTAGAGGTTCGCCGAGGCGATGGCCTCTTAGTAATTACCACTGGCTTTGCAACTTCTAAATTCAGTCTTACTCGCTTACATTAGTTTATCACAGTTCGTATACCACGGTCAGTCGCGGGGAAGGGACGGGCGGGGAGAAAGGCGTTGCTGTCCGTGAGGTCTTTGAATGATTGACGGATGGGGGGGGGGGGGGTTGATCGCGCGACTCGCGACCGCGATCGAATGTTCTCGACGGCGGTCGAGGTAGTAGGTAGAGGGGGGAGGGAGGTCAGGCGGGTAGGAATGACCGTTACTGTAAATGTCGCTAAAATTTTAAGTCCTAAATTGAACTGCCATCCCACACGGCAAATACAGAGGCCGAAAAGAGAAAGAAAAATTAATTTTGACAGTCGCGGACAATGGGATTACGGTTACGAAATAAATTTTTAAGACTCTCGAATTTCTCAAAAATGAGCAGGGCAGTATTGCGGGAGGGGTAACCTATGCAAACACTCACCGTGCCGATCTCCTTCCTCCTTGTCCCGTTCTTTCCTTTTCCTTGATTATCCTTGTCGTTGCCGGGTCGTCCTTATGTAGTTTTCGTATTCCTTTTCTTTTTCGTGTACTCGTATCCTTTTTCTGTCCAATTCGTCGTTAATCTTTGTTCGCTTTTAATCCTCCTTCGCACTCTTCTTCTCTCTCGCTCTCACTCACTCTCTACTCTACTCGCTCTCTATACTCTCTAACTACGCTCAATATACTTTTCTCTCCTCATTGCTCTCTATACGCCGGCTCGTCACAAAGTGACGGCCGCATGGCCGGCCGGAAGCTCGCGAAATTTTCGCGCTCGCTGTTTGGCTATCTTAAGGTCTCTCAGCCCGTTGACAGTTGTCAACGTTGCCCATCCCTAGCCGCGTGGAGGCGGACCTTTTGCTACTATTTAGCTTTTTAGCTTTTTACGCCCTCGTCGATTTTCCACCACTTATGATTATCTTACCCGTTCATTTCCGCTAAAGTTGTCCTTCTCATTTTAAAGAGTGTGCATGCGAATTTTACAAAGCCTGAGTATTTTTCTCTGGTATTTATCAAATTCCTTAAATTTAAGTCCTGTCTCACAATTTCAAGACCTGGATATCTCAACTCCTCGTATAAAGGGCACCCGAAAATAATGTGGTCAACTGTCTCCTCACTGTCCACGCAGAATAGACAGTTCGGTGAACAATCCACTCCCCTCCGATATAAACTGCTATTAATAGAGCCATACCCCGGGAAAAAATGGACATATATAAACATATATAATTATTTATACTCATATATAAGATTATATATAATTATATATGTCTTAACATGACATCATGAATGATCATATATGTAGATATATTACCATGTATAGTATTTATTTTTTCTAGGTGTGAACCATATATGCTCATGTATGATCATGTATGTTCAAAAGTTGGTACTCGGAACTCATATATGAACATATGGTTATACATATAAACTCATATATGATATACCTGATATCATACCTGAATGTGATATATTATCATATATAATTGCATTTGCTGCCTAAACCTCATATATAAACGTATATAATTGTATATGAGTCCATGTATATGAACCTAATATGATGTACAAACTATTTTGGTGTCATATATAATCATATATATAATCGTAATTATCCGCAACAACCATATTTGAACATATCTAATAACGAAAATATATATGACGATGGCTATTATTCCATATATAATAACACTACAGACTGTTTTGATATCATATAGGATCATGTATACTGGTGTCATTTTTCATATATGTAATACTGTCTATAAGCAACGAAATCACCATGTAATGCTATAATAATAATATTTTATTGTTTTATTATAAACGTAATAAAATGGTGATTTAAATTATTGTTAATATACGTACAAATTATACATATTTTTTCCATATATTATATTGACGGGAGCGTAATACAAACAAGGCGCGCCACATACTCAGAAAACCTTTCCAAGAGTGTTTGGTCGCTCGCAGACATAATCGTCAACTTTTATAAGTTGACGAATCGATTTGATTTCATTTAACTTTATCAAAACGTAATTGTTTGTTTCTTGTACTGGTAATATGTGTTCTATTCTTTCCCTTGTGGTACTATGAAAGAATATCCTCATGTGTTCGATAGTGAAAGATTTCAGAATAATCCATAAATTTCCCTGATCCATGAAGAAAATTCGAGCAGTTCCGTACATAGCACTGTCATCAGAGTTTTTAATCTGAACCGTATAATTATTCGTTTTGGTATTTTTGTATAATTCTGACGTATAGTCGTTGTTATTAATTTTAGCTCGAGTATAGAAGTGTGAGGTGATAATATATATTAATACGTGGACTGCCGTGGGGGGGGGGGGGGGGGGGGGGGGGCATCGGTGACCCGCACGGCGCTGTAGTCAATTATTACGATTGTCTTTTTTTTTAAACAACCGTGCTTCGGTTGCTAAGTAATATTGACCACGCCGTACGGGTCACCGGTGCCCCCCACGGCAATCAACGTGTTAATATATTATTGTCAGTGTACCTGGAATGATAAAATGTCAGGTGATGATCAACAATCACCGCCGTTTAAAAAACGATTTCGGCAATATAGGGCATGGAAAGAGGATAGCACTGTTCCAGTAAGTTTGTATTTCTTTTTTCATTTAAGCTATTACTAGGTATTACTATCACAAAATATATAATTAACGGAACATTGATGCTCACACGAACTGTATTTCTCAGTGATTGTTGATAGAGTATGTTGAAAAACAAATTTTTCTTTTTTTAACCATAATATATATTGAATCTCATAGGACTTGGAAAATAATTTTTGTTGAATTGATTGAGCTTGATCTTTATAAATATTTTCCATAATTCAGGAGAGTAGAATATATATATAGTTTTCGATATACTTTCTTTGAATAATTAAAAAAAACACTAAAATTCTAAAAAGCATCAGATACGTTAATTATTATTCCATAATTTTCTCAATTTATAGTTATTCTCAATAGTTCTACGTTGGCGTGAATAAAGGAAAAAAGAAATTATAACTTATTAATTGTTTCTTTCTATCTTTCATTAACATAGATTCCGTTGAAAACACGACAACGGTGGGCAAGAAGTGGCAACAAAACGAACTTAAATAATATACAAGCCAGCTGTCAATCTACTCAATCGGACTCTGATCATCACGATAGTGACGATGAGATTAACGAAATCGAGCCTTCGTCAATTATACAAAATGAAAACTTCAGCAGTGATTCTTCTCATGCTGCGAATTCCAACTACGTAGAGCCTGATGTCGATTTGGATGAAATTGAATCTGAAAATAACTCTGAAGATCACGATACTGGTGAAGGATCCACTGATTTCATGGAACTGTTGCACGAGTATAGCCAAATAAGTATAGATGAAGCTGTTGCAGACAAAATAGAATTATACTTATTGCATAGATGGACAAAGCGGAGTCTTATTGATCTTTTGAAACGAGAACAAAAGATTCTGCCACGAAGTAATAAAATGCCGACGACGGTATTCAAATTATTTAAATATGTCGAGAATTTGGCCCCTAAGAATACCATTATCAAACATTTCTACTGTAAGAGATGTCTTGGATATAATAGTGTCGATTCAACCATCACGGAATGTTCATTTTGCGAAGCAAAAAAAGACGACATTTCTTGTTTTTTCGAAATTGATATTCGGGATCAAATAAAATTTATGTTTGAACGTCGTCAACTTGGTGATAAATTGATACCGTTCACTATACGAGACGATAATGCCATAACGGATGTGACAGATGGATCAGAATATATTAGGGTTAATTTGCGAGACAATAGGCAAAAATATGATTTAACATTGATGTTAAATACTGATGGTGTTTGCTTAGCTAATAGTTCGAAAAGTTCCTGCTATCCGGTGTTGGCAATTATCGTTGAACTTCCGGACCATTTAAGAGAATCATATCTTCTTACAATTGGAGTTTGGTACGATAATGAAGTTTCGCCACCAATGAATATGCTTTTGCAACCATTTGTTCTCAAGTTGCGAGATTGTTATTACAATGGGATTGAATGGGTTAATTTTAAAACATCTGAAAAATATATTTCACGAGTGGTTGCACCCCTCATAATTGCTGATGCACCGGTCAGGGCTCAAATACAAAATATTATGAATTTCAATGGTGCTTACGGATGTAATCTTTGCGAAATAGAAAAGCAACCGTGTAAACCAATCGAAGGGATAAGAAATACTCGTCACTACCCTTATATCAACACCGAAGAAAAGTTAAGAAATGGAGTAACAATGGAAAAACAAGGTCGAAAAATGAATGCCCTCAAAATCCAAGGCGTCAAAAAACCCATGTTAAAAGGTGTCAAAGACACCCCGATAATTTGCGGCCTGCCTCTCATTGATATATCAACGTGCTTAATCCCAGAATATATGCATTCAGGTCTTTTGGGAGTTGGACGACAACTGATAAATCTGTGGTTTTGTAAAAATGGGCCTTGGAACATAAAAGAAATGAGCAAAGAAATTGACTATTCTTTACTGAGCATAAAACCACTTGACTCTTTTAATCGAATGCCACGACGAATAACAATTTTTGAATCTTGGAAGGCATCGGAATTTTACAACTGGATATTATTTTACTCTCTTCCCGTTTTGGCTGAATATTTGCCACAAAAGTATCTGGAACATTGGTCATTATTCGTGAAATCACTGTTTATCCTTTTGCAAAAACATATCACAGAAGTTGATTTGCAACGCGCAGATAAATTGTTAAAATTGTTTGTGAAACAATTCGCATCTGTATACACTGATCGCGAAATGACGTATAATATACACCAGCTTCTTCATTATGTGCTAAGTGTGAGACGTTGGGGCCCTTTATGGGCTACCTCCGCTTTTGTCTTTGAAAATCAAAATGGGCACATTGCAAAGTCTGTTCATGGTACCAAATACCTAGGTCAAGAGATGGTAAACAAGTTATTGCTTATCCAAGGCCTTCAAGTATTGAAAAATCGTGTTTACGAACAACATGCTGTTGCCATTGACCGTGAGAGTGAGACGTATGTGATTGGCAAACGAGTTAAAGCAAAGTTAAGCGATATTGAGGAAGAATTATTAAGATCCGAACATAAAAATTTTGACTCCTCACACTTCTATACTCGAGCAAAAATTAATAACAACGACTATACGTCAGAATTATACAAAAATACCAAAACGAATAATTACACGGTTCAGATTAAAAACTCTGATGACAGTGCTTTGTACGGAACTGTTCGAATTTTCTTCATGAATCAGGGAAATTTATGGATTATTCTTAAATCTTTCACTATCGAACACATGAGGATATTCTTTCATAGTACCACAAGGGAAAGAATAGAACACATATTACCAGTAAAGGAAACAAACAATTACGTTTTAATGAAGTTAAATGAAATCAAATCGATTCGTCAACTTATAAAAGTTGGCGATTATGTCTGCGAGCGACCAAACACTCTTGGAAAGGTTTTCTGAGTATGTGGAGCCTTGTTTGTATTATGCTCCCGTCAATAATATGGAAAAATATGTATAATTTGTACGTATATTAACAATAATTTAAATCACCATTTTATTACGTTTATAATAAAACAATAAAATATTATTATTATAGCATTACATGGTGATTTTGCTGCTTATAGACAATATTATTGGGAGCTATGTTTCATCATAATATGCATCGCATAATGAAAAGTTCATGTTGGCGCCTCGGCCAAACCATGGAAAATCAGTCTGGCAGTCAAGATGTTAATATATTGTTTTGCTTGCAAATATTCCAAATGCTAACAATAAGTTTGATTGAGCACAAATATTTAATTATATATAACAATATATAACAATGAATCTTAACCATCTATAATTTGGTAAAGCTGGTAATGCGTAAATGGTGTAAATAAGTAAACACCAACAGCCTTACCGAAATCATAAACGTGTACTCATATGTATACCATATATATACATACATTTTTTACCACCGAGGTGTTCGTTATATATTATGCATGCATATGCCATTAGTAGTGGTGGCGTCAGTGCAGCTAGATCACGCGAAAAGTTCCCCCTCTTTAGTCTCTTACGCGTCTATCACACAATCATGGTAGCGCGTGTCGGCTGTTTTCCAAAAACTGCCGTCGGCTGTTTTCCGGAAAACAGCCGAGCGTCGCACGCTCATGGACGCGCGGTACTATGATTGTGTGATGGTCGCGTAAGAGACTAGAGAGGAGGAACTTTTACACGCGATCTGGCTGCACTAGTTGGCGTCCCTGCTATCTCGCGTATTTTGAGAGTTTGTTTGGTGGCAGCGTGTTTTTTTGTTTGAATAAGTTATTAATTCACTGTTGATACATCAAATATATATATAGCGACTAATAATTGGCATTTGTCGCGAAAGATGTCTATTTATTTTTTATTACACTGTCCGGATGACGACTCTTACTGTTTGCATAAGCAGAGTGATGTGCTTTGCGATCCAAAGGTTGCAAAAGTTGGAGATCATGTGATATTTTGGCATGGGAACAAAAAGTGGAATGGACAAATTGTTCAGAAGTCGGGTAAGTTCAGTTTTTTTTACTCAATTACTTAGTTATTTATATGAACATACAAAAAACGTAACTTATACCAATGTACCAACATAACCAGTTCGCGAGATTATAATAAACAAACACAACGCGGGCTAAGTTGTTCAATAATTCTATCACGAAATGCAAATACTAAGTGAACTTAATTGTTCATATTGTTCAGAGAAAAAATCATATTTTATATCCATACATTAGTTAATTCAATATGAAAATGATTTATCACAGCTGACGATATCAATATTTTGCTATATTCTGAACGCACATGTTATAGGCAACGAAGAGTACTTAGAAGGCGAGCTATCAAAATTAAACAAGGAGAGGAGACGAGGAAAATCTACAAAACCAGTAGAATCCAACTTGGTCATTGAGAGTAACAGAGTTTCTCGCAAACGCCTGAGCTATTCTCCCAGCAATTGTTTGATGCCAAAGAAAAAAAATATATCAACATTAAATAAAGTAAAACTCAAAAGTTTCTAAAACTGAAACTATTTATTAAAATTTATAATTATATTTTTTTTATATTTTTATATTACATTTTTTTTTAATTTATGAACTTAAAAATTTGAAAATTTATAATATAAAAATGAAAAATAAAATATTATGACTACTATTCATGGGTCTGTTATCATTCTATTTTCAGCAACATGCACAACCAAAATCTCCATCAGTCATCTCAGACACGAAACCAGAAACTAGCCTGGAAAAAACTAATGGGTATTTGTTGAAAGGCAACCTCGATCACTCGAAGACCAACAAACCACTGAAAAAAAATACTCTCAAGAAGCCGGTGCGTATACGCGTTGTATAACCTCGTATAATTGTGATTGAGACTGTTAATATTCGTTTAAGGGCATGTTCTGATTTTTATACCGAAAAAAGGACACGATTACTAAGAATTTTTTTTTCATTAAGTTTGTTATTTAAAAATACAAAATTTCTTTGATGGTATTAATGTATCATTATATATTACAAAAATAATATTTTCTTTTTATGTTTAATCGAACAAAAAGTTTAAATGAATGTTTGCCAGGATGACATTTTTAAAAATGGTTCCAGTGATATCTCAAAAAATATAAAACTTATTGACTCCTTCACCAATTTGTATCATAATCATGTTGCTTAGTCTGCAAACCAATATTTTGACGTAAAAAGTTTCTCACTTTGTTTCCCTACCGTTCTTTGTCCATTTTTGCACATGAAAAATAGAGTTCTTTTTTTCTTTTTCACTACAATGTGTGCTATTTCCACAATTTTTCGAATTATGAATTTATGCTGATTAGCAGACTAGAATACGTAATTTCTGATAAAATTACGTTTTATTTTTTCGTTTCCGGCGTCTTGAATCGAAGCTACGTCTGCAACAGTTTGTAACTTTTTTTTCGAGTCGTCGACTTCAATATGCTCTCAGCGTGTATTATGGTGTGAAATAAATAAATGGTTTTGTAATATATAAGAACACATTAATATCATTGAAAAAGTTTTGTATATTAAAATAACAAATTCACTGAAAAAAAAATCTTGAAAATCGTCAATTTTTGTAATATATAAATGAGAACATGCCCTTAAGATAAAACATTGATTTATAAATCATCAACATAGTTAATGTTTGCAGACTTCAATTAAAAATCAACGGTCCCAGCTATCTATCTCTTCCGATGAGGAATTTGATACACCGAATACTCCAAAGAAAAAAAATGAGCTAACTTCTTCTGATGATGAGTACAATGGTCTCTCAAGTGATGAGCTGAAACAAATTATTTTGAAAATGAAGGCTAAGAATAAATTACGAGGCATGAAGGAGAAAAAAAGCATTGAGAGTACCAAAATAGATGAAAAAATGAGAACAAAGCAAAAATATCAGTATGGCATTGTAAAGGGTCACGAAAAGGAGCAACCAAGGCAAGACTTGAGCGACGATGATAATGAATATGTATCTACTGCTGAGAATCTATCAAGCAGCAGCAATCAACTCTTTGGGAAAAACTTTCCGAATGCAAAAGTATGGATATTTCTTTTATGTGTTATATCTTAATTATATGTCCGTCTCATTGTAGTAAATATAATATATACATTATTGTTTCACATTTATGAATATATGGTTTGCGAGGGTTGGTCCGTGAGGGTTTATCCTAACGGGCATTTGGATTTTTATGAATTTTTCTGAATATTTTAGATGATACATCTTAGAGACGGGATTTATTGCAAAGAAAACGATTATGAGTATGCAACGTCCGGAGGATCATCTAAAGCCACTCATGTAGCCCGTAGACTCATGACCGGCGTTTTCAAAAACGAGGCTGTATTGAGATGCACTCTTACAGGTAGCGCACCAAGAGCTCATGGAAAAGAGCGACAATCAAAAGTCGTAGAAGCTCTAGATTCTTCAGCAAAGAACGCAATCCTACGTAAGATTATTTGTTTCATTGGTTATTTTTAAAGATCCAAGTTTAAATTTAATTGAAAGCTTTTCTACAAAACATCTCAATGGCTTTGGGCGATTTTATTGTTGTTAATTTGATTTTAATTACTTTAATTACATCTTTTTTTTCATGTCAGATTTTATGATATTATGACACTTGATTATTCGATTTCTGTTACAGAGTTCGCAATGGAGTATGCCCAGGAAAAGAAATGGACATTTCAACCTGAAGAGAAAGTAAGAAGCCAGATGTCCCAGAAACTTGGGGAAATAAAACGCGATATGCTCAAAAAGCAAGAGTGAATGCTACCCATTCAATCAATATTTTTCTACCTATACACCAGCTAATATAACTAAAGTTTAGTACAATTAGTGCAGCCAACAATTACTATAAGAAAAAAATGTATACCACTCTATCATATATGAAAGTAAAAATGTGATACTCTTCTTAAAAAGCATTTTTATATTTCTAAATATTTCTGCCAAGACTATAATATGTTACTTTGGTTGCTGAGCTGAATAATAAAATGTATAAGCCTTATGAACGTTGCATTATTTTATGAAAAAAATATTTTATGGAAAAAATGAACCTATATAAACATAAATAATCATGTATGATCTTGTCATAAATGATCATAAACGAAATATTTCTCTATATAATTATATATAGTAATATATAGCCATGTATAATCACATGTAATTATATATGATCATACATGGGATATATGGTTATGTATTACTATATATGGCATATATGGCTATATATAACTATATATGATTATATAGAGACAAATTTCGTTCATGATCATTTATGAAAGATCATACATGGTTATTTATGTTTATATATGTCCATTTTCTCCCGGGACCCTGTAATTAGATAAACGCAAAGCCTTGGCGGTTTGAACCATTTGTTTATCCCAGCAAATCGCACTTCTTCAATGAACCTCCGGGCTGTATGGCCATGCTCATTTGTGCTCCATTCCTCCTGCCATTTTTCCATAACTTCATTTCTGGCCCTCTGAAGTTCTCTGTCAATTCGCCGATCATTATTGTCCTCTATATTTCGGTCGTACCTAAAGTTCCTCCACCTGACGCTACGGTTCTTATGGATTCTTCTCAAAATACCCGACAGCAAAATTTCCAATTGGATCGGCAGCACTCCCGCGATTACTTGAAGCGCGGCCGTCGATGTTTTCTACACGCTCCTATGACCATCAGCAACATTGTTCTTTCGCCGCTCCCAGATGTCGCCCAACCATGAACTTGAACACTTTTCCATACCAGATTATTGCCCCATATCTAAAGATTGGGAGACAGACTGCACTGTAAAACACATCCAGTATGGGTCTTCTGATTCCCCATTCTTCGTGTGCATGCCTTTTTACGGCCATGGCATATTTTGTTATTTTTTCCCTGATCTTTTTGACGTGGCTGACAAAATTTACTTTCTCGTCGATCTGAATTCCTAGGTATTTATAACTATTTGTATAGACTACTCTCTGACCACCAATCGAAATTTTTGGTCTTCGATCTTCATTCATGCTTCCCTTTACCAACATGACCTGCGTTTTTTCCTTTAAAATTTAAGTTTATTTATGATACACCATCTATCGATTTTTTCAGCAACGTCGGCTGCCAGGTACTCCAGCCTGTTCCGCGAATCTCCTTTAATTAGGAAGGCAACATCATCCGCATACGCTATGACTTGGACGTCGACGTCATCGTAGCGACGATTAACCTCTCTAAGAAGTGGGTCCATGCATCAATTCCACGCCATCGGCCCGATTAAGGAGCCTTGAGGACATCCGCGACAAATTCTGGCCGCGACCTGGTCAAATTTATTTTTCACAACTATCCTCCGTCTTTTAAAGTAACTGTTTATTCCTTTCATTAACGCTGTACTGCACATTGATTCAATGAGTCTTGCTTTGATTGCAGGCCACCACAGATTGTCAAATGCCCCTTCGATATCGATAAACACTGCAATGACATACTTCTTTTCAGAGTCAGCGATGCCATCCATGAACTCGAGCAGAGCATCCTCAGTAGAGACCCCCTTCTTAAAGCCGAATTGTCTTGAGCTGGTTAGGTCCATTTCCGCATATTTTCTCTGCACCCGGTTTATGATGATTTTCTCGAAAACCTTACTAATGGCAGGTAAAAGGGTGATCGGTCGATATGACCCGCATCGTTTTAAGTCCACGTCACAAGATTTCGGTATAATGTGAAGGCTCCCTACCTTCCAGCTGTTCGGAAAAACTCCGTCCGCAAGGCATCTGTTATATAATATAGAAAGCGCCTCGCGCTTATGCTTCCAAAGCATTTTAATAATTTCCGGCCCAAAACCGTCCCGTCCTGGTGCCTTTTGGTTTTTAAGTCCCTTGACAGCCTGGCCAATTTCGTCCAGGGATATTTCCGGTTCAACATCTAAATTATCATATTCTGCAACCTTCTGCCTGATCTGTCTATTTAAGTCCGTTTCACCATCCCTACTGTCGCGCGGAGCAAACTTCTTTAATAGACGTTCTATTGATTCCCTCCAGGAACGCGTTATCTCCCCATTTGGAAGCATTAAGGGCCCAACGTCTGCCTTTTTCCGAATTTTATTTCTCACAATCTTATGGATCATCCCCCATGGGTCGCGATTCCCTTCCGTCTTCACGAAATCTCTCCATGTCAGCATTTTCCTCCGTTGAATCTCCGCCACATACCGATTTCTAGCAGTTCTATATTGCTCTAAATACTGCGGCTAATATTCCTCAGCCCGAATTCGACGGATTCAAAGATAGTTGTTTCCTGGCTTGTCTAGCCTTTCGTCTGAGGATTCCAAGCTCATCGCTCCACCAAGGGACTGATTTATTGCTAGACTTTTTTATTGGTATTGACGCCTCGCAGGCTTCAGTCAGCACCTGATTTATGGTTTTTGCAGCGTCGTTTGCTCGTTTCCTTCTCAATTCTTCTAGTTTTGCAAATCTAGGCCAGTTAGCTGCACTTATCTTATATGTGCTTCTTTGAGCTCGAAGAGTCGCTGCAGTGTTCTGCACTTTTATCTTTATCGTTATCAGATTATGATCGCTCGTCGCGCATTTATTCGTCACTTTCCACCCAGTAATTCGCCTGCAAACTCCATCTCCTGCTAGCGTTAAGTCTATGTTAGATTGTCCCTGGCAGCTCACAAAGGTTGGACTTTGGTTAGGCTCATTGAGAATGGTCAGCCTGTTTGCGGTTATAACGTCCTCCAGGAGATTGCCACGATCATCCGTCACGTCAGAGTACCATGCAGTTGATTTAGCATTCGAGTCTAGATATATCAGAACTTTATTTACATCGACTCTGTTCAGTATATTCTTTACCTCAGCAATGAAACGCTCAATGGGCAGCGAGAACTGGCAGTATAAGTTATTAATGATAGTACTGCTTCGTGCGGTCTTTATCTCAAAGGCCATAATATGGTTGGAAGTGTTATCGGATACCGGAAAGACCTCGATTTTATCGGTATTAATGACCGCAGCCACCCAAGGAGTCTCACATGCAGGCTGCAGTATCACCATATTTCGGCCTTCGTAGCCCCTAATTTTTCCCTTGAAAGAGTAGGGTTCTTGGATGCACAGGATGTCCAGGTTCAGTTCAGTCATCATCCTCCTCAAGTCAGCCGCCGCCGTCTTTGACCTCTGCGCATTTATTTGCCCAATTGTCAGCTCCATAGCGTTCTGTTATAATATATTTCTACCTGCCTTAAGTACTCCGGGCAATTTTTCGATTTAATACTGTGCTGCGTCTCTTTTCGTCTCGCACGAATGCAATTTACGCACACTGGGTTTTCCTTTTTAGGGCATGATTCACGAAGGTGTTCTTGACTACCGCAGTGTTCGCAGGTTTGTTTGTCACTTTTGCAGTTTTTGGCTATGTGTCCATAACCCAGACATCGAAAACATCTTGTCACATTTAGATATTCTTTAACTCGGTAGGACCGCCAGCACATGAACGCCCGCCCTTCCTTTAGGATTTTTCTGTGATGCACAGGTGGTATTTCCACAATCCAATTCACCTTGTCCCCCCCCTGGGTTCGCCTTGTAGCACTACCGGAAGAGAATTTTGCTCTTCAATTCCGAGACGCTGTCTTCATCCACGCCTTGAAAGTTCTTGGCAATAAGATCCTCCTTCAGCTCTTCGGCCTTGTATTCTTTTTCCACATCGAATATCGTTACAGCTGGGTTTATCTTTTTTGGACCGGAGATTTGAAGGTTTACCTCACCCAGTCCGGCACGTTCTATAATGGCTACATCATTTTTGCTGCTAACCTCCATGACTATGCCCTTTGCACGAAGCTGTCGGATGTTGCGAACTTTTAAAGAACCACGGCTATCCTTCAGCAGGTCCGTGACCTTGGTTCGGATCTCCTCATTGGTACGAGCGTCATCTTCATTCTTCGGCTTTATAATTACAACCTCGTATTCTTCTTTTTTCTTACTAAGTCTGGCCTGCGTTCGGGGCAGTAGCGCGCCGGGGGGGGGGGGGGGGGGGCAAGTCGCGGGACTCGCCGCCACCGACGCGAAGGAGGGCACCTCTCGCTTCGAACATTCACTATGTTGGGCTACAACGCGCTCTTTTTCCAGTACAACTTGCTGCAGCCGCGATTCGAGCAAAGCCCACTTGGTCAAAATATATTTTATTGCCGGCTTGGTGATCTTGTTGGAGTTATTGAACAAAAAGCTCTCGAGCGAATCTCGCTCGAATTTAATGTCGTCTAGAATTGTGCGATCACATATATCGCCGGCAGACATGACTGAGGTTCTTCTTCTTTTAGTGCCAGTCATAATTTCTTTTCCATAGGATGATACGGATCCAGCTCTGTTAGCCTGTGCGCTGACCGTCTCCGGCAACCGAGAGGCTCCCGCCGCCTCCATGTCCATAGTTTCTACTCTTAGATCATCTGCCATAGCCATAAACGTCTGCGATTTTTTCTTTTTGTTTTGTTTTGTATTTGTAATGTCCATAAGTATTCCCACGAGTGTGGTCGGAAAAGAGGTCGACCCGAGCAGAGCCGCCTTACTCGGGCAAGCCTGATTACTCTGGGGGGTCGGCAGGTACCCCAGAGGGATCGTGTGAAACCGTCATATTTAACGTCCCACGGCCATTCACCCCTTGGCACGATGCCTTACACCGTGGGTTGGGACGTTGGCTACGCTCTTAGTCTGGTCCTTCACCTCGAACCACTCCAGCATGGTTACACCTGCCAGGAGTTGGACTCCCGCTGGCACAGCTTCGAGGATCATCAGGACTTGCAAGCCCCCCCACAACAAGGTAGCGAGCCACGGGGGGGGGGGGGGGGGGGATCTATTGGGGACAGGCAGGTAATTTGGTCGGTCGGTAAGAATGGAAGATTTGTTGACGGGAATTTATAACTGTGGGTAAGAAGGAGGCTAGTGTAATCGCCGTGCGCTGCTGCCATCTTCGTCACTCTGTCGCCGCGCGGCCGATGGATGGCCGGTGTGCGGGGACGGACGGGTGCAGTGATTTTGACAGTTGTTGATTTTTTCGAGTGTAGTGCGAGTTGTGAGGTGAGGTTTTTTGATTTAATATTGTTTGTTGGGGTGGTGAACGACGACGGAGGTGTCTGGCAGGATGGCGATGGTCGTCGGGTCGGTCCAGGTAAGTGAATTTCCATTAATTCCTCAGTATTTTTCTTGTTATTAATTTCCTCCTTCTTTTCACAAGTTATGGCGGTCTGTCCTGCGAGGACGACGAAGGTGACGACGACGGTGTCGACGACGATGTCGACGACCCCTTTCGTGATCCGTTGGGCCTGGCATATCGACCAGGGTGAGAAATTTTTCAGTACCTTCCGATTTATTTTGCGGGTTTCTTCTTCTGCTTTTCGGGTTGCAGGGCCGGTCGAGAACGACATCGACGATGACGATGACAACGACGATGTCGACGACGAGGTCTCGGTGGAGGACTCGATGACGATGACGGTGATGGTGCTGCTGCGCAAGGTCTGTCGGGGTCAGTCGTAATGACTGACTTCTTGCGCAAGTGAGTGCTTGCACAGGTTTTATAATTTATTTCATATAATTTACATACTTAGCTTTCTTTTCTCTGTTGCAGGTGTGGGATGGCTCCCCTGAGCGAGCCGGCTGCAGAGGAGGCTGTGACCCTTGTGGCGCATGACGTCACACCGTATACTTTCTCTCAGCGCAAGTAAGGACTCGGCTGGCAAAGAGGATGGCGTGTTCTGCGTTATTTAGGATTTAGGTCAGTACCACGACTATGGCGATATCGCTGGGATCCGTTTGAATGGTGAAGGGAAGGGTGAAATCGGGTCGGGCAAGAACTGGAGTACGGGTCAGGGCTTCGCGAAGAGATTGGAAGGCGCTTTCTTGTTCTTGTCCCCATTGCGAAGGGACGTCATTATGCAACAGGGTGGTTAGGGGAACTTTATCGCTGGAGATATCTCCCATAAAACGGGCGTACCAACCCACCATTCCTAAGAATCGGCGCAGTTGTTTGATGTTCTTGGGAGCGGGATACTCTAGAATGGGGGATACCTTGTCGGGGTCGGCCTTAAGTCCGTCTTTCCCAATAACATAACCTAAATACTTAACTTCAG
This sequence comes from Netelia melanura, assembly GCA_964007305.1. Taxonomy (NCBI): domain Eukaryota; kingdom Metazoa; phylum Arthropoda; class Insecta; order Hymenoptera; family Ichneumonidae; genus Netelia; species Netelia melanura. The sequence goes on from OZ023258.1 coordinate 23,664,814, forward strand.
GTCAGAAAAGCTCACTTTTATCTTTATTAATCTCTAGTCCAGCGTCTCTAAATACCGTCAGTACTTTCGTCAAGTATCTGTAATGGTCGTCCTCTGTACCTGTCGCAATTATAACGTCGTCCAGATACGCGAAAGCATGGGGTTCCCATTCGGGGTCAATCAGTCGGTCCATCAGTCTCTGAAATGTCGCGGGTGCATTCGTTAGTTCGAAGGGCATTCGTCTGAATTGAAACAGTACGCGTCCAGGGACGGCAAAGGCAGTTATTAGGCGACTTTCGGGGTGGACGGGAATCTGAAAATATGCCTGGCTCAGGTCAAGCTTCGAAATATACCGGGCCTGCCTCAGGCCTACCAAAATTCTATCCATATTGGGGAGGAGGTACGCGTCTTTTTTCGTTACTTTATTTACGTCGCGGTAGTCTATGCAAAACCGTTATTTACCACCGGGCTTCAGGACGATTACCGGATTGCTGAGCCAGGGACTCTTGGATCTTTCGATGACTCCTTCTCTCCACATCTTGTTCACCTCTTCTTGTGCGATCTTGAGAAGGTGTGGAGAGATAACACGAGACCGCTGGCGTATGGGAGGGTGACCTTGTGTGTCGATGCCGCGTTCCGTCAAGTACGTCATGTTCAGTTCTGGGGAGGGGTTTGAGATAATGTATTTGGTCAGTAAGCGGTCAAGTCCTTGTCGGGAGGCTTCGTCGGGAACTACAACACCGGCACAGTCTTGTAGGTTACGGGCTTTAATGGTGATTTGGGTGGTATGGAACGTTTGTGGGGAATTATTTTTCGTCTGCCAAGTCTCGTCATAGTAGTGGATCGTCAGTCCGACGGTCGTCAAAAAGTCCAGTCCGGGAATGCAGGGGCAATTTACGTCAGCAACTCTAAACAATACGGGACCGCTCTGTCAACCAATTTCTAGTTGTAGATGGAGGGCGCCATCCACGGTCATTACATGGACGTTGGCCACTTTGACGCCTTCGTCGAGAGGGATGAGGGGTACTTATAATCGGGCAATGAGGTCGGGGCTGAGGTAGCATCGACAGGAGCCTAGATCTACGAGTCCTGGGAGCTTGTAGTCACCCAGGAGGTTCCAGAGGGAGTGGCGGGGGTCTCCTTCGATTATGTCAAGGTGGTCTTCTGGTTGGTCTTAGTCTAAGTTTGATAGTAGGATTGGGGAGAGTGCATGGAGAAGGATGACTACTTAGGCATTGGGGAATGTCTCTAACTCTATCGTTCCCGAATTCCTTAGAGTGCGGGGGGCAAGCTCTCCTGGGGAGGCGGGTCGCTTATTGCCTCCCCCCGGTCGTTGTTGGCACCGGAGGCGGGACCGCGCATCGGTACCCCGGTGACCGCAAAGTCGGCAGAAGTGCCCCAGTGGGTGTGCGCAATCCCGGTGTCCAAGCTGGCTGTAGTTAAGACACGGACCGGGGATGAACGCAGGGGGATTCTGCCGCTGATACCGGGGGGGGGGGGGGGGTTCCTTGGGAGCAACGTCGACTTTTGGGTTAACCGGGCCGTTTTCTCGACGTGGAAGAGAATGGAGTTCGGCGGCTGATATAATAATATTTATTTTGGTTTTTTTTGTAACGCACACATTCTTTTTTTTGAGACTTGTTAATTATTGTGAATAATAAAGTATTTATTATTATTGTTCTTGTAAGTCATTAATCAGTTGATTAATTTGGTTTACCCTCGTCCCGTGATATCCCTCCTCCCATCGACGTGACAATATATATATATTGTGACGATTTTTTCGTCACACCGGAGTTGGCAGCCTGAAGGGGGTCGCAGGTGCGACCCTGGGCGCCGATGCAAACATCAAGTCATCACCCCAGGGGCAATTCGGTCCGTCGGCTACATGTGTCAGCAACCAAGTCCTCGCTGGTGCACCGCGCGCTGAAGTCCGCGCGAAACGGCGCCTCGATGTAAGGAGTTCGGCGGGTGCGGCGAGGGAAGCGGTGCTGCAGTTTTTCGTGCCTGGTGGCCAATATTGTGAGCCAACCGCCGATAACAGGGACGCCTGTCCGGTGAGGTGAGCTTCCCCCTTCCCCGTCGTCCGTTCCGAGCTCCAGGGGGAAGGCGCGCGGTGAGGGGGGCGCGTCGTAAGGGTTCGGGAGCACTCGGCTCCAAGGCGAGCTGTGCACGACTCTCGTCGCGCTCCCCCCTCCCCCGCTCGCGCCACTCGACGGCCAGAGAGGGGTATGCGGCGCGGGAGGACCGGCGAGAATCGTCAAGGAAGAGAGCTGACCACGCGACACCCGTGACATGATTGGTCATAGAGGATTAATAAGGAAAAGTAGGGGGAGAGTACCTAGGCTAAGTTCACCGGCCGAACGAGTAGACCGGCAGTTTAGCAAATCCGAGTTCAAAGAGCAGACGCGTGGCCAGAACAGTAGTCAGAAAGTGAAATACAAGAGGAAGGAAGCAAGGGAGATCGACGCCGACCACCCGTGAGCATCTACCCATTTCTTTGAGCGGAAGAGAGAGGAGGCAGGGTCGAGGCAGCGAGTAAGTAAATGCCGAAATAATCGTTAACGAATAAAATTTAGTTTTGGGGTAGTCCCGCGGTAAGACATTACAAAGTAAAATTACGAGGTTAGCGAACGAACGCGGCTCGCCCTGCCGACTCTCTCCTTCCATAACACCCGCCGGCGTCGAGCCCCATGTGCGATCGTCCTCTACCGCGGTCGCGTGTTGTTTACATTGTGTATGTCGAGTCGCCGTGCCAGTTTTATGTCGTTAGAATACTGGTAAAATTATCGTAGAATAGGAAATATTTTTCTCTCGTCGCGTCTAGGCTATCTGAAATGCGTAAGTAGTGTTAAGGGGGTTACCTTACCGTCATTGGAGATCTAAAGGGCGCTATCTGAAATAATCATCTATCCTTAAGGGTGTTACCTATCATCGCGGATTACCTACAGGGTGCTATCTGAAACAATCATTTATCCTTAAGGGGGTTACCTATCATCGCTGATTACCTACCGGGTGCTATCTGAAATAATCATCTATCCTTAAGGGGGTTACCTATCATCGCGGATTACCTACAGGGTGCTATCTGAAACAATCATTTATCCTTAAGGGGGTTACCTATCATCGCTGATTACCTACCGGGTGCTATCTGAAATAATCATCTATCCTTAAGGGGGTTACCTATCATCGCGGATTACCTACAGGGTGCTATCTGAAACAATCATTTATCCTTAAGGGGGTTACCTATCATCGCGGATTACCTACCGGGTGTTATCTGAAATAATCATTTATCCTTAAGGGGGTACCTATCGTCATTGGCTACCTACCGGGTGCTATCTGAGCTCATCATGTATCCTTAAGGGGGGTTACCTATCCCCACCGGCTATCTAAATGGTGTTACCTAAATCGGCGATCTGTCTTCGAGGGGGTTACCTATGGTCCGTTGCTAGCTATAAGGTGCGCCGAGAATAAAGTTCAGTTCGAAAGGAAATCTTGGCGCCGGAGTTCTCTCCGTGAGAGTACGTGTAATTAGGCTCTCTCTCTCTCGGACGCGGCTACCTCTCGATTAAGGGAATAAACTGGCGGCGTGTTACAATTACCTGTCGATAGCGAGCGGGGAGAAATAAGAGCATGCCACTCGAATGTTGTAAAGTTTGAACCATGTAAGACCTGCCCCGCAATAAACTTGTTATACCCGCTGAATATTGGGTCATTATTAAGGACAATACCCAATTGCCATCCTATCCTACACGTCCACCCCCTCTACCTAACCGACCCGCAGGCGGGCTGGGCCAGCCGAATTTGAGCCCGAGACCCCTGTGCTCGCCCTCGGGGTGGAGCGGGGACGCGAGAAGGGCGGCCGTGGTGGCGGCGAACTTAAATAAAGCCGGCCTAGGTCGGTGGTACCCGAGGGTACCTGGCGCCCGTCCGCCCCCGGTTGCCCTGACGCGTCAGCAGATCCCGAGTCCACCTCGCCGGAGCGGTGGAAGCAGGCGCGGACCAACGCGCGCTCCTCCTCGAGCGGAGGGACAGGCGGTTCTCGGTGGGTGCGGGAAAACCCGTTACAATATATATATTGAGACTTCACCGCCTCAATTTTATTTATTTTCTTGCGGGTGCCGATGCTCGTGATACATGCAGGTGGTTGAGGGTAAAATTACTCGAAAGGAATTTAATAAAACGGATAAAAGATAATTTATTTACCTAACCTTGAACTACAGTCTAGAGAATTATGCTAAGTTTAAATGTATGTTACGGACCGGTCAGCTTGGCAACAACCATACCGAACGATCCTTTCGATGCACGCGCCGCAGTGTCATCACTTTACCTGAATTCATCGACCCGCGATGGAAATTTCCAACCTCCACGCGCTGCTCAATCAGCGATTTACGCATTTCTGAGAATGCTAGCAATAACGAATCGAACTTCCAATAGGAAATCCGATACTCCCTGTTCCCCCGCGAGACTCTTCCAACACCCTCGCCCCACGGTAATGAGCATTCCGATCGACGAACTAATCGCCAGTCTAAATCGACACCTTCGGCTCAACAGACGTATCGAACGATCGGTGTACTCATACCTGAGGGCATGTACATCTCGCGTACTTAGAGTCTCGCGAGTGTAACAGCGAGTGCGGAAGACCGAACAACTCGTTTTAGAACTCTTTGCGCGCAAGTTAACCATAACGGCACTTCGCGCCCCTTGTAATATTCTTGTACCGCGATAATTACCCGAGCGGCATTACGCGTCGAAATATTGCGAGTCATAAAATCACAATCAAATTACTACTCTTATTTAAACTGATAGTGCTAGAGTCGAGCGAGGCGATCACGTTGCGAACGCTCGCCCCTTTTGCCGACTCAGCCAAAACCCGAGATCGTAGTGGTAGTGCCGCACACACGCGCGCCAGTGTAAACCACACGATCAAACCTGTGGAAATACTGAATAAAAGATACTAAGTGCAATCGTGTGTTTATCTCCACGGCCAAGACTGCCGCCATACCCGACCTTCACAGGAATCTGCTGCCGTCAACAGGGCGAGAAAAACACACACACACACCAACAACTAAACCAGGTGAGGTGCGTTACACCGCTTAAACTTAGACAAGAACCCACAAGTCGAGTACCTGACGCTCGACTATAAACAAATATAAACTAATAAAAAGTATATTACGACGGAAACCCGTACGTAACATGTATTAATTAAGAGAAAAATGCTTTTAGAGATAGACGAGAATTAATTCTTTTGATTTTTCTTTTGATTCTAATTTGATATTCGGCGAGTTCCCCCAATTAGGAGAATTTTCGTGTGCTCCTCCCAGTCCTGGATCGCAGCTCTCTCAGCCTTCCCCTTCCACGGCCTCTGGTCTCGTGATTCGATGATAGGCGTGATCTAGTCCTTGGTTATCGATGCCCAGAACGTGTGAGGCTGATCTCCCTTCCGTGTACCGTTGCCGATAGAGTAGTGGTACCCGAAGAGACGTGTGTGTGTATCGTCCTGTGTACGTGTTTTGTTTTGATACGTGCGTCGGCGATGGATAGTTGCGACCTCGCGGTGCTTCTGCGATGCTCCTCTCTGTCCCTCGCCTCGCTTGAGACGCCGTACCCGTATGCCCGTGTCGTTGACCCGTGTCAGCTGATTGTCACACCGGAGCAAAATATAATATTTCTGCTTTCGCTTTAATTCCACGTTGTTCCTCTCCTCGCTCGAAACACGGCGATGATACGCACGTGTTGTTGACTAGTGTCGACTGATCGACGCTCCAGAACAAAATACAATGCTTCTGCTCTGTTTTTACTTTCTCGCCGACCCGCTGATTACCCCAGCTGACGGAGATTTAAATTCACCACCTTCGTGCTAAATCTCGGGCCCTAGCGTCCCGGTCCTCTTGGCCCAGCCAAGGTCTGCTTTCGCAGGTTGAGAAAAGTCTGTCACTTGGACTAATTTCTGGCCTTTTATATCCGAAAATCGTCCGTCCTTATCCGATTTTCGCTTGTTAACTTCCTCGTGATAGGTCGATGCCCGTCAATCAGCTGTTATTTGACTGACCGACTCCAGGATTTTAACTGTCGCCGGCCAGTCTAAGTAGGGGTAACGTGGCAGTTGTGGCGGTGCGAGACGATACCCGTCTCAATATATATATATATTGTGACGAGTTTTTGCGCCTTCTCGTCACCAAAATCAACTATTCATCGTGCGAGGCGGATTAACGCCCGTCGTTGCCATCGAGACATCAAATCCCGCGCAAAAATAAGCCGGCCGAAACATCGAGAATTAGCGACGAGCGTCGCACAATTGCCTGACCAGAGTTCCAGGAATCCGAGGCGTCCGGCACCGATAATCATCGCGCTCGGTGTTATGATGACGTGAGACAGGACTTAGAGGACAACGAGTGCGGGAGCACTTGCTCCGTCGCGAGCCGTGCACGTACCCATTGTCTGCTCTCTCCTTCGCTCTCTTTCTTACTTCCCCGCCGTAGCGCGTAGTAGGGGTAGCGGCCGTCGTGCGTCAATCATCGTCCACGAAGTTTTGCATAGTTGGGGGAAAAATCGATTTTTCGACTAAGTGGGGTGCGCGTCGGCCAGCACGTTCGGACGCGCTAAACATCGATTAGTACTTCTCGATCCGGCCTTGCGGATAACTCGCCGTGACTGTTCCGTGTCACCGTTCTCATTATCCGTTTTCATCCGTTTTTTTTGTGTTACGTTGTACGACGCCAAGCGATAGTGTCGACGTTGGACTGCTGCTCAGTTTCGGTAAGCTTGGGATTACGTTTCTTCTTTGTCGATCAAGTCGACGCTCGGAGTCATGCCGCCTCGGCGTGTTCCTTATTTTACCGGTCGGCCGGTAGGGCTACCGCCACCTCCGCGAAGATAGCGGTTAGCTGCTTAGGTGGAAACGATCAACGAGGTTTGGCGTCGGTATTATGTCGTCTTTGTCTGCCCCTGACCCTCATGCCCGTGTGTCCCGCTCCCGCGATCGAGTTAAATTCGTAATGTGTTTCTGTCTTTTCGTTGTCCGTCGTGATGTTCGTCGCTATCTTTCGGTCTACCCCGTCGCTACCTTTGAGTAATTTCTCGCTACCTTCGAACATCTTTTGATCGCTATCTTTCGGTAATCTCTCGCTACCTTCGAGTATCTTTTGTCGCTACCTTTCGTTGATCTCTCGCTACCTCCGAATACGTTTCGTCGCTACCTTTGAGTAATTTCCCGCTACCTTCGAACATATTTTGTCGCTACCTTTCGGTAATCTCTCGCTACCTTCGAGTATCTTTTGTCGCTACCTTTCGTTGATCTCTCGCTACCTCCGAATACGTTTCGTCGCTACCTTTGAGTAATTTCTCGCTACCTTCGAATATTTCGTCGTTACCTTCGAATATCCTTCGTCGCTACATTCCAGTAGTTCATATCGCTACCTTCCCCTATTTCGCAGCTACCTTTCAGGAATTTTCACCGTTACCTTCGAGTAATTCTCGCTCCCTTCAGATATATTTTGTCGCTACCTTACGGTGATCTCCGGCTACCTTCGACCATATCTGTCGATACCTTTAAGTAATTTCTCGCTATCTTCGAATATTTCGTCGTTACCTTCGAATATCCTTCGTCGCTACCTTCCAGTAGTTCATATCGCTACCTTCCACTAGTTCGCAGCTACCTTTCAGGAATTTTCACCGCTACCTTCGACTCTGTTTCGTCGCTACCGTTCAGTAATTCCTGCCGCTACTTCCGAACCCGTTTCGTCGCTACCTTTCCGGCCATATTGTCGCCACTTCTCGGAAACCCTCGTCGCTATTTTTCGCTGCCCCGCGCCATCTTTCACGCGCCCTAGCTCACCAGTCACCATCCACCAGATTTCGACGGATGCAGGCGTGGTCGCCAGCGAAGCTTTCAATAAAGAGAACCGAAAACTTTATCTACTGCGTTCGTCGTTTTTTCCCTGCCTTGGTCCTCGCGCCCGTCCACGCCCCTCTACCATTACCGACAGCGAGCCGGGCTGGCCTAGCCGATATCGTGTGCCCGGGACTCCGCCGTGCCCCGCAGGTTCTATTTAGCTTCCCAGTGGCGCATCCGGGGTGACAAACTTAAACAAGCCGGTTTTCCGGTGGTATTCGTACCTGGCGCCCGCTCACCCCGGGTGCCCCGCAAATGTCCGCCGGTGGACGTCGCCCCTAGCCGTGTCGATCAGGGTGACGCGCACCTCGCTCGCAACCAGGGGGCACAGACGGCGGAGTCTCCCGGATAGGTAACGAAAGGCCGTAACAATATATTGTGACGAATTATTTTTTCGACAACCTGGGGAAACACCTTCCACAATCGTCACCTTCGTCCGTCTGTGCCGCGCTCGCACGTCCGCAAGTGCCGACTTGGGCGCCAGTCGAGTTTTGTTTCGCCGGTCTCGACAACCGGCGCAGAACCGGCGATCGCGGGGAAACTCGCCGCGATCGCACCAACTGGTCATCGCCCAACACGCAACAACAAGAACGCCAACGACAATAACGACAGCGACGGGAGACGGGAACGATCTCACCGAAGGCGACAACACAACAAAACTGGCCGATGACCGAAGGGGCTGTTTTTTGTTTCGCCGGAAGCAACGAAACCGGGCTGAATTGGTCGCGTTGACGGGCACACGACGGTGGCGGAATTGCTCGGCCGCTCAGTCTGCTAGGTTTGGTAGAGAGGGTCGGGGTCGGCGGACAATGGATGCGAGAACTTCATCTCTCGCGAGCCATCGGCTCAAGCGCGTCACAGAACACGAGAAACGGAACCACAACTAACCTGATTTTATTATTATTCGAGAACGACACGAGATCGAAAGCACTCTGAATTAGTACGATATTATTTTCCGGGAACATCACGTGAACGCAACTTGGCGTCGGACAAGTAAATATCGAACGACTTACCGAGTTGCCGAAGACCTTGGCTCACCTTCATCGCAGATCCCTCCGACGTAGCTTACCTCGCTCGAACAGAGCGTTGCCGAGGGTATCCGATCAGGCCGAGACACGAAAACACGAAGGCAGCGCGATTGCTGGCACGACACTCGAGAATCCACGATACGAAATTTATTTTATTCCGTCGTATAGTACGAGAACACAGGCATCGTCTTGAGAGACGAGTGCGAATGTAAACAATGCATGCGAGTACTCGACACGAGGACGCGTCATGCCCTCAGCGGGTGCGAGCGAGAACGAGCTATTCGCACAGTACCGAGAGAGCGCGAGTTACGCGAGGTTCGGCCTCGACCACAAGGCACTCGCGAATATTCATCGGCGAGAACTATGAATTCGGTAACGTGCGACCGAAAGGGGATCGTCGGCGTACCAACTCCACAAGACACCGGAGCCACTGAAGATCTTTACAGATCGCGAGAACACTGAAGGGCGTATCGAAAAAAAGCGGTACTCCCTCGGAAACCTGCATTACGCGTAATTCGAACGGGAAAAACTCTCACGCGAACGATCGCAGTACGTGACGAGATCGGACCTCTCACTCTAGAGAAAAACGAGAGACCGAGAGACAACACTAGAGCTCGGGTACGGAGAGAGAGAACGACTTAACTCCGACGCGTAACGCGAGAGCGAGTGAGACACCGAGTGTCCGACACCGAGCGTACGCGAGGACTTATTATTGTTTCGATCGCGACGCTTCGACGACTCGCGGTAGACTGATTGATTCCCAATCTTCGAAATCGCAAACACCCATCAATATGATGCCACATTTTCATTGCCGGTAACTACTGCCCTCTTCCTTCGGTCGAGAGAGAGAGGCCAACTATAGCGAGAGCGATACCTTGTGACCGTGATTTACCAGGACTCGGAAAATCACGTCACAATATATATATTGTGACGAGGCGTTACACTCCTCGCAATCGCGTTAGAAGGAAATATTCAGGAAAATATTAGAGCGAGATAGAGCAGGCAGAGTCGCGTCGTCTCATACCCGTGGAGAAATGAAATTGTATTATACAGCATACACTGTCGGCGAGACTTCGTTAGTTTCAGGGACGTGACCGAAATCCGTAAACATTGCCGAAATGAACGCGATAGACGACGCCCGGTGAGAGTGAGCGGGAGGGATGGCTGTGCCGGCGATCGAGAGTCGAACGTCGCTAGGACCCCCCACCGCCCCCGAAGGGCTCAGACGAAACCGGCAAGCGTGAGCTACAAGCTCACGCGAGAGTGCGAATTAGATCACGATAGCGAAAAGAGCACGAGTGCGACCACCGAAGAGTTTAGATTCGCGTATTGAGAAAGTAGAAATAAAAAGAGTGAGAGAGTGAGAGTAGTGAGTGAGCGAGTAAGAGCGTGGACTGATTATGAGACGATCGTCACGAGCGGTGAGCAAGTGCGAGAGAGAGGACATGAGAGAGGATACACGATAACCGCTGTGCGACGAGGACGTAGAATCTCGACGACTAGAAAAGGTAGGTGTACGCTGGTGCAGTATTTTCGTCTTCGATGTGATTCTTAAGCATCGTCGTACGCGTGTCAGGGGCGCGTGTCTATCTCGTACCCCATCGTATTGCCGATTCTTAGCGGTGCCTACCGGCGTTACCGGAGGACAGCGTTGCGGTAATTGCGTGCGAATACTAGAGAGCGTCGTAGTAAACTCTTGTTTATTGTTGTTGGTGCCCGAGCGCGGGCCAGAATAAATAAAATTGTCAGTTGTTAGATTGTTGAACAGTACTCACACCAGCTTACGTTTATCGTGTCATTGTGTGATTTGATACCGACGCTTGCCCTTCGAATCCCAATATTCCTGAATGTGCGAGAGAAGAACAATAAGTGGAGAAAGGATCCCTTGGTGTTTAGGGGATGATACAAATACCTGGCGCCTAACCGGTAAATTGAAAGTGAGGAATAATTATATATAATATATAGTGAAACGGCGGAAGCCTTTTCAATAAAATTTCAGGATTCAGGCTCGAAAAAATTGTAGTCGGATAACCGTCAATGTAAGTGATTAAGCAATTTTATTGAAGATAACTCGATAGATAAATAGTTAGATAGTTATGAACCTACGTGCCGTGGTATGTGTGATAACGTGGGTGTTCAATTGCCGCACCGCCTGCTTATTGTCGCGGTATATGGTTGTCTCGCCGGCTCCTGATTGGTCGGTGTGGCGTAGTTCACCACTGAGCGCGCCACTCGCAGCGCCGGTGTCCACTTTCGTTGGCAGGTTGCCGGTCTCGCGCTACGCTGACTGGTGATCAGCTGTCAAAACCTTTTAAGATGGCGACGACTGTTTCGTATGTGGGGTGTTGTCAAGTGCCCGATATGTTATTGTGTTATGTCGGCTGCGTTTTCTGGCGAATGTTCGTAGAACTTCCCTTTTTGGGTTGTCCAATATCGCCGTACGTGCTGTGCCGGAGCGAATACATTATTGCCTCGGCTGTCTTCTCTGGTGAGATCGCTATGATTCGTGTAAGTGGATAACAGTTTTATTTCTATCGCTTACTCCTTTACTGTACACCACTCGCCCGTCCTTTGTTTAGCGCCACTTAACCCTCTTATTCAAAGTGTCCGGTTTTGCTTCACAATTAACGGCCTAAGCTCTCCTCGGTTCAGATTTGGCAGATGTTGCAAACTTTCGGGAGTGCTTTCTTATTTCTGTAGACCCGCTTTATATGTTAGCTTATGCTTGTGTTGTGAGATTGCTCCCTGTGTTAGTCCATCGGTGTGTTTGTAGTGTAACTATCGAATTTTAACTATTATTATCGTGTTTCAGGTTCTTCACTTCAGAGAGGCCATATTGCCCGTTACATTGTCTCCCAGGATTTTTCGTCGCAGAGTTCATCATTAGTGATGCATCGCAGCGAAGGAAAATTCTTCATTGAATTCACCATCTTCGTCATCGTTCTCATCCTGATTCCATATTTCTTCCAATGTATCGATATTCAGTTCTTTTTCATCTGGCTTTTCGTTTACATACTTGCCAAAAAAACGATCCCAAGCTTTTTCTCGCTCATCCAGTACTTTCCGAGGTGAACGATAATAGGGCCTTACACCATCGATATTCTGCTGAGCAACCCTGCCTTGCGAAAATAAAGAACCCATACTAGTTCCGTTATCATTCAACACTTTCGTTTAAATAAGTCATTGGGCAAAGCTTAAATACATCAGCCGTTCGACGCCTTGAAAGTACGATCGGGAGAGCATGTTGTCTTTCGTTGGTCTCGGCATTACTCATTTACGGAAAAGCAATGACTCAACTACAATTATCACAAGAACGTTAGTCCATGCAGAAATTCGGCCGGAACGCGTTTTCAAACAATCGGTCGGAAATCGCAGAGAAGGCATGGGTGGGGGGAGGGGGCGAGCTTAGAACGCTGCGGCAATGAATCGACGACACAGCATTCACAGGAGTGTATTGTCTAATTTCATTCCAAGACGAGAAACTGGAATGATCTACTTAGATATCACTCCAGTTACAAAAGATACTGTAGTTGCCACGGACGTGCGTTATTCTCAGCAGAGATGCATCTTCACGCACATTCGTCGCAATCACGCTCGTGTACAGTTTAACATACTTCGTAAATGCGTCGATTGTTACCAGCATGTGTTTGACTCCTCCGGCTGAGGTTGGCAGTCCGAAGAAATCAATGGATAACAAGTCTCCCGGACCTTCGGGGTTAATTGTTTGCATTTCTGCGTGATTAGTTTGCGTTGGTACTTTGTTCCGCTGACACGTGTCGCATGTTGCAAGCGTTTGTCTTATTTTTCTTGCGAGCTGTGGGTATGAGAAGTCTTCATCCAACATTCCGAATATCTATCTTGCGCCGAGGTGGCCGTATATCTTATGGCATTCCGTGATGAGATCTTCCACCGTGTGGCTGGGTATTGGTATCTTCCATTTTGCTGATCTCGTCGATTTCTGTAGGCAATCTTCGATGATTCGGTACTTGGTTTTGCTGCCTTCTTGAGACTCAGCATTTTTCCAGTGACTCAACAGGTTTGGATCTCTCCGTTGTACGTCGCCGAATTTCTTGAGGTTTTCTTTCATTGTTTCGCTGAATTCTTGTGCGAGAATGGTCGTTATGATTATTTTCCTGTTTTGCTTCCTCTCTTCGTTGTCGCAGGTCGGGCGGCTCAGTGCGTCGGCCACTAAATTCTCTTTCCCTGGGCAGTGCTCTACTTCTAGATCGTAGTCCTGGAAGAGTAACGCCCATCTTAGGAGACGGTTCCCCGCGAAGCGACTCGTTTTCAAGAATGTTAATACTTTGTGATCGGTTCTGATTTTAATTTTTGCTCCTAGAAGGTGCGTGCGGAATTTTTGGAGTGCCCATATGACCGCTAGTGACTCCTTCTCGGTTGTCATGTACCGCAGTTTCGCCGCCTTTAATAAAACTGCCCCGAGGGCGTAGTTGCTTGCATCTGTGGTTAGGGTATATGGTTTTGTCGGGTCTGGATGTCTGAGCATGACTTCCTCGGTGAATAGTTCCTTTATTTGTTCGAACGCTGCTGTGCTCTGTTCGTCCCACTCCCACCTTTTTTCCTTCGTTAGTAGTCGGAGTAGCGGGACGGTGGCTGCGGCATGCTTATTTGTAAATTTTGAGTAGAAGTTGATTAGTCCCAGAAAGCCCCGGAGTTGTTTGTGATTCTTTGGGACTGAGTAGTTCTTGATGGCGGCTACCTTCTCTGGTTGTGGATATATCCCTTCGGTTGTCAGGACGTGACCTAGGAAGTTCACTTTGTCTCGAAAGAAAGCTGATTTGCGGAAATTCAGAATCATGCCGTAGCGATGTATTCGCTCGAAAATGTTCTCCATGTCCTTTAACACGTTGACTGCCGGACTGATTTTCCATGGTTTGTCCGAGGCGCCAATATGAACTTTTCATTATGCGATGCATGTTATGATGAAATATAGCTCCCAGCAAATAATATGAGTTACAAAATCATGTTAGAAGCATTTTTTGTGGTCGGGGTCACCGGTGCCCCCCACGGCGCTGTAGTCAATTATTACGATTGTCTTTGTTTTAAACAATCTGGCTTCAGTTGCTAAGTGATATTGACCACGCCGCCGGTCACCGGTGGCCCCTACGGCGCTGTAGCAAGGTCGTGTGCCGGTCACCGGTGAGCCCCACGACAGTCAACGTGTTAAGAGGCAGTGTCAGTCGCCGAGAAATTTCGACGGCTTCGCCTTCGCAGCGGTAGTGCAGAGCTCGCAGCATTTGGCTACGAACCGCTGCAAACTACCGCTAGAAGTCACGGCGCACGTGTGCTACGAAGCCGCGGCACAACGAGGCGGGCCGAAGGCCGAGGTCTCGTAGCAGGGCCCGCCGTGATCCGCCCGTCCAAAAATCTAATACTAACGCTCGGCCACGTATGTGTAACGTACACTCGTGTACGTACACTGCGAGACTTTATTTCCCGCTACAATATGAAGCCGAGCATGTCAAACATTCAAGTTTGATTTTGCTGTAGTAACAGCAATAAACCACAGAATTATAATAAATCTGAATATGTTAATTAATAACATCTCCGCCCATTTTAGTAGACGGAGGTTAACAACGGCAAACGCCGTTGGCATCTCGCTCTTCAGCAGAGCGGCTTCATTAATTAACAAATTTGTTAATAAACATTTCCAAACAATAACAATTTTCTTCGTCCATTTGAGCGGACGAACATTATAAACCACAAAAGCAACTCGCTCTTCAACAGAGCGAATTTATTAATTAACCTATTTGTTGATTAAAAATTCTTAATAATTAAAATTATCTCCGTCCATTTTATGGACGGACTTACAGCAACAGACATCGCTGGCATCTCGCTCTTGAACAGAACGAGTTTTTTAATTAACATATTTGTTAATTCATTATTTTTAAACAATACAAATTTTCTTCGTCCATTTGAGCGGACGGAGATGATAAACGACAAACGTCATTGAAATCTTGCTCTTCGACAGAGCGATTATTAATAAATTTGTTAATAAACATTTTTAAACAATACAAATTTTCTCCGTCCATTCGAGCGGACGGAGATGACGAACGACGTACATCGTTACCATCTCGCTCTTCGACAGAGCGATTATTAACAAATTTGTTAATAAACAGTTTTAAACAATAAAAATGTTCTCCGTCCATCCGAGCGGACGGAGATGACGAACGACGAACGTCGTTTCCATCTCGCTCTTTGACAGAGCAGTTGTTAACAAATTTTGTTAATAAACATTTTTAAACAATACAAATTTTCTCCGTCCATTCGAGCAGACGGAGATGATAAACGACAAACGTCATTGAAATCTTGCTCTTCGACAGAGCGATTATTAATAAATTTGTTAATAAACATTTTCAAACAATAAAAATTTTCTCCGTCCATCCGAGCGGACGGAGATGACGAACGACGAACGTCGTTCCCATCTCGCTCTTAAACAGAACGAGTTTTTTAACTAACATATTTGTTAATTCATTATTGTCAACAATTAAAATTATCTCGGTTTATTGTGCAGACGGACTTACAACGACGAACGTCGTTGGCATCGCCCTGTTTCACAGGCCGGTGTATATTAATTAACATATTTGTTTATGATAAATTGCTATCAATTAAAATATACACCGTCCATTTGCGCGGACGGAGGCGAACAAATTCTGAACGAATTCTGAAAATAAAATATTCGTAAAAATTAGTATTTGGCAAGATACCATATATTTTGGGTCGCGTGGACGACCCGGGCATCGTGCCGCGCGCACGATACACCACTAACTCGTATTTCCCCCGCCGCCGTTCTCCGTAGAGAGGGGCAACGGGTAAACCCAAGCAGTGTCGAGAACCGATCGCAAGGTTTCGGCTACGCATATATACATATATGTGCGTCTGGGTAATATACACCCAGTCACCTGTAAAGAAATATATATTACACAAAATCGTATTTCTTGCCACCATATTATATGACGATCAGTTATTATAAACTGATACTCTCTCCGTCCGTTTTAGCGGACGGAGAAGAACAGCGACCGGCGTCACTGACACTCGCCCTATAGTAGAGCGGCGTTCATTAATTAACGAATTTGTTAATTAATCATTTTTATTAACTAAAATGAATATATTTATTAATTAATAATTCTTATGGACTAAAATGTTCCCCGTCCATTGTAGCGGTAGGGGGAGAGAACGACACTGAAACAATTATTCATATTGAAACGGGTATTACCCCTTTTCATAATATTTTTTATTTGGATCTCGAGAAAGAAATAAATAAATTTGGAACCTCGGGTAAAATAACTGTATTTTTCAACCTTTCGTTACAAGTTTCAAGACGGTGGATAATATCGATCTCCCGTCTTATCGCGTGATCGATATATCAGCTTTGGTAGTACCTCGTTTATGATTTGCTTGGGTTTTGGATATTGGTGCTGTGCGTCACGCTCTACATGTTGCGAATTTCATGCGTAGATGATCGCGTGACAAAATCAATATGGCGCTGACCGTAATAGTGACAGTTGCGGTTCGTAAATTTGTTTTAAGCGCGTGGAGTGTTATTCTTGTTTTTTTTTACGGGTGTCTTTCGTTTTTGTGTGTGTGTCGGTTCGTCGTCGGAATAGAAATCAACGGACTAACGTGAGTGCGCTAAATTTAGTTTCTCGAGGTATGAACAAATAATTTACATGTCCGTTTCAGATTCGCTATTTACTTCTTGGCCTTTCCTCGTAAGGTCTCCACGTGATAATGCTATGTGGATTTTGAGGATAACACGGTGTCGACTTGTGCCTTGTCCACGTCCTTCGATAAATATTGCCCGTTGGATAGTTTTTGGTCCTGCGATGTCTCAGGTGTAACTCCTCAATCGTCGGTGAGTTTCACGTATCTCTTTATACTGACCCGTACGTTTACCTGTTAGACCACGTGTTCTTATTGTCGATCCTACTGGTTTTATAGTCGAGATTCCCGTTTTGTTGCCGAGGCAGCAAATTTGGGCGTCAACTATAAACGGTCGGATATCGAAAGAGAGACTGTGATTTCGAAGGTATTTTGTTGATATCTCAGTCCAGTATTTATATTATTGTTCGTCCTACTTTATTAACGCGAATAGTAGCCCTCTTGCGGGATTTGTTGTGACTAATGTTATAACTTTTGTGTTGCTGGTGTGTGCGTCTCATTGCCCCCTGGAATTTTTCTGGCGCCGGATATTCTTTGGAGGTGCCAGGAAAATTCCCGACATCTTGTGGGTTTCTGTCTTTCTGCTGTCAAAACCGTTTTTTTTTTTTGAATTTTATTTCAATACTATTTCTATTTAATGAATTTTATTTCAATCTTATTTTTATTATTGTAGGATTCTTTTTACATGTTTTTTTTGTTTTTTAGGCTTCCGGTTCATTGATGTCATCAGCATGTGGCCATAGCCACAAGAACCGGTCTGTAGCGGGATTTCGTAACTCGTTATGGATATAACGATTCGGAACGCTATGGTAACGATAACGACATTTGCCGTGTGTAACGACAACCGGATAACGACGGTATGATTTCGTAACTCCAAGTAGCGTTGCTTCGACGTTACAGAATGCGATACCGAAACGTCGTTATTTAACGTCGCCGTTGTGTTTCAAGCCTTATGCGGAAGTGACGTTTACTACGTGAAATAGCAATATTTTTCGACGGTTGATGTTGAGAACCACCAAAATTCTAGTAACTTTTAAAAATAACTAGTAATCGTCGAATGGGAAGCATTGTTTTCAAATCGTGTTAGTACCTTTCATAAGCTTTATTTCGTAGTTCTTACAAAACTTATTTCGATTATTATTTTACGATCCAAATTTATTGACCCAAAAAAGTTATTATTTCGATTGACAATGGCTTCGCAATCGCAGTAAGTAAATACGTTTATAACAAGAATAGCTAACAACAGTTAATAATCGTTAAAGGTTATCGATGCGTATTTATGACCGGTTTTTCTACCTCCCGGTAAATTTGATTTGATTTTATCCCATCGTTTAAAGTCTGTTATCCGATGCTACAACCTCCACGTAAAATTTTCTTGAAGATGGAACAACCGGCCGTAAACTCGTAGTTTGTATATATTTACTTAAGTACATGAAATTAATCAAACGTGGTTCTAATTTTCTTTTAGGAACAAATCTTGTATAACAGGAGGCTCGAAAAAAAGACAGGCTAAGGCAACTGTAGCCCAAATCGATTTTATGGTCGACTATTTTCTGCAAAATCCATATGTGGCAACAGGAAAATTTAACAGTCTTCATGGGAAATCCAATTTGTCAGCTTCATGGGAAGAGCTAGTTGCACATCTAAACAATATGTGGAATGATGGAAGATCCTAAGACGTGAAGTCATGGAAATCCGTAAGTCATTAGCATTATGTTCTCATTACAAAATAGTTGATACTTGGAAGGGATATTTCAATATTTCACATCAAGATGTTTCCGCAGCTCTAAACAATATACATCTAAAACATTTTTACAGGCGTGGCGGGATAATAAAACCCTCGTCTCGCAAAAAATCACCAAGATACGCGCGAATCGCGCGGCAACCGGAAACTTAAAAGTTCCTCCAGTACACTTGACAGAGCGCGACCAAAAAATCTTAGGTTTAATGGGCTATGACTATGCAGAAGGAGTTGACAGTCCAGATGCATTCCCAGAAGAACAGGTAATAATTCGTCTTTTTATACAGTTGTATCCACATTCTTGATGCAAATATTTGAAGAATCCTACGTAATAAGTTGAGTTGTGTGGTAGAAATAATATGGCAACATTCTATTTTATTTGAAACGATTATTTCTTTCGCAGCTTGAAAGTTTGTAGACATTTCAATAATGAAGTTGACAAATCAATTCATGATTAGCTTCTGTAATTATTTCAGCCCAACGCCATTGAGCTTCTTGCCGAGGGGGGCGAAGGAATATTGAACATTGATGCTAATACATTAACAGTGCGGAGCACCAGTAACATTAGTGCTACCAGCCATTATACGGGTTAGTAAAATTTTCAGCTTTCTGAACTGAAATTACTTTCATGTCAGAACAAAGTATGTATTGTTTCATTTTAGATTATGACATCCTGGACGATATGTTAGAAGAAACGGATGAAAATGAATTGTCTTTGATAAAAAACAAATCGGCAAAGAAGCAGAAAACGTCGTTAACAACGACAGACGTAGCTGCTCTAGCCGGATCGACATTATCGTCGAGTGAGCAGCAACCGCGCTGCGTACCATCAACATCGAAGGAAAATTCAAGACGCCAAACGGGCTCAAATCGACCGGGAGGGACTGCAAACGCCAGAAAGCGTTGTAAGTATGCTTATAGTCATTCATTCAATCGCTACAAGGTACAGAAACATGCATACAATTTTTGTAATATTTTCAAGGTCCCGATAGAATGGGCACGCAGTTGCAGGATGCGCGGGAAAACTTCGCTGAACTTGCTGAACGGCAAATTTCGTGCATGGAGGTAAATAGTATAAGTCTTTGATATGCTTATTGCTGAAATACAAATTTTCTTTCAAACAAATTTATCACTTCAGTCAAATTTGAAAATTCTTATTTTTTCAGATGTTTGCTAAAACCATGCAGCAGATGGCAAATAATGATAGAGAGAGGAACGAGATCCTTCGGACCTTAGTTTATAATCAGCGAAGTCGAGACGAGGCATTCTCGCGAATGTCGGTTATGTTGAGCAAGTGTATCGAGGTTTAAAAAAAATGATATTTTGTATTTAAAGTTTTAATTATATTTAATAATATTGTTATATTTTAATTTCAAATCGCTTTTTATTTTCCAAACGCTCTATCACAAAATTTATATAAAATTCGCTCAATACTATCTCGGGCACATGCGCCGATGAAAGTGCAGATAAATATTTATAGTGAATATTATAGTATTTTACACTTTTTTCTTTAAAAAATTCCGTCCAAACTACAGATGCGTCTTATAGTCCGTAGAAAGCTCGTATCAAACGGTTCACTTTTCGTTCACTTTTGTCTTTCACTCAGAGTGAAAGATGCTGAACAACATACATAAGTGAATGAAAAGTGAACCGTTTGATACCAGCTTTATAGTCTCTAAAATACGGTTCACTCATCGTGCTCATCTCTCATATCTTGTGCGTCTCGGTAATGAGGGAATCTCTCCCTCATAATTTGCCGTTGGATCCTTTGAGCTAGCGCGCGTGGCCCTCTTTGAATTAAGTCATCATCAAAATCTACATCGTTGTTTGGATTTTGTCGATGATCAGCTATCGCTGGTTGCAATATTTCGTTATTTAAACGATGTTCGATTCTCATATTGTGGAGGACCGCACATGCATTAACTATTTTTGCAGCAAATGCTGGTTTGTACATTAGTACACGCTGATAAGAAAGACATCTCCATACAGACTTGAAGACGCCAAAGAAACGTTCAACAACGTTCCTTGCCTTACAAAGCTGCTGCGTGTACTGGAATTGTCGAGTATCGGCAGGAAAATTAGCCAAGGGTGTCATGAGCCATAGTTCCAAAGGGTACCCAGCGTCATCTGATAAAAACGAAAAATTATACAATATTTTATCAATATGTATGGAATGTTACGTCCCAGCATGGGTGACGCGCACCTCCAGTCAATAAATTAGACTACTACCTTACCTACCTGTAAACCAATGCAGCCTGCCGGTAAAATTTAAACAGTATGTACAACTTTTTTCTCTCTTATTGCTATCTTATTATTGCATTCGTAAACTATATCATTTATCCGTAGAAACTAAACAGATTAGGGGAAAGATCCCAGCTAAGATTACACACATGCACCAAGCAACACAAAATCATAACCAAAACACTCCATCCAGTCGTAAACACCCTCTCTGGCAAACATCTTTTTTAATGTCTTTTCCACGAACGTCTTGCGCGATTTCGTAGCTCGACTCATTAATTTAAAAGCGAACCATATACGAATTTACCAAGCACGGAAAAACTTTTCCCTGCTCTCCTTATTTATGTTCACATTTTTACGAGCGCCTCGTTCGATATCACCGCTCGTAAAAACTGACGAAAACCAAACTCGGTATTTCTCAGAACCATAATCAGAAAACACAGTTTTCTTTCCCACGATCGCCGTCCAAAAAGCGACGCTCTCAAAACACCCCCACATCTTTGAAACAACCCCTCTGATAGGAAAACTCAAAATCGCGCTAAAAGAATCCGACCAATCAGTTATGTATAATTTTGTAACTCCGCCCGAACCGAGGCGAAATCGTCAACCAACTTCGACTAGAGAATCAGAATCGACTCGACCTCGAAATCGAACACATCTTACTCTAACAAATCTCCGACATTCTGTAAAATCATTCTAAGTCTAATTTGTGTTGTAATTTCAAAGTACAATTCCAAACTTGAATAAAGTACAGTTGTTATTGTTAATTGTATGAGAAGTGTTGGTGTTGCAATTAATCACAATCTTCCCAAGAAACAATACATCTTCTCGGTTCAATCGAGAACTCTGGGAAACATCATTCAACAACAATACGTCTTCGAAGAGGAATCATCCTCGACGATTAATCATAAATCGTTGAGTTGGTACATTTGAGCACAAGTAAGTCCCAGGCGGCGAGCTCACGTCCAGCCGAACAGCGCAATTCAATTCAAACTTCGCGCGCACATCGAATTATCGACGGAGCTCCATATTCTCTCCACCTTGGGACGTAACAGCTCTATATACCAATAAAACTGGTGGCAGCGGAAAACACAAACCACCAATAAAACTGGTGGCAGCGGAAAACTCGAATCAGCAACACCACGTCAACACGCTCCATACACCAATAAAACTGAAAACACAAGCAAGAGGAAATTCAACACTAAACAACCAAATCAAAATCTTCATCTTCATTCATCCGACGGTACGAGATTCTTCAATCCAAGAACACGGGATCTCAACGAGGCGACTTCCCAGCGAGGGACCAACACAACCACAGCCGAAAGCCGAGACGACGACAACGACTCACTCACAGTTCCAGTAGTAATTTTAATTAGTTATCACCAAGTAAGTCTTTAAACATATTAAAATGGCCCAAGGAGGTGCATCTCACCCTGATCCAAACGCAATGGAGACTTCTAGAATAGTTGCGATAGATAACGTCCGAACATACCACGAACAAAGATACCGCGATTTTAAAAAAGGTTTACCAGAATTCGACGGCACCGATAAAAAGTGCGGATTACTAAAGTTCATCGCAAAATGCGAATCCGCACGAAAATATAGAACGTACATTGACGAAGTAGACATTGTCGCGGATATCACAGAAAAATGTATCGGGAAAGCGCAGATAGATACCGACTCAATCAGAACGATCGAACAACTAATAATCAGAATTCGAGATAAATTTGTAACCTCAAAACATGTCAATGAATGGATTAACGATCTCAGGAAAGTGAAACAACAACCTAACGAGTCAGTTACATGTTATTACGATAATTTCCTTCAGTTCAAAGCAATGGCCGTCGATGATATCAAACGCGGCAAACAAACAATTAAAGATCTCGCGTTAGGCTTGCTGGAAGACGTCGCAACTGACGCGTTCAGGGACGGTCTCCACTCCCGCCTCTATTACACCCTACCATTCAAAACCTACGAGAGCCTCGAACACATATACAAAGAAGCCAAAGAGGTCGAAACGGCAATGAATAGAACCCATCCCGAACATGAACCTCCACAGAAAACCTGCCTCGCAACATGGCCAAAACAACTCGAGCAAAATAACGGAACACCCAATAAATTCTGCTCCTTTTGCAAAAAATCGAATCACACAGTAGAACAGTGTTTCAAAAAGAAAAACGAAATCCAACGCACAAATAATAAATTTTGCACCTTTTGCAAAAGAAATAATCATAACACTGACGAATGTTTCGCGCAAAAAGCGACGCGAACACCAAACACAAACTCCCCAATCTCGTGCAGATATTGCAAAAAACCCGGTCACGTAATTAGTGAATGCCGAAAACGAGCCTTCAATAATGCAAAAAAAGCTTTAAAACCAGAACAGAATCAGGGAAACTCCCAAACGACCCCTCGACCTGGCGTAGCGACGGGTTCAGCGACACAAGAACGCCAGGAATAAGAGAAGAGAATATCGAGGCGCACAAAGCCAGATGTGATCTCGGTCACACTGGTCGAAACTACCTCTCAGCCTCTATATTACTCAAATCACCCGACACTATCACATCCGACATACTTTACTACGTAGATTCCGGCTCCGAACTAAACCTGATAAAATATGGAAATGTTAAAAATCCCAACTCAATCGATAAAACCATAATTTACGAACTTCACGGAATCTCCGACACAGACTTACCACAGACTATCGGACAAACCAAATTAAAAATCCATGATAAATCAGAAAATTTCCAAGTCGTTTCCGATAACTTTCCAGTGGAATATGACGCGATCATAGGTCAAGAAATGATAGGATCTAATCAAGGAGCTATTGATTGGGAGAGTAGGACGGTACGTCTCAATGGCATACATGTCCCATTCGCGAACTCAGAGTCTTTTCTGCTCAGGGCCCGACAGAAAACGACTATGTTCATAAGAATAGGGAACACGCTCGAGACAGGCTACGTGCCCCGCCTACCTCTCCCCGACGGCATCTATGCAGGCGAAGCACTTGTCACAAACATAAACGGCAAGGCATGCCTGTACGCGATCAACACCCTAGATAAAGACGTTAAAGTGGACGTTCCCGTGATTACTCTTTATCCCTTCGATATGAGTACGGACGAGAATGGAGAAACTCCAGAGCGCGACATAAAGATTCAGACTCGTAATAACGATCACGTGACTCGGACGCGAGAAAATCGTATCGGCGATGTAATGAATCTCTTGCGCCTGGACCATCTCAACGTCGAAGAGCGTAATGCGACTCATGAACTTATCAAAGAGTACGTAGACCTCTTTCACATACCGGGTGAGCCCCTTAGATCCACGAACGTATGCACCCATCGCATACCAACGACCGACGATCTACCTATACATACGAGACAATACAGACACCCTCCTCACCAAAAACCTGAAATAGACAAACAAATAACAGACTTACTAGCACTAGACATAATACAACCATCAGTTTCTCCATATAATTCACCTATATGGATTGTTCCCAAACGAGAAGACTCTAAGGGAAATAAGCGTTGGCG
Organism: Netelia melanura; assembly: GCA_964007305.1. NCBI lineage: Eukaryota > Metazoa > Arthropoda > Insecta > Hymenoptera > Ichneumonidae > Netelia > Netelia melanura. The sequence goes on from OZ023258.1 coordinate 23,688,904, forward strand.
ACTTGTCATCGATTTCCGAAAATTAAATGAGAAAACCATAGGCGATGCATATCCTCTACCACTCATAACAGACATCCTCGACCAACTTGGCGGAGCAAAATATTTTTCTATCTTCGACTTAGCGTCCGGATTCCACCAAATTTGCATGGATCCCGTAGACAAACACAAAACGGCTTTTACGACACCTCACGGTCATTACGAATTCAACCGAATGCCCTTCGGATTAAAAAATGCACCGGCCACTTTCCAACGCTTAATGGATGTCGTATTAAAAGGTTTGCAAGGAAATGAATTATTCGTATATCTGGACGATATAGTAATATATGCACGGACCATCGAAGAACATAAAATAAAATTCACAAAACTCGCGGAAAGGCTTAGGAAAGCGAATCTCACTTTACAAACAGACAAATGTGAATTCTTACGGACCGAAGTAAGATATTTGGGACATCTTATATCTTCCGACGGACTTAAACCCGATCCGAAAAACATCGAAGCTATAGAACGTTTCCAAACACCGAAAACCCCGAAAAATGTTCGCGAATTCCTCGGACTAGCGGGATATTATCGACGTTTTATCAAAGACTTCGCAAAAATCGCTAAACCTTTGAACGAACTCACGAGCAAAAATGTACCTTTCCATTGGACCGACCAACACCAAACTGCATTTACAACCCTCCGCGAAAAACTCTGTTTAGCACCGATCCTTCAATATCCGGATTTTGAAAAACCTTTTATAGTAACAACCGACGCGTCAAATTACGCGGTCGGAGCGATTCTCTCGCAAGGAAAAGTAGGAGAAGATCATATTATTTCCGCAGCGTCGAGAGTATTAAACAAAGCTGAACGAAATTACTCGACTCTAGAAAAAGAAATGGTCGCAGTAGTCTTTGGTCTAAAAACGTTCAGGCCTTATCTTTACGGTCGCAATTTCACGTTGCTCACCGACCACAGACCCTTAGTATGGGTAAACTCCATGAATGACCCCACTTCTCGAGTGCTTAGATGGAGAGAGCGATTAAAAGAATTTGAATTTACAATACAATATAAGCCAGGTAAAATAAATACCAACGCTGACGCTCTCTCCCGGAATCCAATCACACTCCCTATAAAATTCAAGTGGAGAGTCGAACAAACACCAAGCGGTGAAGCACATGTAAACCCCGTGCCCGGTGTGGCAAGGACGTTTACGTCATCTGAAGGCGACATACGCCAAATCTCACGGAGACCCAAACTAGCTCGAACTGGCTCCGATGAATCTTCTAACTCAAATACAAAATCAATTCAGTCCTCGAATCCCTCCAGATCGGAAGTTCCGAGAGAAACGATCCAGGGATCCGTTGATTTGAATCCAGAACCTCTAGTGTCAATCAATCTAAATCAAAATTCAATAACTCGGCTTGATCACCCGAGTCAAGAAAGCGACACATCTAACTCCTCTAAAAATTCAAAATTCTTTCTTCACAAGAAGAAAACAAGCAGAAAATCTCGAGCAAAAAGGGACCAAAACGACTCTGAATCGATAAATAACCAACCCGGTTCCTCGCCATCTCTAGGCGAAAAACAAACTCATATCGAAGCACGGGTAATAATTCTCGAACCCGAACCAAATTCTTACGACAGCGACGCAGACGACGAGGAAGTCCCAGAAGAGGACGATGAATCTAAACCAAGCGTCCAACCCGTAAATCATTCGTTATTTCAAACGCCCACGCGAGTGCGAAAAGAAAATAATTTTCAACGCCAACTCTTGAGGGAAATTCATAAAAAGAGAAATAAAACTCTAGCGCTCTTCACCCCCTCACCCGCCAGACGGTTACGAAAGAAAACACTTGTGGGGAGTGATACCGAAATCTCTAAACAAAAACAGCCAACTAGTCTAAACACGGAACGTGACATGACGCTGGACGAGATCGTAGTCGACGAATCAAACATGTCGTATAACCAAAATACAATAGTCACAAGCGAAAGTCTCACGGAGGAAATGAATATCTCTGAAAATCCGAAAGAAACAATGGACGATCTACCCCAGACTGTGACAGGAGACGAACATTCACCACAGACCCAAATTGGAAACTTCGCCGTAAATTTACAACCAAACGCTTTGACAAAGACAGTACCGACAGTCAGACGCTCATCCCGAGAGACAAAACGAAAAAAATGCTTCTGCTGTCCCGACGAAGAAACTCACGAACAGAAAAAGAACAAACGTGTAAATACAAATCAAACAGGAAAAATCGACAAATTATTAAATCCAGTGTCGAAAAAGAAAAGAGAGAAAGCGGCAATTCGAAGATCTCTCCCTCGATCAACGCACCGACTCTCGACAATCCCAGACCTCTCAGTCGATGCGATACATAACGTGACGGTAAGAGTATCAAACGAACCGATACTCACCCCAACACCCAACGTACCCATATCATACACACCGACACGCGACGAAACCCCAGCAGTAGAAAACAGGCAACCACTCGACGCTACTCAGGTTACCGTTAGACCGAATGTCCCAAGCAATACTCCCTGCGGAGCACCCACACCACTCTCTCGCGCACCGGGTGTCCCCAACTCATCGGACGAAAACGAGAATCTCGAAAATACAACAAACGTAATAGAGACAAGGGATAATATCGAAATGACACGAAATCATTACATTTGTTTAATCTCAGCCGACGCTACAGTAACAAACGAATTCGGGCAAAGAATGATCGAGATTGGCCTCTTAAATAATCTAGCACCAAACCAGCATCATGAACTCGGAAGCGTAATCGTTTCCGGGAATCCACAAAAGAAACTCTTCGCGCTAGTCGTTCGAGAACATGATTCCGACCCCTTAATACAAGAAAATTTTGTCCTCGCGATAAAAAATTTGAAAAAAGAAATGCTAGAATCAAACACCAATTCAGCGGCCATCTCTAAAAATCGAAGCGGTCTAAAAAACGCATCGTGGCCGAAAATAAGGAAGATACTTCAAGAAATTTTCGAAGGTACTAACATCACGATCCGAATCTGTAGAGACGAAATCATCACCCCTCCACATGAAAATAGGTTACGAATAATTCGCGAAAACCACGAATCCCCGATCGCAGGCCATAAAGGCGTAACAAAAACATACAACCGGATTAGACAAAAGTACTTTTGGGGAAATATGAAAAAGCAAGTTGCAGATTATATCAAGCAATGTGAAAGTTGTCAAAGGAGAAAATTAGTAAGGATAAAAACTAAACAACCGATGGTGATAACAGATACCCCTCTCAACGTTTTCGATAAAATCTCCATGGATATCGTTGGTCCAATAAACCCGCATTCCGAACTTGGCCATCGATTTATTCTCACCATCCAAGACAACTTATCGAAATTCTCACTCGCGATCCCATTACTACACGCAACAGCCAAAGAAATCGCGGAAGCTTTAGTCACCGAATTTATTTGTTTTTTCGGCTGCCCAAAGGCTATCTTGACTGATCAGGGCGCTGCTTTTATCGGTAAGGTTATGAAACACCTCACGAAAACATTAAAAATCGATCAAATCAAAACTACAGCCTTTCATCCTCAATCAAACGGCTCTCTTGAACGAAGTCACCAAGTTCTGACAGATTACTTAAAACACTACACTAATAGAAAAGACTGGCATAAGTTTTTACGATCAGCCACATTCGCGTACAACACGAGCGTACACGAAGGGACAAAATACACCCCTTATCAAATAGTATACGGTAGAGTAGCCCGTTTACCTTCGCAATTTTCATACCTCGACGAATTAATAACCTATGACGACCACGTAGAGACAGTAGCTAAAGAAATGCAAGGAATCCGCGAACAAGCTAGGAAAAACTTGGAACACGCTAAGCAAAAATCTAAAGAGCACTACGACAAAAGAATAAACCCGGTTAAATTCCAGCCAGGCGACAAAATATATTTGGTGAAAAACAAAAAAACAGGAAAATTCGACGACAATTACCAAGGTCCTTATCTAATCACCGAAGTTTTTCCAGAGAAAAACGACATAGAGATCGAACTAGAAAATAAAAAGCGTAAAATTCTCCACTGCGATCGCGCAAAGATAGCCCACTAATAAAATCAAAATAAATTCCAGGTGCCAAGCAATCATGAAACTTTTCCTCGCGGTGGCCCTCTCTCTCTTGCACTTGGGGAATTCACTCATTGCATTCGATTGCGGAGCACCAGCAACAAACATCACGACGCTCTCTCTACTCGAGATCACTGAGTGCGCCATACCCATACAACAACCGGAGACCATCCACACGCGAGTACAATTATTGCAGAGAGTAGAATTTAAGTACACACAGGTTATCCAATGCCGAATCGAAATAAGTAGAACCATCAAGCACTGTGGCATGCATTCCCACACCTCAGAAGTAAAAAACGGGCATGAAGAATTCATAAAAACTATATCAGAAGAATCGTGCAGAAGAATTCACGAAACAGGCAATCTCGAATTATATAACGTAATATTTAACGATATCAAACCAAACTCTACAAATCCGCGCAGCGTAATGTTTGCAGGATCTATCGATAACGACGATTCATGCGTAGGCGCCGCCTACTCAGACCCCTATGGTACTTGGAAAAACGTTATCGTGCTCGGGAAAGTATCAATAGCAATATCTGACCACCTAGGCCAGGTGCGCCTCGACCGAAACATAGTAATTTTAAAATCCGGCTATCATTGTAAACTCACCCAAGGAGAATGTATAGACCCTTACAGCGGTTACACATTCTGGAACCCCATTCCGCGCGAGCAATGCAAGTTCAACAATTATGAAGTCCTTTATGAAGGAAGAGCTGATAGAATCGTCAGTTCCGCACCAAACATGCCCCAAAACGAAATTTATTCAATAACTTCAGCGGAGATAACATTTGCATTAAGCGTAAAGAAACAAACGCACTTGTGCGGCTATAAACTAATCGAGACAGAACATCCGAAACTTTTCATAATGGATAGCGCCAACGGCGATTTCTTTACCAAGACCCGGATTCAGACGATGAACATGGACATTTTTGCTTACGTAAACTCCAAACTAATCTACATGACCAAATACTTCGCGAATCAAATCACTCACCTCTATAATGATGTCATGAGACAAGAGTGCGAATTAGAAAAGAGAGTGTTAAGACACACATTATCATTCGCAGCTTACGCCCCGGCAGAATTCGCATATTCTTATATGAACGAACCCGGTTATATAGCACATGTCGCAGGCGAAGTTATTCGCCTTGCAAGGTGTGTTCCAGTAAACGTTAATACCAGGAAAACTCAGGAGTGTTATCAAGAAATCCCAGAAAAAAGAGGTAACGAATCACTATTCATAACTCCTCGAACACACGTCCTCACAGCAACAGCTCACGAAATAGAGTGTAACTCTTTCCTCTCGCCCATGTACTACCTAGACAATGCGTGGTACCAAGCTCTTCCACAACTAGCTCCCGCAATAACGCCTGAAAAAATAGGACCGAATGCCAAAAGCTCATGGAAATTTATCACACCTGCACACCTTGCAGATAGCGGCATATACACAAGCGAAGACCTCGACAGTCTTCGGGCAAGCATAATGTTCCCGGTAGAGAGGACAGCCGTATTGCATACGCTAGCGAGAGGTGCATCGGGTAAAACGGTAGTTGACCAAGGGATAACTATTTCTCATTGGATAGACGAAAATGTAATTCAGCAAGCATTGGAAAAAACTTGGGGAAAGGTATACTCCTTCTTTAATACTGTAGGTACATTTAGCGCCACCCTGCTCGGAGCATGGGTAACCATTAAAATCATCAAACTCCTGGTCGACACCATCGTGCATGGTTATGCCCTTCACTCGGTATACGGGTGGAGCATCTGGCTGATAGGAGCCATATGGGACTCCGTAACCCACCTATTAGTCCTCTTAGGGAAAAGGAGGCAAGAAAATGCAACCCATACCAACAGAGACGTCGAATTAGGGACGATCTCTACTAACCCGATGAACGCTAATCCTACACAACCTGAGGTTACCAACTCGACCAAAACGAACACCACCCTACCGACTGAACACACATCGACCCCTATTATACCGACTGAACACACGTCGACCCCTATTATACCAACTGAACAAACGACAAGCCCCACTATACCGACGATCGTAACGACAACCAATGGACGGATACTAATACCCAGCACGTACCCAATATTACGTCAAATCTGAAGATAAGAAGAAGTCCATTTCGATAAAGAAGAAGTCCATTTCGATAAAGTTTCCATACAACAAAGATGAACAGTGTTGATCATATGCAGAACGAAATTTTTGCACTGTCTCCCCCCCCACGAATAAATGTAGAAGAAATACATACATACGATCAATCCAGATAGGGTGCAATAGGATGTATAAAAAGTGTAGGAAACTAATTCTAAACTACGAAAAAACGCACACTAGACACAGGAGTACACAAAAATACAATTTTATTTGGAGCTTCCTCAGTCCTCCTCTTTCCTTCTATACAAGAATTACAAAAGAAAAGTTTAAAACAAAAGGGAAATATCTCCCTGCAAAACTCGTAAATCTTCTCGCGATATGAAATCAATCCTCGTCATACGCCGCGAGGACCCCTCGAGGACTTCCCCATGCAGGATGATCCCAGTCGGCCTCAGGATGCACAGTGCCGAAACGTCCTTCGAACAGCCACCGAATTTGCATAATATCAAAACCATCGGCCGCCAAAGAAAACGCGTCCTCGTACATACGGACCCACAGTCGCAAGGCCGCCCTCTCCTCGCGAACCTCCTTCCAGGCTAGGAACAGAGATCCCACACACTATATAAACATAAAGAAATGCATCAGATTAATTTAATTGTAAAAAAAAAAAAAAAAAAAAAAAAAAAAAGGACAGTAAAAACTTAAGGAAAAGAACACTATACTTACGAGACAACGCCGTTTAGGCTGCGGTTCCCGATCACGACGCGCTGCAACCTCATTGTTGGACGGCAAGACAAAACCCATATCTTCTTTTATTATTTTTTTTTCTTATAAAAAGAGGAGACAATCCTTTCACACTCCTTTCGAAGCTCCAACAACAAGAAAATTCACTGAAGATGCGATCGTCACCACGGTTGAAGACACAATGAATATCGCAGGAACACTCAGACAACCCTCTGCCTTCTTGGCCGAAACCCCTCCTTTTACCAATCACACAAAAAATTGTGAAATCAGCCGCTCGAAAAACAAAATGCCACATGCATGCCTCACACTCTACCCACCCATCAAATTTCACGAAACCCCTAGAACCTAAATTTCTTTTTTTTTCCTTCCCTTCCTCCCTCTATTTCCGCTCTTTCCTTACTTTCTCTTTTTTTTTGACTGTTCAACGAAAATACTAGGATATATACACAACTTACAAGTTGAAAATTCGGGCTGACCTACGTCTCGCTTTTCTCGCAAATATTCAAAAGGAAAATAATAAGAAATACAATGTTAAAATGATACAAATGCCCAAAGAAAAACATCGCGACAAACTAATGTTAAGATGATATGATATAAATATTCAATAAGTACATAACACGATAATCCAATATTAAAACGATATGGTACAAATATTCAGAAACATATAACATAATAAACAATGTTAAGAAGATACAAACACATTACGATAAAATAATATTAATAACAATATAGTACAGATCCAAAATCTTTTAACGATAAGAATGATATTAATAATAATGTGTTACAAATAAAATAAAAGGGGGGCGACAAAGAATGTAAAGGGAAGATAAATTAGTAAATAAGTTAGTCATAACCATAATAACGTACAATTAGTTAAGACAATATCATGCATTTCTCCTGTCAAACTCATGTTAACCGGCACGCCGCACTCGCTATCTTTTTTTTAATTGAGCGGGTCGCTCAATTTTTTACGCGGGGAGGTGTTACGTCCCAGCATGGGTGACGCGCACCTCCAGTCAATAAATTAGACTACTACCTTACCTACCTGTAAACCAATGCAGCCTGCCGGTAAAATTTAAACAGTATGTACAACTTTTTTCTCTCTTATTGCTATCTTATTATTGCATTCGTAAACTATATCATTTATCCGTAGAAACTAAACAGATTAGGGGAAAGATCCCAGCTAAGATTACACACATGCACCAAGCAACACAAAATCATAACCAAAACACTCCATCCAGTCGTAAACACCCTCTCTGGCAAACATCTTTTTTAATGTCTTTTCCACGAACGTCTTGCGCGATTTCGTAGCTCGACTCATTAATTTAAAAGCGAACCATATACGAATTTACCAAGCACGGAAAAACTTTTCCCTGCTCTCCTTATTTATGTTCACATTTTTACGAGCGCCTCGTTCGATATCACCGCTCGTAAAAACTGACGAAAACCAAACTCGGTATTTCTCAGAACCATAATCAGAAAACACAGTTTTCTTTCCCACGATCGCCGTCCAAAAAGCGACGCTCTCAAAACACCCCCACATCTTTGAAACAACCCCTCTGATAGGAAAACTCAAAATCGCGCTAAAAGAATCCGACCAATCAGTTATGTATAATTTTGTAACTCCGCCCGAACCGAGGCGAAATCGTCAACCAACTTCGACTAGAGAATCAGAATCGACTCGACCTCGAAATCGAACACATCTTACTCTAACAAATCTCCGACATTCTGTAAAATCATTCTAAGTCTAATTTGTGTTGTAATTTCAAAGTACAATTCCAAACTTGAATAAAGTACAGTTGTTATTGTTAATTGTATGAGAAGTGTTGGTGTTGCAATTAATCACAATCTTCCCAAGAAACAATACATCTTCTCGGTTCAATCGAGAACTCTGGGAAACATCATTCAACAACAATACGTCTTCGACGAGGAATCATCCTCGACGATTAATCATAAATCGTTGAGTTGGTACATTTGAGCACAAGTAAGTCCCAGGCGGCGAGCTCACGTCCAGCCGAACAGCGCAATTCAATTCAAACTTCGCGCGCACATCGAATTATCGACGGAGCTCCATATTCTCTCCACCTTGGGACGTAACAGAATGCCATTTGTATTGATAGTGCCAATTATGTATCTTTGCTGTAACTTAAAGGGCAAATATCTTTTTGTAACACATGCGCGATTTCGCGTTTTTTAGATCTATTAAGCAGACAACATATACGTATATATATGGTAATGTATATGTTGTGGTAACGTAATAGTATTATGTGTACCAAGGGCGTAAAGTAGGGTTTTTTAGAGCGAGTGTGGAGTTTGCAGTACGAGTCGGAGGCGAGCTAGCACGAGTCGAAGGCGAGCTAGCACGAGCCGAAGGTGAGGGCGTCTACAAGCCGAAGTCGAGTGCGTTTGCGAGCCCAAGACGAGTACTGCAAATTTCACACTCGCTCTAAAAAACCCTACTTTACGCCCTTGTTACACAATATACTATTACGTTAGAACACCCACCAATAAGCCAAGTTTTACGTTCTCCTCGATCGTAATGAAATTCCATAGCTCGGCGGATTGGTGATGTACTTCAGATGTAGGCATCATTTCGTGCACCTGGGTACCGAGCATTGATGTTGAGCAGTTTCAAATCTGGGTCAACAATCTAAAATATAATAAGTAAAATATAATATAACAAGTCGGTAATGTAACAGTTGAATATAAACTTACTAGCAAGCTAACGCAGAAAACTCGGAATTAATTTGCCTACTACAGGTGACAGCTTAAAATGTTCTACATATAATCACGGATTTTTTGGAATTATTTCAGATTTTTACAACATGGCGTTTTTTGTCGTAAACAAATTTTTTTTACATAAGACCTGTTTGGAAAAATCGAAAAAATGTGAGGGTGTCTTTTAGGCTTACAGCAATCATATAAAAAAATAATGGGACAAATACGAGAGGGTCAGGGTCACGGGTTCGTATACTTGAGATGGAATACATCATATGTGTTACGTACAAAGTCCAAAATTGCACATGTCGGAGATCGTACAGCGGTTTTTGAACAAAGCGCGAGACGTGCGAGCCGTTTTGTACAGAGTGCAAATAATCGGACTTGGCGCAACAATTTTCGTACAGTTCGCAACATGTAGAAAGTTGTTGTACCAAGGCGTGAATTTGCACTCTGTTTAAAACGGCTCATACGTATCGCGCTTTGCATAAAAATCGCTGTACGATCTCTGACATGTACAATTTTGGACTTCGTACATAACATACACATATATTTTACGAAATCATCATATTTGATGCGTATAATGTATCGCTCATGGGTGTAGAAATCCCTTTTACACTCACCACAGACTGTTACGCCTATCTACTTACCGCTTGAACGTTCAAAGAATGGCGACCGTGGTGGTTCACGAATGCTTCTTCATGCTCAGAAGGGGCGAGAATGTGAATGAAAGTGCAATCTATAGCACCGATTGCACCCTGAAATGGCTGCGGAGCAGTTAAGAATTTTTCTCTCGCTTGCTGTCGATCTTGGTTAGTCATCGGAAATTTTACCCATCTACGTAGCAACTGCTGATTTATTGCTTCGGTTACAGCATGGAGGCAACAGCTTATTGTTGTCTGACTAACATTGAAATGAAATTGATTGCCAACGCTTCTTTGATAGTTGCCTTGAGCATAAAATTGAATAGCAATCAACACCTGTAATAAACATTTATACATGGTAATATTAATTGGAAAAAATGTATTCCAATATTAGTTCAATAACATAAATTAAGAAACACCTTATGTTAAAAAGTTACCTTCATTTCTGGGCTCAAGCCAGTAGTTCGTAGACATTGCAATCTTACTCGTAGTACATTAACAATATCAATGACAAGTTCAGGAGTGAGGCGAAAATTATCGATAAATTCGTATCGTGGCAGTTCAAAGGGGTTTTGCGCATCTCTTAGCTGTCTTCTTTCGATACTCCGTTCTATCAAACGCACCCTTTCAGCAAGAAATTCCAAATCCCAAGCCAAATATTCAAGGGCCATGTTTTCTACGAAAAACAGACATTATTTAATAATATATGTAATTCAAAGAAGATAAAAATTACAGTATTCACATATTTGAGTAAATTTTATTTCAAGTAAAAGCAACATTTGTAGGTTATATAGAATTTTAAAGTAACTCATAACATAGATAGGTACGGATTAGCATTAAATCCGTAATATAAATGATTATAAAAGTACTTCACGAACCGCTTTTTTGAACGTTTTAATCGCTGTTCCCGAACACTACTTCTTATAATGTTTTTTTGGAATACGCTTTTCTTATATATGGCTGCAAGATGTTTCACACTGTTTCACACACACTTATGACGCCACGACTCACACGACCCTTCTAACCGCACTTTGAGATGTCGATATGAGCGCATAACGACGGCATAACCAGTTACGAAATCCCGCTACTGCGGGCGCTGGCGTCCACTCCTCGTCTTCGACTATTAGAGTCTCCGCATCCTCCTATTCCGCGGCGTCCAAGAGGTTTTGGAGAATCTCCATGGGATCGTCGATCGGCTCCTCTTCTCTCGGCCTTGTGGGTGTTGGTCCTACCTCTCTGGGGGTGTACGCGGCCATTTTGTTCCGGTGATTGCTCTCGCTGCATATTACCTGACCGGGTAGTTGCCAGTAAAACATGGTATCTACTTCCGTTATTTTCGCCGCACCGAGTCGTGTCGCCGCGTCCTGATATGTTGTCCCATTGTCCAGGTATAATTGGCCCCATATGGCCTCTCCTTCGGAACGTTCGTCTTCGACCTTCAGGGTCCATGTTCTTTTTGTGACCCATTGCCACAATCGACCGTTTAGGTCGTCGTCGTACTCGTCTCCTATCGGGTCTAATCCGCGTATGGCGCATGTGATGGCACAAAGCGGGGTTTCGATTATCCAAGTGGGTGCGGTGTAACACTCTTCCAGGCGTGCATCGACGTCGGCACCGTGGTCACCTAGCCACAGCCAGATTTGGTCATCTTCGTGGGCCATGACTGTAGCTCGGTGGAGATGGGCGTTGTCATAGTATAAAATACTCTTACCGTTATATATTTCCTCTTCTAAACATGGGTGCACGCCTGGTGATCGTCTGGTGGTGGTGAGGTCTCTTATACGGCCGAGGATCTGGGTGTAGTTGAAACCCGGTAGCCGTACCCGGATAAATACTTATTCTGGCGAGGCTATTGCCGATATTTGTACGTCTCTGTACTCGCCTTCCATATTGTTTGTATTGTATGTATTGAAATGTCTACCCGCCCTGAATGGGTGGCGCCACCTACAACAGCACCTGGAAAAGAAAAAGAACATTAGAAATAAAATAAAAGGTAATTCAAGGAAAATTAGATATAGGGAAGACTTTCTCACAACTACCAGGAAAGGAAAGAAAATATAAAAGGTAGCGATAAATAAGGAGTGACCACCGAAAAATTCCACTAGCTTCAAAAGTGAGAAATTCCCAAGAAGGCCGGTACATTGCTCTCCGAAAGGAGAGCGAGGGTGGCCATCCCAAAGAACAACTCGCTGGCGAAGACAAGGAAAGAACGGGTTGAAGTAAATAATTTTTGGGAGAAAGGTTATATCGAGGAGAGTAGAGGAATTGAAAATTCCAGAAATTAAAAGAAGTAGCAAGGTGCGCAAAGGAGCAGAGGAGAAAAATCTTTACACTTGGGGAAAAACATTACAAGGCGAGAACAGCGGGGCGATCCATCAGCACAGAAATCACCACAATTACAAGCAGGAAGAGAGGAGGAAAACAGAGAAAAAATTTATAAAAACACTCACCATTATCGAAGTACCTCCAAGTACATCAGTCATAGAGATACAACAAAATCAAGCAGCGGCAGTACAAATCAAGCAGCGGCAGTACTCCAAAGCAAGCAGCATAGATTCCTAAATACGCCGACTCAAGCCCTGCAATAAAAGAAAAGGCAACAGCAGAAAGCGAGAGCAAAGCAGAATCAAGAAACAAACAAGGCGTGAACTCACCAAGAAGAAAAGAAATCCTGGCAAACCGCCTCGAATAATACGGGGCCACACTGCTGCTCTACAAATAAAAGAAAAGCCGAAAGAGCACATATAACAAGCTTAAAAGAATTGAAAAGGAACTTACCATTGCCTAATTAACCCTCGAAAACGTCACACAAACACAAAATACACATCCGCGATTCACTACGGCGCCGCCATCTTAGCTGCCAAGCAGTCGAGAATCGATTTCCATTGATTTTCGAAGCAGCCAATCAGCCGAATAATTACGGAAAATCACCACAGAGCGCGCCAATCACCGCACAACATGGCCAGTGGCACGCGCTAATCAACGTCGATGACCGAGAGTGGGTAACGTAACTAAGAGAACTATGTGAATATAGCTACTAAGGAACAGAATAAAGAATAATGAAATTTTTTTTACGTCTACCTCTCAATTTTCTTCGAGTCACCTTAATGAACATTTCAGTATGGTAGTCCATGTCGTTTCACTGTCTCGTTCGACGTTTGTAACTTGACTGATTGCCGGTGGGCGGATCATTATCCCCCTCTCATAGTCCGATTGATTTTCCCGGATACCAGTTTTTCACGATTTCGTCCGTTACCTCGATTAATTCAAAGATGTTTTCCACTGGGCTTATTTTTTGTTGTCGGGCTCTTGCCAATTGTTGACGAATCCTTTTTCTTTCTTGCTTGTGATGAGAGAGTCTTTTCTTTTCTTTTACTTCTGCGTTTTAGTTCGGCGCCTCTTTGAGATCTATTTGACTTTGTTTGTCGGTCACTATGCTGTAACTGTCCGATTTCGATTTGTCCGGTGTTGCCGTTACTGATTGAAAAAAAAAACATGTTTTCTTTGTTTCTATTTCAAAGTGTGCCTGTAGGCAGCTTTGATGTTCCTAAATCTATCTATACTTCTTCAATTTCTAATATATTTAGTTCTACTTCTTCTTTTCACTCCTTTATCCTTTTAGTGTATTTTCTATGTTGTTCCGTTTGATATCGGAATATTTTCCTATCATCTATAAATTTTTTTTTTTTTTTTTTTACTTAATTTTATTTTATGTTCTATTATGGATCTGAACGTTCTGTCTTATTTTATATTTGAGTACTCTATGTTATACTTTTTTTTTAGGTATTCAGTTTTCTTTTTCTATTCGTCTTTCTTTTCCGCAGGTTCGGCTGGCTGGACGTATCGCTTTAGGAGGCAAGCATGGAACTTCCCTCGTTCTTTCTTCGACGTGGGATCCTCCAGCAAATACGTTGCGACCGCGACGCATTTTTTTATTACATACGGCCCTTCCTAGAAGGGCATGAATTTTTCCGTCTTTTTTGTTTTTGGATTCGAGACGTTTAGAGCTCGTACCAAAACCAGGTCGCCTTCTTCGAAATTCGTCGTGTAGTGGGTCGCGTTGAATTTTTGAGCCCGTGCTGCACCTTTTGTGCGGATTCGTTCTCTGACTAATGTTAGTCTTTTCTCATATTCTTCTTGATCGATTGGTTCTGTTTCTTGTGCCAGCAACCATTTTCTTCATATCCGTTCGGGTTTTTTTCGTGTTTGGATCTCAGTCGAAATTTCCTCGGTCGTATCGTGATATACGTCGTTAATGCACGTCTCGATTACTGGGATCCATTTCACCCATCCAGAGTGATTTTCCTCCAAGAATGTTCGGAAGAATCGTGCTAATTCTCGGTTCACTCTTTCGACGATATTTCCCTGTGGGTGTCTGATTGAAAAGAATACTTTTTTGATGTTTTCCTTTTCTAACCTTTCGAGCCACGTTTTTGATGTAAATTGTGTACCATGGTCGAATTGGATTCTTTTAGGCTTTCCGTATTTGGGGATGTAATCACAAAATATTTTTCGTATCGTCGCTGGTGCGTTTGCTTTCTGTAATGGATACAGTCTTACGAATTTTGAGAAGGCGTCGATTGTGACAAGGATGTGTTTTGCCCCTCCTGCACCCGTTGGTAGTGGACCGAAAAAGTCGATTGAGAGTAGATCTCCGGGACCGTCGGGAATTATGGTTTGCATTTTCGCATGGTTGGTTAAGTTTGGGGTTTTGTTCCTTTGGCAGGTGTCGCATGTTGATATTGTCTGTCGTACTTTCTTCGCCAAATGTGGGTACGCGAATTCTTCTTCGAGTATTTTACTGATGTTCAATGGTCCAATGTGACCGTAAATCTCGTGACATTCTCGTATAAGTCGTTCAACGATTTATGAGGGTATTAACGTCTTCCATGTTCCTAGGCGGGATTTGACTTGTAGGTAGTCTTCCTTTACTCGATATCTCCTCGTAGCTTTTTTTTCAACGTTGATGTTTTCCCAGTGCGCATGGAGTGCCGGGTCTTGTTTTTGTAATTGGCGCCAGTGTTGTAGGTTGTGGGTTAACTCTTGGCTTATCTCTTTTGACCATGCGGCCGATATTATTACTCTTTTTTTTATATGGCTCGTTTCTTCGTTAGGAGGGCGACTTAACGCGTCTGCGACTACATTTTCTCTTCCTGGGCAGTGTTCTATTTCGATGTCATAATCTTGAATGAGTAACGCCCATCTTAATAGTCGATCACCGGCAAAGCGATATGTTTTCAGGAATGTAATTGCTTTGTGGTCCGTCTTTATTCGAATTTTTGTGCCCATAAGGTACGTGCGGAATTTCTGTAGGGCCCAGACGACTGCCAGAATCTCCTTTTCTGGTGTCATATATCGTAATTCTGGTCCTTTCAGAGTTCTACTAGCGCATGCAATCACACCGATCTCCCCATCTTCATCTATTTGCTCTAGGATAGCTCCGAGGGCGTAGTCGCTTGCGTCCGTCGTTAATATATATGGTTGAGTTGTATTTGCGTGGTTAAGTACTGCGCTCGTCATGAACAGCTTTTTCGTCCTTTCGAATGCTGTTTGTTTTTTTGATTCCAGTCCCATGCTACCTCCTTTCTTAATAGGTCTAGTAATGGTACTATTTCGTGTGCGTGTTTGCTAGTGAATTTAGAATAGAAGTTTATGAGGCCTAGAAAGCCTCTCAGTTGTTTTTGATTCGTGGGCGTTGGAAAGTTTTGGATCGCTGCCACTTTGTCTGCTTGAGGGCGAATTCCCTTGGTAGTCAAGTTGTACCCAGAAAGTTTACCTCTTGCCGAAAAAGGTGGATTTTCGGAAGTTTAAGGTGATGCCGTGACTGTATATTCGTTGCAGCAGCATCTCCAGGTGTTTGATATGATCCTCGTTGGTTGCTGATACGCAGAGGAGGTCATCTACGAAATTTATTACAAATTGGTTCATGCCTCGTAGTACTACCTCGAGTCCTTTTATCAAACAGGCGGTGCTTGTCT
This sequence comes from Netelia melanura, assembly GCA_964007305.1. Taxonomy (NCBI): domain Eukaryota; kingdom Metazoa; phylum Arthropoda; class Insecta; order Hymenoptera; family Ichneumonidae; genus Netelia; species Netelia melanura. The sequence goes on from OZ023258.1 coordinate 23,705,173, forward strand.
TCAGTCCAAAAGGTGTGACCGTGAATTGATAGCAGCGTCCTTCGTGTAAAAATGCGGTGTACTGTCGAGAGTCTTTGTGCAGTGGTATTTGCCAGAAACTACTAGTTAAATCAAGACTTGACATGGTACCTATACCTCTGCATTGTTGAAAAATCTCTTCTATGGGTGGTGCGGAATCATGATCTTTTTTAAAATTTTCATTTAGTTGGCGTGCGTCCAGGCAGAGTCGTATCGATCCGTCCTTTTTTTATTACCGTTACCATGGGGTTTATGTATGGACTATTCGCTTGTTCGATGACCCCGTGGCTGAGCATTTGTACGATTTCTTCGCGTACCTTCTCTCTATGTTTAATCGGAATAGGGTAAGATCGATTTACATATGGTTTTGTGTTCTTCATATGTAGCTCGTGAGTGTATGCGCTCATTGGACCTGGTCGATATGTGAATATCTCCCTGTACTTCCAGATGAGGTTTTTGAAATCTGTTTTAACTGCTTGTGAAACCCCCGTTATCTCTCTACTTTTCTCTTCTATTTCTTCCTTCGTTACTACCTCGTTTTTTGGGGTTATCACAGTTGCCAATTCATTTAATTTCATACCTTCTGGTTCTTCGGATTCGCGCCATCTCCCTCCTGTCAATTTCAGCTTCGTCTGTCCCTCGACCATGAGGTGATCGTTTGCCGCATCCAACGTTATTTTCATGGCTCTCATGCCGTCTATACCCAAAATCGCTTCCCTTTGTAGTTTTGGGATTATCATTAGTTTCAAGATTTCTTTTTTGTTCCTATTACTGCTTCTGCTAAGATGCTCAGCGTTATTCTGCTTATACTCCCACTAAATGCCCCCTGCACCTCTCCACCTGTGACCGGCAGAGTCGGGAGATTTTTTTAATTCAGGCGCTGGTAACAGTCTTCCGAGATACCCGATATCTCGCTCCCACTGTCGATTAGCAAGTTAACTTCTAGGCCCTCTATACAAATATTCATCTCTGGACATTTTATTGTCACAATTCTATCGTCTGTTGTACCTTCCTCCATTAGGTATTCTCGTGGTGACTCGTATTTATTGATCTCGGATCTTTTTCTTTTTCTTCGTTTTTCGGTATCATTCGTTGAGTTCGTGTTTCGCGTGGTTCTTTTACTTCCCTCCGCTTGCTCCGTGCGACCGGTTACATTGATGATTTGCATGTCGCCACATGTCACCCTATTATTTTCCTTTTGTTTCTTCGCTCTTTCTCGTTTCTTTTGATTTCTTTTCTGTCTTTGCCTGGTGTCTTCTAGTTCTTGTTGTATGAATTCTTCTTCCGTTACGCCGCTGTCTTGTTGCTCCAGGTTATTTATTTCGGGCGTAACGGTTATTCGTTTCCCTGGATGGGGACGGTCGTTTTATCTCCTGTCTCTGGTTGTTGTTGTTGGCCGAGTGGAGTTCATGGTGATGATTTCGGGTTGAGACCGTTTGGCTGAGACTGCGGGGTGTTATCCCATCTTTGGCTTTCTCGTGCTTGCTCTTGGTAATTTGGCGTTGACCATCGGGGGTACGGCGGAGGTGTGTACCGTGGTCCGTATCTGTAACCCAACTCTGGATTTCCTTCGCCTCCTCTTGGTTGGCGTTTATTGTTTTCCTGACTGTTGAAAGTTTTTTGACGTGGGCGTTCACCTCCGTTATATCGGTTTTTTTCTTTGGGAATTTAGAGGTCCTGATGCGTCAAGCCTCTCGACTAATTCGAGGAATTCATCGATTGTTTTGATAGTTCCTATTTGAACTGCCGAGCGGACCGTCTCGTTGAAGTGGTTGCTGAGGTAGCGAATAATGTCTTGACTCGACAAATTCTTTGTCAGGTCCTTGGCGTTACCAAATATCCTCGTGGCGTATTCAGTACGGGTTGCCTTTCGTTCATCGACGTCGTACGCTCCGAATTCGAGGTTACGACTTGATTTGTCCTGGATTTCACGGCTCCAGTATCGTAATTTGAATTTTCTTTCGAAATCCTCTATTCTATGCACCTCGCCCTCCACTACCCGCCACCAATCCTTGGCTGCGTCCCGTAGTGATTGGTTGATGATATAATGTAGGTTCGTGTTTCCTGTTAATTCCCAAAATTGCCCGAATTCTCGGAGGTACCTCATTGGTCGTTCTTTTCCATCTCCGCTGAACGTCGGGGGTCTTTGTTTTACTGCGAATGCTTGACTCACGTTTAGTCCCCCTTGCGTCATATTTATTGTTTGTGACAGGCGGTTTCGAACTTCTTCTTCGACTGCTTCGATGCGGTTGGAGTTGGTTTTCGCCAGTTCGATCGTGCTTTTCACTACTTCATTTTCATGAGAAATGTTACTCCGCATTATCTGTAGTTTTTTTTCGAGTTCATCGAACCCCGGCCTTCTTTCCCGGTCTACTTCTTCTATAGCCGATTTTATGAGGTCTTGGGAGATTGTTAATTTTCGGTCAGTATTCTCTGTCACCCGGTCGATCTCTTCTCGAAATTCTTGGCGCGACATCTCTCGTGTCTGTCGGCATCTTAAAACGCATTTTTCATCTAAGTCCTTAATTTGTTCGTTTGTCATTAGACGTTCCCTTGACTGTTCGTTTTTTATCTCTTTCAGTTCACGTAGCATCAGGCGTATTGACTCGTCAATTTCTGCCTGTAATTCGTCTGAATTTGTTACGTCCGGGGTTTCTTGTATTATCGTGCTGTTTCCCGCTTCGTTGGGGATGGGCATATCGTTGTCGAGTCCGGTGTCTTCTGCTAAATTATTATCCATTTTTGATTGCTTTCGACTACCTTCTCTTCTTAACCGGCTCGTATTTTTACCCAGGTTGCCCTTATTATATTTCTCTCGAGTCCTTGTTCGGGCGCCAAATGAAACGGGTATTACCCCTTTTCATAATATTTTTTAATTTGGTTCTCGAGAAAGAAATAAATAAATTTGGAACCTCGGGTAAAATAACTTTATTTTTCAACTTTTCGTTACAAGTTTCAAGGCGGTAGATAATATCGATCTCCAGTCTTATCGCGTGGTCGATATATGAGCTTTGGTAGTACCTCGTTTATGACTTGCGTTGAGTTTTGGATATTGGCGCTGTGCGTTACGCTCTACTTGTTGCGAATTTCATGCGTAGATGATCGCGTGATAAAATCAATATGGCGCCGACCGTAACAGTGACAGTTGCGATTCGTAACTGTCACTGATACGCACTATTCGCTGTAAATTCGTTTAAGTGCGTGGAGTGTGGTTCTTGTTTTTTACGAGTGTTTTTCGTTTTCGTGCGTGTCAGTTCGTCGTCGGAATAGAGATCAACGGACTAGGGTGAGTGCGCCAATTTTAGTTTCTCGAGGTATGAACAAATGATTTACTGTCTGTTTCAGATTCCTTATTTACTTTTGGCCTTTCCTCGTAAAGTCTCAGCGTGATAATGCTAGGTGGATTTTTATGCTAACACGGTGTCGACTTGTGCCGTGTCTACGCCCTTTGATAAATGTCGCCCGTTCGATAGTTTTGGTCCTGCGATGCCTCGGGTATACCTTCTCGATCGTCGGTGAGTTTCACGTATCTCCTTATGCTGACCCTTACTTTTACCGAGTAGACTACGTGCTCTTATTGTCGATCCTACTGGTTTTATAGTCGAGATTCCCGTTTTGTTGCCGAGGCAGCAAATTTGGGCGTCAACTATAAACGGTCAGATACCGAAAGAGAGACTGGTTTCGAAGATGCCTTGTTGATATATCGGTCGAGTATTTATATTATTGTTCGTCATAGTTTATTGACGCAAATAGTAGCCCTCTTGGGAGATTTGTTCTTATTAATATTGTAACTTTTGTGTTGCAGGTGTGTGCGTCTCAATATATTGTAATGGTCCAATGATGACCGAGCTCGTGACCTGTAAATAAAACAAACAATGGTTATTTAAATAAACAAACACCAGATGGCGGATAAATAAAATATATCTCGTAAATAATATAGAGTTTACGAGAATATAAATGGACAAGAAATAAACGATAAAAGCACCCTGAAATCGGTTCTGATTAGAGCGAACCACTTGAAGGAAGCAATAACCCCGGCGGAGCAGCACAATACCTCGGTATTGTGACAGCGGAGTCAGCGGGTGAGCAACCTTCAGGGCAAGCTCGAACCAGATCAACTCACCGGTGTCGAGGTAGTCTGAGAAGGCGCAGCAATAATCAGGAGGAGCAATAAGAACCAGGATGCGCAGACTACATCTGGAGCGCAGCAGCAGAAAGGCGCAGTCACAGCCCAGTCGCAGCAACGCAGCGCAGTACCCTCGCCGATCACCTGAAAACCAGCAACGCGATTAATAAAAAAGAAAAACTCGGAACGCGCATTAGAACGCAACTTACCTATGGTCCAAAAGCGAGAGGACGTTTATCCGCAATACAATATAGAGAGAGAATCACCGCCGAAGAACAAGTCCACTTTTCAACACCTAAAAAGATAAAACATCCTATAAAATAACCGAACAAATCGGACGCGCGCACCAGAAAAACACTTACCACTTTTGGTTATCCCGAAAAGACGACACACAACACTTTTCAGCGCACTAAAAACCAACAACTGGTACAAAAACAACAATAACACCCGCGCGCACATGTCACGGCCGCAGCCATATTGATTGCCGGTCGCACGCCATCGATCAACCGTGTCAGAATTGACAAGCAACTCCGAAGTATCACGGCGCCGATGCGCACCCGCGGCTAATTAAGTGAACCGTGGGTACTTAGAGAGAGTACGCGCCACGGCTCACGCGACATATTTTGTATATCAATCTGAAGTAATAAAACCTAACTTACCAACACCTTCCTTCGTCTCGACTACTTTAATTTCTCTCGAGTCCTCGAACGAACTACGTTTCATTTGGCGCTCGAACAGGGACTCGAGTAAATTAAGAGACGACGAAGTAATCAGACAAAATGGAAGAAAACCGAAGTATGCGCAAAATTAGCCCGGAGATGGGAGAAGGTGACCCAACAGGACAAAACGGGATCGAAGAAATAACAAATTTCACAGAGGGAATGCAGCTGGAATTGGAGGAATCAATCAAACTCCTGACGAGAGAACTCAAAGAATTGAGAAACGACCAGAATCGCGAGCGAATTTTCAGAGCCGAAAATATAAAAGATCAGGACGAGAAATGTGTCCTGCGCTGTAGACAGACGCAGGAATTCGCACGCCTGAAATTCCAGGAGGAGTTAGATCGCGTCGTAACACAGACAGACAGAAAGATAACGATCGCCCAAGATACGGTAGCGACGAACCTCGAAGCGATGGACCGAGAAAGGAAAACCGACTTCGACGCTGTCGAAACAAAATTACAACGAGCAATGACGAACGTATCACAGGTGCATGAAAATCTGAAGAATACGGCGACACTGGCACAAGAGAACCGAGACCGAATCGACGCGTATGAAAAAGAATTACGAACACGACTGTCACAAACTATGAATCTCACGTAGGGCGGAATGAACATGAGCCAAATGTATGTGGCAAAACAGCAACCACCAACATTTAGCGGAGATGGACAGGGACGACCCATGAGATATCTGCGAGAACTCGAGGAATTCTCTAAAATTACCGGAAATATGAACCTGCATTACCTCATTGGGCAGTCACTCAAAGGCGTCGCAAAAGACTGGTGGAGGGTCGTGGAAGATGATGTACACTGTATGGAGGATTTCGCACGAAAATTCCAGGCAAGATACTAGAATAGGGAAATACAGGACAAAGTCAGCAGGAACCTGGAGTTTGGGGCTTACGATCTCGACGAGCAGAAAGCGACAAGGGTCGAATATGCGACGAGGATTTTTGGCAACGCAAAAGACTTAAGCAAACAACTAAGCAACAGTGAGATAGTCCGGTATTTGGGTAATCATTTCAACGAGACAGTTCGGTCAGCGGTACAAATTAAAACCGTAAAAACGAGAGAGATGGTAAAAAACGAAAAAGGACGAGGCGCAACGCAGGAAAAAGAAGTTGAATGGGCATTAGCAGAAGTCGAACAACGACGAAAAAGAAACAAAAAGAAGAAGGAACGTAAAGAGCGGCAGAAGACGGGAAACCCGGTCATACACTCCTTGGAAAGGGAATAGGAAAAAAGGGAAAGGAAACCCAAAACCAGTGGATGGTCGAGGGAATACATGGAGAATATCACGAAACAAATCAGTCGCGAAGAAGTGAAGGAGGAGGGTGATACATATGAAAGCCCCAGAGATTACCTGATCGAAGAGAAACAGGAAGTTGCCAATAACGAGACATACCCAGAATGTCCACAAATAAGAGTCTGGGTAGAGGAAGAAGAAATTACGATGCTGATCGATAGTGGCAGTGAAATATCCTGCGTATCGGAGGAATGTTACGAAAGACGGAAAAAGGGTCTATCACAATGTCCGGTGTTGCCTGTGAAGGGGGGTGAGGTAAAAGGAGCGTTCAGTGGAAATACTTGTCGAATCAAGAGGCAAATATGGGCGGAGGTCACAGTTGGCGAGGAGAAAGCGGTCCTACAACTGATGATAGTGCCAAAATTGCGGAGAGAGGGTATCTTAGGAATCGACGGGATCATCCAACTGACGCTCAAAATAGATGGGCAAACCGGAACGGTGGAAATGGGGGGACGACCACTCTAACGTCTGACAGAAGGATTCTGGGAACGAGACGAAAAATACACAGGAAACGAGGTAATGGCGATCGAGGGTAACCAAGAGGCTGGAGAGGTGAGAGAAGAGGAGGTCGATGAGAAAATTGAAGCAAGTGAAGAAATGCCAGACGAGGTCAAGGGAGACTTCAAGGCCCTAATCTATCGGTACCGGCACATATTTACCAAGAGACCAGGCTGAATGAAAGAATACGTACATAAACTGGTCTTAAAGGAACCAGAACCATACATCAGAAGGTCATATCCGGTACCGATGCAACACCGCGACGCAGTTAGAGCTGAAATCCAACGAATGCTAGTGCACGGGGTGATCGACCGAACAACCAGCCAATTCATAAACCCGATGGTAACGGTAATAAAGAAGGACGGATCGGTAAGGTTATGCCTCGACGCGAGACAGCTCAACAAATACCTAGTCGAGGACCACGACTCAGCACCGCCGACAGAAGAAATTCTTCAAGAATGCGGAGGCATACGAGTAATGTCGAGCCTCGACATGACAAGCAGCTTTTGGCAAATACCACTGGATGAGAACTCGAGAAAATACACGGCATTCCTCCACGAGGGCAAGTGTTACCAATTTACGGTAACGCCGTTTGGCTTAAAAACAAGCACGGCCAGCTTTATCAAAGGTCTCGAGATTGTCCTACCCAACTTGGGAAAATCGGTTATAAATTTCGTGGATGACCTATTGTGTGTATCGGCAAATACAAAAGAACACATGCAACACCTAGAACGCATTTTACAGAGAATCGAAGAGCATGGCATAACTCTAAATTTCCGTAAATCGGCATTCTTTAAAAAAGAAATAAGGTTTCTTGGCCATATTCTATCACCACAGGGGATCAAGCCGCAACCTGAAAAGATAAGCGCTATCCAGGATTTCCCACAACCTGTCAATCTGAAACAGCTTAGAGGCTTCCTGGGACTGATAAACTTCTACTCCAAATTCACAAACAAACACGCGGAGGCCACGGTACCACTGCTGGCACTGTTACGAAAAGGGCAAAAATGGGAATGGACGCAGGAACACAGAAAAGCGTTCGACAAAACAAAGCTACTATTTCTAACAGCAGTAATGCTGCGACATGCCGACGCCAGAAAAGGGTATACACTCACAACTGACGCAAGCGATTACACGCTGGGCGCGATATTAGGCCAAGAGGATGAGAATGGAGAGGTGGGGGTGATCGCATGTGCAAGTCGAACTCTAAAAGGCGTAGAATTGGGATACATCACAACGGAAAAAGAATTACTCGCGGTCGTATGGGCACTCCAGAAATTCAGGACATACATACTAGGGGCAAAAATAAAGGTCGTCAGGGATCATAAGGCACTGATCCTTTTAAGGAAGTGTAGATTTACCGGAGACCGACTTTTACGACGGGCGCTACTAATGCAGGACTACGATTTAGAGGTCGAACACTGCCCAGGTGTGGAAAATAAAGTAGCAGACGCGCTGAGCCGACAGGGAAATGAGAATACAGAAAAGACAAAAGCAATGATTATCGCGACAATGTTAGCAAGACCAGCGAGTGAAGAACTAACCAACGACCTGAAAGATATAGGAAAAATCCAGAGAGAGGATCCCGACTTAGAAGACCTGTGGAAAAAAGTAGACAACAATAAAGGCAGAACAAGATACCGCATAAAAGAAACGTGTTTACAAAAGCAAACGCGTAGCGGGACATGGAAAGTCTTAATCCCGAAGAAAATTGTCAAACGACTGGTACAGGACTGTCATGAGATGTACGGCCATCTAGGCGCACGGAAATTGTGGCGGGTACTCGATGAAAACTTCACACATCCTCAGTTAGCAAAAAGAGTGCGACAATTAACTGCGCAGTGCGATACATGCCAGAGGAACAAAGTGCTTAACCAGACCAACCATGCCAAGATGCAGACCATCGTACCAGAAGGCCCGTGGGACCTCCTGTCGATCGATTTCTACGGCCCCTTACCTTCGACCGCTGGCGGCGTAAAACACATTTTCGTCACCATCGATACTTTCACAAAATATGTAAAACTGTACGCCCTGCGGAAAGCGAATACCGCGTCAACAATCCGCAAAATATTTGGCGAATATACGCGACAATTAGGTAAAACAAAAAAGATCCAATTCGACCATGGAACACAATTTACATCGAAGAAATGGGTCGAACATCTTGAAAAGGAAGGTGTGAAAGGGATATTCTCCTCAATCAGGCATGCACAAAGAAATATGGTAGAAAGGGTCAACAGGGAGTTAGTTCGGTTCTTCTGGACACTCCTCGAAAAAACGCAAGTAGTATGGTGCGCACTATGGCCACCACCACTCCTTTCCCCCACTCCGCGACCGCCGAGTGTCGGTCGGTCGTGGGCGCGGGGGGAAGAGTTGCGGGGGGAGGAGAGGGGGATAAAGTGTGTCGCCATAGTACGCTTTTTTACCCCCACTCCACGGCCGCCGAGTGTCCTTGGCTCGGCGGGCCTTGGATGCGGGGTGGGGAGGGGATGGATAGTGTCGGTATAGTGGAGCACTTGTTCTTTTTTAATTTTTATTTTTTGGCGTTTCATTAGAGGGGGAGGGAGTGTCGGTATAGTGGAGAGCTTGTTCTTTTTTATTTTTTGGTGGTTTATTATCGGGGGAGGGAATGTGTCGGTATGGCGGAGCGCTGTTTTTTTTTAGTTGCATCTTTTTTAAAGAATTAAAAAAATTCGATGCAGACACCGAGACTCGAACTGCCGACCCTCGGACTACCAGTCTGAATAACTACCTCTACACCAAGACCCGTTAAGATATTAAGTTTATGCGGAAGGCTTTTATAGCGACGGGTCTGGAGCGCGTGACCATAGTATGCACGGATTTAAAACTTCATTGTTCTTTTTTTATTTTTACAATTTGATATTTTTTATATTTAGATTTTTATTTCTCTCTCTCTCTCACCGTCTTTGACTTTAGAATATTACTTAGCTCGAAAATGTGTATGTGTGTGGAGTTTCAGAGCACGTTTTTTCTTTTTTCTTTCTTTTCACGTACTGTACAATAAATACTCAAAGAGGGATGATATATATCGTGCCCTTTTTTTTATTAATTATACGTTATATATATATTTACAATAAATATCCAATACAGAGGTAATATATATTAGATTGTCAATTGTTAGCATCTTTTTCTTTTCTTCTTCTTCTTCTTCGTCTTCTTCAATGGTTCAGCTATGGAAGACAGAGATAAATATATAGCGTGAGAGAGGCTCGTATATGTGTATCGTAACATAGACACTTTATACATGATTTATAGTACATACCTGTTTATAATTGCTCCTCAGCAGCTTTGAACTCGAGCTTGTTGAACTTCGTGCCGTAGTACTGCATAATTAGATTATTGTTACTAGCGGCGCTGCTCATTTGTTGAAATAGTTCGTCCGCTTCTTCGAAAGCCTTGACGAATCTCGTTGGTAGATAACACGAAAATCCACAATTTACGTCCACAACAACTCGCGCGCCCCATTTCGTTTGGACGATTTTGATACCGGTAATATTATAGTCTTTTTCGAGCTCCAACTCGGACAATCTTTTGACGGGAAGAAACGTCTCCAAACGACCCACTTGGTTGATTCGTGTGAAATCCATTGTCCAACTTAAGTTTCCTCAGTTTTATTGTTAAAGCACGAAACTCTGATATCGCGTGTATTTTTGCTTTAATTGTTGTAATATCTCGCAAAAAGACGTCTAAACGTTCTTTCAATTGGCGGTGCTTACTTCTTTGAAGACTCGAGGACAATGTCTGTCTATCAAGGAGTGGAGATACATCAGACCCCCTATGAAGCAGCCCCATTCCCCCTACTCTGTATACAGAGAGACGCAGACTGAATTTAATTGGTGCAATATTTGCTCATTTGCAAAAACAGTAAGCCATCTTGGCGGCGGCGGCAGCGGTGGTGGTGGTAAAATTAGTTTACCGTATCACCAGGTATCGCTTACAGACATCAGCATTTTATGAAATCTGTGATACGCGAGGATCGAATTCGTGACGGCACGTGCCTTTGCGCGAATGACCATTTCAAGGATTTCTGAGAAACAGCTCATCGCTAAAATATGTGGATTATAATTATTGTCGTGCTACGTTCAAGAATATTGAGACAAAGAACACACACATTAAAAAAAATATACTTTATTTTTAACCAACAGTTATGGTACAGTTAGCGGGTGCGAGAACAGCAACCTTGTACACAAGGCAGAGTTTTAACCCTAAATGTATTGAGATTATTATAATGGTAACCACAGCCCACACAAGCACCCTTGTCGAGCGCATTATTCATGGGTTTAGATTTATTACACTTATTCATATACTCATTGTAGTAGTCGTACACGATTTTATCGTTCCGTGTTAAATCGGTTGAAAATGCACTCCTAAACATATTAATACCAAGGCCTGTAGACAAGAAATGCAGAAACATAACACAATAATGTCCACAAGTCTGTGATTCAGGACCCTGAAGCAGTATAGTGTTGTAGCTAAAGAATCTGCAGTTCTGCCGGAGACGCTGGAGATGCTGGGGGATGATTGGTGGTAGTCCGTAGCTGTCGAAGTACCATCCTCGTCCATCTCGATCGACGTACATGGCGACCCAGTGGGCCCCGGGCTGTTTGTGGCCATCGGTATTGGCGACAATCGCTGCTGGTTTCGCCCACACCTTAGGGATGCGGTCTACCGGGTATACGCCTACTGTGCGGCTCTTTATACCGCGTAGGGCCTGCATAAGCTGTTCGGTGTTCATAATAGACAGCAATTATAGAGACACTAGAGCTGTTTAATATCGGCTGTTTTTCCCTCGTCGGGGCGCTCCACAGCTAGTAAGCTAATGTTCCAGGCTGTGGTGGTTCTCTACTCCCACAAGGAGCTGGAGCGGTCATTATGAGAAAGCCACTTTTTGATTCTTACAGCATTGTTGAGCGCACACGTGAACGAACAATTTTTACGCAGTAAACCATGATACACACAACGAGTATTGCTCTCAGGAAGATTACGAAACGACGAATCGTCGTCTTCTTCTTCTTCTAGATTTGTAACGTGGCAATCCGTTAGCTGCGTCAAATAAGCCGCTTTATCAGCTCCTCTTGTAAACAGACGATCAGACCGCACTGCAATTTTCTTCAACGAAGCTTCGACTGCACGTAACTGTGTCTCGCCCTCGGACCACTCTATACCATGATGATTGGTTTGTAACCATGTGTTTTGACGTTTTACACTAGGTGGTAGAGTGTTATAAGCGTACGGCGGCGATACAATCCAGTGGACTAAGAACGATGTTTTTATAGAGACCACGGCAACTTCTTTAGGTATAAAATGATTATATTTATCCTTCAGGCCCTGTATATCAATGACGATGTTCATGGCGCTTCTCGATCGTCGTAACACGGCGGCTTTTGAATACAGACTAACGATAAATATTGCACGTTCTACGGATATATGACACTCCCCCCTCTATAAGCCCAGCGATCTAGCCGCTAAAATCCACAATTACTTGTCTGGAGGAGTCGATTTCCAACATATTATCATATTCCGCATACACAAGGCAATTAACCGTTGATGTTAGGGCAGACGCGAAACGTACTTCTATTCTCACACTACCATGCCTCACAAGATTCCAATGAGTGCTACTATTGGCCGAGACATCGGGTGTAAGATCAAATGCAAAGAGACAATAACCATGCGGGTAGGTTGTACGTGCGATACAATTACCCTCATTGAGAAAGTGTATGCCTGTACCCGAGAATAGTGTGTGGTATGCGTCAACATACATATCAGCATCTGCGAAGTCTGGCTGTAGGGGTTTTTACGATATTTGCAATCCATCGGCGTACAACGAAAAATAATTTATATTGTAATTCTGAAAATTGAAAGGGTTCATTTTACGGTGGCCATTAAAAGCCTTATTATTGACAAAACCGACGATTATACGTTTAGGCAGCTGGCCAAGTATGACATTATCAAGCGTCTCACCGTGTATCCCCGCATGCAGCGATATCGCTTTAACCTCGACTCGCGTCAAAGGATATTTCGCTGTACATTTAGACAAAGCTCTTGCATGAGCCAATAGTATACCCGGTGCTACCTTAACACGCCGTATAAGTAGCGATTCCTCCGTAATATGGATGGTACAATCTTTCGAAGAGCTCATGAGACAAAAAGCGTTATTAGATCGCACGAGACGTAAACGCATCTCAACGCCGTTTACCAATAACCTCTCTTGATTGAAGATATCGCAATGCAAATGACCAAGGAGATCGACCGTTCGATTTTTACCTAATATGTTTCGTCTGTTTGCAAGCCCGCTATTATTATCTTCTGTATCATCCATTTTACCCGGCGAATCATTATACCATAGAGTACTCGTGAGATGCGAGCTCTTAGCACCAGTCCCGTAATTCAAGAGGGTTTCAATGTACGCCCTATACGCATAAACATTGTTAGGAGGTGATACCAGTTTCTGATTCAAAAATACATCCATCTGATTGAACATTGAGTGTAATAGGTTATTGACAAGGCCTACTTTAGGAGACGGTGCGTCCGCTTTGTCAGGGGTTTCTATCTTAACACGCATACTGAGCATGGTGTGTGCAAGATCAATGTACTCATCACCCTGGCCCGGTATGACAAACTCTATCGGTGAATCATCCGTCAATGATGAGATCGGCTTGTAACACACTGTATGCGTTCCCTCGAATGTTGTCTGGGTCGGTGGTAGTGTAAATAGCTCAAGCTCCGACTTAAGGCACTCACACGAGTGTGCGTGTAAGTAAGTCATTTTTCCAAGATTGTGTTGGGCGAAAATATCCGCCACTGTTCTTGATTTCTTATAACGATTCGTAGTTGTCTGTTTGGTTGCTCTTCTTTTTACAGTTTTCTTTTTCTTCTTCTGTCTCTTTTTCACAGAGCCCGAACGTTTTCGCGACTTCATGGTGTTCTTCCATTTTTTCACACCGGTACGTCGTGATACGTTCCCGGCAACAGAATGGATCAGTTTATTAATTTTACCGGTTTTATACCCTGAGCCCTTCATGAGCGTACAAATTTTTTCTTCAGCCTTACGATTTAGATTCTCCCCTGATTCACGCAGACGTATTTTGAACGCTTCTCGCGGGTGAATATCCGAATCCATGATATCCGTAGCCACGTTCATACCTGAGCGAAGCGCCTCTTTACCAACAGCCCGAGCACCTTGTTTCAAGAGAGGTATTATTCGTCGGAAGAGACCTCCGAGGAAACTCCCAATACCATGACCCTTTTGATTCGGTGACCCTATATACACATGACGTTCTTCCTTAAAGTCGGTGCTTGCCATGCTACCGGGTGCTACGGTGTTCGTTATGACATTCATAAAATTCCGCTCACCATCGGGCGGTACATGCAAAATCGTCGTCGGTATATGTATTTCAGCTAGAGAAACAGCCCAATTGCCGTGAAGAGAGATACATTGGGGTAAATGCGTGGTATACCTTGTTGTCACATTGTCGGGATAATAATTCATACTACTATTACTCGGTAAAACCATGTAAAACTCCTCCTTCATTTTGCTGACGACTGTTTAGACTCCCGCGTTTGTACTCTCGATAACTCAGGCTCATAAAATATACCGTCGATATCCTCGCATGGAGATCACGCAGTATGTATATCACAGGACAAATACTGTGCGATACACGGACAATCTTAAATAACTCGCTGCTCCAACCACGCTCGTAACCTTTTACGAAGGCAGCCTTCGCACTATTGATGCGCACGATGTCGCCCACGTTGTATTTGGGCGAACAATTCTCGATTCTTCTGTACCGCTGTATCAGATTACTACGGGCCATAGCCGCTGTAGCGTGTGTCACCGAGGCAGGAGCCATTTTTATACCGCTCTGCGTGGAGTGATTGTATGCCGAAACGATGTTCTGCAGAACGTCTAGGTAGCGTTTTTGTCTAGAATACGTAAAATACCTCCACATTCTCTCCTTCAACGTTCTATTGAATCTCTCGACAATAGCAGCTTTTATATCAGGGTTTCGCGCAACACGGAACTGTATGTTCTTTTTCTTTAAGAGAGCCTGGAATACAGCACCGGTAAATTCTTTACCCCTGTCCGTCTGTAGGTAAAGGGGTGATCGGCCGTTACTATATTTTTTAGATAAAATGAGATCAAATGCGCTGGCTACAGATGCAGCAGAGTTGTCACGTAAAGGCTAAACCCATGCAAATTTACTAAGAACGTCTATAACGACCAAGAGATAAACATAACCTTCATTATAATCTTTAATCGAGCGAAGATCCACGAGATCATCCTCCCAGAAGTCATCTATATTTCGGACATTATAAAAATGACGTGGATAATGACGTCTCACGGGTCTGTGTTTTGTATAAGTATCCCGTGCTTCAAGCCACTGTACTGCCTTCACACGGGCAATTTTTTTCTGACGTGCCAAACGTAAGAATTTGGTAGCACCTGAAAACGATGCTTCATGGGCGGGATTAAAGTACGCGTTTTCTAAGATTTTTATGATTATAATTTCAGGTTAGCCCAAATTACACGTCTTTTCTTAATATGATAGCCGCCACCTCTCTGCTTATCTCCCTGTGGCCGCCGTGCTGGTGATCTGTTCTCAACACCGCTGAAAAACGCTGACTGGTCCGTATCGGGTGAGAGAGAGAACTCTGGCAAAGGCACTGCGTCCAGCAAGGTTAGGTATTTTCCTAGTCCTCATAGCATCGTTCACGAGATCAACAATATTTGAATCTTTTATTGGTTTACGGCTGACCGACACGACACCGTCAGAATCCCAAAAAAAATTAGATCGTGGAGCGCCTCGCAGGCGGCGAAGAAGAAGTCTCGCTTTAACATGAAATTTAACCGGTATACTCTCAAGTATGGCGGTATCGCTCATACCATAACCGGTTTCGGCTTCTTCTTTTTTTCTTTCATAATCAGACTCTACATAGTGTTTATGCTGCATAAGTTCCCGGTACTGCAGAGCTCTCTCATCATCAACGAAGTGGAGATAACGTTGTAATACAGTCAAGTACGCCGTCCATTTTTCCCTCTCATCCTTGTATGCGCTGGAGTGCAAAATTGCATTCATCTCCGTGTCTAATCGAGCTAGCGTAGCGTCAATACCTCGTACTGGTTGTGTTTGAGGCGCACCCATATTAAAGAACGGCGGCGTATGACTTTGTGTGCTCAGCCGCGTTAGATGCTCCTCAGGCACGAGTACCATTTTTCTTGCATGCTCCATCATCCACGGCCGCCAATCAAATTCGATAGAACAGTACCTAGTATTGGTGCTAATAGAAGTGGTAGAAACCCACCGTTTTGAACTACAAACCGTTTTTTACTCTTCCAGGAGCCTTTTTTTTAGGCTAAACGACGGAGAACCGGTGCGTATCGACGTAATTTTTTTCTCTGGTCAATCTTCAGCGGTACATTCCCTCAGAGAACATTCAGTGCACACTCACAAATACAGCGAATAATACTAGGATCTGCTGTGCGTAAAACAGCCTCGCGCAGCTCCTTATTCAAGTGTTGAAGAGCACGCAGTATCGCAACGTGCTTTTTGCAGAGCGGTGAACCACCCCGCGCCATTACGACCGATGAACTGAAGACAGTCGTGATGTATCACGCCTTTTAAACCCTTTTAGCCTACATGTCTTTGGGGCAGGGCTGCCCCTTAGAATGTACATCACATACTGACAAACGGCGTGACTAGCACTTGTTTATTTTTTACGCGTGTCAGATGTACGATGCGCTGTGTAGGATTGTTGAAACGCGCACTCAATATAGATACACATTTTTCGCGACACGACGATGCTTTAGGTGTTATTACGTACGTTCAACTGGTAATTCGCATGTGCCTGTATTGCTTTTTAACTTTTTCCGCGGTGTGTACATAAAATGATGGGTGTCATCGGGAAAAATACAAGTGCGATATCTACAGTTATCAGGTGTTGATTGTTTCAAATCGAGTAACAAATAGCCATGCGGTTTGGACGTTGTATCGTGATAAGCCTCTTGCAGAAACTGCGGGTTTTCCGGATATACCTGACGCGCGAGATGCTGGATTTGGGCTCGATCACGAGGATTTTTGAAAATTACAATATAATTGGCGTTCAATGAAATATTGCGCTGACCGTGTCCTTGATGGAACAAGTTTTGAGTAATAAAAATAACACTCAGGTTTTTATGATGACTACCTTTGGTGAAAAGATCAACAACACTATTGTTCGACGCCTCGCGCATCAAATCGTCAATTATTATGAGCTTTGCACGCGGATCGTTCGCGTAATCGGCACTCTGAGGCAGACCTTTATGAAATTCTATCGATTTACCATACTCTGTGCATGCTGGTTGCCATTCGGAATAATAGAAAATAATTCTCTCGAACGGCTCACTATTCATTTGCGAAATGAATTTCAAAACCCTTTTTACAAAATAAGTTTTACCACAGCCCGTGGGGCCACAGATCATGGAGGTCCAGGGATGCTTCCACCGTGTAGCCATCTGCACGAATGAATGTATTTTCTTTACAACAGTGTATATAAAGCACACGTCGTGTGTATACGGATTTTTATTTTGCAGTAACACCATAAATGTTTTACAATAATAACAATGTTTTATAATAGTAACAATATTTTACAATAACAACAATATTTTATGATATTAAACTCTGTATCCGTAAGGGAGCGAACGGTATTCACCATTACGTCTCCGCTTGATGCTCAACGGCACACATGATTTCGTTTCGGACCGTGTAACAACCTGGTGGAACGGCGTGCGTTGTATTGAAGCAAATCGTAACACAATTGGTTCCTCTCTCTCGCCTATTATGAATGAACGTATCGATCTGTAATTTATCAGAGAGGTGTTTGCATAATTAAGAGTTATACCTTAAACTTTACAAACCTCGCTTTCTATACCACCAGGGGTATGAACTATGAAAAAATAAATTTTTGGGCCGCCCGAACCGAAAGATCTAATATAGCTACCGGTACCGTACGAGCTTAGCTCATCCGTTAGCTCACCGAGAAGCGGACCCGTAGGCGGCTCGTACTCTTTAGAATCGTTTTTCGTTGTGTAAATAACGGAATCGGTGTCACGATACAAGGCACGCTGACCCAACAGTTCGAGATAGGTGTAAAGTTTCAGTCGGGCTTGAGCTGTTGTATATGCAGCAATTACAGCGTCTGCTATATTAGATGGTACTACAGCGTCTTCGGTTTTTGTGTAATGAACATACAATACGTGATTATTAACACGTAGTATGCCCGTGATATCGTGCTCAGAGCTGTTCAGTAGCTCCATAAGTTTTTTACGGGTCGACACTATTTCGGTTTTAGGTAAATTTTCGCGCTGCCCAAATTTACCCCAAAACGAGTTAAGACACAGTTTAGCTACCGAGCGCAGACCAGTGTTTTTTGCTATAGCAGTGCGACATAGCTCAATTCCTTCGGAGGTCTTGAAAGAACCTATATAACTATCTTGAGCTGTCTCGTCTTCTACACAGTTCTCGGGCCAGCCGGTGGCCTCTTGTTTGATTTTAAGAAACGTGTTGATGTATTCAACAAAAAGACCGCCGCCCTGTGTATCGCGGTTATACTGTGTTATCTCATACTGCCAGATTTCACTCACGTTTAATACTTTATAGCCACACATGACGGCTTTTCGAACCTCATCTACTACCCAGGTACCTGTGAATGACCTCTCAGCAGGGTCTTCATGGGGGCACGCGTCTTGATTCATTGTTTCGCAACAGCTACGACACAGTCCGAATAATAAACGGTGATGCATACGCAACGGTAGAACGGGATGGTAAAGATTTCGCGGGGATAGCACCGTACATTTGACAAGACCCTCGATGCGAGAAAGATCCGTGTTTTCGGGTCCTGTTAATTCCATACACTCGTCACCGACGTACACTGTAGGGTGCCCTATAGGGTATTTGCCGTATTTGCAGACATACGGATACAACGAGCAGACGTCAGCATACCGTATCTGCTCCCCGTCTTTTACGTCGTACAGAGTGACCATATTTTCTGTGCGACCGCCGAGAAATGCATCACGCGGGTCGAGAGGATCTAATTTGACTAGAGCATGATCACGCACAAAATTACTCATTTCTATATCTGTTTTTACCAAACGGTCATACGCGCACTCCCAAATTTCTGTTAAGGTATATCCACTTGAGCGGATTCTGTGCGCTATGGTGCTTGTTCGCTCGAGACGCTCATCCATTGTCGTACCGTCGGTCTGTTTCCGATCCCTATTTACGGCGAAACAAGTGGTGCACCCGTGCCAATAACAACCGTAAAACTGTAATACATGAGTCGCGTCGTCGGTTTCGTAGTAACCGTCTACCATTAAATTTTGGGGTAATTTAAATTCGCGCGAGCGCGCTGCATGAATAATATGATGGCCTAAAGAGTGCTCCATCCACACGAGCCACGAAACGGCTTTTTTGATTGATTATGAGCCCATCTATAACCGCGTGTCGGTATAATTCCAATAGTATTACTATTCAAGAAGTTTTTTCGAAAAATTTGAAAACACGCTGACGCTATTGTTGTAGTTTCGCTAAATGGGCAGACGCGTCGACTGTCCATGAACATCTTTCGAAAAACGACACAAGCCTGTCTTAATATAGTGACATCGTTCTTGCAATAGCTTGTAATTTCTTTTGAAAAATCGAACACGTAATCAGCACTCTTTAGATCATTATACCATGCAGAAAAACGCTCGCGTTCCGCTACACGCATCGTGTCAGGAGAATAGTGATCTATAGAGGGTAGTGGGCCGATATAATTTTGATTTTCAGGTCTGTTAAATAAATGGGGAAAAGACCCTTTGGCAAGAGCGTTCCTGAGACCGAAGGCTTTTGGTAATGCGCTGAGAGGCATGTGGAAGTAATGTAGGCTATCGAGAAATACAACTTTTTCAATACGCATCGTGATAGTTTTAGTACCATTCATTATTAAAGTGGGTAGCTGTGTTTGTTTCTCTCCAATTAAATAACGTAGAATGAACTGCGCGTCGAAACCGCCCGCGTTATGGGCTATTAAAAATGTATGAGAGAAACCTGGAATACTTTTCATACCTAGCTCTACAATCTGACACACGGGGTTCGTTCTAAATATAAATTCGTGAACGCCACAATACTCGCAAGGCTTGCCGATGGTCTCGTTATCGCAGCACCGCGTGCAGACGCGCTGGGCCACACAGAGATTCGGCTCGTGAATACGTACGGAGGGATCGCCTTTTACAGATGTACACTGTTGTGTCTCAAAATCATAAAAAATAAATATATTCTCTTTTGAGGTGTTAACAGAGCGAACAGGTCTCATGAAACATAGATGGTTATAGGGTTGACGAGCTTTGCAGGTTTTACAAAAACCCGGACCGCATGTATGGTTCTTCCTGTCCAGAGGTCTGATAGAGGAGAAACAAGTACGGCAACGTTTAAGAGATTCGCAAACAGTATTTACCCTACGTCTACGACGGATTGTCACAACTCTATGATTTTGCAGGCACCTCTCCCCAAAGAAATCACGTACGTATCTGCACACTATGTAATTTTATAAAACGTAAAAAAACGCGGATACATTTGCGAAGAGCACGATTTGCCATCATTACACAATAAAATATAACGCTCTGTTACAGTGCTTGGTTGAGACTGTAACTTCTATATCAAAAGAGAAGTATAAAAGACAGTCTTATACTCATATTTGATGTGTATGCAATTTTGACCAAAGTAGCGAGTCTTGTGTAAATCGTGCATGGGGGATCGGTTTCACGAGCCGTTAGATCACTCGCAAAGACGGCTAGTCTAACCAGGGCATCTTTATACATATATCGGTTTATGGATTTATTCATTATTTAAATAAATCTGTACAGCTGCTTATTTTTAATACTTCCGAGTGTCCATAAATACGTATAGAGCATCCTGTCTTAATTTTCAAAAAGAGATGTTTTTGAAAAACCGATGTCTTTTGAGCGGGTAATTAAAAACCTCACAATTCACCACAAAGAATTTTTCGATATTTACCGAAAAGAATCAAAAGTGTGAAAGTAAAAAATTCTGGTAGTTACCCTGTTTGATGTGCGGCGGCCCATATATATATATATTGAAACGGGTCCACCTGAAACATAGAAATAAATTAGTACCACCAGGGGGCGATATTTCTCGTAAACGAAAACAAGCAGCAAGAAGTATAAATAGGGGCAAACACCCTCTCGAACTCACCTTAGTCCTCTTGGTCTCTTACCTGCGTAGTCCGACCAGGCCTTACCCGACTGTTGCCTTACGACGCTTGACGTTGTCTCTACCACGGTAGAGACAACGAGTCTCGTTCGACTCTCGGAACGGTACAGATCTGAAAAGACAATGACACGGTTAGTTCCATATTAAGAATCGCGACTCACCTGAGAAGCAGCCGGCACCGACGACGAAGTCCATCACCAACGGTCCACCAATTAGACGAAGGGTCAACGACCCTAGGCATCAGCTGGAAGGAGGAAAGGAAATTCATATCGGGACGCCTGATATGAGGAAAATCGAAACAACTTACCAGTCTGCGGAGAATTCCGAACGACCCAGTTACACCGCACTAAACACGCCGCTATTCGAGAAAATTGATTATTTATCACTAAAGAAAAACATAAACAAGTCACACACGCACGCGTGACAGGAGAGGCCGCAGCCATATTGGCAAAACTCATACATACAATAGACGACGCACCCCGAATGATCGCCAGCGCCAATATCGATCAATTCCGATCGATACGCTTAGCGCGGTACTAATTAGAGCACCGGCGTCGGTAATAAGGAGCAACTGTAATTACCCCGAAACAATTTCTCAATAAATTCCTTTGCTTTACCAACAGGATTCTAATCTATTTATTCTACCTCGAGTCTCGAACTTACCACAAAATTTAATGAATCGGGTAATACCGTTTCATTTGGCGCCCGAACAGGGACTCGAGGTTTTAAAGAATAAATAATAAAAACCTGGGTAAAACAGCAAGTCGTGTCAATAGGATGGCAGAACCGGCACCAGACATCATCGATGAAACTCCCGCCGAGGAAAGCGCACTCGGTATCACGCCAACAACCTCGCCCCAAGTAAGGCACAGCACGATGACCGAGAGGGAGCGGGTAAGAGCGAGCTCGGAAGCGTTACAACGTGAAATTGATGAAAGTATACGCGTAATGCTGCGAGAGCTCAAAGAAATGAAAAATGAACAAACTCGGGAACGCCTGACCACGAACGAACAGGTAAATGACCTAGACGAAAAATGCGTCCTGAGGTGCAGACAAACGCAGGAGATCGTGCGGCAGGAATTCCGAGAAGAAATCGATAGAGTGGTCGCACAGAACGATCGGAAGCTGACGATATCGCAGGATCTAATGAAGGCCGATATGGAAGAAATCGACCGCGCCCGAAAGACAGACTTCGACGACCTCGAGAAGAAGCTACAGATCACGAGAAGTAGCTTACACCAGCAAAACGAGCTAACAAAAACCACCGTAGAAATGGCCAAAAATAACCGAACGAGAATAGAAGAAGTAGAGGAAGAAATACGGAATCGACTCTCGCAAACGGTAAATATGACGCAGGGGGGTTTAAACATAAGCCAAGCCTTCGCGGTTAAACAGAGGCCCCCGACGTTCAGCGGAGATGGTAAAGAAAGACCGATGAGGTACCTGAGAGAATTTGAGCAATTTTGGGAGCTCACCGGCAACACAAATTTGCATTACTGGATCAACCAGTCACTCCGCGAGGCAGCGAAAGACTGGTGGCGTGTGGTCGAGGACGATGTCTATACCATCGAG
>OZ023258.1:23732674-23787396 GCA_964007305.1 Netelia melanura
GGAAAACACGGATGCGGTTATTCCGTCCATCACGGAGGAGGAGTTGATTACAGTGACATCGAAGATGGGCAACAACAAAGCTCCCGGTATTGATGGGATCCCGAACGTGGCACTGAAGACGGCCATCAGGGCAGTCCCAGGGATGTTCCTGGACATGTATAACGCATGTCTCAAAACAGGAACATTCCCTGAGAAATGGAAGTGGCAGAGGCTCGTGCTCATCCCCAAGGGGAAGAAGCCTCCTGACGAACCATCATCCTACCGTCCACTCTGCATGCTGGATACAGCCGGAAAGGTCTTGGAACGAATCATCCACGGCCGGATCGAGAAGGTTGTGGACCCTCTGCTGGCAGAAAACCAGTACGGTTTCAAGAAGTCACGTTCTACGCTGGATGCTATCACCAGAGTGGTGAATACAGCGAAAGAAGCTATTGCAGGGAAAAGGTACACGCGAGGATCAAAGCACTACTGCCTTATCGCTACCCTCGATATTAAGAATGCCTTCAACTCGGCGAGATGGAAGTGTATCATGGAAGCCCTCACAAGGCTCGATGTTCCATGGTACCTTAGGAGGATAATCGCGAGCTATTTGTGCGATAGATATCTCATATATGAAACGGAAGACGGGCCGAAAACATATAGAGTGACTGGAGGTGTTCCACAAGGCTCCGTACTCGGACCGCTTCTGTGGATTATAATGTATGACGCGCTACTGCAGTTGAGATTCCCCCGAGGGGTAAGTCTCGTAGCTTTCGCAGATGATGTGGCTGTGGAAATAACAGCAAAACTCCTGGAAGAGATCATCGCTCTCTTCTCACGGGTGTTTGAGCAGACCGAGGAGTGGATGAAGTCTGTTGGGCTGCAACTCGCAGAGCATAAGACGGAAGCGCTCCTGGTATCCAGTAGGAAAAAAATCGAGACGGTCACGCTCGGAGTGGGCGGAAATAACATCGTATCGCAGCCGTCTATTCGCTACTTAGGTGTGACTCTGGACAACCGACTCAACTTCAAGAGGCAAGTGGAGCAAAGCAGCACCAAAGCGTCTGTGGTGGCAACCACATTGTCCCGGCTTATGCCAAATGTTGGTGGCCCCAAGCAGAAGAGGAGAAAGCTGCTGTCATCTGTAGCTACCTCAGTGCTTACCTACGGTATACCCATATGGGCTGATGCACTGTTACTAAAGGAGTATCGTAGGAAGGCTGCGGCGCCCTACCGGGTCAGTGCGCTAAGGGTGGCCTGTGCTTTTCGCACAGTCTCCGAGGACGCCATAAACGTCATCGCAGGAATGTTTCCTATTGAGGTACTGGCTGAAGAACGGAGGTCGCTGTACCTACATAAGTCAGATGAGGCGAAGATCGAAGCGAAAAAACGGAGTTTCGACCGCTGGCAACGGATGTGGGACACTTCCACTAAGGGACGGTGGACACACCGGTTGATTCCCGACGTGAAGAAATGGGTGAACCGATCACACGGGGAACTCAACTTTTGCATTACGCAGGTGCTCTCCGGACACGGGTGTTTCCGGAAGTACCTGCATAACTTTAAATATGAGGATGCCCCGAATTGCCCATTGTGCAAAGGAGTGGACGAGAATGCTGAGCATGTATTCTTCGAGTGTCCACGCTTCAGCAACTCTAGAGGCACAATTGAGGACCAGCTCGGTAAACGCCTCACACCGGACAACCTGATACAACTGATGTTGTCATCAGAGACCGCGTGGAAAGCAGTAGGTGCCTACGCAGCGGTCGTCATGAAGGAGTTGCGCCGTGCAGAGCGCGAGAGGAAAAAGTCAGACGCATTGACAGATCTGGAGTAAGCGAATGATGGGAACTCCCAACCCACTCAAAACATTCAGAAGGGAATGGGAGAATAACATCACTTGGTTTAGTTAGAGGAAGAGCTACGGCTAATGGCCTCTCCCGCGAAGTAGTGTGTACCGGTGGTGCCGCGGGAGAATCAAAAGGCCACGGACGGAGGTTAGGGTTTTAGTCGGTATGGCAGCTTGCTTGCGAGTCCGACACTCTGTGCGTAAATGCATTTCCCCCCTCAACGAAAAAAAAAAAAAAAAAAAAAAAAAAAACACACACACACACACACACACACACACCTGTTTTTCGTACACTTTTATAACACAAGACACACACACATGCACACACACACATACACGCACACACATACACACACACACACGCGCACTACATACTATGGAATCCATCATCCTCTTGCTCTTCTTCTTCTTCCATTTCAAAATTTTCATTTCCCTCCAAACAATCCAATGCCACGTCCCGTCCGTTTACATCGAGTAAACGGACGGTTATTTCCTCGCCATACACCGCGCTAGCTGTCACAACGCGAGCCGCCATATATAAATAAAAGTCTTCTGCATGGTGGCTATAATTCAAATGGTTTAAACCATACACACTGCAGGAAATATTTAAAATAGGGGTTAGCTCGAAGTGTGTATGGAGGTAATAAATGTTGACGAGCTCTACGAATTCTTCGCGAGCCTCGTCAACAAGTTCGACATTACAATACCCGTCCCAGGAGGTTTGGCGGATTATTCCTCGGTACACGCACGCCCCCACGATTACCGCACAAAACATATCCTCCGCGATATGATCCAATGCGACACGCGTACCAGAAGCACTTATAATATAATATCTATTGAGATACTCGCGGAGGGCCTGGTACACCCGAGCCATTATAGGCGTACGAATGTATACATCGTCGAAGTCTTTAAACTCCACCATTTCACACTCGAAGTGAGGCGGAATGGAAGGTATATCCCACAACTCGTACATGATAATGTTTTTTAAAACTGACTCGTCGCGATGTTGAATAAGAACTGAGCTCTATTGACTGATGAGAACTTTCAGCACCTCGTTACAGTACACCCCCCCGTCCACACCCTTTACCGCTGGACCGTAATGAGATTTCTCACGACATTTTTGCAAACGTATACGTCTCATCATCGCAAGGAATGCACACCTGCATCCGTCACGTACCTATGGTGTATCTTGTTTATATCAACACAAAACTGAAACGAGGGTTTTCGTAGAATATGTACCGCAGTGAGGAATGCACACCTGGGCTCATCACGTACTTACGACTCAGCATTTTTACATATATATATATATATGTTTGTATGTTGGCCACTTTCGTGACACATTTTTTTTTTTGCACTAAAATGTCTATTTACCCCTAAATAAAGTTGGGTTAAAACGATGTTGAAGAATTCTAAATATTTTCCTATATATATAGAATATAATATAAAATGGATACTTTGATAACACTCGTAGTATATCATATGGTCGCAATGATGACACTATATATGATTAAAATGGTCATCATTGTGACCACATAATATATGGTAATGGCCTATACATTTCGAGTACTCTATCAGGTCACTATGATGACTATATATAATTTATATAGGGTCACGATAGTGACCAAATAATATAAATGTTATGTCGATACGCCAGAGCACGGCTAAACGGTCATGGCACCAAGTATCAGCCGGTCTCGATACTGCTTATGTTTAGTGATGGCCCGAGCCGCACTCCGAGCGCGCAGCCACCAGCGTCCGTCTCTACGTCGAATATATTTTTTTGTTTTTCTAACGACTGTATATATGCATCCGTATTCTTATATACCATTGATGTGAAGTTACTCGCGGTAAAAAGCCGTGATGCCAACTTAGGACCTATGTGCATTTTTTTGGTTCAAGGTTGGTACCCCGGTTGTGTAGCACAACATTATAGCGGGATTCCCCGAATTATATTGGTGGCGTAGTGGCGTCGCGTGCGTCTCACTGTTACACATTTTCAGTGCAGTGTTCAAACAATGCATTAACGGCAAGCAGTAAATTCGTAGTGAGAAACAAGCATTAAAATTTCCGGTCACAGTAAGTATCATCAAAGCTAATTGATAATTACTTGTTTCATATCTCGATCGTATGCTTTTAAAACCTTAGAGATTATTCGGTAAAATCTCATATTAAATGGTGATATCGGCGACTAATGTCACCGAAGTGACCATCGAATATCATTTATACAAAGTGGTATTTTTGATGACGTGTATACAACACGTAGTTAACCTCACTTGTCGGTTCTTTGCTACTTCACCGAGATTTTATTAATTACTTTTGGATTTTTTTCGATTGATTTCAATAAAAGAACAAACGAAGATGAGGGAGAGAAAAAAAGATAAGGAAGCAGCAGAGTCGTCGAAAACAAAAAATACAGGTAAGCATGTTGAATACTATCTTCTTTCCTCTGCGGATTTGATGTTTACATCGTTGAGACGCAACGAAATTCTTTTCTATATATTGTTATTTTCTCATTTTCAGTATTTTGCGAAATATTTTACTCATATTCAAATTCTACACTACCGAATAAAAACTCTAAAAAATGTTCAGGTGTTTTAGATACGATCTTTATGGAAAAAATAGAGAAATAGAAAATTAATCACTCTCTCTGTATTTCAACGTCGTAAAACTTCAATTTCATCTTTCCTTTTCGTCTCCACTTTTTAGTTTATATATCGAAATATAATTCCTTATACAATATAATGTTATAAATTTCTGTACAGATAACTTAGACTCCTCCAGTCGTAGAGTAACTCGCGCTCGTTACAATTCTGGGATGCGAACAACACGATCGCAAAGAGCAATCAATCATGATTCCTTGAAGAGTTTGAAACCCGGAAAAGCAAAGAAAAATACTTCCATGCCAAAAATTCACAAACCAAGTAAGTAAACAATGACGAACTCATATCAATTTTGGTTTCCATTTACACTATTCTGATTCAGAAGAAAATAAGACATCATCTTTTTTCGTTTCGTAGAAAATAAAGGTATAATAAGGGCATGTGACAACAGTGCGCAGGAAAGAAGTGACTCTGCTTCAATAGATAATGAGCTTCAGCCCAATTCGTCATTAGTGATGACCACCGTCGAGGCAAAGTCTAGAGGTGATCGCGAAAATCATTTCACACCGCATAGTGGCCATCATGCGAAAAATGAAAATGTTTCCGAACTAGATTTCTCTGATATTAATCAGCTACTCGAACTACGATCGGATATGACTAAGAATATTCTATTGGAGGAAAAATTATTATCATCTCTCAATACACCAAGTCTCGAAAATAAAATTGCGATCTCCTCATTGAACGATGCTTCAGAAGTAGAAGAAAAAGAAGATAATGAGCGGCGCTCGTTACAAGAAATTCTTGAGGCCAGTTTCAGCGATTCAGAGTTTCCATTCAAAAGCGTTATACCAGCGGACATACAAAATATTGAAGATGTTATGAATACTCTCGATGATCCGGAACTAACTATGATTGATGGTGTCGATAGAGCGATTAACGTAAATTGGAATGACGTCTCTGCATCTGAAAATTATGAAAGCGTTAATCCGTTTGCAATTCATCGAGCAAACTCTTCATCTTCTGGCGAATTGGATGCGGCTAAATCTATGAACGAACTTGAAGATAGCAAAATGCAAAAATGCTCACAACTCGAAGAGAACGACGAGGAAAATTACGATGACAGAGATAATTCAACTATCGAGGATGCCAATGATGAAACTTTTAATATCTCCAATCACCAACAGGATGATACAGCTACTACCGAAAATTGCTCAGAACCATCGGTCACCACGGATACATCAGTGAACCTATCTTCTGATCTGGGGACAGTCAAGACTGGTGCAATTGACGATCAGAAGCTGTTTGCAATGCCAGGTGTTTTGAAGAGTAAATTGAACTTTTGCATGTATTGCAAAAAAATGCAGGCTGTCATTAGCCGCCATTTAGAGCGAGTCCATCGGGATGAGCCTGAAGTGAAAAAATTTGCTGTTTTAAAAAAGGGTATGAAAAATGCATTTTAGTTTTGGTATTCCGTACTATTATTGTCTTACATATTTCAATTTTTAGGATCCTATGAAAGGAAGCAAATAATAGAAACATTGAGAAATCAAGGCAACAATATGTACAACACGGATAAGAGATATAACAAAACTGAGGAATTGCTGGTGTCTCGAAGACCAAGGGAGCGTAGAACGGCCACGGAGTACAGAACGTGTTACAACTGCAAGGGTTGCTTCTCCAGAAAAGCTATCAGACGTCATTTCCAAAGATGTGTTGGTTCATCGAGCAAATATAAGCGCTGTAATACCATTCTTTCCCGGCGCATTGAAGGTCGTCTCCACGAGGAAGCTTGTGAACGTTTAGTCAAGATCTTCACAGTATTGAGAGAAGATGAAATCACCAGATTAGTTAGGTACGACGAGTTGCTGGTTAAGTTTGGAAATGCCATGTGCGAAAAATACAAGAAGCCACAACAGGAGGCGATGATCAGAAACCGATTAAGAACACTTGGCAGGTTATTGAAAGCTATGAAAGAAGTAAGCACAGCTATCACAGACTTCATGTCACTCTACCATCCGGCCCACTACAATACGATGATTACTGCAGTGAAGAATGTGACACATTTCAACGACGAAACGGGCGAGGTTGAGAACTCTTCTCTCGCCATTAGCATCGGCATTTACGTTACTGCAGTTGGCGAAGTATTGAAGCTCCTCACTATCGAAAAAGACAACGATGCTCATCAAAAACTTGTCGAGAAATTTTTGTTCTTGCACAAATCTCAATACACTACGCGCGTCAACCGTGTCGCTCTTGAAGCGCAAGCTAAGAAGCATCGGGAACTGAAGAAGCCTTTGCCAACAACGGACGACGTTAGAAAATTGAGCGAATACGTTAATGCGAATAGAAGGGCTGCTTACGAAAGACTGCAGAAAAAATACACATATGAAGACTGGTTAAAACTGCTCGAATATACATTAATATCTATCCAGATATTCAATCGGCGTCGATCCGGCGAAATCGAGCGAGCCGAGATCAATGACTTAAAGAAGATAGAAAAGATCAATGAAGACACCAATTCAGAATTGTACAATCAACTTACGCAGGAGCAAAAGACGACCGTTTCACTTTACTCGAGATTTATCATCACCGGTAAATTACAACGCGACGTTCCGGTTTTACTTGACAAAGAAATGGAAGACTGCTTGAGCTTAATATTACAGCACCGTCAATCGGCTAGGATTCCAGCAAAAAATCCATATCTTTTTGGCATCCCTGGATTCGAAGATGGTCGGCTTAAATATTTGAGGGCATGTCCGCTTATGCGACAATACGCGCACGAGTGTGGAGCCGAACATCCCGAAAGACTCCGAGGCACAAGCTTACGGAAGCATATGGCAACTACATGCGCGGCTCAGAACGTAAACGAAAACGAGATAACGGATATTGCCAACTTCATGGGCCATGCAGAGGCCATTCATAGGTCTCATTATCGGCAATCGGTGGTCTCGCGAGATGTGATTGGCGTATCAAAACTCCTGCGGTTCGCAATGGGCTATGACAACGCGGCCGAAATTGATGATAAGGTCAGCGAGGAAGAGTGCATTCCAAAGGCTCCTTCGAGACCTTCGAATAAATCATCTCATCACTCAAATGGAAGAATGACAAATGAAGAGGAAACCGACTTTTGTGAACGAGGGATTAGGGTAGATCCAAACGTTCCAAAAAAAAAGAGAGTGGCAAGGAAAAAATTCGTCAACTACGAGCTTCATTCAATGGAATCTGCGTCGAGCGATTCGTCGGTGCCATCTCCAAAAAAATTAAAAAATCGTTCATTGATGAAAAACAAAAAATCTAAGAAACGTTGGACGCAAAACGAGAAAGATGCTGCTCTGTATGCATTTGGATCAATGATTAACAATAATAAACTACCTTCCACGAATGATATAAACAATTTTCTACAGAAAAATAAACAAGTTCAACGGACGGTCGACCAAGTGCGCACATGGGCATCAAATGAGAAGAAAAAATGGAACATGGGTTTCTGATATCAATTTTCATATTAATATTTCACCTCGCTTCAAAAAAGTATTGATATTATACTCATCACAGCCCTCCATAATTTTCAATCCTTTTTCGTACTTCGGAATTAATAGAGTTAAAGGCAAAAATACAATTTCAGTTTCTAAGGCCGGGAAATTCGGCAAATTTATATTATTCTTTCTATTCATTACAGTAAAAATTATACGACAAAGACAATTAATAAATTGTTGATTACAATTGATGATTTTATATACTAAAGTAATGATTTCGTATGTAAAATCATTAATGAAAGATTTATTGATTCCAAACGTTATTTTATTCAAAGTTTAACGATTTTTTTAATAAACATTCTGTATTTCTTCACTAAACAGAAAAAATGATCTGGATGATATGACAAATTTTCATTTTTTATTTTCAGTTACTTTGTAAAATGTAAACAGATGTAAGAGTATCAGTAAAATAAAATTTATTTTTTGTTTTTCATTGATAATGTGTTAATCGATCGCTTTTCAGGTTCCCTATCTAAATATTCCGGAAAGTTGATAAACTCAGTGGCTAAATTAGATGCTTCTTCAATTACGGATAGTCTTAATCACCTATATATTCGGAAAATTTATCGTGGTTAATTCGATGACTCCTGAGCCATTAAGCTAACCCCATTGTGTTTTCCTGTATGTATTTCCTGTCATTGAATTTTCATTTAATAGCCAAATTCATTGAAAAAAAACATGTAATACTTGAATACTGTTCATCCAGAGTATACTGAATTATAATTTCATATCGGTGATGCAAAAAAGTATTCATGCATACTCGCAAATTTCTCGGAGGTTAAAAACTTGTAATTGATAAAAGGAAAATACAATATGGAAATTTCCAAGCGGAGATAATGCATAACCCATCAAGAAAAATGAAACAGTCCATTTTTTGTTCGTGAAATATGAGGTTTCATTCTCCGAGAAATTTGCAACGGTGTAAGTATTCTTTTTTATCACGGATACAAAATCATACGTCTATACATTGTGGACGACCGCTTGGTCTGGTTACGCGGGCTTTTGAACGAAATCAGTCATTGAACTGATCACATTATATGAAATACGTATCGTGGTTATTTCGATGACATCCGTGAATGAAAAAAACGATCTGAGATGCACGCGGTCGTGATATCGACATGCAAAGGATTGAATGAAAAAAAACACTGTATTGATGTACAGTTGTATAAGATTTAACCGGTCATAAATTCTCAGAAATTATTCAAATTCAACCATTATTGAATTAATCAAGCGGTTGAACATCTATCAAATTAATTGCTTCTTGTACATAAAATATCCGAAAAATTCAATATGGCTAGTTTGATGACACCGGAGTCATCAAACCAACCGTATTGCAGTTTTTATATCAAAACAGTCAAACTATACTATTTAGACATTTACTATTTTTTAGACATTTAATGTACTAAACCCACTGACGTGACGGTCAATCGACCGTTTAATTCATTCGATAATTGTCAATATAAATTCCGGTGTAGAATGATTTCACTGTATAAAGTATTGAATTCTAATTCTTTTTGGGAATATGAGAATAATTGAATCTTATCCAACTGAAAATCGAGACAACGTATTTCTCCTATTCAATTCTTCTCATGTCGAAATCGTGATCGCATGCAGACCAGGTCGAAAATATTTCAAATCGCATGGTTTCTTTAGTGACATGTGTCGCCGAAATAGCCATTATATGCTTTTCACATCATGTGGTAATTTCCGTGACCAATTTTATTAGAAAAAACCACGTAATGGTTACTGTTCATCCAGAGTACACAGAATAATTTCATATCGATGATGAAAAAAATATACTTATTCATAAATTCCTTGGAGGATGAAAATGGTTAATAGAAAAAAGAAAAACGCAATATGTTAATGTACACGTGGGTAATGCAAAACATTAGATAGAAATGGCACATCGCATTTTTTTTACAAATCATATAGTTTCGCCCTTCAAGAAATTTACATGAAAATAGATATACTTTTTTCATCCTGGTTAGAAAATCATAGGTCTATATATTCTGAACAGTCCTTGACTCCACATGATGTTTTAAATGAAACCAGTCACTGAAGTGACCACATTATATAATATATGTATAATGGTTATTTCGACGACATGCGTCACTGGAATAACCATACAACATAATGTTTTTTCGATCTGGCCAGCATATACGATCAAGATAAAGAAATGGAAAGGGTTAACTGAAAAAAAACACTGTTTTGATTTACAGTTGGATAACACTCAATCGCTCATATATTTTCAGAAAGAGTCAAAATTAAGCAATCAGGAAGTGAACCAAATGGTTAATTAACTATCGACTTTAGTGGTGCGTAAAAGATTCTTTAGCTGAATTTTTAATTAATTGGGCCAATTTTGAAGTGCACAATTCAAGAGCGTTTAATTAACGGGAATCAATGAAATATAATTATTGAGTAATTAATAAAAAAGAATCGACCAATAGAAGTTCTAACCACGAAAATACCTACAAAACATAATGTGTCCAGTTCCATTACCTTACCAGAATAAATATCCATTCCTGTTAGTGTCATCAAAATAGCCTCTTAATGATTTGTTGGATATTTTGGTGACGGTCATTGAAATATCCAACAAACATAAACTGTGAGGTTTCGTGACTCTTCAAAAAAATCCATATATATACTCAAAAATCGTTTTGATGACAGTCACGAAAAGACGCAGTTAGAATGAAAGTTTAATGGTGACGGTCACGAAAGTGACCAAAAGTCATGGAAATGTCCATATGATGTCAAAGAATGTCTTCAAAGTGGCCAACACACAAACATATATATATATATAATTACTAGTGTATGTTTAAAATAGTGAACAATAGCACTCACACATAGTAACATTATTTATTTGAATAGTCGTATATATATATATATATATATATATATATATATATATATATATATATGCTATTCGTCTTAATTATATTAACTACCTGTAAATTGTCAAATACATCAATGACCGTATGTGCAAAAGAGAGCGCGATAGCTCTTTATAAAGGTATGAGAGAGTGTACAGATTACTCTACGAATAGTTGCACACAGAGAAGCGCATCATATACGGTATGCCTCTGCTCCAGAGAGAGAGAGAGAGAGAGAGATAGGCAGCGCGTAAGAGCGCAAGAGACAGAGGGCGAGCTCGCGAAGGCATCGTTGTATATATGACACGCAGCGTATCTCGCCTATACCACTCTATACCGCCTCGTCTATACTATGTATGAGAGAGAAAGAACTATAGAGCTCTCTCTAGGAAGACAGAGCCCGCGCTACCGTCTGCTTCTTTTTATTTTCTTTATACATGAATAAATATCGTTTTTTGTGCTGTACCAAATCGAATATCTGTATAACCTTTTCAATTTTTATTTGTAATTATATATATATATATATATATATGGAACTCTGCACATCATACGGTGTAACGGTCAGAATTTTTAATTTTAGCAATATTGATATTTTTCAGTAACTATAGAAAAATTGAGATTTTTAATTACCCGTATAAAAATTGAAATTTTAATTACTCGCCCAAAACACCTCGGCCTTTCAAAAACATCTCTTTTTGAAAATTTTCATTTTTGAGAGAGAGCTCATGAAGGCATACGCTCTCACGCTCTCCCGTAAGAACGAGAGCGAGAGAGAGGGAGAGAGAGAGAGAGAGAGAGAGAGAGAGAGAGAGCGAAGTAACGAAGAGGAGATATTGGTAGCAGTATACACGGCTCGCAGTGTGGTTCTCCCCGTACCGTTCACCACCACCTCGTCTATACTCTAGATCAGAAGGCACGCGCTCTCTATCTCTTAAAGACACTGCATGTATGAGAGAGAAAAAGCTATAGAGGTCTCGGTAGGAAGACAGAGACCGTGCTACAACCTGCTTCTTTTTTATTCTCTTTATACGAGGCTAAATGTCTTTTTTCGTGATGTACCAAATTGAGTAACTGCATAATCTTTTCAGTTATTATGAATATATATATATATATATATATATATATATGTATGTAGGGGCCGTTGCACATAAAACGGTGCAATTACCAGTATTTTTAATTTCTGCGTTTTTAATATTTTCAATACCCATCAAAAAATTCTTCGATCGAAAAAAACATCTCTTTGTGAAAATTTTCGTTTTTGAATGTACTTCTAAACATATAGAAAATTATTGGAGAGGTTTTTTGAATGCAATTTTAATTTTTAATTTTTACTTTTTAATCATATGTATATATATATATATATATATATATATGTGTGTGTGTGTGTGTGTGTGAACCACTCATGAAACCGATACTCCTTGCACGTTTTAAACAAGACGTGTCTTGTTGATCTGGTCAAAAATGCATACAAATCAAAAGCATACAGTCGCCTAGCTTTTATAAACCATCTTTCGACACAGAAGCGACAGTTTCAATCGAGCAGCGTAACAGCGTATTATATTTTATTGTGAATGATGGCAGACCACGCCCTTCGTAAATGTATTCGCGATTTTTTGCGTTTTGTGCAATTGCACAGTGTACAGATACGGCGTCGTTGCGACAGTCAGTGGTGTTACGAGTTAAAACATTTATCGGGTGATAAACTCATCAATCGCTTGAAGTATCTTATATGGTGGGCTCCTCTGCGCAACATAGTGACGGCCTATAACAGAGGCATACTGCAGGGTCAGAGGGTGATAATGTGTGTGTACGAGGAGTTACAGAGAAGAGGCCTTCAAGGATCTCAGAGTGTTCGCGGTATTGCTGATGAAATCAGAAGTAAGTACTTTTTTACAAATCGTAAAAATATTGAAACCGATCTAATATGATGGAAACGCTATAATAGGTTATCGGCAGCTTTGGGACGCATCGAGCGATGAAGAAGCTGCTCTTGTAGACGCTGTCTGCGCCGTAGAAAATTTGGAGAAAAATACCGCGAAACGTAAGTATTTAGATTTCCTGATATTCTAAATTTTTATTTTGAAATTAAAAATCTGATTATCTAAAATCATTGGTTTTTAATATCGCAGGCTTAACTTTATTCTTATACTTTTGTTTTTATCCATTAGATATACCAGCGCAGCCCTACGTGGGAGAGCAAAGTGAACCGATTGCAGGTCCTTCAGGTCTATGCCAAAGACCGATAAGTACAAGGAAATATGAAGTAATCGACACGGATAGCAGTGACGAAGAAGACGACACTCACGCTAACGTTTATGACGACCTTAATGTTGTCGCTTCATCATCGCAAGACGGTGATGAAGAAGAAGCGGAAGAAGAAAATCGGATTATTGAACAGCATGAAAATCAGCTATGGGAGTACCCAATAGAGGACGGTATAATACACAATGATGAAGAGTCAACGCTGTTAAATGATGATTGGTATCAGCATCTCCTGGCTGACACCGACTCGGGTAAATATAATTTGTTCTTATATATAAAAAGTAACATGTTTATTCTAGTCAACAAGTAAATGAAACGGTTAATGTACCATAGGTTATTCAACACAGGGATTATTGTTTGATGATGAATAACCGAATTCTATTACATAAAAGGTACTAATAATATTGATAATAGCTTTGAATAAAAATATGCGTTAATAATGCAGAGATAATCATCCGTATATATTTTCAGAGACGCAGCTAGGAGCTGGGAAGAACCGTGTTCGCACGGGTACAGAGCCATTCAGGGATGTTCAGCCACCCGGAAACCGCTTCGAAATCATCAGGGATTCCACACGCTATTTTAAACGTTTCAAACTTCAAGGACGCGAAACTACGTTGCGTATCAGATCACCCCAGGCAGGTTTCTCTGTAATTGACTGGCTCGGCGGAGCATTTCGCGATCTTCTAACGTATATCACTAATACTTGTACTGGTGGTGATTATGTCGGTATATCATTTACGGCGGATAGTTTAGCACACGGGCCGGTATGGTTATCCTTTCGACCAGCCAGAGACTATACGTTTGAAGATATCTGGCAATTAATAAGCAGCGTTGCTCAGAGTGCAGCCTCTCTGAACATCAATGACGCGTGTAACATAAAAACTTGTATAGTCAGAGGTGTCGAGGGTCGTGGTAGAAAAGGTCTGACTCACGAGGCTGTCACGAAGAAATCTATATTATCAATCCGAAATTATGATAACTTATGTTTACCACGCTCATTGGTAGCAGCACGCGCATACGTTGAACGGGGTGAAATACGATCGGGAGCCTTACATACTAGATGGCAGCGTATTAGGCAGATTAACGGTTCACTGCAAAGAAATGAAGCTATTGATCTTACGAGAGCAGCTAATATCGTTGTGCCTGCAAACGGTTGCGGTGTGTATGAGATTACCCTGTATCAAGATTATTTACTACGTGACGGTATCGCTATTGTTGTATACGAGTTTCTAACTCTGGGTCGCCGTCAAAAGCCTTTGTTCGATGGTAGAAAAAGAGTTTTGGCTTCTGTAGGTACGATAAAATACACGTTACATATATTGTATTATGAACGATCGCATCATTTTCAACCTATTCTGAATCTCAGAGGTGCGGTAGGTGGCAGGGATTTTTGCTCAAACTGTAATATGCGCAGTCGTCGTGATGACCACATATGTTCCAAAAAAAAATGTCCTCGATGTTTTGGATTACCACCATGTGATCCTCACACAAATGAGACAATTAAATGCGTTGGTTGTAACCGTATTTTTTTTGGGGATCAATGTCTACAAAAACATAAGGCTGTCCTATAGTCAGGAACCGTAGAGGGGTTAGCGTGTGCGAAACTGTTAAACGTTGTCGTTGGTGTTTTCAAACGATAAGACCTTTAAAACGAAAGAAGCACATATGTGGTGTAAAATATTGCAAGACATGTAAAGATAACAAACCGGATAATCATATGTGTTTCATGAAAGGGCTTCGCACACATACAAACACACGTAAAGCAGTTTTTATTTTCTATGATTTTGAAACACAGCAGTGTACGTCTGTAAACGGTGACGCGTCCACGTTTGTGCATGAACCAAATCTCTGTGTAGCTCAGAGACTCTGTACGTTTTGCTGTACCGATGACTCCATAACAGAGCCATGCGATCATTGTGGTGCACACGAGTTTATTTTCAAACACAATCCTGTAGCACAGCTTGTAGAATTAGCTATGACGCGTATCACGGGTTTTCCCCGTACTATCTGCATTGCTCATAACGCCGGGGGTTTTGACGCGCAGTTTATTTTGCGGTATTTAATCGAAGAAAAAAAGACACAGTTACCATCATTAATTATGAACGGGACGAAAATAATTACAATGCGGCTTGAAAATCTTGTGTTTCTGGACAGTCTACACTACTTTCACATGCCTTTAAGCGCTCTACCAAAAGCTTTCGGTCTCGCGAATACGGTCGCAAAAGGTACTTTTCCTCATTTATTTAATAGACCTGAAAACCAAAATTATGAAGGCGTTCTGCCGTGCCTGGAGTATTATTTACCCGATACAATGCGTACAGCCGAGCGGGAAAAGTTTCTTGAGTGGTACACGGATCTGAAAGAGAGTAATTACCTGTTCAATTTTGAGAAAGAGATTGTTAATTATTGCAAGACAGACGTTACGATATTAAGGCGCGCATGTATGGCTTTTCGCGATATGTTTATCGTCAGCGGTAATGTCTGTCCGTTCGATGAGTGTACGACGATAGCATCAGCCTGTTTTCGCGTTTTTCGCAAAAACTTTTTGAAAGATAACACGATAGGGATTATCCCGACGACCGGTTATAGATGGGCTCATAACCAATCTAAAAAAGCAGTTTCATGGCTCGTGTGGATGGAATACTCTCTCGGTCAGCGTATTATTCACGCTGGACGGGGCCGCGAATTTAAAATACTGCAAAATTTACTAGTAGATGGCTACTACAAAATAGACGACGTGTCTTATGTACTACAATTTCACGGTTGTTACTGGCACGGATGTCCGCATTGTTACCCTTTAAATCGTGATAAGAGACAAAGTGATGGTACATCGATGGACGAGCGTCTTGAAAAAACTGTAACTATAGCGGCTCGGATTCGAGAGGGCGGTCATATATTAACGGAAATTTGGGAGTGTGAGTACGATAGGCTGTTA
The DNA here is from genome assembly GCA_964007305.1 of Netelia melanura. Taxonomy (NCBI): domain Eukaryota; kingdom Metazoa; phylum Arthropoda; class Insecta; order Hymenoptera; family Ichneumonidae; genus Netelia; species Netelia melanura. The sequence continues at coordinate 23,748,709 of OZ023258.1, forward strand.
GAAGCTGATGCAGAAATGCGTACGCTCGTAAAGGACCATCATTTAGTTGCCATAGAACCTCTTAATCCACGCGATGCTTTCTTTGGGGGGCGAACAGAAAACATGGTAACGCTTTACGATGTACAGAATACGGAGCAGATCCACTACGTGGATGTTTGTTCTTTATATCCTTACATCTGTAAATTTGGTAAATACCCCGTAGGGCACCCTCGCGTATATACCGGTGATGAATGTATGGAGCTAACAGGTCCTAATAATAACGATCTTTCACGTGTCGAGGGTCTTGTTAAATGTCAGGTATTACCGCCTAGGAATCTTTACCACCCTGTGCTACCGGTTCGTATGCATCATCGCTTATTGTTTCCTCTATGTCGTAGCTGTTGCGAGAGTATGAACCAGGAAACATGTACGCACGAAGAATCTTCTGAGCGTGTGTTCGATGGTACATGGGTGGTCGATGAGCTTCGCAAAGCTATCTCATGCGGCTATATCATTATCAAAGTAAACGAAATTTGGCAGTATGAGATCACGCAGTTTAATCGTAATACTAAAGAGGGCGGCTTATTTGCGTCTTATATAAATACGTTTCTGAAAATCAAACAGGAAGCCAGTGGCTGGCCTGAATACTGCTTGGAAGATGAAAGGGCGCAGGAGCAGTATATAGCAGCGTTTGAGAACTCAGAGGGTATTAAACTAGATCGCGATAATATTACAAAGAACCCTGGATTACGATCTGTAGCTAAACTATGTCTCAATTCTTTTTGGGGTAAATTCGGTCAGCGTGAGAATCTACCGCAAACACCAATAGTTTCGACTCGTGAAAAACTCATGGAATTATTGACCAGCCCTGAGTATGAAATCACTGGTATTCTACCTGTTAATAATGAGACACTGTACATTAATTACACAAAAACCGATACCGCTGTAATACCATCCGATATAGCGAATGTTGTAATAGCAGCATATACAACAGCACAAGCGCGTTTGAAATTATATAGTTATCTCGAGCGCTTGGGTCGCCGTGCCCTGTACTGCGATACAGATTCTGTAATATATGTATCGAAAAATAACGGCTGTGAATATGAACCCCCGACCGGTCAGCTTTTAGGGGATCTTACCGATGAGCTATGTTCTTACGGTGAGGGTAGTTATATAAAAAGCTTTGTTTCGGGAGGTCCAAAATTTTATTCATTTATTGTGCAATGCTCCGACGGTTCCGAAAGCGAAGTGTGTAAAGTAAAGGGCATAACACTCAATTTTACCAATAGCTCATTAATCAATTATAGATCTGTGCGCTCCTTTATAACTGGTGAGAGAGAGACACCGATTGTATTACGCTACGATGCTATTAGACGGACGGCATTCCATCAGGTCGTTACGCGCCCCGAAACAAAAACTTGTATACCGTCGAGCGTCAAACGAAGACGCGATGGCGAGTATGGCTCGCTCCCTTACGGTTACAGAGCCTAGTTTATGAAAATTATATTATAAATGTTTTTGTAAATGTTGTAAATACCGTTAAACACTGTAAACCTTCATACTGTTACTGTAAAATAAAACTTTATACATGTACCGAATATCTGAATGTATAAATGTTTTTGTAAATGTTGTAAATACTGTTAAACACTGTAAACTTTTATATTGTTACTGTAAAATAAAACTTTATACATGTACCGGATATCTGAATGCTTTATATATACTGCTGTATAGAAAATACACTCATTCGTAGAGATGGATACGCGGTGGAAGCATCCCTGGACCTCCATGATCTGCGGCCCCACGGGTTGTGGTAAAACTTATTTTGTAAAAAAATTTTTGAAATTCATTTCGCAAATGAATAGTGAGCCGTTCGAGAGAATTATTTTCTATTATTCGGAATGGCAACCAGCATACACAGAGTATGGTAAATCGATAGAATTTCATGAAGGTCTGCCTCAGAGTGCCGATTACGCGAACGATCCGCGTGCAAAGCTCATAATAATTGACGATTTGATGCGTGAAGCATCGAACAATAGCGTTGTTGATCTTTTCACCAAAGGTAGTCATCATAAAAACCTGAGCGTTGTTTTTATTACTCAAAACTTATTCCACCAAGGACACGGTCAGCGCGATATTTCATTGAACGCCAATTATATTGTAATTTTCAAAAATCCTCGTGATCGAGCCCAAATCCAGCATCTCGCACGTCAGGTGTATCCGGAAAACCCACGATTTCTACAAGAGGCCTATCACGATGCAACGTCCAAACCGCATGGTTATTTGTTACTCGATTTGAAACAATCAACACCTGATAACTGTAGATACCGTACTTGTATTTTCCCCGACGACACTCATCATTTTGTATACATACCGCGGAAAAAGTTAAAAAGCAATACCGGCACATGTGAATTACCAGTTCAACGTGTGTAATGGCGGCTAAAGCATCGTTGCGTCACGAAAAATGTATAGCTATATTGAGAGCCCTTCAACAATTCAATACAACGCATCGTGCATCTGACACGCACAAAAAACAAACAACTGCTAGTGACGCCGTTTGTCAATGTGTGATGTACATTCTTAGGGGTAGCACAACCCCAAAGAGATGTAGCGCAAAGGGGTTTAAAAAGGAGTGATACACCAGGATAGCCGGCAGTTCATCAGACGTAATGGCGCGGGGTGGTTCACCGCTCTGCAAAAAGCACGTTGCGATACTGCGTGCTCTTCAACACTTGAATAAGGAGCAGCGCGAGGCTGTTTTACGCAAAGCAGATCCAAGTATTATCCGGTGTATTTGTGAGTGTGCACTGAACGTTCTCTGTGGGAATGTACCGCTGAAGATCGACCAGAGAAAAAAATTACGTCGTTACGCACCGGTTCTCCGTCGTTTAGCCTCAAAAAAAGGCTGCTGGAAGAGTAAAAAACGGTTTGTTGTTCAAAACGGTGGGTTTCTACCACTCCTATTAGCACCAATACTAGGTACTGTTCTATCGAGTTTGATTGGTGGCCGTGGATGATGGAGCACGCAAGAAAAATGGTACTCGTGCCTGAGGAGCATCTAACGCGGCTGAGCACACAAAGTCATACGCCGCCTTTTTTTAATACGGGTGCACCTCAAACACAGCCAGTGCGAGGTATTGACGCTACGCTAGCTCGCTTAGACACGGAGATGAATGAAATTTTGCACTCCAGCGCATACAAGGATGAGAGGGAAAAATGGACGGCGTACTTGACTGTATTACAACGTTATCTCCACTTCGTTGATGATGAGAGAGCTCTGCAGTACCGCGAACTTATGCAGAATAAACACTATGTAGAGGCTGATTATGAAAGAAAAAAAGAAGAAGGCGAAACCGTTTACGGTATGAGCGATACCGCTATACTTGAGAGTATACCAGCTAAATTTCATGTTAAAGCGAGACTTCTTCTTCGCCGCCTGCGAGGCGCTCCACGATCAAATTTTTCTTGGGATTCTGACGGTGTCGTGTCGGTCAGCGGTAAACCAATAAAAGATTCAAATATTGTTGATCTCGTGAACGATGCTATGAGGGTTAGGAAAATACCTAACCCTGCTGGACGCAGTGCCTTTGCCAGAGTTCTACGAGCGGTCAAGACACCTCGGGAATTTATCGGTAATGAGGAGTTGTGGGCGGAGTCTAGAGTTAACACGCCACAGCGTCAATCGCAGGCTGATGATGGTAGTACAAGCAGCGAGGGATCACCCGATACGGACCAGTCAGCGTTTTTCAGCGGTGTTGAGAACAGATCACCAACACGGCGGACACAGGGAGATAAGCAGAGAGGTGGCGGTTATCATAATAAGAAAAGACGTGTAATTTGGGCTAACCTGAAATTATAATCATGAAAATCTTAGAAAATGCGTACTTTAATCCGGCCCATGAAGCATCGTTTTCAGGTGCTACCAAATTGTTACGTTTGGCACGTCAGAAAAAAATTGACCGTGTAAAGGCAGTACAGTGGCTTGAAGCACAGGATACTTATACAAAACACAGACCCGTGCGACGACATTATCCGCGTCGTTTTTATAATGTCCGAAATATAGATGACTTCTGGGAGGCTGATCTCGTGGATCTTCGCTCGATTAAAGACTATAATGACGGTTATGTTTATCTCTTGGTTGTTATAGACGTTCTTAGTAAATTTGCATGGGTTCAGCCTTTACGTGACAAGTCTACTGTATCTGTAGCCAACGCATTTGATCTCATTTTATCTAAGAAAAATAGTAACGGTCGATCACCCCTTTACCTACAGACGGATAGGGGTAAAGAATTTACCGGTGCTGTATTCCAGGCTCTCTTAAAGAAAAAGAACATACAGTTCCGTGTTGCGCGAAACCCTGATATAAAAGCGGCTATTGTCGAGAGATTCAATAGAACACTGAAAGAAAGAATGTGGAGGTATTTTACGTATTCTAGAAAAAAACGTTACCTAGACATTCTGCAGAACATCGTTTCGGCATACAATCACTCCACGCATAGCGGTATAAAAATGGCTCCTGTCACGGTGACACACGCTACAGCAGCTAGAGCCCGTAATAATCTGATACAGCGGTACAAAAGAACCGAGAATTGTTCGCCCAAATACAGTGTGGGTGACATCGTGCGCATCAGTAGCGCGAAGGCTGCCTTCGTAAAAGGTTACGAGCGTGGCTGGAGCAGCGAGTTATTTAAGATTGTCCGTGTATCGCACAGTATTTGTCCTGTGATATACATACTGCGTGATCTCCACGGCGAGGATATCGATGGTATATTTTATGAGCCTGAGTTATCGAGAGTACAAGCGAAGGAGTCTAAACAGCCGTCAGCAAAATGAAGGAGGAGTTTTACATGGTTTTACCTAGTAATAGTAGTATGAATTATTATCCCGATAATGTGACAACAAGGTATACCACGCGTTTACCCCAATGTATCTCTCTTCACGGCAACTGGTCTGTTTCTTTAGCTGAAATACACATACCGACGACAATTTTGCATGTACCGCCCGATGGTGAGCGGAACTTTATGAACGTCATAACGAACACAGTAACACCCGGTAGCATGGCAAGCACCGACTTTAAGGAAGAACGCGTCTGCGTACCGCCTGGTGTGTACCTCAGCATAGACACATTACTCGAGGCTATTAACGAGGTGCCGTGTGTTGCGGGTCATCTGAAATTTAAGCATTGTCGCAACGGATATGTGGCGGTCACGCGTATCTGTGAATCGTGTAAGAATGTAGAACACTCATTCTACTTTTCCGACGTGTTGAACAAGATTTTAGGATTCACCGAGTCTAAGGATGTGGTGGTCGAGAGCGAGTACACTGCTCAGAGACCTGCCAACCTGGCCCATGGGACCCCAAATATGATGTACGTTTATACGGATATCTGCGAGCCCTATATCACAGGAGATGTGCATACACCGTTGCTGCGAGTCGTGCCAATTGTTGCCGCTGATAATCGCAATTACGGGTCGGTGAAGATAAGAAGTTTCTCACCACCACGCTATATTCCTCTATTACGTACTAGTTTTCAAACAATAATGATTGATATAAGGGATGAGCTTGGCGAGCCGATACCATTCGAGTATGGGACGTTGACAGTGACGTTACAGTTCAAACGTACAGATTAGCCTGAGCCAGTCTAAAATGGCTTATTATGACGAATACTTTGATATGCAAACGGGTGGGGGTGTGGGGCGAACCGGTTATGGTGGTATTAGTCATGTGTATATAGGGTCCCCGAATCAAAGGGGTCATGGTATTGGAAGTTTCCTCGGAGGTCTCTTCCGACGAATAATACCTCTCTTGAAACAAGGCGCTCGGGCGGTTGGTAAAGAGCCGCTTCGCTCAGGTATGAACATGGCTACGGATATCATGGATTCTGGTATTCACCCGCGAGAAGCGTTCAAAACACGTCTGCACGAATCAGGGGAGAATCTGAAGCGTAAGGCTGAAGAAAAAATTAGTACGCTCATGAAAGGTTCGGGGTATAAAGCCGGTAAAATTAATAAACTGATCCATTCTCTTGCCGGGAACGTATCACGACGTACTGGTGTGAAAAAACGGAAGAAGACCGTGAAGTCGCGAAAACGTTCGGACTCTGTGAAAAAGAGACAGAAGAAGAAAAAGAAAACTGTGAAAAGAAGAGCAACAAAACGGTCAACTACGAATCGTTATAAGAAATCAAGAACAGTGGCGGATATTTTCGCCTAACACAATCTTGAACAAATGGCTTTCTTACACGCACACTCGTGTGAGTGTCTTAAGTCGGAGCTCGAGCTATTTACACTACCACCGACCCAGACAACAATCGAGGGAACGCATACAGTGTGTTACAAGCCGATCTCATCATTGACGGATGATTCACCGATAGAATTTGTCATACCGGGCCAGGGTGATGAGTACATTGATCTTGCACACACCATGCTCAGCATGCGTGTTAAGATAGAAACCCCTGACAAAGCGGATACACCGTCTCCTAAAGTAGCCCCGATCAATAACCTATTACACTCAATGTTCAATCAGATCGATGTGTTTTTGAATCAGAAACTGGTATCACCTCCTAACAATGTTTATGCGTATAGGGCATACATTGAAAACCTCTTGAATTATGGATCTGGTGCTAAGAACTCACATCTCACGAGTACTCTATGGTATAATGATATGCCTGGTCATATGGATGATACAGAAGATAATAATAGTGGGCTTGTAAACAGACGAACCATATTAGGTAAAAAGCGAACGGTTGATCTCCTTGGTCATTTACACTGCGATATCTTCAATCAAGAAAGGTTTTTGCTAAACGGTGTTGAGATGCGTTTACGTCTCGTGCGATCTAATAACGCTTTTTGTCTCATGAGCTCCTCGAAAGATTGTACCATCCGTATTACGGAGGCATCGCTACTTATACGACGTGTTAAGGTAGCACCGGGTATGCTTTTGGCCCATGCAAGAGCTTTGTCTAAATGTACAGCGAAATATCCTTTGACACGAGTCGAGGTTAAAGCGATATCGCTACATGCGGGAATACACGGTGAGACGCTTGATAATGTCATACTTGGTCAGCTACCTAAACGTATAATCGTCGGTTTTGTTGATAATAAGGCTTTTAATGGTGACCGTAAAATGAATCCTTTCAATTTTCAAAATTACAATATAAATTATTTTTCTTTGTACGCCGATGGATTGCAAATACCGTCAAAGCCCCTTCAGCCAGACTTCGCAGATGCTGGTATGTATGTTGATGCATACCACACACTATTCTCCGGTACAGGCATACACTTTCTCAATGAGGGTAATTGTATCACACGTACAACCTACCCTCATGGATATTGTCTCTTTGCATTTGATCTTACACCCGATCTCTCGGCCAATAGTAGCACTCATTGGAATCTTGTGAGGCATGGTAGTGTGAGAATAGAAGTACGTTTCGCGTCTGCCCTAACATCAACGGTTAACTGCCTTGTGTATGCCGAATATGATAATGTGTTGGAGATCGACTCCTCCAGACAAGTAACTGTGGATTTTAGCGGCTAGGTCGCAAGACTTGTAAAGGGGGGAGTGTCATATATCCATAGAACGTGCAATATTTATCGTTAGTCTGTGTTCAAAAGTCGCTGTGTTACGACGATCGAGAAGCACCATGAATATCGTCATTGATATACAGGGTTTGAAGGATAAATATAATCATTTTATACCTAAAGAAGTTGCCGTGGTCTCTGTAAAGACATCGTACCTGGCGCACTGGATTGTAGCACCGCCCTACGCTTATAACATTCTACCACCCAGTGTAAAACGTCAAAATACCTGGTTACAAACCAATCATCATGGTATCGAATGGTCGGAGGGCGAAACGCAGTTACGGGCAGTCGAAGCCTCGTTGAAGAAAATTGCAGCACGGTCTGATCGTCTGTTCACGAGAGGATCTGATAAAGCGGCTTATTTGACGCAACTAACGGATTGCTACGTTATAAATCTAGAAGAAGAAGAAGACGACGATTCGTCATTTCGTAATCTTCCTGAGAGCAATACTCGTTGTGTGTATCACGGTTTACTGCGTAAAAACTGCTCGTTCACGTGTGCCCTCAACAATGCTGTGAGAATTAAAAAGTGGCTGTCTCATAACGATCGCTCCAGCTCTTTGTGGGAGTACAGAACCACCACATCCTGGAACATCAGCTTACTAGCTGTGGAGCACCGCGACGAGGGGAAAACAGCCGGTATTAAACAGCTCTAGTGTCTCTATAATTGCTGTCTATTATGAACACCGAGCAGCTTATGCAGGCCCTACGCGGTATAAAGAGCCGCACTGTAGGCGTATACCCGGCAGACCGCATCCCTAAGGTGTGGGCGAAACCAGCAGCGATTGTCGCCAATACCGATGGCCACAAGCAGCCCGGAACCCACTGGGTCGCAATGTACGTCGATCGAGATGGACGAGGATGGTACTTCGACAGCTACGGCCTACCACCAATCATCCCGCAGCATCTCCAACGTCTCCGGCAGAATAGCAGATTCTTTAGCTACAACACTATACAGCTTCAGGGTCCTGAATCACAGACTTGTGGACATTATTGTGTTATGTTTCTTCATTTCTTGTCTACAGGCCTTGGTATTAATATGTTTAGGAGTGCATTTTCAACCGATTTAATACGGAACGATAAAATAGTGTATGACTACTACAACGAGTATATGAATAAGTGTAATAAATCCAAATCCTTGAATAATGCGTTAAAGAAGGGAACCGCTGTAGGTGGGGGGTACCATTATAATAACTTCATTACTTTTAATATGAAATCTTTTGGGTGTGTACAAGGGTGTTGTTCTCGCATCCGCTAATTGTACGATACTTTTATGCTAAAAATAAAGTGTATTTTTCAAAATCGTGTTTAATTTATTTATCATGTCCTATCTTCACGTGATCCTCTCCTGTCTCTCGCCATCGCTATGCCTTATTTATTTCAGCGCACGTGCAAAAACGCTGACCTAAGTTTTGCGAGTATTCAGAGGTGACGCAGCCATGGCAATTTGCTGGTCTTTACCACCACCACTACCAAGGTGCCTTACTAGTTTTTACAAAGTAAGCAAATATTGCACCAATTAAATCCAGCCTACACTTCTCTGTATACGGAGTAGGGGAATGGATCTCTTTGGTATGAGGTCCGAAGAATCTACGCTCTGTGATAGACAGGCAGTGTCCTCGAGTCTTCAAAGAAGTAACCATCACCGATTAAAAATCCGTTTAGACGCTTTTCTGCAAGATATTGCTACCGTTAAAGAACAAATACACGCAATATCGGAGTTTCGTACTTTAACGCTAAAACTGAAAAAACTCAAGCTGCATAATGGATTTCACACGAATCAACCAAGTGGGTCGGCTGGAGACGCTTCTCCCCGCCAAAAGATTATCGGAATTAGAGCTCCAAAAAGACTATTATATCACTGATATCAAAACCGTCCAAACCAAGTGGGGTGCGCGAGTCGTCGTGGATGTGAATGGTGAATTTACGTGCTATCTGCCTACGAGGTTCGTCAAGGCTTTCGAAGAGGCGATCGATCTATTACAGCAAATGAGCGGGGCTGCCAATAATAAAACCCTCATCATGCAATACCACGGTACGAAGTTCAATAAGCTGGAGTTCAAATCTGCTACGGAATCATAACTAGGTATGTACTAAAACCTGTATAAAATATTTATGTAGCAATACGTATATACGAGTCTCTCTCTCTCTCTCTCTCTCTCTCTCTCTCTCACACACACCATGTGTCTATCTCTGTTTTCCATAGTTAAACAATCATTGACTGATCAGAGGGGAGAGCACTGTAACGAGAACGGAGCCAGCGAAGAAGAAGAAGAAGAAGAAGAAAACAAGAAACTAATATGCCCTATTTATTATAAAAAAAATATGTATATATACCATCGATACGTAAAACTTTATAATGTAAGATTTAATACATTTAGCCAGAATATATATATCACCAGTTTGGGTTTGGTGCGGAGCGGGGTAAAGGAGCGCCAAAAATCAGCAATCCGAATATATTCATTATCATAAATTAAAAATGTAATAAATAAATACAGAATATATATATATATATATATTACCAGCTTGAGTTTGGCGCGGCCAAAAATCACCAATCCAAATATATATATATATATTGATTATCATAAATTAAAAAATGTAATAAATAAATAAAAAACAGCGCGCCACTATGCCGACACCATCCATCCCCCCTCCTCCCCCCGCGCACCTCTCCCCCCACATCCACGGCCGCTCGAGCTCACGGCGAACTCGGCGACCGCGGAGTGGGGGAAAAGGAGTGGGGGAAGGAGTGGGGATAGGAGTGGGGGTCGCCATAGTGGCCGCAGTACTACTTACATCAATCCGATGGGAACGGTAGTAAAAAAAGATGGCACGGTTCGGCTGTGCCTAGATGCCCGGCAGCTGAACGAAAATCTGAAAGAGGACCACGATTCGGCACCATCCATCGAAGAAATATTCCAGCAATGTAAAGGAATGCGTACCATGTCAAGCTTGGATATGACGAGTAGTTTTTGGCAGATCCCACTTCATGAGGACTCAAGACCGTACACCGCCTTCTTACATGAAGGACGGTGCTACCAATTCACGGTGACACCATTCGGACTGAAAACAAGCACGGCAAGTCTTATCAAAGGCCTCGAAATAGTCTTAAAAGACATAGGACCATCGGTCATAAGTTTCGTAGATGACCTCTTATGCATGTCAGCAAGCACTGAAGAGCACCTTAATCACCTCGAGGAACTCCTGAGAAGAATCGAGCAGAATAGGATGACGCTGAATTTAAAAAAATCAGTATTCTTCCGACAAGAAATAACATTTCTTGGGCACGTATTAACGACCGAGGGAATACAACCACAAGCTGAGAAAATTGCGGCAATACGGGAATTCCCAAGACCAACAAATCCGAGAGCATTACGTGGATTCCTCGGTCTTATCAACTTTTATTCAAGGTTCACAAGCAAACATGCCGAAGAGACAATACCGCTGCTCGAACTGATAAAGAAAGGCGCAACTTGGCAATGGGCCGAAAAACATGAGAAAGCATACCAAAAAGTGAAGACACTATTCACATGAAGCGTCGTACTAAAACACCCGGATGTAACAAAACCATACTGGCTAACCACGGACGCCAGTGATTACGCTCTCGGTGCAGTACTCGAACAAGAAGACAACGATAGAAAAAGGGCAGTAATAGCATTCGCCAGCAGAACGTTAAAAGGTCCAGAGATCCGTTACATGACAACGGAGAAAGAACTGTTAGCGGTCGTTTGGGCACTGCAAAAATTCAGAACGTATCTTTTAGGTGCAAAGGTACATGTAAGAACGGACCACAAGGCAGTCACCTTCCTCCAAACATGCCGATTCGCGGGGGACAGACTGTTAAGATGGGCGCTGGCAATACAGGATTATAACCCGACGATCGAACACTGCCCAGGAAAAGAAAACGTCGTAGCTGACTGGTTGAGCCGACCATACGACGAAGGCACAATTACGCAAGGAGGAAAGAGAGTAACAATAGCGACAACATGGGCAACGGACTTCAGCAACAAAATGAAAAGTGACTTTGAACGACTCGGTGAAATACAAAGAACGGATCCGGCAACAAAAGAGGCATGGAAACTTGCCGAAAGTGAAGAAAAAAAAACTAAATACCGAATCCAAGACAATCACCTGCAGGTAAAAACTCGCATGGGAATTTGGAAGACCCTAGTTCCATCGGAGATCATCGAACGATTGATTCAGGAAAGTCACGAGATGTATGGACACGTCGGAGCCAGAAAATTACATAAAATACTGGACGAAGAATTCACATGCCCGCACTTCGCCAAAAGAACACGACAGGTGATAGCAAGATGCGACACCTGCCAACGGAATAAAAATCCGAACTTCACAAGTCACGCAAAGATGCAAACAATCATACCAGAAGCACCGGGAGACTTATTATCTATCGATTTTTTTGGACCACTCCCCCCCGCCCTAGGAGGCGTAAAACACATATTAGTGACCATCGATGCATTTACAAAATTTGTCAAACTATACCCACTACAGAAAGCTAATGCGGCGGCGACAATCAGAAAAATCTTCCTCGACTACATTCCCAAATATGGGAAACCAAAGCGCATACAGTTTGATCACGGCACGCAATTCACATCCAAAATATGGCTGGAGAAATTGGAAAAGGAGAAAATCCAAAAAGTCTTTTCATCTATTCGGCATCCACAAGGAAATATTGTGGAACGGGTGAACAGAGAACTAGCAAGGTTTTTTCGTACTCTGTTAGATGAAAACCACGCGGCATGGGCGAAATGGCTTCCCACAATAGAAACATGCATTAACGATGTCTATCACGATACCACTGAGGAAGTGCCATCGGAGATCCACACCAAGAAAAGACCGGAACGAGCATGGGAGAAATGGTTCTTATCAGAAGACCCAAAACAACTGAACGAAAACGACTACGTAAAGAAGATAGCCCTGATCAAGGAGAGAATACGCAAGAAAGGAATAGCAAGAGCACAAAGATTCGATGAAACGCACAAAACGACCACGTTTAACGAAGGAGACCTGGTGCTAGTAAGAGCGCTAAACGTCTCGGACCCGAAAAATAAAAGGGCCGCGAAATTTATGCCGTTGTACGAAGGCCCATATCGAATAAAGAGATGCGTAGCACTGGCGACGTATCTTCTCGAGGATCCCTCGACGAAAAAGGAGAGAGGAAAGTTCCACGCGTGTCTCCTGAAGCAGTACGTCAAACCGGCAAAACCTACAGAGCAAAAGAAAAAGCATTAGGACAAATGTTTATAATAAAAAAAATAAAAAAAAAAAAAAAAAAGCACGGATGATAAAAAGCTACACATAAAAATGACGAGAAGAAACTATGAGAGAAAAATTAAGTATTTAAAATTGCTCCTCTTCGATCAAGGAGTTAGAAAGGGTACGAGTTAAAATTACCGAGAATTTAAAATTTAAAAGATAGCGAGAAATTAAGAATATAAGTTTACAAGGTATTAAGGATTTAATTTAAGCAGGCAAAGGAACGCGCAGATAATCCAATATTCGGTGAGCGAGTCGTAAGTGGATCAAAACAAACAAAAAAAAAAATTTTTTTTTCCTCTCGCACCGCGAAAACCGTTGCGAACAGTCACGGGTAAAGTCAAATCAGTGTAACAACCGAAATGGAAGAGAAAACGGGCAAACGCGACGAAAAGGAAAAGGCGGCAAACGAAACTCACGCAAAACAGCAAAAAAGTGAAAAACTATTAAGAAAAAAATTACGGAAGGCCGAGAAACAGAGAAGGCAACGGCAAGAAAAACAAAATAAAAACATAGTAGAGAATATCTTCAAATTAATAGTAATAACGGATACCAATATCCGAAATTGGTATCCGGGGAAATCACTCGGACTGTAAGAGAGGGGAGCATCCGATCGGCCGGTATAATTAGTTCGCCGAGAGACACAAACGAAGTCACACGCGAAAATGGAATATCAAACCATCGACACCAACGAGATGAGAGGGAGGACATACAACGTCAGGATATCGGCGATGGGATCTCCAAACCACCTATACCTACACGTCAGATTACCCAACAATCACCCGAGACGGATAATCACGCGGATGAGATGCGTGTCAAAAAGGACAGCCGGAGTGGTGCACTGCATGGAGGAAGAGCTATACCCGGGAAAAGGGATCTTTTATTACGACGGCCAGAATTTCCATCGAGCTACGGTGGTGGAGTACGAACACGGTCAGGCATGGTTGTGGCTGGGGGACCACGGAGACGACATCGACGCGGAAATCGAACAGTGTTTCACTCCGACGCAATGGACGAAAGAAACCCCACTCGCCACTGTGACGTGCGCCATCCGTGGTCTCCAACCATGGGACGATGACGAATACGACGACGAAACATGCGAACGATTATTAGAATACATACAACAAGGAATAAGGCGTGCCACATTTGAAAACGACCGACCCGAAGGACAGGCGTTATGGGGGCATCTGCGCCATGAGGACGGTACGTCATTCGAGGAGATTGCTGAAAGATTCCGAGCAGCAAGGAGGACGAAGAGACCGGTGCCCTTCATCTGGAGCACGCCCGGACCTCTTATGTGCGATCCAGTGTACAGCATGCAGAAAATTAAAAACAACATGCCATATGATCCGGTAACGGTCACTCCAACGGTCGCAGCGACAACACCAGCTTTCACCGGCGAGGGCATCGACGATCCAGAGTGGTGGGAGGACCTCGAGACCCTCATCCTTGAGGACGAATCGGATGAAGAACCAACCACCGAGAGCCGCTTCCAGTGGCTGTGGCCACATGCCGACGACTGCTGAGAAGAGTGAAAATTTGTTATATATTTTTTTTTTATCTCGTTGGTCAAAATGAACAATGGTGCGAGTAACAACGAGAAAGTTTTTTTTTGAATTTTTGTTTGTACATAAAATTAGGAAGTTTTTTTTTCAACAAATTTAAGAAGTTTTTTTTTGAATCTTTGTTTGTACATAAAGTTAGGAAGTTTTCTCCAACAAATGTAAGAAGTTTTTTTTTGAATTTTTGTTTGTACATAAAGTTAGGAAGTTTGTTTTTCAACAAAGTTATGAAGTTTTTTTTTGAATTTTTGTGTGTACATAAAGGGAAAACGTTAGGAAGTTGTTTTTTTCTCTTTAACAAAGGGAAGAAGTTTTTCTAGTGATCTAGGAATAGAATAAGTTAATAAAGATTTTTTTTCTGGATATAAACGGAACAAAAGTAAGAAGTTTCTTTTTTTTAAGTGAGGCATGAATCCCGGAACTCAAATTGTGCTTATATCACTTCAATAATGTAAGAAAATTTTCTTGTGTGACACATAAATGTACAGGAATAAAAAAAAAAAAAAAAATAGAAAGAAAAGGAAATGAAAGTATTCTTACCTGTATAAAAAAAAAAAAAAAAAAAAAAAAAAAAAAGGGAGCGCCGAAGCAAAGATAATCCAAGGGAGGGATTTTCCTTCTCGACCCAACGACGAAGAAGGCGCGCTGTGTCACTCAGGAAAATCCGGGGGACAATGAAACGGGTCCACCTGAAACATAGAAATAAATTAGTACCACCAGGGGGCGATATTTCTCGTAAACGAAAACAAGCAGCAAGAAGTATAAATAGGGGCAAACACCCTCTCGAACTCACCTTAGTCCTCTTGGTCTCTTACCTGTGTAGTCCGACCAGGCCTTACCCGACTGTTGCCTTACGACGCTTGACGTCTCTACCACGGTAGAGACAACGAGTCTCGTTCGACTCTCGGAACGGTACAGATCTGAAAAGACAATGACACGGTTAGTTCCATATTAAGAATCGCGACTCACCTGAGAAGCAGCCGGCACCGACGACGAAGTCCATCACCAACGGTCCACCAATTCGACGAAGGGTCAACGACCCTAGGCATCAGCTGGAAGGAGGAAAGGAAATTCATATCGGGACGCCTGATATGAGGAAAATCGAAACAACTTACCAGTCTGCGGAGAATTCCGAACGACCCAGTTACACCGCACTAAACACGCCGCTATTCGAGAAAATTGATTATTTATCACTAAAGAAAAACATAAACAAGTCACACACGCACGCGTGACAGGAGAGGCCGCAGCCATATTGGCAAAACTCATACATACAATAGACGACGCACCCCGAATGATCGCCAGCGCCAATATCGATCAATTCCGATCGATACGCTTAGCGCGGTACTAATTAGAGCACCGGCGTCGGTAATAAGGAGCAACTGTAATTACCCCGAAACAATTTCTCAATAAATTCCTTTGCTTTACCAACAGGATTCTAATCTATTTATTCTACCTCGAGTCTCGAACTTACCACAAAATTTAATGAATCGGGTAATACCGTTTCAATATATATATATATCTATATATTATTCATAATAATCGAAAAGATTACGCAATTGTTCGGTTTGGTTAAAACGATATTTATTCGTGAGTAAAGAAAATAAAAAGAAGCAGGCTGTAGCACGGTCTTTGTTTTCCCAGAGAGACCTCTATAGCTTTTTCTCTCTCATACATACAGCACATTTAAGAGATAGAGAGTGAGAAAGAGCGCGTGCCTTTTGATCGACAGTATAGGCGAGGTGGTGGTGAACGGTACGGGGAGAGGTACGCTGCGAATCGTATATGCTGTCAGCGGTCTCTCCTCTTCGTTACCTCGCGCGCTCTCTCTCTCTCTCTCTCTCTCTCTCTCTCTCTCTTTCGTTCCTACCTGAGAGCGTATGCCTTCATGAGCTCGTTCTCTCTTTATATATATATATATATATATATATATTGTGACGAATTTCCGGAACCTTCCGCCATCGTCACCTTCGGTCGTCTCTCTCGCTGCCGCATCCGCAATGCCGGCAGGGCGCCAGTCGATTTTTTTATCGCCGGTATCGACAACCGGCACAACCTGGGGGTCGGGAGGGAACGACCCGGCCCCTCCATGCACACGACTTACCTGCGTGGATCGGGTCACTTTTGTTTCGCCGGAGTGACAATCCGGTCCATCTGGATGCGCCAGCGAGATCGACAAACCGGAAACGCTCGGCCGCTCAGGTTGTCGATTATGGTAGAGAGGGTCGGGGTACGCCACTCCGAGATGGCACCAAAACACCGATAAATTTTCCGAGAGACTAAGTCTCGATCGGAAAACGAGAACAAGAATTCGGCGAACTCACTCACGAAAACTTCCGAGCACGAAATCGTCAGCAAAACCAATCAAAATAACCATCACGAGAGCTTAATTTTTACCCATCGGAATCGACAGATTAGATTTTATATCACGAGAACTAATTATTTTACGAGAGCACTCGAGAAAACGCGAATTTATTCCATCTATAGGGAGCCGGGTCGACACGGAACACCCCATAGCGCGTACGCGAACTTACACCTCTCACCTCGGCGAGAGACGAACCACGACTCTAGAGCGAGTACTTAGAGGGAGAGAGCGCGACTTACACGCGACGCGTAAGCGAGAGCGAGACACAACTAGAGCGCGTACGTAGAGAGAGAACCCAGCATACGCACGGCGCGTATGCGAGACAGAGACACCTCGCTCTCTCTACGATGCTTCGCGAGACACCTCTGGTCTCGAGCGCGACACGGTAACTACTGATTTTCGACCAATCATATTTCGATCAGTCGAAATGCGAAATCGATCATCGAGAGCTACTGCCCTCTCGCTCGACGCAATACTTACCTCAACGAAATCGTAATTATCGACGTTACTCGAGATCTTGCGAGTACGCCGAGAATCGTATCCCCATGGTCATCGTGCATAGGGGAGCACTTACATCGGCGGCGCGAGAGGTTCCCGCTCTCGCCCGCAATCTAAAAATCCTCCGCTTCCCCTCATACACGATGCACCTCACTGCGGGGCGCCGGTATTGCAGCCGGACCTGCATCAATTCCTCGCGCGTACTCGCCGGCCGTTCTCTCCTGACGGGTAACCCGTTACGTCGAGCACTCTTCTCCTCGTCAGGATCGAACGCCGTGCCGTTTCCTCCCCAAAACATTCCTCGGACAACACTGTCACCTTAATAAAATTTTTCTATAACGGCAATACAAAAAAACAAATCAAAGAATCGGTAGCATGTGACGATCGTTGGGTTGCGCGGCGAGGGCAAACCAGATAACGGCCTTGGGACCGTGACTTTTCCCTACGTCGGGAAAATCACGTCACAATATATATATATATATATATATATATATATATATATATATTGTCACGCCTTTGGGAGGGGGGTATGGGGAGTTTGGGGAAAGAAGAAAAGAAATAATGGATAACTCGAATAATAACGTTTATTGTGTCAATCTTTTAACGGCGGACTATCGCCGGGGCAAATAATATGGTAATAAAATTTTCACACAGTTTTGGGCGCCAGTTAATTTTTAAATAAAAGAAATTAACAAAAATAATAACAAAATGAAAGAAAACTCAATAACTGGGCTAAGGGGAAGGGCTAGCGTAAAGGTAAGGGAAAGGTCAATCGGGGAGCGCTATCTCAGGGAGAGGATTCGCCGACTCAACGGCCTCTTAATAATTACCACTGGCTGTAATTTATTTTCAGGTACGCATTCGATATCTTGTGTCTTATATTTAAGAGTACTCGGCCTGTCGCAGGGAGAGGGGCAGGCGGGGAAACGGGAAGATGTTTTGGTTTGGGAGTCGGCTGTGCCGAGGAAGGTCGGTCGTGAGTGTCTCGATCGCGCGAGTCGCGCGATCGAATGTTCTCAACGTCGAGTTGGATACAGGTGACAGGGGGAAGGGAGTGGTCAGGCGGGAGATGACCGTTACTCGTACTTATGATATTCGCTACTTTAATTTCTCTAAATTGTACAGCCGTCCCACACGACTTTTAAATGAAACAAACTCTGGCCAAATGCAAGGGTGGACGCACGCAATAAAAGGGGGGGGGGGGGGTGCTCTATACAAATCAGTTGAAAAAGGGGATAGAGAAAGATTTTCGGAGAAATATGCCGATAAGGTTGACCTGTGCAAACACTTACTTTCAGGTGACGGATTTTCCTCCTCGTCGTCCTCTCCTTTCTCGTCTCTGTCCTTTCCTCTCTTTATCCTCGCTCCTTTCACCTCGCACTTGCACTCCGCTCGCACTCTCGCACAACTCTTTCCTCGTCTCTATATTTTCTTCCGCTTTCCTCGGTACTCTATTTTCTCGCTAATTATCTTTCTCTCGGTAATTATCTTTCTCTCGGTAATTATCTTTCTCTCGGTAATTATCTTTCTCTCGGTAATTATCTTTCTCTCGCTAATCGTCCTACTCGGTGGCTCGTCGCAAAGTGACGATCTCTCGTCCTTTGCTGGTCCTCGGGGTCGATCATTGGCCAGCAGCGTCACGGATTGGTAGGGGAAGGGTCAAACGTATGATCGATCTTTGATCATCGCGGCGGGATCTATCGGGACGGGCAGGTAAGTAGGTCGGTCGGTATACTAGGAATAATTTTGGACATGATTTGGTAATTGCGGGTAATCGTAATTATTGCGATTGCCGTGCGCTGCTGCCATCTTCGCTTCTTCGTCGCCGCTCAGCCGATGGATGGCTGTGGTGCGGGGACGGACGGATGAATTCTCTCGATAGATGACCGAGGCTTGAGTGTGGTGTGTGCGAGTATGACGAGGTAGACGAGCTTGACGGTGGCGATTTCTTCGGGCCTGGCGGGCCGGTCCTCTTGACGTGTGTTGCACAGGCCTTACAATAATTGGGGAAAAGGAAGGGAAAATAAAATAATATTCTCTACTTGCCTTGTCTTTGGGCCTGTCCGTGGGGACGGCTGCCTTTGGGACGAGCCGGGTGCAGGGGAGATATTGTACAACGTTACAATATATACAAACATATTTACGCATAATAGCGTAAGATCCTAATAATTGAAAAATACAATTATTAAATTAACTCCAATTATGTTATAGCATACGGCACTCGCGATCGAGCTCTGTCGTATCTAGACAATATTTTGACATTAGTCAAATAGGTACGTGATGATTCGAGCACTCGTCCTCTGCAATGATACGTATATGACGCATCGTTGCGGTATGCAGGATATCGTATATTCTGCAAAAATGCTGAATCGTCTTTGTGTAAACAATACCATAATAAACTTTAGGATAGTTCAGAAAGAGACCTGGGGAGCTGCTGAATAATTTCGTTGTTAGTTAGAGTTTAGTTATTTTCCAACAGTCGCGCGTGAAACATCAAAAATGTGATATCTCGTATTTTTTAACAAATAATTTATTACGTGCGGCCTTTATTCATGCCGGGGGACAATCGATAATTCAATATTTATTCTGGATACTATAATAAATTTTTTCTTCATTCTCACGAGCACTATCTCCGTGCGAGCTATTAATTTCAATCGTCTATGTCTCGATCTCAATTGTTTTCTCTCTCGCGACGATGAGTCATACACACGTGCAAAAGTGCTGATCTAGGGGTTTGGGAAGCAGCGCAACAGGGTGCTGCTGCTCCTCATTAGCCTCTAGAAATCAGTTCAAGTCGAGGAAGCGTCGCGAGTTGTTGTGACAAATTAAAAACATGAGCAAACGCTCTATGTAGTCGGTGATGCAAGCGCGTTGGGTCGATCGCCGATTTAGCCCGGATGTGAGAGTGCGCGAAAAAACAGGTGTGTGTGCGTGTGTGTGTGTGTGTGTGTGTGTGTGTTTTTTATATATCGTGGGCGGGGAAATGCATTTACGCACCTGGGGCGTACCCCGTGTGTCGGACTTGCTACGTGCCCTACAGACTAAACCCCCCCCCCCCCCCACACCTCCATTGGCCAGTTCAAACCCTCGCGGCACCGCCGCGAGGCATTACTTCGCGAGGGCGGCCTTAGCACAACGGCTTTTTTACTACTTTCCTTTCTGCTCCCTTCTTTACGATTTAGGTTGCACTTCTACTGCCCGTCTCTCCTCCTTTTCTGCTCTTCCTCACGAAGCTGCCTCGGGATGACTGTGACGATTGTGTTCACAGCAGACCAGTTTGCTTCGCTCCTCATCATCAGCTCGACTAAAGTTTCGGGCTCAATTCTTCTTCCCAAAGTCCTTGCTAGTTCGCTTCTTTCATCTACGAATCGTCGACATGAAAACAGCACGTGTTCTGCGTCCTCGGGAACTCCACATCCTGCCGAGCATAACGGGGAGTTCTCATGTCCAAAACGGAACAAGTATGCCCTAAAGCATCCATGTCCGCTGAGCACTTGCGTCAGATAGTAGTTTACCTCGCCATGTTTTCGGTTTAACCAACTTTCGAGTTGTGGTATCAGCCGATGGGTCCACCTCCCTTTGTCCGAGGTATCCCACTTGTCCTGCCAGGATTGGAGGCTTTCTCGCCGGGTGGCTCGCTCGCTGTGTGTGTGTGTGTGTGTGTGTGTGTGTGTGTGTGTGTGTGTGTGTGTGTGTGGGTGTGTGTGTGTGTATGTGTGTTGAATGGAAGAAAACGGATATGAGTGATCAGCTGCGCTATAAAAGGAGGGTAGCATGGCAACTGGTAAGTGCTAGGTTTCATTACAGATTTAAAACTTAAAGAAACGCGTACTATGGCGACACGCTCTGCACCCTCTCCTTCAGAGAGTACAGCAATCCTCTTTACTCATATTAAAGATTTTGACTGGTCGCTATAAAAGCCTTCCGCATAAACTTAATATCATAACGGGTCTTGGTGTAGCCGTAGCTATTCAGACTGGTAATCCGAGGGTCGGCAGTTCGAGTCTCGGTGTCTGCATCGAATTTTTTTAATTCTTTAAAAAAGATGTAACTAAAAAAAACAGCGCTCCACCATACCGACACATTCCCTCCCCCGCTAATAAAACGCCAAAAAATAAAAAAGAACAAGCTCTCCACTATACCCACACTCCCTCCCTCCTCTAATGAAACGCCAAAAATAAAAATTAAAAAAAAACAAGCGCTCCACTATACCGATACTATCCATCCCTTCCCCACCCCGCACCCTAGGCCCGCCGAGCGTCCTTGGCCGTGGAGTGGGGGTAACAAAGCGTACTATGGCGACACACACTATCCCCCCTCTCCACCCCCCGCAACTCTTCCCACCGCGCCCACGACCGACCGACACTCGGCGGCCGCGGAGTGGGGATGAGAGTGGGGATAGGAGTGGGGGTGGCCATAGGGAGCACCCTACTACTACTAACGCATAATGGGTGGGTAAAGTGGCTTCCGGTTATAGAAACCTGCATGAACGAAACACATCATGAAACCACGGAAATGATGCCAATGGAGCTGCAAACGAGAAAACGACCTCAACGAGTCTGGAAGGAATGGATACTAGCACTCAACGAAGAGAGATTTGAAAAATTGAAATACGAAGAAAAGATAAGAATCGTAAAGGCAAGAATAGAGCGCAAAGGACGAAGAAATGCAGAAAGATTCGACAACACACACAGGACGACAGTATTCGAAGTTGGTGAGGAAGTTTTAGTACGCGTACTAAACGTATCCGACCCGAAGAACAAAATCACAGCAAAGTTCCTGCCATTGTACGAAAGACCGTACACGATAAAAAAATGCGTCGGGCTGGCCACGTACCTCTTGGAAGATCCTGTAACAAGAAAAGAAAGAGGTAAATTTCACGCGTGCCTGCTAAGAAAATATAAGAGCGATAAAGAAACAAACGACGGCATGGGATCAAAAGCTAATGTACAGAAAACCAAGGGCGGAGGAAACGAAAAAGATAGCGAACATGGCGACGAACGTACATAAAAAAAAAATTTTAAAAAAACGTTGTATATAAAATAAAGTGTAATAATAAATTAAATAAGTATCACAAGCAGAATAATAAAATTAATAATAAGTGGAAAAAAGAGTAAGAGTAAGTACGCAAACTAAAAAAAAAAAAAAAAAAAAAATATATAATAGCAATAATATCTTAAGGGAACCTCCTGGTCTAAAAATTTCAAAAAATCGATTTTTTTTTTCGATATTTCGAAAGTATAGTATCTTAAAAATATACTGTGAAATTTTCATGCGGAAATTCCCAATATTATAGCTTCTACAGCCCATTAACCAGGTAGAGAGCGGTCCGCGCGCTCCTAACGCGGGTTCAGCACTCGGAGCGCGGCAGCTGTCCCGACCCTTCTCCGCAAATATATACCTGTATATACTATATACTATATATCTATATATAGCCTTCCCTTCCCCGAAATATGTATGCACATTGTTGAACATTTGTAAAGGTAAAGGTCGTTTTATCTTTCGGTAAACCGAAAGATAAAACACCGAAGCGTCAACAATTGACGAATAAATTATTGCAAGAGCTGTCCACTTATTACGGTCTAGCAGTTAGACGTAATTCAGATTCAACTGAAGGGATGAGAAGTGAAATATGGGCCGCATATTATCACAAAATTTCAACAGATGAAAATCCGCAACACTCGTACTGTCCTCCAGGTTCCGAATCGTGGTGCAAGTGGCGTCAAAGTGAGGCTGCAGGTACTTTAGACACCTACAAGCATCCACCTGCTCTCGACGATGATGCACAAGAAATATTAAAACCAATTTATGAAGAATTGACCGCCGAAAATTTATTGGAAAGGTGTATTGGCAGCAATACGCAGAACAACAACGAAAGTTTCAACGCTTGTGTGTGGCACCTTGCGCCGAAACATATGTTTGCCGGCAAAAAAATCGTGGAAATTGCCACCTATTTTTCCGCGTGTATATTCAACGAGGGCTTTGCATCGCTATTAAAAATAATGGAGACCATGGGCATAACAATCGGGCCACAAGCGGAGCAACTCGCACGAAACCGAGACGAGCGGCGAGTATGGAGCGCCAATCGTAGGAGCACTGACAACTCCAAAAAAGCTCGAACAGCTCGAAAAAATGAAAGGAGTGACGAAATCGAGGAATACAAACGTTCCGAAGGGATCCTCTATGGTGCCGGAATCGCGGATTAACTGTAAGTATTCAAAATTTGCTCAATTTTTGAAAATATCTGTACCTCAAACTTTAAACTCATTTATCTCGAAACGACTTTTTTCGGCACGGCGGGGGTGAAAATAAAAAAACTATTCAACCGAATGACTTGAAATTTGGATATGTTGTTCACAACATGTATGGCTATCGTCGGAACTGGAATTATAATTTTATTTTAATAATTTCCTATTGTTTACACTAAAAAACTAGTGAAAAAAACCCGATTTTACGAACTTTTTTTTTCAACGCCCGCCATTTTGTCAATTTTCAATTTTTTCGATTTGTTCCAGTTCCGACCATAACTGCACTCTTTCTGATTAAGAATGTCTTTGGATTTTTTGTTTCAGATGAGTAGAAGTCTCGAAATCACCTACGCGGTCCGGATCCGATTTTTCGAGAGGGTCATCTTTAGCGGCATTTTTATAATAATAAATATTGTTTTTAAAATGAAAAATTTTTTTTTTTGTATGATTAATAAACGTAATAATAAGCTCGAAAAGTTAGAACATCGTTTTTTTAATTTTTAATAGCAAAAAAAAATCGTAAAAATAGGTGTCATTTTCGTGCGCTAGACCACCGGGTTCCCTTAAGGAAACGAGGAGAAGGGATATAATAACGAACTAGAACAGGGAGAAGGGGAAATAAACCAAAATCTTGTTGCTAAGGGAAAAGGTCAAAGCAGGAATTAAATAAGTGAAAAAAAAAAAACACAACAAAGTAAGTCAAGTGCGTGGAAGTATCGGTCGATAGGAACTAACGAGAAGAGCGCTAAACAACACATCAGAAGTCCGCGGGCAGCAACAGAGGATGGAACCACCAAAATTCGGATACACGGTCACCAGAGGACGAACGAAAGAAATACAAGAGCAGCGGAGACGGTCGAGACGTCGGAGGATAAGAAGAACGACCAAAGCAATACAGGAGAAGATAACAAAGGCGTGGAGACAGATAGAGGACGAATACGCAATAATAACCATTACTGATGAAAATATCAAAAATTGGTGTCCAGGAGAAGCGCCAAAAATCAATGGTGGGGAGATCGATGCCAACCAAAAATCACCAGTAGCAATCAATCAAGCAAATAAGACATACCTGGACAACGACAAATCTTAAGTACGACATGAACTTCAAAAACTTTTCTATCAACCTTCTTGCGGAAACCTATGACGACGTGGAAATAATTGGAATACTCTCACCGGATCAGCTCTACTTACGCTTCGATCTACCCGGATACAATGTGCACGCACATTTAGAGGTAATCGAGAGAACACCACTCAACCATCCCGAAGTACAACCGTGCATAGAGGAGGAGATCTTCTCCGGTAAAGGCGTCTTGTATAGACAAAACAACAGGTTTTATCGGGGAACCATCACCGAAGTAACCACAGAATAGATGTATGCATGGCTCGGAGACTATGGGGGTGAGTTTAAGTACAAGCTCGAGGAATTATATACACCACCCCAGTGGATGACGGATACACCGTTCCTCACGGTGCCATGCGGCATCCGAGGGATAAGCCCGATTCAAACGGACTATAACATCGAAGGGATCCGGTTCCTACGGGAATGGGCAGTAGGAGAAAAATGGAGCCTGAAGAGAGAACCACTCGCCACCAGTACCGACGCCATCTGGGGACGACTCATACACACCTCAACCTCCCGGGACTATCGCAGTATAGTCAGTCACTTCGGAGTGGGACGCCGAACGTGGGAACAACAAGCCTTCACCTGGTACTGCGAAGGCCCACAACTTAGCAGTCCACAGGAGAATGAACGAAAAATACTGTAATATGAGTACCAGCACATGGCAACGACAAATGAGCAAGAACAACAGCAAATAACAACAACGTAACGGTCCTCGACGCTCTCTTGACCACTCACAACTAAATAGAACGTTAAGGAGAAATCATCATTCTACCATGGAGAGAAAAATTCAAAATCGATCACCTATTGATCTCTATTGGTATAAAAGTTCAAATTAGTGCTATTGTGAAAAACAAAAAGAATTTTTCGACTACTTAAGAACAAGGTAACCACTACCAGTTATTTAGTATTCTTGTGACATAAATATAGATGATACAGATTCGTAAAATAACGAATTAATTATCCAAAAACGAGAGAGGAAAAAATCTTACTTATACACGAATTAAAAAGAACCAATAGAGATTATTTTGTAATTTATCGTTCACACAGCATTAGGAGTGGTCTATCAATTTATTCCTAACGAAGTTTTTGTACCGAAGATTTATTAATCTACACCAAAACCCAAAAAAGCACAAAGGTTAGTCCACGATATAATAGAATTAACCTAATGACACATGTCAAGAAATTATTCGTAATTCAAAATATACGACATAATATACATATACTGTTTCTTTTATGTTCAGTTGTTAGTCGCTATAATAACAAAAAAAATTTATGTGACATATTGTACATATTTTAGCACAATAAAAATCTGAAGAGGATCCAAAATTCTGGATCGAAACGTAAAAATTCACTTGTCCTATAAATTGAAATTCGGACCGAAACAGCCAACATCCTATCAACCCAAAATAACAACAACGACCGACGACAACGATGAATGGTGGCACAATATCAATCTCACCGTCTTGGACGAGGTTCCGGAAGGATGGCGGGACGAGCCGGAGGAGAGCGAGGAGGAAATGGAAGCAACCCACACATCGGACGAAAGGTTTGACACCATGTGGGGGAGAAGAGAGGAAGAAGGAGAGCAACGAGAAGACGAAGAAGAGGAGGACGCCATGTCCACAACATCGGCGTAAAATAAGTTTTATAAATAAAAAAAAAAAAACACTTTTCTGATTGTCAAACGAATAAAGGAGAGAGACAGAAACGAAATTTGTGTCACAAATTGTTTAAAATCCCATAGCATACCACGAACACCAAAACAGCGGAAGGCGCAGATGGAGAGGAAGGAAATTTCCCGGTGTTACACAGGCTACTCACCGGTAAATTTGGGGGACAATGTAATGGTCCAACGATGACCGAGATCGTTACCTGTAAATAAAACAAACAATGGTTAGTTAAATAAACAAACACCAGATGGCGGATAAATAAAATATATCTCGTAAACAATATAGAGTTTACGAGAATATAAATGGATAAGAAATAAACGAGAAAAGCACCCTGAAATCGGTTCTGATTCGAGCGAACCACGCGAAGGAAGCAAGAACCCCGGCGGAGCAGCACAATACCTCGATATTGTGACAGCGGAGTCAGCGGGTGAGCAACCTTCAGGGCAAGCTCGAACCAGATCAACTCACCGGTGTCGAGGTAGTCTAAGAAGGCGCAGCAAGAACCAGGAGGCGTAGACTATATCTGGAGCGCAGCAGTAGAAAGGCGCAGTCACAGTCCAGTCGCAGCAACGCAGCGCAGTACCCTCGCCGATCACCTGAAAAACAGCAACGCGATTAATAAAAAAGAAAAACTCGGAACGCGCATTAGAACGCAACTTGCTTATGGTCCAAAGGCGAGAGGACATTCATCCGCAATACAATAAAGAGAGAGAATCACCGCCGAAGAACGAGTCCGCTTTTCAACACCTAAAAAGATAAAACCGCCTATAAAATAACCGAACAAATCGGACGCGCGCACCAGAAAAACACTTAGTTTTGGTTGTCCCGAAAAAACGACACACAGCACTTTTCAACACACTAAAAACCAAAAACTGGCACAAAAACAACAATAACACCCGCACGCATATATCACGGCCGCTGCCATATTGATTGCCGGTCGACACGCCATCGATCAACCGTGTCAGAATTGACAAGCAACTCCGAGGTATCACGGCGCCGATGCGCACCCAGCGGCTAATTAAGTGAACCGTGGGTACTTAGAGAGAGTACGCGCCACGGCTCACGCGACATATTTTGTATATCAATCTGAAGTAATAAAACCTAACTTACCAACACCTTCCTTCGTCTCGACTACTTTAATTTCTCTCGAGTCCTCGAAGGAACTACGTTTCAATATATATATACTGCAACGGTAAGATCGATTCAATGATTTTTCTTGTATATACGGGACTTGAATAGGAATAAATATTGTAATAACCTGTTAGTAAAGCGAAGAAATTTATTCACGAAGCTTCTCGTGGAAATTACAGGTAGGCCTTATTACCGACGCCGGCGCTCTAATTAGTTCATAGCGGAGCGTACTGATTTCGTTTGCTCGATATTGGCGCTGCCGATCATCCTTGGTGCGTTCTAATTGCCGAGCGCGTGGTCCTCTCCAATATGGCCGCGGCCACGCATGTCACGCATGTGCATGTTGTTAAGTGATTTTTAATTTTGATAAAAAAATAGGAGCGTTGTGGTTCCAGATTTTTTTTTACTGATTCGATTGGCGGGTGTGGTTCTTGGTGTCGGACTTGCGATATCCTAATCGCAATCTCGGTGAGTTGTTTCAATTTTTACTCGTCTCGGAGTTCCTGGTGTAGATCATTCTTTTTTTTTATAGGTGGTGAGTGGGGTCGACGACTGCTGCCTGCGTCACGGGGTCGCCGTCCGGTCGTTCTGCAGTGGAGACCTTCTGCTTTCCCGGTGAGTAACTCGTTCTAGGTTGACACTAATACTTATTTTGTCTTTCTAGATGTTTACTTTTCTGTGTACTAGACGATACTCGTTCTTTCCACCAGAGTAGAATCTTACAGCATCGGAAGGTAACAGTCAGGTAAGCTCTGTCAAAGCAATACAGGTAGAGGTGACTTGTCGATTTATTTGACACTATTCACATTTGTTGGTTGTTTTCCTCATTCACGCGAGACGTCGCCCTCTAGTGACGATAATTTATTCGTCTGTTTCAGGTGGACCCATCACAATACATATAATACCAAAAAGAAAACACCTAACAACAACAATAAAAATGAAGGAAGTAACAACAACGACCGAAAGGAGCGCGTGCATAGAAAAACACCGACGAATTCGGCCGGGGGTTAATCCGAAATTATGAAGACGGAAAAATGTATAAATACCGGGTCCTTTTTCGAAAAGTCCATCACAACCATTTCTTATGTAACCACGCACGCAAGAGAATCCAAGAAGTTATGGACAACCAGCAACCCTCGACGTCTTCGGGTATCGTCGAAGAATCAAACCAGCAAAGCCAGGACCCAAAGAAGCGATTGCGCCCCCGGATGGAGGAAACCCTCCCCACCAAGAAACACCAGAGGCCAAACGAGAAAAATCAACACTGCCGAAGGAACGGAAGCCAAAGACCTCGAAGGCCAAAAGCAAGAAAAAACCAGCCATACCTAAGAAGGGACAGTCGGAACCCCAAGGGCCGAGGCCGCAGCCAACAAAAACAAACTCTCACCCGATTCAGGCGCCTTCGCCGACTACAATCCCTACTATAAAAATATTAATAGGACAAGAGTTAATGGTGTCCATAAAAGGAGGTACGACCCAGCAACTCCCACAACGGTCACGGTGCTATCGATCAACATGCCGCCACCGATAATATTTCCAATGAACCAACCACCACCATCGGTTCCAGGTGCGCCACTACCAGGACCACAAGAAACTCCATCTATGGCAGAACAAGAAGACCTGCGGGATTTATTGATCCTGCTTGGCGACAACCCACGGAACGGGATGATCTACGGCAACCAACCACCTACAACCATTCCAGTCAACCTCCAGCGGAACTACCAACCTCCGCGAGAAATACAGAAGTCCCCGAGTTCCTTGGGAATATCGAGGCGCCACCACCGATCATAGAAGGAACTAGGGGCACATTTAACCACTGTGTACCACCTCCACGCGGAAACGAGGGGACAGACATTCCAAGTCTCGGAGCAGCAGACTTTCAACGGGAGCTGGACTTGAGGGAACTCACCGACCCCGACATGGACGAGTGTCTCCGATGGCTCGATACTAGGACAAACGAAATTTATCGTAATAATTAGATCACGCACACACACCATTAGACCACTACATACAACAAACCTTTTTTTTAAACAATTTTAACACGCTACTTAAGATAAGGTAATTTTAATCTTTCTTCAATATCTTTAGTATAACGAGCACTATTCATAATCACCAATACACCTAGTTCAAGTATCATTCAATAAAATTAAGAGAGGATCTATACGAGCACGGGCACGACTACGAGACTTACTACCCACAGCTATTACATTAAAAAAAATATATACACAGCCCATTACGAGCACTATTATTCCCTGCGGTCATATAATAATAAACCTCTCAAATCTATACTCTTTGCGAAGTATAGGCATACGTGA
The DNA here is from genome assembly GCA_964007305.1 of Netelia melanura. Taxonomy (NCBI): domain Eukaryota; kingdom Metazoa; phylum Arthropoda; class Insecta; order Hymenoptera; family Ichneumonidae; genus Netelia; species Netelia melanura. The sequence goes on from OZ023258.1 coordinate 23,778,448, forward strand.
GGACACGCATAGGAGCAGCCAGTCTTCAACTCGCTATGCTCCAACTTAAGGAGGGAAGTGTTACGATTTGAGATACCAACTCCGAATAATTTCAACTCTCACCTAACTTATCGCACAAATCAGGATCTGCCTCGAGTTAGGTGACGTCAGCTTAACACACCTTTCTTTCGAACTTAGACAAAAAACCACATGACTGACATACTCTTCTTTCGAGCTCAGACAAACCACGTGACATGCTCTTCTTTCGAGCTCAGACAAACCAAGTGACATACTCTTCTTCCGAGCTCAGACAAACCACGTGACATACTCTTCTTCCGAGCTCAGACAAACCACGCAACTTGCTCTAGCTAGCCGCGCGCATCTCTTTGTCACCGCCAGCACAGTTCGATATTTTTCTTTAAGCCCCTCACATCCGACATGAGGAGGCCTAGGTACTCTCCGACCATATGACTAAGCCACCGAGTTATCACAAAGACCAATGTAATCAACCAATCAGAGAATCAAGCGAGACCTAAGCAGCTGCAAGAAATTAGTATAAGAAGGCGACCTTTTCCGTTAAAGAGTCAGTTACAATTTTAACGGGGACCAGCAACGCAACCACTTTGCGCAACAGAATCTGCGGAGCATTCTTGCTCGTCGCCTGTTTGAGTATAAAAGTTGTAAACTCATCGGGGCAAGCTTGTGTATTGTAAAGAAATCTTAGAGTCAAAAAGTGGCGTGCTCGTGAAAAATAAAAGTCTGATAACCTAATTCGCATCGACCATCATTTTTTCACTCCTCACCGAGTCTACAAGAATCACCGTCGTATCGCATAAAGCTTCGTCAGATCACCAGCATCACACGACCGGCGAAAGAGTGAGTCGAATCTTTCTGATACAACCTTTCGTATAGGTCAAGATTGACCATCGGACCAGTCAGTAAAGACGGTGCCGTCCTAGTCGAAAGCCCCTCCGAACGAATTGTAGTAAAGGCGAGATTTCCGTTCTTGAAGGAAAGGGCTTAATTGCCTTGCCTCGAAAAGAGAAATCGAACCGTGTTACGCATCCCCATACTCAGGAGAGTTCAGCGGATTGTAACACCGTATCCACGGTAGCCGGTCTGCATAGGATCTTCGACTCAGGACCGCCGCAAGGCATCGGTAACATTGTGGTACCGAACGGCAACGTACTCGGGGGCCAGGAAGAGATACTTCGACATTTAATTGAAGTGCACTTCCCGGACTCAGTTGTAGCTGAGAGCCAGGAGCTGACCGCTGTTATCAAACAGCGACCGGCCGACTGGAGAACGGCAAAGAGAGTAGTGGACCGGGACGGACTGAGGTAGGCTCTGGGCACCTTTGATAGGTACAAGAGTTCGGACCCAGACGGTTTATTCCCGGCTCTGCTACAGGAGGGCAGGAAGGGGCTAATTAGCAGGCTGCTGCCCATGTTCAGGGCTTGCCTAGCGCTACGATATATCCCCAAGTTATGGCATGAAGTCAGGGTGGTATGCATCCCTAAATCAGGGAAATGCAGCTATGACCGCGCCAAAGATTTCAGGCCAGTCAGTCCCACATCCTTCCTAATAAAAGCTTTGGAGAGACGGATTGGCCGCCACATTAGGGAGGGAGTTTTTGCGAGAACACCAATCCACCCTTCACAACATGCGTACAGAGCGGACCGATCAACAGAGACGGCTCTCCACAGCCTCGTCTACGAGGTGGAGGGATCGTTGTATAATCGGCAAGCCACACTGTGCGCCTTTTTGGACATCGAGGGGGCTTTTGACAATACCTCTTTCGAGGCAATCAGAGAGGCAACCAGGAAATTCGCCGTCGAGGAAACAGTCGACAGGTCGATTCAGGCTATGCTTCGCCAGAGGTATGTCACTTCATCTTTCGGAAGCGCCAAGGCCAGGGCCCTAGTCGACAGAGGTTGCCGGCAGGGAGGGGTTTTCTCACCACTCCTGTGGCTACTCGTAGTCGACGGGCTCTTGTACGCGCTGGAAGGAAGGGGAGTGAAAACGATAGGATACGCTGACGATGTATGTATCATGATCAGCGGAGACAACGTGAGGGAGCTGACGAGCAGGATGCAAAAGGCCCTGAACAAAGTTGAAGAATGATGCGCATCTCAGATGCTCAGGGTTAACCCGAGCAAGACTGAGATGATGTTATTCACAAGAAGGAGAATACAGAGGATGGAGAGACCCACTGTGTTTGGTGCACAGCTCGAGCTATCTCCACAGGTCAAGTATCTGGGGATATGGCTCGACGCGAAGCTGACGTGGAACAAGCACGTAACAACCCAAAACGCGAAAGCTAAATGCACCGTCTGGGCGTGCAGAAGGATGTTCAACAGACGTGGGATCTTAAGTCGACAATAGTAAACTGGATTTACAAGGCCATCTTGATCCCACAGATCACCTACACTTCCTGGTATAGTGGCCGGCACTCATGCGGGCTAAATGCAGGAAAAAAATGGAAGGAGTATTCAGGCTGGCCGGGCTCGGTATAACGAGCGCCCTCAGCACCACTCCCACGGCAACTTTAGGAGCCTTACTCCATCTTCCTCCGCTTCATTATGAGGCGGAAAAATGCGGTGAAAACAGCTATAAGGCTCTTCTCCTGCGGTGAATGGAGGGGCAACAGAGACGCGGGTAACGCGTCCATTCTAAAGCAGAACGTGGGGAGATGGTCCCTAGTCAGCGATGGAATGGACAAGTGTGCTCGGTCCGTTGTCTTTCGAAATAAGTTCACCACTTGTCTTCCTACAAGGGGTCAATGGCGATCAAACGGGACAGGGACCTCCTCACACCGGGGCGGGGGCGGGGGGGGGGGGTCTAGTCTGGTTTAGGGATGGCACCAAGTCGGGTGGGAGGGCCAGGGGCGAGCTCGAATCTAATGTCTCCTCAACCGTTTTGAAAGAGTGGAGGTCTTGAGAAGTCACTTCTCGAACAAAGGAAATACTGAAGTCTATCTGTTCGCGTCCACTCCAATCAAGGCCAGAGGAGGAAGATTTATGGGCACGGAGTTTGTTGGACCTCAACTTCCTGGGTCGGTAATCATGTTGTATGAAACTCTAGCATGCCGTCTCTGAGAAGAAGACTCCCTTATCTCCCGGAAAGAGTCACTTATCTATTCGGGAGCTTTAGAGCCAGATTTAGATCATAAGATCATGACTATGGTGATGGAAGTTTTTCATTTTTCGACGGGTCAGGACAATCTGATCTACCCTCACTCGATCATAAGATGGATATGGATGTCATCATGGAGACTGACGGAGCGGATCAAGATAAAGTCTCTGAAAACGACATCATTCTCGTTCGATCATTTTGCCAGGTGGGCGGTGGGATGGATGGCGTTATGGACTTATGCGTTGGGAAAAACGGACGAGGTGTCTAACCTGCATCGATCCAGGTGCTTACTATGGTATCGTGTCGGAAACGACACATGGGAAATGTCGCTAAGCATCGTTATTCCCCCTGAAGGGATCCATGGACTTGAAGTAAAAGTGTGCGCATTAACCGATCTCTTAATTTCGAGGCATCTCAAAATCATTTCCAGAGCTGTGCAAATATCGTGTGGCGAGGGCCACATCTCCTACAAACAGAATTAATGGCCCTAAAACACTGTGCTGACCTAATCCTAGCCAGAGAGGACAAGGGCAGGCATATCTACATCTCCAGCAACTGTAGAGCTCTAGGAGGTGTGAAAATAGTGACACCGCTAATCAAAGACTACAAGTCACGGCTGGAGCAGATCAGCCTTCACAACAGGGTGATAATCCTGTGGGTGCCAGGCCACAGTGCCATCGAAGGCAACATAAAAGCTCACAATCTTTCACGGCAAAACCTAGAATCGCCCGGGGAACCGTGCCACGTAGGAGTGTCAATGAGAACTATTGACGATCTCCTCCGTAAGGAGGCTGACGATTTGATCGCCGAATCATGGAGGGGGGTCAGGAGCTCACGACACTCGAAAACAATGCTTAAGAAGTCTTCCCGTAAGCTCGCAAGCCAGGTGGTGAGGCTGAGCCGGGTGGACCTCAGGGGCATCGCGGGCTTGCTCACGGGTCACTGGTTTACGAAGGCGCACATGAGCCGAATAGGGTTGAGCGAAGCGGCGCTATGCCCCAGATGCGATCTGGCAGATGAGACGTTTCTATACATTATCGTTCACTGCACAGCCTTGGATGATGTGAGATTCTAAGTTTTTGGGGCAGTGGGCCTCGTCAATACAGAGGTAGAGTGCATGGGCATCCGAAACCACCTGCTCGTTGCGGAGAGGGTGGGCCTCAGGAACCCCACCCCGGAATAAAATTGCGGCACCCTCAGGGCTCATGCACAATGGCGAACAATGGCTCGATGCACAGAGTCCGCTAACAAATAACAAACAAACAAACAATAGATGATATAAAGCTGCTCTTACTTTTATAGCTTTTTTTCTAAATGTTACTGTGTTAGGTATGAAGCTCAGTTGTGAATCCAGGATAGTGCCTAAGTACTTAACTTGTTTGGTTAGTTTAATTATAGTACCTAATATGATGCAGTCTGGTAGGTGTTCCTTTTTTCTTATTTATTTGGAAAAATATATAAGCTCTGTTTTGTTTTTGTTCGGAAACGTGCGTAGTGTCGGGAGTCCGTGCGAGAGATCAGCAGGTCTCGGCCGTTGACACTCGCTTAGACTCGGCGGTACTCGCACGTACTGAGATCTCCCCCCACCTGTCAATCGATCAGCGTGATCGATTTCCGGCTTCTTCACTTTGATCAAGGCTTCTAACGTATGCGGATCTTTTGACGCGCTTCTACCTTCTTGTATCTAAATCGACTTCGGCAATCTTCGGTAGTATTCTTTCTGACTCTGTGGATTATTTCGAACTGGCTAATTTACATTGTTTCTTCTATTCGATTGTGGTGACCGACCGACGCATTCTATTATAACGACAACGGCTTTGTATTCGGACTTTTCTGCCGGACAGCGGACACGAGCGTGACGCCGCCGCCGTTACACGTTTTCTGCATACCTATGATAATTAACATTAAAGATTTGTTATATATTTGTTAAACCGGGTGTGTAAGTGTCTCTTCTTTATTTCGGAACCCTTCGCAATTTACGGTGTTTTCCCCTCCTCCGCACTACCCCTCACAGCCAGATCTCGGGTCTGCACACATCTTTCGCAGACAGTTTTTAGTAATTGGAATTTTCCATTTAGTAAAAAATTGAAGTAATTTGTTGACGTGAGTTGTCACTTTATTTTGGGCGCTTTTTAGTTGCTAGGAGCTAGTATAAATTGCTGAGTCATCAGCGTATAGTGCTAAATTAACTTCATTGTGTTTCGGAATATCGTTAATGTAATACAGAAAAAGAGCTGGACCAAGGATGGAACCTTGTGGCATACCTGCTACTATTTGTTTGTGGTTTGATTTGTCGAATTTGTCGGTGACTGCAACAGTTCTATTGGTTAAGTAATTTTGTACTATTTTTATTATGTAAGTGGGGAATTGTAAAACATTTAATTTGTATATTAGGGCTTCGTGCCAGACTGTATCAAAAGCTTTTTCGCTATCAAGGAAAATTGCTACGGTGGTGTTCCGGCCACGGCCGGTAACGCGCGGATGACGCTCCGCTCAACACGAAGCCAGCAGTCCATCTATCGATGAACTATGTCCATCGATAGATGGACTTCGGTTCGATCGATCGACGCGACATCTTCTCGCCGGCGCTCGCCTCGTGATGGCCCGGAAGCCGGCTCGAGCATTCCTTCTGCTCTGGCACGCGTTAGTAAAAGCACCGTAAATATATTAATCTATTGTTATTTGGTTTGGCGGTTACAATGTTAAAGCTTGACAAGGTTAACTCTAACGGACTTTGCTCGACTCTAAACCTGATTGTTACATATAACGACTACGGTTATTTATTTATATGGTGTAAATCTAACGACGACTTAGGCCTGACCCTGGAGATGTAAATTTGACAGTGGACTAATAAACAGTGAACGTTTTGTGAGAGACAAAGAAATTTCTGTCTCGGTATTCTGCTTGCCTCGTGCGATATCTTTTTTTCACAACCCAGGTAAGCGCGGAAGCAGGTGAATTTATTGATATTAAAGTTTTTTGCGATGTGGCTGGTTACCCTTGCTAGCTGGTGTACTGTACTGTGACCCGGTCTAAAGCCAAATTGTTCCGGAATTAGTATTTCATTATTGTATTAAAAAATTTGAATTCTATTTAGTATGATTTTTTTAAATATTTTTCCTAATGTAGGGAGTAACCTAATTGGTCGGTAGTTTTCAGGTTGATTTAAATTTGTACCTTCTTTATGTAAGGGTAGAACATGTGCGTGTTTCCATGCGTCAGGAAAATAGCTCAAGGTTGAGCTATTATTGAAGATATAATTTAATTGTGTAATTGTTTTTTTGGGAAGGTTTTTAAGTATAATGTTTAGTATTTAATCGTACCCGGGAGCTTTTCTAGGTTTAAGTTTTTTGATTATGTTTCATATTTCTCTGTTGTTTGTGCAATGTCGTGTACTGTTTTCAATATTTTTACTTAATAGATTAGCGTAAGTTTTGTTTATTTCATTTATTGTTTTATGATCGTTTAAGTTTTTAGTAAGATGGTGAATGGATTCGAAATAGTCTGCTAGTGTTTGCAATTTTTGTTTGTGGGTAAATTTGAGGCCAAATGGTGTATTAAGAGGTTGGAGATTTCTGTTGTTGGTTTTAGATAGGGTTTTTGTCGTTTGCCAAAGACATTTGTTTTGTGTTTGCAAAGATTTGATTTTATTTTGCCAGATAGATTCATTAATTTTTTTTATTTCGTGTTTGATTTTTTATGCGAGTTTGTTTTGGAGGTACTTAATTTGTCGTTTTTTTCGTATTGTGAGCGATTCTTCTGACTCTTTTCCTTAATCTTATAATTATTTTAATGTTGTCGGGTAGTTCATTAGAGTTGATTGATGATTTATTTATGGGGACGGTAATTTTTGTTGCTTCCGTTATAAGAGCAGAGATGTAACAGACGCTGAGATCAATGTCATTTTTGTTTTGTAAATTATTGTTTGGTTCGAGGTTATCATTTATATATAAGTCCTTTCGTTTCTCCTCCTCAAAAAGACGGTTGGGAATCTCGAAAAAAACGATATTGTGTTGCTCTAAAAATAGAGTTGAGATTTATTTGAGGACGGTTATGACAATAATCCTAATCATATGTCTTATCTTACCTAAAAATAGAGAAACGACTATTAAAGTTTATTATCTCGCGTTCCTAGGCTTTTTCTCTCCATATTCTCGCTCGTGGGGATTTTTGTAGCTTTTCTTGCTGTTCCTCACTTACTACCTGTCAACATATTTTTTCCCCGTACACGAAACTTCTCTACCGACTGTCAATGCAATTTCTAAGCGCCGTCTCTGACGTACCCTGTTAATGTTCAGTGGCACGCCAGAATTCGAATGGAGAAATTACATTTCTTTACATCTCCTCCCTCCGGGAGGCAAATTGCCCCAAAATTTTCCTAAAACCAAAACTAAAATGGATACATGTAAAATTTAATTCTAATTATGTCTATACATACATATGCTCTTTTCTTTCTTTTTTCGTGTAGTTATTGGTATGAGTTTTGAGACATGGAAGAGATTTGATTCTGATTTCTTATGACTTGTATTAATCTTATATATTGAACTTGATATTTTTCAACGATTTCCACTGGACCAATCCTTAGCTGATCTAATTTTTCCCTGTTTAGTTTGTTCCCATTCTCTACATATACCATGTCTCCCGTGTTGAAATAATATTGTGTTCTATTTTTATCATATATTTGTTTATTATATTATAATTGTGTGACTTTATTGAGTTTTTAAACGCTATGTTTCTATCTCTTATCCAATCACCCTCTGATATATCTTCTTTTAATTCGTCTGGCAAAAGTGAAACATCCGTACCTTTCAATAGGTATTTTGGTGCAAAACCAGTAACTGTATGGTTTGTATTATTATATTTGTTTACACACTTATGAGCAATTGTTGTCCATGCCTTTTTCCCCCCTTCATTTATTTGGCATCTTATTTTGTTTACCAGCGTTTGATTTAGACGTTCATTTAAGGAGTTACCCCCACTTGTAGCGCAAAAAAAGGCCTTTTTCATGAATTTGTTTAACCCGGCGAGAGTGTGGTGAAAAAATGCAACAAGAAGTATGTGTAGCATGGTGGATATGATATACCCTGCCGCACTCTCGCCGGCTTAAAGAAAACTACAACACTTTTTTAATCGATCAATATACCATCTTAAAGAACACATCTTGAAGAACTTTCAGTCATTTTTTTATTGAAAAATATCACATTGTTTAATGGCAAATAGCCGTCAATGAAATAATGTTTTTATATATACGGTTTGCGGTGACCAACATTGCGGCGAAGTGGATTGTCTGAAACAAAAATGCGGATGAATTTAGTCAAATATTGGGCAACTTAGCCAAGTTCTCACGCTGATCGGAGGCAGGGGGGGGGGGGGGGGGGGGGGGGTGGACGAGGGATGGGGAAGAAGAAAAAGGGGAGCTGAAAAATATAAAAATGGAATGCAAAAAAAAACTAATAGGAAAATAAATGTGACTCGAAGTTCATTAGGATCTCTACACTAATAACAATATAATATAAAAAAAAAAATTCGCACAATAAGGTATTTATTATAATCTGGCTGATAACACTGTAATCGGCGGACCATCTCCGGGGGAGGGGAAGGGGGGGGGGGTGATCTCAAAGACACAAGAAGAAAGAAAAATTTTGGGCGCCAGTTAATTCTGAAATTAACAATAGGCGAAAAGAAAATACTTAAGATAACTTACATCTGGCCTACTCTATTAATTACTCTATAAGGAGGAAACAAGGAAAGGGGGGGAATAATCTCAGGGGTAAGGGGTTCTCCGACTCTACATGGCCTCTTTGCAATGACCACTGAGGTATTATGGGGACAATA
>OZ023258.1:23787596-24096128 GCA_964007305.1 Netelia melanura
CTACCAGTCAATACTTGAGACAATTTTTTCTACTTTACCAGTTTAAAATTACCAATCAAATTTTGCCTCGCACAAGCCGTTAGGGATATTGTCCGCAAAATTAGGCGGATAGCCAAACTTTTACATTCGATCTCTAAAAAAATAAAAACAAAAGGTCATCGATATCCGCTAACACCGGAAGGGCGTGTTCTGTTGCTACTTTCACGGAGTATGATAATTTTTCCTGTGGTATGAGAACTGCGTCAGGATCGACTACTATACGTATCACTGGCCGGAATCTCAAAGTAATTTGCGTCGTAACTGCTTAGGGCCAACACGTGTTTGACACAATTGGAGGACGCGAGATGTGGTTTCGAGTGGAAATTATTTGTAACACGTGCGGCCAGCAAGTGCCTCAGATAAGTAACCCTTCTCCAACGCTCGATTACGTAAGTATATATGCGAATATTTGGATTACCGGTGTTACGGTCACCGTCGATTAATGTTTGAAAACATTTGCAGATAAATGTAGCAGTACAACCGGGCACATCGTTAGCTGCAAGTGCAGGCCGAGGTAGAGGAAGAGGAAGATGTGACCCAGTCGACATGCGCCAAGCCCAGGCAGCTGAAGGTCCGGTAAGTAAAACAAATTCGCAAATGTACATATTAATGAATACTGCGCGATGTACGTGAAAGAAACAACAAATTTAGTACACGTAAATTATACGGTTCATTTTGTTGTCAACAATTTGCAGGTTCTACCGGTACAATCGACTCTAGCGTTGACTGCAAGTTCAGGCCGAGGTAGAGGTAGAGGAAGAGGAAGATGTGACCCAGCCGACATGCGCAAAGGCCCGGGAGCTGAAGACCCGGTAAGTAAAACAAATCCGCAAATAAACATCGCCATGAATACTTTGATCGACTTGCAATGATTAATTGTAATACGTCGTTATGTTCGTTGATTAATAGGTGAAACAGTGGGGACGCGGAAGGTGGCGACCACAGCATTACTCAGACATTAGCCGAGCGGAACCATGGGAAAACAGAGATCTGCTTGTACCGGTAATGAGCTCCGAAGGAAGTACCGTTGAACAATATTCCGTCGATGCCACCGAATGCAGCGGCATAAACGACGATAAACTGGACGCGACTGTATCGGTAAGTTATAGAATAATAATGTATAGTGTGTCAAATCATGAAAAATCTCATGTTCTTTGCGTCTGATAAGTGTTATTGTGTTTCAAACCATTTTCAGCCAGGAACAATGAACATGCAGTTCGCCGACGTCGAACCATTGTCTGAAGAATTAGAGCTCCCCATTGACATGATACAGGGTGAACCGATAACTGTTCGTGATGCGGAACAAGTAATTTTCCGGTATGGTGCGAAGATCGACGGCCCAGAAATCAAGAGGCCGAAGCCGGCGAGAAACCGCAACGAATGCTGGAATTGTGGGGCCACGGGACACGATCGCAGTACTTGCGACAAGCCACGCAACCAAAAAAAAGTGTGCTATAACTGCGGAGATCCTGACGTAACATTGACATCGTGCCCACGATGTAGGGAATGGTACTTGTTCAGCGGGGGTGGACAATCCGCCAATACACGGGACAGAAAATTGATTATGTCCGCGTTTATCGGTATCAAAACAAGTTCTGTGAATAACTAGGTTTAATTTTTTTCCGTTCAATATCCTTGTACCTGTACGTTTATTTGCTACTACAATACTTTATAACTGATATTTTCATAAGACTTTGGATTAAACATGGTTCCAGCGTACTTCTGGCTCCTTTTTTATAAACCTTTCTTTATCGTTTGGGAAAGCAGTGGAGAAATAATGCTTCTCACATGTGTATTGGATGCACACACATATACATCTGATGTTAAGGTAGTCGTATCGTTGGGGGAGGAATTAAAATTTTATTCCCGTTCCTTCGCAAATTCCAAGTGTATTGAGAGTTTAAGTTCATTAAGAGAAGTTGTTGCTAATCGACTAAGGAATAACATACTCAAAATTCCAGTTCATCCTACGTAATGTTTATTCGTTATATCATAAATAAAATCATAAATTTCTTTCCCATACGATTTGTCATAAAAACTAATTGAAGCTTCTTTGATGTATAAAAATGTGTGCAAAATTTCAACAGACTTCATCGACCAAATAATCGAGATAAATATTGTATAATGTTGCGACATTTAACACGGAATTTTATGAAACATTGTTAAAAATGGCAATTTTCAAGAATAAATATCGTGATTTTTGGGTCGACGTTTCTGTAAATTTTCAATGAAATCTAAGGGAAACGTTGTAACGATACAGCTACCTTAACAAGGGTGCGGTTAGAGAATAGGGGAAGGAGGGATGGATGACATCGACGAGAGAGCAGCGAGCGAGGCAGTTTTATACATGAATACTATTTATTCAAACTTTGCCGTGTTATTGCTAGGTGAACTTCACAAGGCCTACACAAGGCTTCACTTCGAAATACACAGGCAATTACGACATTTACTACGATCTACAACCATACATATCATATCGAAATATACATCTAAATTATGAAGTAATTATGTAATAGATGTTTGTATGTACTTATGTCATTAATAAATGCGTAATAACTTATTTTTACCTAACTTATTATTACGTAATTCCTATCTTTATGTAATAATTCATAATAATGATAGACATAAATAGCAATTAATTTTCAAATGATAAAATATACAAACCATTTCATTTTTCTTTTTTTTCATTTATGTATACAATTTAATTTCGAATTTGTATAAATTATTGTTTAGATACATTCTTTTGTCAATTGGTTTGCTAAATTGATCAATCTTGAATGAACCAATCAGTTTTCCAAATTCATAAAATGTGTATACATCCCTGCTGCGATACTAATGTGACGCAGGTTCCTAGAACAAGTGATCCGGCATTGGAGGTTTGTCCAAAAACGTGGCAGAAAATCAACGACAAGTGCAGACAAAGAGTGCCCATGCTAGTTATACCATGGTACAAGTACCGGTGTAGCGGCGTTGCTAGGCGGCGCTTCAATCGCGGCGTCGCTCGCAGAAAAAAAGAGCAAGTGCGAAAGACAAAGCGAACGATAGAATAATCTCGAAGGCGTTATGGCGCGTACCGGTACGCGGTGTAGTGTACGGTAACATCGAACGTAAATAAAAGTGAATAATTGTTTGTTATAATTGGTTTTTATATTAACTTATGAACTTGTGAATAAATCGTTTCGTTCGTGTTGTAAAATTATTGAATTAAGAACAATATTATTAGGCGTGATTACCTGAAACACATTCGTGGGTGCTTGTGTGGAGGCGGTCGAACAATGGAGAGAAAGTACGAAATAACGTGGCAAGAAGAGGGTGGCCCCACAGTGAAAAAAGTAATCGGCCCACAGGAATTGATCTATCGATATACAAGGAATGAAATTATCGACTGTACCGAACAATTTTTGGACGATTACATGACGAACTCCAACGCGCTAACAACGATTCGCTATCGAGTTACCGGTAACGATACCGATAATGAAAATGATGTGGATTCTTTCAGGAGAGTTCGCATCGTTGACTACGGACGTAAGTTAATTATTCGCATTAATGCGTTACTAGTATATTACTGTGATGACGATTAAGAAGAATCATAATATTGAAACGTTTTGTGAGAGAGTACAATGGAAGAAAAAGTGATAGAAACATTTGCGAGGCTGAAGTAGACGACGTGAGGAAAGGAAACATTTTTATAAATATATTTGTGATTCGCAGGTGATGAAGAATGAAAGGATGAGACGGAGATGCAGAAGAACGAGACGCTGGGGCGTGGGAAAAGAATTATAAAAAAAAAATGTACATGGACACGCCAGATACACTCGTTGTGAAAAGAAATGACGACAACGAGAAAGCGGCGCCTACAAGTGGCAAAGATAACAGCATTATGGTCCTGGGAAAGCAACTGTTGAGGGATAAGGTAAGCCTGATAAGTTTTTTGTATTTTCAGATGAGTCGTTAGACGATGAGAATCAAACTTTTACTCCATGGAGAGTTACGTGTGACATGTAGAAAGAATAAGACCTTTCCTGTATCGATGTACCGATACATGTTCCCTACCACTGAATCCAATTTTTAAGATCTTGTCGCCCTTTACAATAGTATTACATCGAAGAATTTGTGCTCAAAGGGAATGTAAAAATGGCGTAGTGGAAATTTTGCACTTCGTGACAACTGTACATTTGTATTTCAAACGAATGTACAGTTGACCGACGATTGGAGGTGTAATGCGACAAGGAAAAAACATGAACGGTATATCAATCTATTCGTATATGACTGTTACCGGTAATTGGAGGTGACGAAGCAAATGTAACTGCTTATCGCAGTGGAAAATTCATTAACGTCGACTACGTTCCAGTCATAAAACATTCGGATTTTACACTTGTTAAACAATATCACCTCGACAGGAATGGAAATTTTTCTTTTGGAATAAATTTGTAGTCGACCGATGATTGTACTTGACGTGAAAGGAAGGAAAAACGTTAACAATATTGATCTGTTGCTTACCGGTAATTGAACTTGCCACGTACGTCATAACGCGCCATTTAAATAATATTTCTTTCAAGTGTGCATTTGATGGTTTGCAACCGAGAATAATTTTTCGATTTCTCTTTTAATTAGTGCAACCGAAGGAGCAATTGGGAGAAGGTTTTAAAACATTATTAGAGAATCGGATAAAGCCACGCGTGCTTCAATGTGGACGAAATTTTTCGTTAAATAGAAATAAGACGTCACTTGGGAGAGCGATAAAAGATTGGCCGTATCGATCCGGTAGCGGGTGTTCGGTACCAGGTTCTAGTTTACGAGAAACTGTAACCGCGATTGTAACGAAAATTCGCTCGTCATGACAATTTTGAATTTGTTGGGGTAAACAATTGTCCTTTCGGGAACCGGGTGGAATGGAGTCTTGAAACGTTATTAACCTCGGTAAAGGCCGTCTTTTTGTATCGAAAATAACGAATCGTATGTAAATTGACGATTTCAGATTAAGGGGAATAAGGTAACGGTGTCGATACATTCGAAAGTGCTTCTTAGCGGCGATGCCATTCGACGCGTATGACGTAACGCGATTTGAATGATGTCATGAAACTTTTCTCCTAATCCTGTCTCGGGTGATCGTCATATTTGTGACTTGATTTGAAATTCACAAGCATTGAACGAAATGTGCAAGCGAAAAAAGGATATTGAAAGTAACCATAAAATCGCGCAACTCCGAACGTTGAGGTAAATAATTTCTATCTTTATGTAATAATTCATAATGATAGACATAAATAGCAATTAATTTTCGAATGATAAAATATACAAACCATTTCATTTTTCTTTTTTTTCATTTATGTATACAATTTAATTTCGAATTTGTATAAATTATTGTTTAGACACATTATTTTGTCAATTGGTTTTCTAAGTTGATCAATCTTGAATGAATCAATCAGTTTTCCAAATTCATATAATGTGTATACATCCCTGCTACGATACTAATGTGACGTAGGTTCCTAGAGCAAGTGATCCGTCATTGGAAGTTTGTTCAAAAACATGGCGGAAAATCAACGACAAGTACAGACAAAGAGTGCCCATGCTAGTTATATCATGGTACAAGTACGGGTGTAGCGTCGTTGCTAGGCGGCGCTTCAATCGCGGCGCCGCTCGCAGAAAAAAAGAGCAAGTGGGAAGGACAAAGCGAAAGATAGAATAATCTCGAAGGCGTTATGGCACGGACCGGTGCACGGTGTAGTGTACGATAACATCGAACGTAAATAAAAGTGAATAATTGTTTGCAAAAAATCGCGAGGTTGTTATGTTAACTTATGAACTTGTGAATGAATCGTTTCGTTCGTGTTGCGAAATTATTGAATTAAGAACAATATTATTAGGCGTGATTAACCAGAAACATTCGTGCAAACAAAAAAGGCAAACAAGGGCGGCGGGAACTATTGGCAAAGTTGCACGCGTCAATCTGGACAAGAAATGCGACTGGCGAGTAACTGCGATATTATTCAAATGTTTAAAACTTTAGACGAAGTATTTTGAGAAAGGGGTTATGCGATTGTGGTACAATGCATTGAACGACAAAAAATGTTGTTTGTTTCAGAGAAGGAACAGTTGAAGTGGAAGACCGCGGAGTGAAGGGAACGTAGTACGATTGAAGGATAAGACCACGATCGAAAGAAAGTAAGGAAAAGCATTTATTGTCTATAGCAACGTTCACTAAGGTAAGTGATGACATGTGCAACGGTGGATTCTGTTGATGAAGAGAAATATAACAACTTTTGGAATTTCAGGAAGAAACATTTTTGTTGCAGAAAGTAAAATTACCGGTATCGTATTGTCTGGTGATAAGATAGAAGACTACCGATTAGTTTCAAGGAAGGCAACGTTGTAACGATGAATGGAGGAACACGAACAAAAGAATACAAAGACAAGAAATATTTGCGATGGAAAAAAAGAAAATTTACACGGGAATTTCTTTCGGTGTTTAAGCGTCTTCCCGGTTCGAAAGATTACCCTTTCTTATTAAAGGAAGAAGAGGTAAGTGAAGAAGTCTATTCTTGCAAATTAGGGTGACAAATACCAAATGATGGATTCTGGGGGTTGTTTGCAGTCATATGGAGATTCCACGGAGAGTATTTACAGTGCTGGAACATCCGAATTACCGGTATCAAATGTGAAAGAAGCTTGCTCCGCACGGAATGATGAAAAAAATGAAGAAGATGCGGAAACTATTATCGCTTCGTCTCATGCTGATGATGGTAATAGTGATGACATAAATTTAGATGTCGTCGATCTGGACGATGTCCGTGCGAGCCAAATTATCAGTGAAGACGACGACGACGATGACGTCAATAACGAAGACGACACCAACGGCTTCTACGATGATAACAGCGACGACGGAGGCTGGCGTGATGGTGATGAAAGCAGCAACGACGACGACAACGATGACGACGATGATGGGGGCGGAGGTGGTGACGGCGAAAACAATGACGGCATTGATGAAGAAGATGATGACGACATAAGTGCTTTCTCCATTGAACAAGGACCTCTGATGACTTTAAGACCAGGTGTCCGAGAAAACCATTTTCTCTGGATAATGATGGCAGAAGCTAGTCGATATAATTTGAGTATCGAAGCAACTTTAGGGATAATAAGGGGAATACACAAACTTTGTAACAACAACACCCTACCGTTAACGAAAAAGACTCTGTGGAAAAGAGTTGGGAGAAAGGAAGAGGCAACGCAGGAACGTCACATGTACTGTAAGATGTGTAAAGGTAAAGTAGGAATAGGCAAGGTGCCACAAGAGGACTGTCCGTGCGGAATTTCGGGGCCAAACAAACAAACGTCTTTGGTATCGTTCTTTATAAAATTGGACGTGAAAAAACAATTGCAACGGATTTTCCAGACACGAAATATATCTCAACTCCTAAATTATCAAAATACGCGGCAAAAAATCAATCCAGAAGGAATAGAAGATATCTTCGATGGAGGATGCTACAAACAGTTGCGGAAGGAAGGCCGTTTTTTAAACGAGAATTGGAATTTTTCTTTAACTCTCAATACGGATGGATGTCAAGTAGGGAAATCTTCAAAGCAGACCGCGTGGCCGGTATTACTAATGATAAACGAACTTCCTCACCATGCGCGAAAACATTTCATTATCATAGCGGGAATTTGGGTCGACGAGGATCAGCCGAGCTTCGAGGTATACATGGAGCCGATAATTTCGGAACTTCAGGATTTGTATATTACCGGTATTAGATGGAGTCCTGAGGGAAACGGGCAAATAACCAGTAAATTTGTTACTACCATTTGTACTCTCGATTCACCTGCCAGAGCGAAGTTGCTAAATACTACTAGCTACAATGGCAAATATGGATGTAATTTTTGTTATGCGACCGGAACAAGAATGGAGAATGGTTCCAGGAAATATGCGATGGAAGAAATAGTAGATCGAACGGATCAACAAATTCGTAAGCATATGGAGGAAGCACAACGTACCAGGATAAGACAGATGGGTTGGATAGGACAATCGACGCTGAGATACTTACCACAATTTGACCTACGACTCGGAGTTGTGGTCGACTCCATGCATTGCGTTGACATCGGCGTTGTTAAAAAATTGACACATATGATCGTCTTCCAGCCGCCGCCAGATATAGGACATACGAGCGCAAGAATGCAACGAATAATTGACGTACGTTTGTCGATGATTCGAACACCGAGCAGTATTTCCAGAAAACCTAGATCTATAAAACTTTTCAAATTGTGGAAGGCTAGCGAGTGGCGCAATTGGCTGTTGTATTATTGTACGTTAAGTTTGAACGGGCTGATCCCCGAGAAGTACTTTACTTTATTTACAACTTTGTCGAACGCTATGCACACGCTGAATGGTGACACATTCACAAATGAAGAACTCGAAATCGCTACCGTGTTTATAAATGATTTCGTTGCGAAGTACCAAGAATTATTTGGAATTGAGCACATGACAACGAACATGCACCTTCTGCGACATCTGCCACGTTCCGTGAAATGTTGGGGACCGGTATGGGCGCACAATTGTTACGCATTTGAAAGTTTCAACAGCCGCATATTGAAGTCACTGAACAGCAGTACCGGTAGACAAGTGCAAATAGTGAATAGATATTTAATGACGGATTTCGTAAGAAATGTCCGCAGCGATCCGATAGCAAACGTTTTGACGAAAAGAATAGTTAAAGAAATTACAAATTCCGCCAGAAAAGTGCAAAACCGCAATGATGACGACTACGAATTTTTTTATAATTTTAGAGGCTACGGGAAAAGTATAACACGAGGCTTGTTTGAGTGGGAACGAAACATACTCTCCGAGGAAGGACTGGGGTCCTGTCGGAGAATAACTGTATTCGGAAAAGCCATTTTGAAAGGAACAATGTACACGAGCAGAGATACCGATAAAGAATATACGCGCAGTTGCGACAAATTCATTTTTACGAACAAGGGCGAATTCGCTGAAATAATAAGGATTGTCGCATTCATAACTAACGAAGGATATGAAATGAATGGATTCTTCGTATCGTGGTTTGAAAATACCGATGATGAACCTCCGAGCAGACACGTGCACAGCTTACGCATTTTAAGAAGAGGATTTGTTAAAGTGCAAGATGTACGGCTACCAGCGATAATAATTAAAAAGAATGCGGTGATATACGGGATAAAAATTGCCAATACTTGTGAAACCGATTAGGACGGCGTATTGAATACCGAATAAAAAGAAATCGACCGCGGACGCAACATCGTTTTGACTTCAGTGGTTGTTGATTGATTGATTGATTGATTGATTAACATTATTATACCCTAGCTACCTTTGGGGTAAATTATCGAAAATATTTCCGTACTTACAAGAAGAATACGATGAAAATAAGAGATACATAATTTAATTTAAACTGAAAATCAACAACAGTAAACTAAACATACAATAACACATTGTCGCATTGTTGTGTTGTTGATAACACTATCGGATGATTTGCTATGAACGGAAGGGAGTACGGACATCTGAATCGGCTGTAAGACGGAAATACAATTGAAAATACTCTCTGTATATAAAAAATATATATAAAAAAAATTGACGGAAAGAACAATATAAAAGCTTCCGATACCATTTCCCTCAAGATCCCAAAATCCCTTCCATGTGTTCAGTTTCATGCCATTTGTTTATTCATGTTATGATCTGTGAGATATTAAAAAGAATGTAAAGATAATCACGACCGGAGCAACTCGAATAATCAACAAGCAAGAGCAACTCGGGCAACAATCCTGGTAGCGAGAATCGAGCGAGGCCGCGAGAACCGAATAACCATCCCAAATATTACTGGTAGCGAGAATCGAGTGAGGCCGCGAGAACCGAATAACCATCCCAAGTATTACTGGTAGCGAGAATCGAGTGAGGCCGCGAGAACCGAATAACCATCCCAAGTATTACTGGTAGCGAGAATCGAGTGAGGCCGCGAGAACCGAATAACCATCCCAAGTATTACTGGTAGCGAGAATCGAGTGAGGCCGCGAGAACCGCATAACCATCCAAAATAAAACTGGTAGCGAGAATCGAGCGGAGCCGCGAGAACCGAACAACCATCCCAAGTATTACTGGTAGCGAGAACCGAGTGAGGCCGCGAGAACCGCATAACCATCCAAAATAAAACTGGTAGCGAGAATCGAGCGGAGCCGCGAGAACCGAACAACCATCCCAAGTATTACTGGTAGCGAGAACCGAGTGAGGCCGCGAGAACCGCATAACCATCCAAAATAAAACTGGTAGCGATAAATGAACAGACCTGCGAAAACCATTACTATCCAAAATATGACTGGTTGTAACTTACCAGTCCAACTAAAATCGCTTCAGTTCGATGCTGGAAAAATTGGTTACCAGTCAATACTTGAGACAAATTTTTCGACTTTACCAGTTTAAAATTACCAATCAAATTTTGGCTCGCACAACCCGTTAGGGTGGATAGCCAATAATGAATGCCAAACCGGAGAATAGTCTTTTAACGGAAAGGGCAGTCGTAGAACCAGAGAAATCCCCTCTCAAAGGTACTCACTTCTATATATATAAACAAAATAATAAAAATATATAGATATCGTTCGCTGTGCCAGAGTTTTCGCAACAATTTAGAGACACCTCGAGACCAATTGTGATAAAAATCCGGAAGCAATAGAATTAAAACAAAAACAATCATTGGTGAGCCTTTATGCAAGGAAAAATATATATAAACAAAATATACCAAATAAAAAAAAATATATATAAAAAAATTATATAAAAAATAACGGTAAAACTCATCGTTCGTAGCGACAAGAATCAGAACCACAAACACCTCGAACCCCTTCCACCTTTAGAATTTTAAGGAAATCGAAATTCTTAGCTTACTTCTAGTTAAGTACAGCGTGTGATTTAGTACAATCCAATATTCAGAATAAAAATTCGTTTTTTAGAATAAGTACATTTGTAATCAAAGTCCGTTAACAAGTATAAGGAACGTTAAATAAAAATACACGACAATCATACGATTCTACACCTGGAATAAAGACTTAAGATAATTCATATATAGCAATAATTAACTTCTAAAGAACATTCATGTATCAATATCATATAATTCAACTAGACTCTAAGATTATAAGGGGACACATGCAACCGAAATACGAATTTCAGTGTGCTTGATTTCATATCAGAACGAGGACGCTCCCTCTTTTTCCAAGGGGGGAAGTGTTACGTACTGGCCGACATTAAAGGCTCAGTCAATTTTCAAAATTCAGTAATGACCAAACGTCGGTTGCATATGTCCTCTAGTCGGTAAAAGGGCGCTCTGCGTAGTTACCCCTAGTACCGACATACCAGATAGTTCTGTCTGATAAGTGAATAGTACGACTTATCTCAATACTAGAGACGGTAGGGAAAACCCAGCCTATCACAAGAACTTCCCGACTCTCTCCTAAGGGAAAACCCAAACTCCACCCTAAACAAAAATCCCTTCCACCCAAAAGTCAGAGCACATATAAAAAGACACGCTCTGACCAAAAAACAGCACTATTAGACTCCGACTACACATATAGATTTTGTCTTTTTAGACTCATAGATAATTATTACGCAACTCGAGTCCTCTCAGTCCTCAGTTAAAACAGACTCTGTAAAACGTCTTGCACGACGTTCAGTTCAGTTAAACCGACAGAAACTATAAGAATTACACAATAACCTTGAATCAACTTGAATAAACTCAATCGTTAACTGTTATTCATCGTGTTGTTCTCTTCAACTGCGCATAGCAGGGGTCGAATTTCATAAAGAACCTTTCGAATCTCCGAATCTCCGAATTTCCGAATTTCCGCTCGATCAGAATATCTCACTTACTCTGATCAAACTGAGCGTACTCTTCGTAGTTCGCGCCGATAAAACTATATCGGCGGAGTCAACAGAACGGCGTGACCGTGCTGTTCCGAATCATCATCGAGGACGTAACAATAGCACCTAAACGAAAACTGAAAATCCAAAAGGTTCAATTTAAAAATGTCGACGACAATTATGTAAAAGCTTAAAGAAGGAATTTGTTATGAATCTGGGTGTGGACTTGACCGTGCAATAGATTTTGTTGATCAACATGGCACGATGTCAGCACAAACAGATTTATCGACAGCAGAGATTGTCTATTTTGATTTAGAGACGGGACTTGGTATCGGAAAAAAAATTATTCAAATAGCTGCTAACTTGAGGCATAAACAATTTGATGTTTATATAATACCTTCGCATGGTATTTCTTTACAAGCTTGACAAGTTACTGCGCTAACTATTTGCAACGGAAATTTACATTATCACGGTAATACTGTAATAGCACATTCTAAAGAAGATTCCGCTGAAAGCTTTATGGAATTTTTAAAGTCAATTAATAACAAGATAATTTTATTAGCGCACAATTGCTTTAGATTTGATTGTTCAACGATAATGACTTTTATGGAGAGATTAGGATGTTTGAATGAATTTATAACTACAGTCGTAGGATTTGCAGATTCATTGTCAATACTGAAAGCGAAACTAAAAAGAATACGGGGAGCAAAAGCTAGTTATGCACAAGTTGTACTTGCTGAAGAGTTCTTAATTTCTGACACATCAGCAAATGCATATAATGCAATTAATGATATTGATGTGCTATAAAAGCTTATGCGACATTGGGAAATTAATATATCAATTGAAGAAATTTTGAAAAACGTGAGAAATGCTGCTTCCATAATGTCGGAGAAGTAAAAAAAAAGACATTGATAATTTGAAAAAATCTCTCCAATGTCTCCAATACGATCCAAGCAATGAAAGCAGTTTATCTACTCATATGATAAATGAAATAGCAACTGCAGGAATGACTGTAGAAAACATTGCACAGAGTTTCTTGTCTAGTGGCCCAAAAGGAATACACGTTTTACTAGCGCAAGGCGCCAATGGAAAATCACGTATTACCAAAAACAAAAAAATTATTGATAGTTTATGCAAAAAATTGAACAGTTCGGTATCTGCTAGTTCATAAGTTTCGATTCCTTCATTTTCAGATTTTCTTTATAAATTGAATATATTCCTGGATTTATAAAATTTGATTCGTATTAAACAAAGTGTCGTTCCGCCCAATATGCTAAAATAGGTTTTAAGAAACAAAAGTTGTAAAATAAAATATATTTGAGTTCTTTTTATGTTCACAATTATTACGATTTTTCGTAATAATTATGAAGGTATTTTTCCATTTTTAAAAACTCATTCAAACTTTTTTCATTTGAGATATGATAATTGAATTGAACAATAAATGAAATAAATAAAGAATAAACGAATATAAACAACACAACATCTTCAGCAGTTTTGCATTTGCAGATCTGAGCCATTCTTTTACATATCGCACATATTTCATGAAAAACAAAACTTGACATTTTAGAATCGTATACAAATTTTTCCCCAACTTATATTCATAAAATCACTTGACACGTTTTAAGGATTTTGCTGGAAAAAATTTTACTTCGAAAATATCCACATATGAATTTTTGACAATTCGGTGAATTTACTCCAACCATCGCATACATGATATTTATTATCTCTAGTTGTACTGATCGCATCGATGTTTTTCTTTTACAGTCTTACACTCTATTTCGTAAACTTTCAAAGAGTATTTTGAACTAATTTTTAATTGTCAATAAATATAAAATAATAACAACTTGATTATTTAAATAATTGTAACATGGCCGGCCCCACCTCAAGTCGATTGAAAAAATACCATTTTGTTCTTTATTCTCTTATCTACAAAATCCAGTTTGCGAAAAAGTGGAGTCCCTGTTAGATTGGTAGTTATTAAATATTTTCGAGCGCAAGGGCTCGAAGTGCGCGGCGAGCGACTAGTTGGCGCAACAGCATGCGACGCGTTGAAGCCTATCAGAACTTGCAATCGAGCACACCGCACTGTGAATCATTCGGTTTTTTGGACAGCGCAAAGTATGCATGTCATTATTGTAAGATTACTGTTTCTGTCTAAAGTTAACAAAAACAAATAAAGTTTTTATAAAATGCTAAGACCAACAAAATCTTTAAGTGGTTCGGAAATTCGAACGGATCGATGTTTTAATCCGTTCGTTTTTACTTCTCATTGGAAACTACGAAACCTTCGACCAGTTTCGAAACAACATTTGGTGTCTCTTAAATTACCGGTAACGGAAGAGTCCTTTCAACAAAAGATCTGCAATACTTGCCTCCTCAAGATTTGTAAATTAAACAAGGCTCGTGAAAATAAGGTAAATATTACTATAAATAGTACTATAAATGCAAATTACTCTTCAAAAGTTATGTCAATACTATGATATGAATTATTAAATTTCCTAAAAGTATATAAAAAAATTATGAATCTTTGGATTCATCCGGTACACACATGTGTGCAGGCAATTTTCGTTTTCATTACTGCCTACATCAGAGTTCGCACGATTGTGTGTGATTTTATTGCAATTCATTTGCATTTTATTGTTGCATAGTTTCCGCGATATTTTCTCATTTTAGTCGGAGATTGCCATCATAATTAGTAGGAAAAAATCGTAGAAAATCGGAACGTAATTACTTATAACTCATAACGATAATTTTCTATTGATTGAACCATATGTTCCAATGAAAATCACAAAATTGTTTAATAATTGCAAAATTATACGGACACAGAAACGAGTAATAATTATGCTATTTTTGCTGAATTCAACTGATCAATAATTGTGCAATTTATGTGCGATCTGTATTTCCAGGGTACTATTTTACGTATGTATGTATGTATGTATGTAATTCTTTATTGTTCCCCTTGGGGTTACAAGGCTTCCGTTTCTCCTTTACATTTTCATCTCTTATCCTATTTACATTTCCTTATCCTAATACGCTTTTCTTTTTTTTTTACATCTATTTGCATTTCCTTATGTTACTTCTTATTTCTATCGTCTCTGCCTCCGCTCGCACGCACGCTCTTTTTCTATTTTTTTTTCCTCCGCCGCTCGCTCGCCTTTGTGTCTCTTATTCGCTACCGTTCTCTCTCTTTCTTAATTCCTTATTACATTTTGTTATTATCTATTGCCTTTCTTTCCTCTCCTTCTCTCCTTCTTCCGACTTCCGTTTCCTTTCCATTCATTCCATTCCTTCTTTCACACCTTTCCTTACTTATCCCCTTCTTCATTTTCTTGCTCCCCCCTTCTCTTGTGCTTCCTTGTTTCTTCCAGTTTTTTCATCCACTCTTCTCCTCCCCCGGTTTCTTCCAGTATTTCCCTTATCCTCTCTCCCGTCCCCTTCCTTTCTTCCTGTTCTCCCTCACACCTCTCTAATACATGCTCCCACGTTTCTTGCTCCCCCCCGCATACTCTGCATCTCCTTTCTTCCTCCTCCTCCCAATATCTTCCTTCTCTCATTTCGTTGCCTAGTCTATATCGCGCTATCCTCTTACACCTTTCTTCTGCCCATCCCGCCTTCAAATATTTCGGAATTTCTTCCGTCCGTATTTCTCTATACCATCTGTTGTATCTCGACTCCCTGATTTTTTCCCGTCTCTCTTCTTCCTGCTCCTTTTTATCCTCCTTCTCTACCTTTTCGTATCCTTCCGTCTCTGTTTCCTCTCCTCCTCCTCTATTTCTACCTTTCTCTTTCAGCCCTTTTCTCTCCTTTTCACATTTCGACAACCTTTCCTTGCTTTCTATCTCCCTTTCTTCCATTTCTTTTAAGCAATCTCTCGCTATTTCACTTCCTCCACCTCTTTTCAACTTTTCCTCATAACTCCACGCCCTCCTTCCCGCTCTTGTCTTTAGCTTTTCCCTTTTTACTTCCTCTCTCACCATATATCCCGGCGTCCTCCATTCTACTCCCAGTGTCCACCTTATGTATCTCTCCTGCATGCTCTCTATTCCTTTCCTCTCCTCCCATCCCCAAATTTCTACCCCATATCCCATTACTGTCCACACTAATGTGTCGAACAGCCACATTCTCCTTTTAAAATCTTTTCCAAATTTTCTCTTTCCTATGCCCCACACTTGCTTCATTACCGCTCCCGCTTTCCTGATCCTGTCCCGTAGTTGTCCCTCTTGCCCCCCGTTCTTTTTTAATACGTACCCTAGGTACTTGAATTCTTTCACTTCTTCTATCCTCTTCCCTTTCCACTTCCATTCCATTACCTTACTCTTTCCTCCTCCCTTCCTGAACCTCATAATTTTCGTTTTGGTCACATTGACCTCCATGTTTTTCTTTCCAAAGTAACCTTCCATTCTCCTTATCATGCTCTCCATTTCTTCGTCTCTTTCTGCCAACACCACCACGTCGTCTGCATATGCTAAGGAGCATATTCTCCTTTGCCCGACTCTCACTCCTCCCCACCTTCCCTTCCTTAATTCCTCTTCCATGTCTGCTGTTAAAATATTAAACAGTACCGGGCTCATCGGGCACCCTTGCCTTACGCCTCTTCCTGTCCAAAACTCCTCGCCTATCTCCCCTCCTACTTTCACCCTGCTCATTGTCTCTCTGTATACCTCTTCCACTCTCTCTCTTAACCCTGTTCTTACCCCTTTCTTTTCCATTGCCTCTATCAGTATCCTTCTATCCACCATATCAAACGCTGCCTTCAAGTCCACAAATAATCCTATTACCTTACCTTTCTCTTCCGCTATTTTCTTATTTACAATATAATTCAGCACATAAATGTTGTCTACCGTCCCCATCCCCCTCCTAAACCCTGTTTGATTCGGTGGGATTATTCTCTTTCTCTCCACCTCCTCCTCTAATCTCCTCGCTAGTACTGTAGTATATATTTTATAAATTGTTGGCATCAGCGTTACTCCTCTGTATTCCTCCACTTTTCTTCCTTCTCCCTTTTTTACTATCGGTGCTATTATCCCTACTTTCCATTCCTGTGGCCAACCTTCCTCTTTCCACACCCTTCTGCATATTTCCCATGCCACCTCCACCGCTTCTTCTCCTCCCCACATCCATGCTTCATTCGGTAGCTCATCTTCCCCCGCCGCCTTCTCTTCTTTCATTCCCTTAATTACTTTCCTTATTTCTTCTATGCTTATCTCTTCTTCTTCTCCTGTTCTCTCTTCTTTTTCCGTCCCCATCTTTATTCGTTCCTCTATCCCCCCTAACAGCCTCATAAAGTATTCCTTCCATTCCTCTTTTCCTATGTCCTCCGTTACCCTCTTCCTGCTTTTCCTTCCTCTATTTACTATCCTCCACACGCTCTCCTCCGTTTTCGCCTGTGCCATTTCTCTGATTATTCTCTCTCTCTCTCTTCCTCCTTTTTCTTCTCACATAGCTCCTTATACTCTCTCTTTTTCTGTCTATACTTTTCTTTCGAGCTCCCTTCTCTCCTTCCCTTCCTTAATTCCTTTCTCACCTCCGCTTTCTTCTCTTTGCACTCTTCATCCCACCACCCCTCTCTCCGTCCCCCCTTCTCCTCTTCTCCTGCCTTTTCCTCACTTTTCTTAACCGCCCCTCTTATCTTCTCTGTTGCTTCCCTTATCGCTCCTTGTGTCTCCTCTCCTTCTACTTTAATTCCCTGTATTCCTTTCTTATATTCCTCCTTCCTTTCTTCCGACCATTTGCCTCTTCTCGGCCCCGTTTGTTTCCTCCTTTCCTTTTCCTTCTTCTCTCTCCTTCCTCTTTTGATCGTCACCACGAGTGGCTGATGGTCCGATTCCACCCTGTCTTCTACCTTTACGCTTTTTATTGCCTTCCTCGTGTTCTCGTCTCCCAGTATGTAGTCAATTACCGTCTCTCCTCTCGTTCCTACATACGTGTATTCTCCTTCTTCATCCCCCTCTATATTCCCGTTCATAATCTCCCACGCCACTTCACCCAGCCTACTCACCAACTTTCTCCCGTCCTCATTTACCTTTTCGTCCTTTGATTTTCTTCCTCCTTCCTTCTCTTCCTCTTCTATTCCCGCCCTACCTCCTTTTGTTCCCGTCCTCGCATTGAAGTCCCCTCCTATTATCACTCTTTCCTTTTCATTTTGCCCTTCCATCCACCCTCTCATTTTTTCTAATTTCCTTCCCATATCCCCATTTATGTATACCGCTACGATCGTCCATACCTCTTCCCCTGCTCTCACCTTCCTATACATCATTCCCTCTTCCTCCTCCTGCTCTCCCTCTTCGCTCTCCATCGCCATCCCTTCTCTGACTCTCATCAGCATTCCTCCTATCGCCCTGCCTTTCCTATTCCTCTTCTTCGCCCCTTGTCTTGTCCACTTATACCCCTTCGGCAACTTACGCCTTATTTTCTCCCAGTTCTTTTCCTCTACCCACGTTTCCGTTACCGCTATTACTTCCATTTCTTTCCAAAAGTCCTCGTCTTTGTTCCCTAATCCTGCCACATTCCAATACGCTATTTTCCATTCCTCTCTTCTTTCTCCTCTCTTTTCTTTCCCGCCTATCTCCCGTTTTTTGGCCCTTCTTTTTCTCCCCCTATGTCTTCCTCCTTTTTTCGCCACTCTTCTCTCCTGCCCTCTTCTCCCTTCCCCGTCTCCATCCCCCACTCTCTTCCTTTTCCATCCTTCATGTTTTCCTTCTCCTCATCCCAAAACCACCATTTGCCATTTACCCATAATTTTCCATGTCTCACCTTTACTATTTTCCCCTTCCTCTTTTCTTGTTCCCCTATTTCCCTTATTTTCCACTGCATCCTTCTCTCCCTCCATGTCAAGTCTTCCTGTATTATCTCTCTCCTTCCTCTTAAGTTCGCTTTCTTTCTCATCACCTCTCTTTTCCCTTCCTCTTCCATCATTGTCACTTCCACCATCGAGTCTCTTCTCCCTGCCCCTGCTTTTCCTATCTCTTTCACTCCTGCTATTTTTGCCTGCACTCCTATGTTTCCTAGTATCCCCCTCGCCGTTTCTTCCACCGTCCCCCTCATTTCTACCCTTTTTATTATTATCCTCCTTCGTCTTTCCTCCTTCTCTTTCCTTTCTACTTTCCTCTCCATCTCCTTTATTCTTTCTTCTAGCTCCCTGCTCCTTTCCTCTCCTGACCGCTCTCCGTCTCCCCCCTCTCTTGCTTTTCCCCCCACTAATTCTATCTCTCTTACTCTCTCTTCTATCTCTTCCACTCTTCCTCTCTCTTTTTCCTTTTCTTCCAACCTCCTCTCTAATTGTCCTATTCTTTTCTCCATTCGTTCCTTCTCCCTTCTCCATCTTTCTTCTCCCTTTTTTATTTCCTCTTTTATCTTTTCCATCTCTTCTTTCATTTCTCTCATTTCTCCCCTCTGCTCCTTTATCTCTTGTTTAACCCCCTGCAACTCTTCCTTTATCTCGTCTCTCATTCCTCTTATCATCGTCCCTATGTTCTCCTCTTCCTCTACCTTATTCTCCGGTGATCGGTGCACCTTCCTGTTTTTTTGAAATGCCGTCCTTCCTTCCTCCTGTTCCTCCTGTTCCTTCTCCTCCATGTGTTCTCTTTTCCTTTTCCACCATTCCTTTATTCCTATTAAGTCCCCTGCACTCGCGCTTCTTTCCATAACTAGCCTTTCCGCATTTGTTTTTCGTCCCCTCCTCTTCCCCTCCTCTTCCTCTCCCCTACCTTCTTCTGCTTCCATTTTTTTTTTTTTTTTTTTTTTTTTCTTATGTTTATTTATTTACACTTCTTAGCCCTTCTTTTCCTATTTACCTATTTATCTCTTTTTTCCTTTATTTTCCCTACCTTCGTTTCATCTATTTATTCACTTTATTATTTTATTGTGTTTTATTTTACCTTATCTTCTTTACCGCTACTCCCTTCTTTACCTACCGTCTCTCTACCTTCCCTCTCTCTCTAGTTACCTCTGCCTTCCGCCGTCGGCGCTACACCGCGACGTCGCTCGCTCGTTCCTCTCCCCACTTTTCTTTCTCGTGCCCGTCTGTCTCGTTTTCTCCTATTCACTCCTAACCTCTTTTCGATTTTCGCCTTTCTCCCTTCCGTCCTTTTCCTACCTTATTTTCCTATTTTCACCTGTTTTACACTTCCCCTGCCTTCTTCCCTTCCCCCCTCCTTCCTCACTACACCCTTTCTTCACTTTTTTCCCTTCTTATCGCACTTTTCCTCACTTTTCTTTCGTTCACCTGTCACACACGTCGTTCCACACTCTCGCCGGAAACGGAAGTCCATTATAAATTACTGTTCGTCTCTAATAATATAATTAGCACGTAATTACAATAGTACGCGTCTTTTTACTGACATGAGAGCAGCAAGCCCAATATATCACGCTGCTCAGCTGCCGCGTCAGAAAATGACAGCGTGCTCATGTTTTGTTTTCTTCCGTCTCTCGATCACGCGGTGCGTAAATATACCAACACAAATATGCAGATGTGTTGGTGCATGCATATAGCACATCGATTCGGTGATATTGTTGCTTTATTTATTTGTACAAAATATATTTGGTTGTTTATTATTATCTACTAATGACTACTGTTGATTTATTTAGGTGTACAAGTAAAATTATCGTATCTGGTGTGTTGAGTGTAAACGTCGATTTTCTTTGCTCGTTCCTCCTTTCGACTAAAACGGAAAAGTAAGTTAGGATGGTGGCAACGAGAGAGAACTCGTTGCCACTCTTGCTGCTCTCTCATTGGCCGACCAGAGCTTTCCCCCTCTCTCGCCAACGACTCCCATCGCCCCTGGCGACTCGATAACCTAAAGCTGAATCTCCCTCAAACTACTTCAACACTTCCGCCGTTTGAGCGAGATTCACTTTTTTCTCTCTGTCCGATGAGTTCCCTCAGCAGGTTGAAACGATCCCTAGGTACCGACTTCGTGAAAATATCCGCCTTCTGCAGTTCCGTCTGCAGGTACTCGATCTTGAGTTCCCCACTTTGCACCCTCTCTCGTACAAAGTGGAAACGAACGTCAATGTGTTTCGTTCGTTTGTGAAATTCCGGATTTTTCACCAAACGAATTGCGCTCTGATTGTCCACGAAGATGGTGGTTGGCCCCTCACATGGACACCCGACTTCCGATAGAAGTCCTCGTAACCAGATCGCTTCACGTGACGTAATTGACGCCGCCACGTATTCCGCCTCCGTTGTGCTCAACGTGACGATTGGTTGCCGCTGACTCGCCCAGGTTATCGGTCCACCGGCCATCTTGAAAAGATAACCCGTTGTTGATCTCCTTGTTTCAACGTCACCAGCGAAGTCAGCGTCAGCATATCCGGTTAGCGTCGTTTCACACGACTCGCTTCCGCCGCCTCGGTACTCGATCCCGTAGTCGGTGGTCCGTGATACGTACGCCAGTATTCTCTTCACGGCTCTCCAATGCTCCTCACCATGGCTATTCAGGTATTTGCTAACCTGAGAAACTGCATAAGAGGTATCAGGTCTCGATACCACTGACAGAAACATCAACGAGCCCACAGCCTCTCGAAAAGGCACTCGTGATGTCGTTTCCTCCTCTTCAACAGGACCGAGAATTACATTCGGATCACTGGGCGTGCTCAAGAACTTCGCGTTCTCCATGTGGAACTTCTCGATGATTTTTCTCGCATACCCGGACCGGATGAATATCGACTTCCTCTGTCGATCACGTTCGATTTGTAGTCCCACAAACAAACTTGCATCTCCAAGAGTAATCTTGAATTTCTTGCCGAGATGACTCAACACCAGCTCGATCGTTTCAGTGTCTTCAGCTGCCACGAGTCCGTCGTCCACGTACAAAGCCAGGTATACTAGCTTCCCGTTCACACGACCCACGAAGATACACCGGTCCGCATTTGTTTCTCGAAGTTGAAATCGATTCAGAAAGGCACAGAAGTCTTGGTTCCAGCACCTCGGTGCTTGCTTCAGTCCGTAAAGCGCTTTCTCCAGCAAACAAACCTTGTCTTCGTTCGATCCTCCCTCGCGTAGACCCTTTGGCAGCTCCATATACAATTCGACGTCTAGTTTCCCATACAGAAACGCAGTCTGCACGTCGAACTGTGCCAACTCGAAATTCCTTGACGCAACAATCGACAGAAGCAATCGAATCGAATCGTATCTCACGACCGGTGCAAAAGTTTCGTGGAAATCCACGCCCCTCTTCTGCATGAAGCCTCTCGCACAAAGCCTGGCCTTGAATCGACAACCTCCGTTTTCTTTGTCTCTCGTGACGCGAAAGACCCATTTCGAGTCAATCGTTTTCATTCCCTCTCGACGACGAACGAGAGTCCACGTACGATTTTCTTGATGTGACTCAAGTTCCGATTTTATCGCCGCTCTCCACTTCCTGTGGTTCTCGTCCGCGAGAGCCTCCTGATACGTTACCGGGATTTTGAACTCCGCGATGTTTGACTCGAATCTCACGGGTCTTTGTATTTGACTACGATCTCGCAATAACCTCTCGCCATTGTGAACATCTCGTACCGGAGTTTCGTGACCTCTTCGAACCTCTGCTTCACGATCGGCTTGATCGAGCTGCTTGTCCAGATCTCGATCCTCTTCCGCCTGAACAAAAACCTCGTCGTCGGTCTCTTCATCCAGTTCAGCTTCTGGATCGTCTTCTCTCTTCGGAAGTAGAATCTCCTCTTCTTCTTCCTCACACGGCAACTCGACTGCTCTTCCGATTGTTTCGTGAAACGTCACGTCCCGAGATACCTGCACTCTCTTCGTCTTTGGATCGTACAATCGATAGTTTGTCGAGTTTGAATCGTACCCGACGAGAATCATTCTCTTCGCTCTCGCATCGAACTTTGTTGTAAACTGTTTCTGCACGTTTACAAACGCCTCGGATCCGAAAATCCTCAGGTGACTCAGGATTGGCTTCACACCGCTCCACAGCTCATACGGCGTCGCTCCCTTCTTCGCACTTGATGCTCCGGCTCTGTTCACCAAGTACACTGCCGTTGCGCACGCTTCCGCCCACAAAAACTTGGGAAGGTCTTTTGCCAGGAGCATCGTCCTTGCGCTCTCGATGAGCGTTCGATTTTCCCGCTCTGCCCTTCCATTCTGCTGCGGAGTATACGGTGCAGTGTACTCGCGTTGAATGCCTCGAGATTCCGTGTACTCATCCATTTTTTGATTTCGAAACTCGCGACCATTATCCGAACGAAGCACTCTCATCACGCGACCGAAGTGGTTCTCAATCAGTTTGTCAAATTTCCGAAATTTGTCGAACACGTCGCTCTTGTGCCGCATAAAATACACAATCCGAAACCCCGTCGCATCGTCCTTGAACAAGAGTAGAAAACGTGCACCGCCAAGCGACTCGACCGGCATCGGTCCGCACACGTCAGTGTGAATAACCTCGCCCGGTACCGTTTCTGCACGCACCCGCGTTTTTCTGAATTTCTGTCGATGCAACTTTCCCACGTGACACGAATCACAAAAAGCTTCACCCTCGTCCTTGAGATTGACACCTTCCACGAGTTTCTTCTTCACCATATCACGCATCGATTGTGCATTCACGTGCCCGAGACGCTCATGCCACACGCGAGAATCAATTCTTACCGCGTTTGCTTCGTTACTTGCACTCGCGTTCACAGTCTTGAAAATCATCCGATATATTTGATTTTCTTGTAGCACTCCGTGTCCGATCGTCAAGCCTCGATTGCTAAAACTCACGGTATTTTTGAAGAAATACACGCCGATACCTTTCCTCGCGCATACGCCGACCGAAAACAAGTTCTTTGTCATTTCCGGCACGTATAAAACATTTTCGATCTTTGACTCGATCCACGTTCCGTGTACGAACTTTCGAATTTCGACTGTACCCTCGCCAGCCACCGCGCACTGTTTGTCGTCGCCGAGCGTCACTGTCCCGCCGGCCGGTAACTCTCGATAGTCTTTCAACCACTCGCGTCGGAAAGTTATGTGCCGCGACGATCCACTGTCCGTAATCCAAACGTCTCTCCTGTTAGCCCGCAACATTTCGTTGATTATACCGACAGTTACCGCACCTTCTCCGGTTTTACCGACGATCGCACTTCGCGCACTCTCCGACTTCTCTACTACGAATGCACAGTCCCGATTGTCTCCTTTTCTCGAACCCCCACCACGATCACTCTCCTTTTTCTTGCTGTTGCAATCCCGAGCGAAATGTCCAAGTCCTTGACACCGAAAACATCGCACTCTGTCTTTTTTCTTGTTCTTCACTTCCCGTGACTTTTCACTTCGCGTGTCTCTTTTTCCTTTCTTGTGCACTTCACTCGTTGCCGCAAAAGCCCCGGATTTTTCGTCCGTTGCAGCTATCCTCGCTTCCTCACGTATCAATCGTTCCTCGAGGTTCTCAATCGTCTGTACATCGCCCGCGACATTGTCCCACACAGTCTGAAAGTTACTGTATTTTGTTGACAAACTCCCGAGAATTTTTGCCATGATCGAAGTGTCATCGAGCACACCACTAACGTCAAGGTATCTCGCCGCATTGTTTCGCACCGCGGCCACGTGTTGCACGATCGAAGCATTCGGGTCCATTTCGTAGTCGTGAAATCTTCTCGATAAAGCCAACTTGTTTGACGCCGTCTTTTGCTCGTGCATCCTTTCTAGACTCGTCCACATCTCATGGGCTGTCGAACACACTAACAACGGTTGTTTTTGACTCGACTCCAACGCCGATGACAGGAGAAACATCGCCTTTGCGTTTTCTGCCTCCCATGCTTCGACCGCTGTCTCTGTTGTTTCCCTCGTTGGCCTCCTGCTCGTTCCGTTTACGATTTTCCATAGCCGCTGCGCCACAAATAATGCCCGCATTTCGAATTTCCAACCGTGGAAATCCGTCCCGTCGAATTTCGTCATGTGCTTCACCGAGATCGTTTCTGCCATGTCGGATTATTTTTCCGACGCACTGCGCGCGATTCACTCACGCGAACACGATGCCCAATATGGCCGCCCCTTTATCTACCCGCGTGCTTCTCGCACCACGCTTCCCGCGTACCGGCAAACTCCGCGCCGCGAGGCTTTCACCCCGATTTTTTCGCGCGTTCGATCCCGCACTGACTCGGAACTTTTTCACTCACACCTCTCAGCGCAACTGGGCCCATAACCTGTTGCTTTATTTAGTTGTACAAAATATCTTTGGTTGTTTATTATTATCTACTAATGACTACTGTTGATTTATTTAGGTGTACAAGTAAAATTATCGTATCTGGTGTGTTGAGTGTAAACGTCGATTTTCTTTGCTCGTTCCTCCTTTCGACTAAAACGGAGAAGTAAGTTAGGATGGTGGCAACGAGAGAGAACTCGTTGCCCCTCTTGCTGCTCTCTCATTGGCCGACCAGAGCTTTCCCCCTCCCTCGCCAATGACTCCCATCGCCCCTGGCGACTCGATAACCTAAAGCTGAATCTCCCTCAAACTACTTCAACAGATATGTAGCGTTGTGGCACGCGCACGGTACGCGACTGCTCGTGTCTTCCTCTCGCAGCACATCGAAAACAGAGACAGGCCCGTGAACTGATCTCAACGGTTCGTCTACATATAAACATGTAGTGAAAAGTGGAAAACGTTTGCAAACGGCAAAGAAACTACAAAATAATTGGTGTACATGTACTTACAGGGAAACTGTCTTGGAGGTCAACCTGAGATGAATTGCATAAAATTTGGCATGTTGGTAGAATGAATAACAATAGGCCACGCGTATCGTGCCAAGATTGATTTTGAAGGCGTGAAATGCACCCTCGAAAATAGGGTTTTTTATCCTTCTTTATCGATAACTATTGAACAGTCCAAGATGTGAATAAGTTACAAACTGCAACAAAATTTATTTTTTTTCCATATTATATTACTGGAAATGAGAATGATGCAGATCAACAAATTTCATATTGTTTATTGCAAAAATGAACATTTTTCATGCGTATCTTCGAGAATTTTCAACATATTGGGATGTAAATTTGTATACACATATATGATGGAAAATTAGCGGATACGTATTTTTTTGTTTTTCCGATATCTCATAATGAAGGGGTTCAAACTGTTCTTCGGTATTTTAGTCAAGTGCATCGCACGATCGGCTAGCCCTTTGCACATTCCGGGCTAAAATCACGTTCATATAAGTTTGTTCCAACCGTGTTCTTACCGTGCGTTATCGACGTAACCTCGTAAAAATGGATTGCAATGCAAATATAATTAGTGGAACGAGTCGATACAATTTTTAAAATTTTGGTGGAGCGTCATTTAGGGGTGAACGCACACTAAAAACCGTGTTCATTCGTGAACGGGCCAAGATAAAAAGAAAGGTTCCAGGGGATAAAATGTTGCATTCTTCGACTAATACATATTCGTAATGATGATGTCCAATACAACAACAAATGGCGTATTTTTATGGCAATTGGTCGAGAATAACTGGTGGAAATCACTCTTCAATTTTCCGCCAATATCGACACAAAAGTACGAAATGCTTTTGCTATTACAGAATAATGTCGTGCTTCGAAAAGTGACTGGATTGCTATCGTATTTTTGTGGAGACATTCGCATCGGCGCGTACTGATTTTGAAGTACAATAGGGTCGGGAACTATAATCATTTTAACAGTATATTTGTTATGGTTTATACGTATTACAATAAAGATAGTCGTGATAAAAATCTTTGAAACGTAGAGCTTTTTACACCACGCACAAGTACGAGTCAATGTTATATGTGACGTGCGCTTCGGAATTTCGATCAGTAAACATACGTGCAATAGACAACCGACCAGGATAAAAATTGGCAGGTAGACAGAACATTATGGCAAAAAGAGGGTCTTGGTATTTGTTTTCAAAATTGTTGCTATAATTCTCTAAATACCCTCAACCCCCCCCCCCCCCCCCCCCCGGCGAGAAAAGGTACGAACGATGTTTTTTGAATCGTTCAGCACCTGCAATACCATTTCCAAAATTATGAAAAATTTATACCAAGAGTCACTGTCTGCTATAATTTTTTGTGTATCTGCCAATTTCATCGGTTGTTCAGTGCTTGCTGGAGTAATAATTGAAACTTCAAAGCATACGTCACATGTAACGGTGACAAAAAAAAATATTATATATATTTATATATAAGATGAATATTTCCGATAGTTGCATCGACTTTATCATAGTGGCTGAATAGACAACTAACGCGCAATAGAAATACGCACGTTTTGCATTTTATTTGATTGCATTCGGTGGAAAAATGCGCGCTAGAAACTATTCAATGACTATGGCAACGTCAATGCAACTATCAGGTATATTCATTATGTATATACATATATACATATATATATATATATTAATTTATTCATTATTTAGTCATTTATATATAAAATACATGTTTGTTCTCAACGGTAGCCCGAAAAAATGGGTTTTCTAGTTCTAAATTATAGAAAAAAATACCAAGATCCACTCTCTGGCACCTTTGTCTATGGAGGGTCAAAATTTCAGCTCGATCGGTTTCTCATAGCGGGCGTAACGTTTGTTTGAATTGTAGCTTCGCGTCTCTCGACGAGAGGGGCCGTTGGAATCGGCATATACTCTTACACGCGTACCCATAGCCGCATCGCGCGCTAGCTGTCTATGTTATAGCAACGTCAATGCAACTATCGTGAATATTCAATGTACACACACACGCACGCGCACGCACGCACATATATATTGTCACGCCGTTGGGAGGGGGGTATGGGGAGTTTAAAAGAAAAGAAATTTCAATACGGTTTATTATTATAATTCTCACGGCGGACGATCTCCGGGATATAATGAAAAAAATGTATCTTACAAACTTTTTTTTTTTTATAAAAAAAACTCTCAATAATTTGGGCGCCAGTTAATTATTTTTCAATAAAAAAAATATTTAACAATTTTTGTTTTAACTCGTTACTTGGACGGGTGAGGGGTGGTCGGCTAGCGTTAGGGAAGGGGGAGGGGTCGGGCGGGGAGAGGAATCTCAGGGGACAGGTTCACCGACTCAACGGCCTCTTAATTATTACCACTGGCTGTGATTTATTACTACTTATTGTTAGTTTAATTCGCACTTGATATATTCGGTCTATACGGTCGGTCGCGAGGAAGTAAGGCAGGCGGGGAAAGGGGGGGGGGGGGGGGTTGTGTGCTTGACACGGGGAATATTTGAAGGTCGGTGGGTATTGGGTGATCACGCGACTCGCGCGATAGAATATTCTCGATTGGTTATACTGGAGGAGGGAGATCAGGCGGGAAGGAAGACCGTTACGACAAATTTCCACTCGCGATATTTCTTAAATTTAATTGCCGTCCCACACGGCTACAACCGGAAGAGAGAATGAAAGAAAAGTTATTTTTACGAATTTATAATACTCGCGGACAAGGCATGAAGTGCAGGGGGGGGGGGGGGGGGGTAACCTGTGCAGGCACTCACCGGTTGCCGATCGCCTTGCTTTCTCGTCCGTTCCTTTCCTTGTTCTCTAAATCCTTTTTCGTGCCGGTTCGTCCTCGTAGTTTCGTATTCTTTTCCCTTTTTCGTTTCTCGTTGGCCTATTTCGTCCCAAAGTCGTCGTTATTAATCCGGTTCGCAATCCTTTTTCTTCACTCTCTCAGTCTCTCTCTCTCACGCACTCTACACACCTTTCTTCTCTCTCTCACTCACTCTATACTCGATACTATTCACTCTATACTCGCTAATCTCTCGCTATTACTCTCTAATCGCTCCTTACTATTCGCCGGCTCGTCACAAAGTGACGGCCGCATGGCCGGCCGGAAGCTCGCGAATTTTTCTCGCGCGCTGATTGACTACCGGCCGGCATCGATCAACGAGGCAGTAGCGACACGGATCGATGGGAGAAGGGTCGAACGCGTGATTTATTCGGGACTGTCGCGAGCGGGATCTATCGGGAGAAGGTGAGTAATTAGGCCGGTCGGTAAGTGTGGGAATAATTGCGGACGGGAATTTATAAGTGTGGGTAAGAAGGATGGTATGGTGATCGCCGTGCGCTACTGCCCTCTCGTCACTCTGTCGCCGCGCGGCCGATGGATGGCCGGTGTGCGGGGACGGACGGGTGCTGAGTTTTTGACAGGTGTTTGTATTACGTGTAGTGTGAATGGTGAGCGGTGAGTTTTCGATCGACAATTAATAAATTGTTGTCTTTTTGGCTGAGACGGCGGGTGAGTGGCGATGGGGGTGGTCCTCAGGTCGATCCGGGTAAGTAATTCTTCATTTGTTTCTCGATACTTTTCTCTTGTTGAATTCCTTCTTTTTCCCTTTCCAGGTTATGGCGGGCCGGTCGAGGACGACGTCGACGACGACGACGAGGGCGACGACGACGACGATGACGGTGGAGATGACGACGACGACGGCGACGACGACGACGACGACGACGACGACGATACGGTGGCTGGCGGGTCAGTCCGGTGAGTGAATTTTCGGTTATGTCTCGTTCATTTCTCGGTGTACTTCTTCTTCTTTCCTTTTTCCAGGGCCAGACGACAATGACGGTGATGGTGAAGACTCCGACGGTGACGATGTCTTGACGGGGATGGCGATGGTGATGGTCTGGCGGGGTCAGTCGCACTGACTGACTCTCGGCACGGTGACTTTGCACAGGTTTTTAATTCTAATACGTTATTCTTATACTTTCTATTTCTTTCCTGTTGCAGGTGTGGGACGGCGACTTCGTGGTTGAGCCGACGGCAGGGGAGGATGTGACGCGCAACGTCACAATATATATATATACACGATGCATATTCCTGATAGTTCCATTGCAGTTGCAGGCAACCAGCGATTCGAAAACACCAGTTGCACTTCCTTCGACACTGAACGGTTTTGAGAGTACGTAGATCATCCTTTATTCATTCAATTTTGCATAAAATCTAATGAAATAAAGCCCAAATTGTGTGTTTTTAATTGCGGAGTGGCTCTTACTCTTGAAATTGCGATCCGATCCCTGCACCATACGTAAATCTGTGATTACTCCCGTGATAATACAAAACTGTAAATTTTTTTAAATATTTCGATAAAAAAAATACCAAGAGCCCAATTTTGCCATAATTCTCTGTGTACCTGCCAATTTTTAAGCTGATTGATTGTTTAGTGCTCGCAGGACTACTGATCGAAATTTCGAAGCGTACGTCGCCAGTAACACTGCCTCTTAAGTCTTTTGGGGTAAATTTGGGCAGCGCGAAAATTTACCTAAATCCGGAATAGTGTCGACCCGTAAAAAACTTATGGAGCTATTGAACAGCTCTGAGCACAATATCACGGGCATACTGCCTGTTAATAATCACGTATTGTATGTTAATTACACAAAAACCGAAGACGTCGTAGTACCATCTAATATAGCAAACGCTGTAATTGCTGCATATACAACAGGTCAGGCCAGGCTGAAACTTTACACTTATCTCGAACTGTTGGGTGAACGCGCCTTGTATTGTGGTGTATTGTGTGTGTAACTCTAAATTATGCTGTAACGGGTTTTCCCCGCACCTACCGAGGCTCTCCTGTCCCGCAGCTCGAGGAGGAGCGCGCGTTCGTCCGCGCCAGCTTCCACCGCTGCGGCGAGGTGGAAGCGGGACCTGCTGACGTAGCAGGGGGCAACCGGGTACGGACGGGCGCTAGGTATAATCTCGTACCACCGACCTAAGTCGGCTTTATTTAAGTTCGTCGCCCCTGCGGCCTCCTACACGTCCCCGCTCCATCCCGAGAGCGAGCACAGGGGCCTCAGGCTTCACTTCAGCTGGCGCAGCCCGCCGGCTCGTCGGTAAGGCAGAGGGGGTGGACGTGGAGGATTGGAGTAATCGGGTATCGTATGAAGTAATACTCCATCAATCAGCTAGGGTAACATGTTTATTATACGGTGGTGATTATATAACAGTGGATATACAAAAGTCGAGTGACGTAACTCTACCGGCCACCGCTCGATAGCAGGAGATAACATTGGCCCGCTGTTAGCCTATTTCACCTGATCGGAAGATAGCCGCGTCCGAGAGAAGGAATAATATTATGCAACACCTTTTAGGTAACCAATACGCAGAGATCACCCCTCGAAGATGAATAATCGCTTTATGTGGCACCCGGTAGGTAGCAAATACCGATAGGTAACCCCCTCGAAGATAAATAATCGTTTTATGTAGCACCCTGTAGGTAGCCAATACCGATAGGTAACCCCCTCGAAGATAAATAATCATTTTATGTAGCACCCTGTTGGTAGCCAATACTGATAGGTAACCCCCTCGAAGATAAATAATCATTTTATGTAGCACCCTATAGGTAGCCAATACCGATAGGTACCCCTTCGCAGATAAATGATCATTTTATGTAGAACCCTGTAGGTAGCAAATACCGATAGGTAACCCCCTCGAAGATAAATAATCAATTTTGTAACACCCTGTAGGTAGCAAATAATGCAAGGTAGCCCCCTCGAAGACGAACAATAATTCTAGGTAGCACCCTGTCCCGAGACTAAACAATTTGATGTAACACCCCTTTTGGCAATACATAATCGTAGGTAGCCCTCGTCGAGAGAATAAATCATATTACGCAGCTTCGACGCGACGAGAGAAAAATTACGACTGTACGATAATTCTACATCTACGAGAAACGACATAAAACTTGGCACGGCGACTCGATACAAAGGACGTAAACACCACGGCGCGACCGCTGTAGAGGACGGCCACACGTGGTGCGCGACGCCGTCGTCTCGACCGTTATGTAGCCTATCGTGCGATGCACGGCGATGCCGAATACCCGCGTAATCATCGTGACAGATACGAGAATTAGATGAAAGTAGAGAGTCGGCGAGGGGTGAGCAGCTTCACTAAAATTGCAAATCGGCTTTTACCGGTCACTAAAACTCCTACAACGCGGGACTACCGCAAATATACAAAAAAATTTCGTAAGTAATGTCGCCGGACTTAATTACGTGACTGCCTCGTCCCTGCCTACTCTCTCTTTCTTTTATTAAAATCGGATCGACTTACAAAATCTCGATGAGTACGTCGCCACACACAATACTTGTCACGCTACGTCGCACAAATCAATTTCGCTCCTCCCTCTAAGATGGTCCGTTGAACTCTCTCTTTCGTTGTCCGGCCGGCGTACTTAGCCTAGGCATGCTTCCCCTTCTTTTCCTCATTATCGCCGGGTTGCCGAATTATGACATATGGCAACGTTGTCGTGCTTTCTTTCTGGATGCTTCTTCTGGTCCTCCTGCGCCGCATACCCGTCGCTGGCCATCGAGTGGCGCGAGCGGAGGAGGGGGGAAGTGCGATGAGAGTCGTGCACAGCTCGCCTAGGAGCCGAGTGCTCCCGAACCCTCCGACGCACTCCCTTCACCGCGCGCCTTCCCCCTGGAGCTCGGAACGGGCGACGGGGAAAGGGGAAGCTCACCTCACCGGACATGCATCCCTGGTCTCGGCGATTGGCTCACGAGTATTGCCACCAGGCACGAAAATTCACGACACCGCTTCCCTCACCGCACCCGCCAAACTCCTTACGTCGAGGTGCCGTCTTGCACGGACTTCGACGCACGGTGCACCATTGAGAAATCCTCTCCCTGTCCTGAAGAGAAGGTAGCCGACGACTGGGGTTGCACGCGGTTGAGTTTATTTGTTGATTCATCGGCGCCCAGGGTCGCACATACGACCCCCTGCAGGCTGCCATTTCCGACGGGACGAAAATTTCGTCACAAAAAAATTTTTTATATATAATCATATATGATTATATATCAATTACATACGATGATAGATAATCATATATAAAAGTACATGATCATGTGTGAAAAAATATATAATAATATATCATTATATATGAATTTCGTCGATATATAATTATCTATGGTTCATGTTATATGTGAATATATATATAATAATATATAAAAATACATTATCGTGTCATCATTATATTATCACAACCGATGATATATAATTATATATATATTCATACATCAGCATTCATGGTAATACATGTATATGAGGGATTCCACGCCAGATCAAACAACATTTTGCCTTACCATCTCCGATTTTTTTGAAAATTTTTTATGCTCTAGTATTGGTTGAAAGAGGCATCCATGATTTTTTTCAATTTTTTTTGTCGAACCGTTTTCAAGATATTGATTTTTCAAAAATTACGTTACTTTTTTTTTGAACGTCCATAACTTTGCGAAAAATGGGCCAAACTGGACGTTTTTTTTTTGAAATTTTTCTTTTTGAACACACTTTTTATAAAAAAATATCAAATAAAATTTTCAAACCGTATTTCTATAAGATTTTCAAGTTTCAAGTCTAAATTGTTGATTTGCAAAAAACACGTACTGATCGATTTTCTTGAATTTTGTTTGTAAACAACTGTCAGTTATTCCACACCTTTTAACAATAAGACTAGTTGGATAATGGGATAACGATGGGATCTATTTTTTTTCGATTTTTCAATTTTCCGATTTTAGTTATCCGTATTGAAAAATATCTGAAAAAAATACTATGCACATGAACTTAATAACTATTGGACACATAGGAATTATTAATTATTTTACAGATTACTTTCAGGAAACAGATACAGGCGAATCGCCGAAGAGCAGTTATTTTCTTACTCGTTTAAATATTTTACAAGTTCGAGATTCAACAGATGAGGAAAATTCTTTAACCCTTCGAGACCTGAGTACTTTCGAGCTTATGTGGTCCGCAAACGCATAGGCTGATGCATATATGCGTCCTTAGGGCTCAAAGGGTTAAATCTCAAAGTGTCTTCTCCGTCCGGAATTACACAATAATACTTTTGCGCCCCTGTTATTGTCTTTGCTCTTATACCATATATCTGTTTTCTAATGATTCTTTAGCTAGATTATAATCGTCGTTAGAGAAGAATTGGGCATGAATATTCGGCAAATAATTCAATTTTATTGCCCAGTCATATAATTGCCGAGGAGTTGAAATTTGTTTGTGACTTGGAAGTTGAAGACTTGCTCGTGCTGCTATTCTTTTCACGGTTCCCCCCCCTACTCCATCAAAGGCCCCCCCCTACTCCATCAAAGGCCCTTTGCCGTGAGCTATTGCAAAATAATGCCATTCAGCTTTTAATCTAAAGTCTTGCTCATGATAATTGAAATTTACAAAATTTTTATAATTTTTAAATTGTTGAGGCGTTCCATCGGAAAAGTAAAGAACTTTTGCAGCATCATTGGATACTTCTTTGATAAAACTAGTAGTCATTCTTGTAAATTCATGAATAGCAACGGCATCATGAGATAAGCAATCCGATATTATTACAACAAAAATTATCGGCCATCGTTCATTAAATGATAAAGATATATCTATTTTATTGCATAAATAACAATGACCATTGTTGGTGAGCCTGAAGAAACGATTAATACTTATTTTCAGCACGAATAACTAAAATCGGAAAATTGAAAAATCGAAAAAAAATAGATCCCATCGTTAGCCCATTATCCAACTAATCTTAACCCTTAGTCTGCCTAGGGTTTTTTCGCACCTTCAGTCTACCTAGGGGGGTCGTTGGCGTCCTGACGGGTTTTCAACCAGTTTCAGTGGGGTTAAAAATCTAAAGAAATTCATGGAGTTTCTTTAAACCTTTAAGTTGAAGTATCGATCATAAAATTATAAAAAATTTTATTTTTTAATATATTATTTATCCAAAAAATGATAAAAAACGGTATCAATGCATTTGTTCACTCAAAAAATCATAACTTTAAGACAAATAAAGATATCGAAACTGCCAAAAAAGAATATTAAAGGGGAAGATTGTCGCTTTCGAGAAAAAAATCAACCGTATCCAATTTTTGTTAAATTAACCTTAAGTTTGGGACCTAAAAATTGGCAATAATTTAGTCGCAAATTTCGAAGTAAAGAGGCAATAAATGTGTATTAAATACAAACTAAGTAATAAAATCAGTAATAACTCATTCGTTAAGTGTCACAATATATTTTTATTGTAGAAAATATGAAAAAAATTAGAAAAAGTTAGAAATTATGAAAAAAAAAAATTGAAAAAAAATCGAATTTTTTTTTTGCGCCCAAATTTTTTTGTGACACTTTTATAGCCTCAATAAAGACTTTCAAGCGAAAAAACGAAAAAAAAATTACTTACAGTTTTGACAACCGCCGTCTGCCTAGGGGGGTCGTATGCGTCCGGAACGAAAATCAATTGCTCCTTACAACAGCTGGGTAAGAACTAGAATAGCGCCTCTTTGCAGGTCGGGTCTAGAGGGGCCTAATTTTTTTTACATAAGCCTAACAGCGCCTCCCGTGATCGGATTTAGGAGTTACAC
Source organism: Netelia melanura (assembly GCA_964007305.1). Classification (NCBI taxonomy): domain Eukaryota; kingdom Metazoa; phylum Arthropoda; class Insecta; order Hymenoptera; family Ichneumonidae; genus Netelia; species Netelia melanura. The sequence continues at coordinate 23,822,763 of OZ023258.1, forward strand.
CGACATTTGATTTTCGCTCGGACGCAAACGACCCCCCTAGGCAGACTAAGGGTTAAAAGGTGTGGAATAACTGACAGTTTTTTACAAAAAAAAATTCAAGAAAATCGATCAGTACGTGTTTTTTGCAAATCAACAATTTAGACTTGAAACTTGAAAATCTTATAGAAATACGGTTTGAAAATTTTATTCGATATTTTTTTATGAAAAGTGCGTTCAAAAAGAAAAATTTCAAAAAAAAAAACGTCCAGTTTAGCTCATTTTTCGCAAAGTTATGGACGTTCAAAAAAAGAGTAACGCAATTTTTGAAAAATCGATATCTTGAAAACGGATCGACAAAAAAAATTGAAAAAAATCATGGAGGGCTCTTTCAACCAATACTAGAGCATAAAAAATTTTCAAAAAAATCGGAGATGGTAAGGCAAAATGTTGTTTGATCTGGCGTGGAATCCCTCATATGTATGATCACATATTTTGCCGATATTTAAACTATACGCAATATCATATATAATCATCTACAATTTCGTATATTATTATTAAGACCAAAATTAATGTCATACAAAATATTCTTATTAATTATAAAAAGTTTTCAAGGATCTGAAAAAATAAAGCACTAATAGTGATGTATCTTATATATAAAAATGGAAGAATGTTTGTTTGTTTGTTTGTCTGTCACGAGTAAGCTCATATACCATTCGTCCGATTGCGATGAAAATTTGGTGAATTGTAGTCCGCACTCCCAAGAAGGTTTCTGCGTTAGTAGAATAATTTTAATTGCCTAAATAAACGCGTACGGGGCAAAACAAAATTAACATTTATGTATATCTATATATCGAGATTATTTGACAGCTGTCAAAGTATGCTACCAAAATGACATGCGAAATAAAAGCCACGCATTTGTTTTAACGACTCGATCGACTCGATATTACACATATCGGTTGCAGAATTCATTTGACCGCGAATGTCAAATTAAGGAGGTTTATCTGGCATCGAGTAAGTCAAAAGAAAAATTTGTGTGACAAGCGTAGTCAATTCAGCATGTTTAACGGTGCCGCGAATGCTTAACCTCGAAAAGATTACTATTATTCGAGGCAAATTAATTTATTATGAATCTCATGAGTACTTAATCGATTGTATGAAGCTCTACACATGGTCCTTAGATATTGTTTTATTAATTCTGCAATTTTGGTCAAAAACTGTTTGTCAATGGTTGTGAATTTAATGTTCGTAGACGGAAAAACCACTGAAACCCATAAAGGTACGTGTTAATTTAGGAAAAATATGTTTTTATTTATGTCTCGCAAACAAGGTATCCTCGAGTCTTCAAATTCGAAGAACATGACTATAAGTAGTATGGTGCGCACTATGGCCACCCCCACTCCTATCCCCACTCCTTTCCCCCACTCCTCGGCTGCCGAGTGTCGGTCGGTCGTGGGCGCGGGGGGAAGAGTTGCGGGGGGAGGAGAGGGGGGATAGAGTGTGTGGCCATAGTACGCTTTTTTACCCCCACTCCACGGCCGCCGAGTGTCCTTGGCTCGGTGGGCCTTGGGTGCGGGGTGGGGAGGGGGTGGATAGTGTCGGTATAGTGGAGCGCTTGTTCTTTTTTTATTTTTTGGCGGTGGGCCTTGGGTGCGGGGTGGGGAGGGGATGGATAGTGTCGGTATAGTGGAGCGCTTGTTCTTTTTTAATTTTAATTTTTTGGCATTTCATTAGAGGGGTGGGGAGGGAGTGTCGGTATGGTGGAACGCTGTTTTTTTTATTTAAATCTTTTTTAAGGAATTAAAAAATTCGATGCAGACACCGAGACTCGAACTGCCGACCCTCGGATTACCAGTCTGAATAGCTACCGCTACACCAAGGCCCGTTATGACATTAAGTTTATGCGGAAGGCTTTTATAGCAACCGGTCAAAATCTTTAATATGAGTAAAGAGGATCGCTGTACTCTCTGAAGGAGAGGGGGTTGGAGCATGTCGCCATAGTACGCGTTTCTTTAAGTTTTAAATCTGTAATTAAACCTAGCACTGACCAGTTGCTATGCTACCCTCCTTTTATTGCGCAGCTGATCACCCATATCCGTTTTCTTCCGCTCAACACACACACACACACACACACACACACACACACACACACACACACACACACACACACACACGCACACACACACGCACACACACACACACACACAACGGTTTTTCCGCGCACTTTCACGCCCGGGCTAAATCGGCTATCGAACCAACGCGCCTGCATCATCGACTACATAGAGCGTTCGCTCATTTTTTAATTTGTCACAACAACTCGCGACGCTTCCTCGACTTGAACTGATTTCTAGAGGCTAATGAGGAGCAGCAGCACGCTGTTGCGCTGCTCCCCAAACCCCTAGGTCAGCACTTTTGCACGTGTGTATGACTCATCGTCGCGAGAGAGAAAACAATTGAGATCGAGACATAGACGGTTGAAATGAATAGCTCGCACGGAGGTAGGGCTCGTGAGAATGAAGAAAAAATTTATTATAGTATCCAGAATAAAAATTGAATTATCGATCGTCCCCGGCATGAATAACTGCCACACGTAATAAATTATTTGTTAAAAATACGAGATATCACATTGTTGATGTTTCACGCGCGACTGTTGGAAAATAACTAAACTCTAACTAACAACGAAATTATTCAGCAGCTCCCCACGTCTCTTTCTCAACTATCCTAAAGTTTATTATGGTATTGTTTACACAACGACGATTCAGCATTTTTGCAGAATATACGATATCCTGCATACCGCAACGATGCGTCATATACGTATCATTGCACAGGACGAGCGCTCGGATCGTCACGTACCTATATGACTAATGTCAAAATATTGTCTAGATACGACAGAGCTCGTTCGCGCGTGCCGTATGCTATAATATAATTGGAGTTAATTTAATAATTGTATTTTTTAATTATTAGGATCTTACGCTACTATGCGTAAATATGTTTGTATATAGATATATAAAGATAGAGCGAGCTCATGAAGGCATACGCTCTCAGGTAAGACCGAGAGAGAGAGAGAGAGAGAGCGAGGTAGCGAAGAGGAGAGACCGCTGACAGCATATACGACTCGTGGCGTACCTCGCCCCGTACCGTTCACCACCACCTCGCCTATACTGTAGATCAGAAGGCATGCGCTCTCTCTCACTCTATCTCTTAAATGTGCTGTATGTATGATAAAGAAAGAGATATAGAGGTCTCTCTGGGAAAACAGAGATCGTGCTACAACCTGCTTCTTTTTATTTTCTTTATTCACGAATAAATATCGTTTTAACCAAACCGAACAACTACATTATCTTTTCGATTATTATGAATAATATATATATATACATATTGTGACGTTGCACAATTTCCTCCCGCGCCGGTGGCCCTCTAAGGCAATCGTTCCACGCATCGCCTAGAACAGTAAGTACAGCGACAATTAATACTAGAGCACCCCTAACTCCCCCTTCCATCCCTAAATTATGTGAGCATGCAAGCACTTACCGCGCCACGCAGAGATCTCCACCATAGCCACCGGAATACCCCGATCGCAGCGATCGTCGTCGTCGTCGTTTGCGTCGTCGTCGTCCTCGTCGTCGTCGTCGTCGTCCTCGTCGTCGTCGTCGTCGCATCGTCGTCGTCGTCATCGTCGTCGTCGTCGTCGTTCGCGTCGTCGTCGTCGTCGTCGTCGTCGTCGTCATCGTCGTCGTCGTCGTCGTTCGCGTCGTCGTCGTCGTCATCGTCGTCGTCGTCGTCGTCGTCGTCGTCATCGTCGTCGTCGTCGTCGTCGTCGACATCGTCATCGTCGTCGTCGTCGTCGTCGGCGTCGTCGTCGTCGTCGTCGACATCGTTGTCGTCGTCGCCGTACATTAGCAGACGACACGACGATAACCTATAAAGAAATCTAAGACGAACGGTACTTACCTCAGGATCACCCCGAGGATATCCCAAGACCAGCAGGACGACCCGACGAAGAAGAATATCGCAGCACTTATCACCAAAACTCCACCGACACTGCACCACACCGTAAGAGAGCTGTCAAAATCTCGTTACTCGCGAAAACTCCGTCACGCATGCAAAAATAGTGGCATGGTGACGGAGAGAGTAACGAGAGGGCAGCAGCGCACATAGATCCTCCTAAATTCCTTTCCGATAATCACGAGAGCGACCTTACCCTATCGACCCGTTACTGTAATTACCCGTCTTTCCGTTAGATCGTCCCAGCGCCACTTCCCAATCATCGATTTCCCATCGACCCGTTATCGTCGACCCGTGCCGCTGCTGCTCCAATCAACGAAGGACGCCCCGGCCAATGAGCAAAAGGGGAAAATTTTGAAAATTTTTCTCCAACGTAAGACTCGTGACTTAGAGCGTGACCACCGGCGAGAATAACCGACAAGCGTTAGCGAAAGTAGAGTGCGAAGAAAAATTAAATAGAAAAATTGCGGAAAAATATTTAGAGTGCGAGTGAAAAAGTTGGAAAGTGTGAGTGACAATAATTAGAGTGAAAGAGTAAAAATCGGGAGAGTGAGAGTGATACAGAGTGCGTGAGATAATAAATTGTAAGAGTGAGCGTGAGTGAAAAAAAAAAAAAAAAAAGGAGAGAGAGTGAGCGTGAGATAATAAATTGTAAAAGTGAGCGTGAGTGAAAAAAAAAAAAAAAGCGAGAGTGAGTGTGAGTGATAAAAAGGACAGCGTGAGAGTGAGTGAGGAAGAATAGGGGAGAGAAAAAGAACAGAGTGAAGAACGAGACAGAAGAGAAGACAGGAGCGAAGGAAGGACAGAGCAGTGGCGAGAGAGAGACAGAGAGCGAGCGGCGCGGAGAGAGAGAGAGAGAGAGATCGAGCGGTACGAGCCGACCGAGCACCGTCGCAGCGAAAGTAAGTGTTTGCACGGCTATCTCTCCACACAGAGGAAAACTATTCCTCCTATCAAAATAAAATTGTGCATTGCCCCCCCCCCCCCCTTCGTGTATTTTCAAATAAAAAAAAATTATTAGAGCCATCCCTGTATATTTCCCTTTCCCCCTTCTTAGCGTGCGTTCGAGAACAATCTCGAAAGAAAAATTTTAGGAGAGGAAATAGAGCGTGGAACGGTTGTGCGTAACGTTAAGATTAGAGTAACCCCCTCTCCCTTCACTCCCCTTTCCCGAGCCACCAGTTTCCAACCGTCCCCCCCGCGAGTACGTCCCGAATTTAAACGCAACTCACCCATACCCGCAATAAATATCCAGCGACCCAATAGAGTAGGAGAACCCCCTTCCCTGAGATACCCCTCCCCTCCCCTTATAGCCGTTAGTCGCCAAGAGCTAGTGGCGCATTATTTTTTTTGTTTTGGTTTTATATATTTTTTGTATTTTGTTAATTTTCCCGAATAAATTAACTGGCGCCCAAACCACCCCCCGTTCAGTAAGAATACCCCCCCCCCCCCCCCCAGAGATCGTCCGCCGATAAGGATAATAAATTGTTAATTGTTAAACTTTTTTTCTGTTTGCATCAAATTTTTTTTCTTCCCGAGCGCCTTATCATCCACCCCCTCTTTCCCCCCCTCTGTCGGCGTGACAATATATATGGGCCGCCGCACAGCAAACAGGGTAACTACCAGAATTTTTTATTTTCATACTATTGATTCTTTTCGGTACATATCGAAAAATTCTTTGTGGTGAATTGTGAGATTTTTAATTACCCTCTCAAAAGACATCGGTTTTTCAAAAAACATCTCTTTTGAAAATTAAGACAGAATGCTCTATACATATTTATGTACACCCGGAAGTATTAAAAATAAGCACCTGTACAGATTAATTTAAATAATGAATAAACCCATACACCTATATATGTATAAAGATGGCCTGGCTAGACTAGCCGTCTTTGCTGGTGATTTAACGGCTCGTGAAACCGATACCCCTGCACGTTTTACACAAAACGTTTGTCTCGCTGCTTTGGTCAAAATTGCATACACATCAAATATGAGTATAAGATTGTCTTTTATACTTCTCTTTTGATATTGAAGTTACAGTCTCAACCGAACGGTGTAACAGAGCGTTATATTTTATTGTGTAATGATGGCAGATCGTGCTCTTCGCAAATGTATCCGCGTTTTTTTACGTTTTGTAAAATTACATAGTGTGCAGATACGTCGTCGCTGTGACGCTCAGTGGTGCTATGAACTAAGACATTTATCGGGCGATAGACTCGTTAACCGCTTGAAATATCTTATATGGTGGGCGCCCCTGCGCAATATAGTGATAGCTTATAACAGGGGTATACTGCAGGGCCGGAGTGTGTTAACATGTGTGTATGAAGAGCTACAGAGGCGCGGTCTTCAAGGATCTCAGAGCGTCCGCGCTATTGTAGATGAAATTAGGAGTAAGTACTCTTTTACGTGGTTTTAAAAAGAATTATATTTTTATAATAAAAATGGTGCAACAGGTTATCAACAATTTTTGGACGCATCGAGCGATGAAGAAGCCTCTCTCATAGAAGCTACACGCATTGTAGAATATCAGGAGGGAACTACCGCCGATGGTAGGTATTGAAAATTTCTATTTATTTAAACTTCCAATTTAAAAGCTTATTTTTCTAAAATTTATAATGATTATTGTTTAGAATTAACATACGCTGCTCGAGAAATAGAACAGCTCGCCGGTCCGCCGGGCCTATGTCAAAGACCAAAAAACAGCAAAATAATTCAAAAGTCCGACACCGGTAGTGGGGATGAGTCACCACGCCCTGCTGAAGAAGAAAGAGAACCGATTGCAGGACCTTCAGGCCTGTGTCTAAGAACCGAAGATCGCGACGTTATTAAAGAAAATGACACCGATAGTATCGACGAGGACGATCCATACGCCGTTACTCCTGATAACGGCAATCAAAACTGCAGACACGAGCAAGAAGAAGAAGAACAAGAACAAGGTACATTAAAGTCGTAATATATATATTTCTAGACCGTCTAAACTTCAAACCTCTCACACAGTTCTTTTATTACAGATATACAAACCGGTGCGGGACGAAAGCGTAAGACACCAGGGGCCCAGGTGTTTGGGGATGTTCAACCGCCTGGTGATAGAATCATTATCATACACGACACAGATCGTTACTTTAGGCGCTTTCAACTACGCGGTCGTGAGACGACGATGCGTATCCGTCAGCCGCCCCCAGGAGTGGGTGTGACAGCATGGCTCGAGGGAGCATTCCGCGATCTTTTAACGCATCTCACGAGATGTTGTGAGGGTGGTGACTATGCAGGAATCTCGTTCACAGCGAATAGTCTAGCACACGGTCCTGTTTGGCTTTCATTTCGACCCGTTCGCGACTATACATTCGAGGATGTTTGGCAATTAATAACAAGCGTTGCTCAAAGTAGAACGTCTATGAACATTGATGATTCCTTTAATATGAAAACGTGTATTGTTAAAGGTGTAGAGGGACGCGGGCGAAAAGGTTTAACATACGAGGGTGTCGCTAAGAAATCTATTTTAACGATTCGAAACACTGATAATTTGTGCTTACCACGCTCGCTAGTAGCAGCGCTGGCATACGCCGAGAGGGGTGAAATACGTACGGGGGCCTTACACAACAGATGGCAGCTTATTAGACGCATTAATGGGTCGGTCCAAAAAGAAGCAGCGCTTGAGCTTACGAGAAAAGCCTGTATTACTATACCGCGCAATGGTTGTACAACGCGTGAAATTGCTTTGTATCAAAATTATTTGGCTCAAACAGGGATTGCGATCATAGTTTTTGAATTTTTGACATTGGGCCGACGCGAGGCACCTTTATTTGACGGTACACAGGTGGTTACGGCTATCACTGGCTCAATCCAACACACATTATATATTTTGTATTATGAACGATCACACCACTTTCAACCTATTTTAAATCTGCGAGGTGCAGTGGGTAGCTTAAACTTCTGTGTAACTTGTAATGCCCGTTTTCGGTGTAACCATAGGTGCTTAAAAAAGAAATGTCCCCGCTGTCTTCAAACACCGGCATGCGAATCGATTTCGATCGGTAAAATCAGGTGCGAGAGCTGTTATCGTGATTTCTTTGGGGAGAGGTGCCTGCAAAATCATAGAGTTGTGACAATCCGTCGTAGACGCCGGGTAAATACTGTCTGCGAATCTCTTAAACGTTGCCGTACTTGTTTCTGCTCTATCAGACCTCTGGACGGGAAAAACCATACATGCGGCACGGGTTTTTGTAAAACCTGCAAAGCTCGTCAACCCTATAACCATCTATGTTTCATGAGACCGATTCGCTCTGTTAACACCTCCAAAGAGAATATATTTATTTTTTATGATTTTGAGACACAACAGTGTACATCTGTAAAAGGCGATCCCTCCATACGTATTCACGAGCCGAATCTCTGTGTGGCCCAGCGCGTCTGCACGCGGTGTTGCGATAACGAGACCATCGACGAGCCTTGCGAGTATTGTGGCGTTCACGAATTTATATTTAGAACGAACCCCGTGTGTCAGCTTGTAGAGCTAGGTATGAAAAGTATTCCAGGTTTCTCTCATACATTTTTAATAGCCCATAACGCGGGCGGTTTCGACGCGCAGTTCATTCTACGTTATTTAATTGAAGAGAAAAAAACGCAGCTACCCACTTTAATAATGAATGGTACTAAAATTATCACGATGCGTATTGAAAAAGTTGTATTTCTCGATAGCCTACATTACTTCCACATGCCTCTCAGCGCATTACCAAAAGCCTTCGGTCTGAGGAACGCTCTTGCCAAAGGGTCTTTTCCCCATTTATTTAACAGACCTGAAAATCAAAATTATATCGGCCCACTACCCTCTATAGATCACTATTCTCCTGACACGATGCGTGTGGCGGAACGCGAGCGTTTTTCTGCATGGTATAATGATCTAAAGAGTGCTGATTACGTGTTCGATTTTTCAAACGAAATTACAAGCTATTGCAAGAACGGTGTCACTATATTAAGACAGGCTTGTGTCGTTTTTCGAAAGATGTTCATGAACAGTGGACGCGTCTGCCCATTTAGCGAAACTACAACAATAGCGTCAGCGTGTTTTCAAATTTTTCGAAAAAACTTCTTGAAAAGTAATACTATTGGAATTATACCGACAGGCGGTTATAGATGGGCTCATAATCAATCAAAAAAAGCCGTTTCGTGGCTCGTGTGGATAGAGCACTCTTTAGGCCATCATATTATTCATGCAGGGCGCTCGCGCGAATTTAAATTACCCCAAAATTTAATGGTAGACGGTTACTACGAAACCGACGACGCGACTCATGTATTACAGTTTCACGGTTGTTATTGGCACGGGTGCACCACTTGTTTCGCCGTAAATAGGGATCGTAAACAGACCGACGGTACGACAATGGATGAGCGTCTCGAGCGAACAAGCACCATAGCACACAGAATTCGCTCAAGTGGATATACCTTAACAGAAATTTGGGAGTGCGCGTATGACCGTTTGGTAAAAACAGATATAGAAATGAGTAATTTTGTGCGTGATCATGCTCTAGTAAAATTAGATCCTCTCGACCCGCGTGATGCATTTTTCGGCGGTCGCACAGAAAATATGGTCACTCTGTACGACGTAAAAGACGGGGAGCAGATACGGTATGTTGACGTCTGCTCGTTGTATCCGTATGTCTGCAAATACGGCAAATACCCTATAGGGCACCCTACAGTGTACGTCGGTGACGAGTGTATGGAATTAACAGGACCCGAAAACACGGATCTTTCTCGCATCGAGGGTCTTGTCAAATGTACGGTGCTATCCCCGCGAAATCTTTACCATCCCGTTCTACCGTTGCGTATGCATCACCGTTTATTATTCGGACTGTGTCGTAGCTGTTGCGAAACAATGAATCAAGACGCGTGCCCCCATGAAGACCCTGCTGAGAGGTCATTCACAGGTACCTGGGTAGTAGATGAGGTTCGGAAAGCCGTCATGTGTGGCTATAAAGTATTAAACGTGAGTGAAATCTGGCAGTATGAGATAACGCAGTATAATCGCGATACACATGACGGGGGCCTTTTTGTTGAATATATCAACATGTTTCTTAAAATTAAACAAGAGGCCAGCGGCTGGCCCGAGAACTGTGTAGAAGACGAGACAGCTCAAGACAATTATATAGCTTCTTTCAAGACCTCCGAAGGAATTGAGCTATGTCGCACAGCTATAGCAACAAACCCAGGTCTGCGCTCGGTAGCTAAACTGTGTCTTAATTCGTTTTGGGGTAAATTTGGGCAGCGCGAAAATTTACCTAAAACCGAAATAGTGTCGACCCGTAAAAAACTTATGGAGCTACTGAACAGCTCTGAGCACGATATCACGGGTATACTACCTGTTAATAATCACGTATTGTATGTTAATTACACAAAAACCGAAGACGCTGTAGTACCGTCTAATATAGCAAACGCTGTAATTGCTGCATATACAACAGCTCAGGCTCGGCTGAAGCTTTACTCTTATCTCGAACTGTTGGGTGAACGCGCATTGTATTGTGACACCGATTCCGTTATTTACACAACGTTTCGGGCGGTCCAAAATTTTATTCTTTCATAGTTCATACACCTGGTGGTGTAGAAAGCGAGGTTTGTAAAGTTAAAGGAATAACTCTTAATTATGCAAACACTTCTCTGATAAATTACAGATCGATACGTTCATTCATAATAGGCGAGAGAGAGGATCCAATTGTGTTAAGATTTGCTTCAATACGACGCACGCCGTTCCACCAGGTTGTTACACGGCCCGAAACGAAATCATGTATGCCGTTGAGCGTCAAGCGGAGGCGTAACGGTGAATACGGTTCGCTCCCTTATGGCTACAGAGTTTAATATCATAAAATATTGTTGTTATTGTAAAATATTGTTATTATTGTAACACATTGTTATTATTGTAAAATATTTATGGTGTTATTGCAAAATAAAAATCCGTATACACATGACGTGTGCTTTATATACACTGTTATAAAGAAAATACATTCATTCGCGCAGATGGATACACGGTGGAAGCATCCCTGGACTTCGATGATCTGTGGCCCCACGGGCTGTGGTAAAACTTATTTTGTAAAAAAGTTTTTGAAATTCATTTCGCAAATGAATAGCGAACCGTTCGAGAGAATTATTTTCTATTATTCCGAATGGCAACCAGCATACACAGAGTATGGTAAATCGATAGAATTTCATGAAGGTCTGCCTCAGAGTGCCGATTACGCGAACGATCCGCGTGCAAAGCTCATAATAATCGACGATTTGATGCGCGAGGCGTCGAACAATAGCGTTGTAGACTTTTTCACCAAAGGTAGTCATCATAAAAACCTGAGTGTTATTTTTATTACTTAAAATTTGTTCCATCAAGGACACGGTCAGCGCGATATTTCATTGAACGCCAATTATATTGTAATTTTCAAAAATCCTCGTGATCGAGCCCAAATTCAGCATCTCGCACGTCAGGTATATCCGGAAAATCCACGATTTCTACAAGAGGCCTATCATGATGCAACGTCCAAACCGCATGGTTATTTGTTACTCGATTTGAAACAATCAACACCTGATAACTGTAGATACCGTACTTGTATTTTCCCCGACGATGCCCGTCATTTTGTGTACATACCACGGAAAAAGTTAAAAAGCAATACCGACACATGTGAATTACCAGTTCAACGTGTGTAATGACGACTAAAGCATGGCCGCGTCACGAAAAATGTATATCTATATTGAGCGCCCTTCAACAATCCAATACAACGCATCGTGCGTCTCACACGTACGAAAAACATACAGGTGCTAGTCACGCCGTTTGTCAATGTGTGTTGTACATTCTTAGGGGTAGCACAACCCCAAAGACATGTAGCGCAAAGGGGTTTAAAAAGGAGTGATACATCAGGACAGCCGGCAGTTCATCAGACGTAATGGCGCGGGGTGGTTCACCGCTCTGCAAAAAGCACGTTGCGATACTGCGTGCTCTTCAACACCTGAATAAGGAGCAGCGCGAGGCTGTTTTACGCAAAGCAGATCCAGGTATTATCGGTGTATTTGTGAGTGTGCACTGAATGTTCTCTGCGGGAATGTACCGCTGAAGATCGACCAGAGAAAAAAAATTACGTCGATACGCACCGGTTCTCCGTCGTTTAGCCTCAAAAAAAGGCTGCTGGAAGAGTAAAAAACGGTTTGTTGTTCAAAACGGTGGGTTTCTACCACTCCTATTAGCGCCAATACTAGGTACTGTTCTATCGAGTTTGATTGGCGGCCGTGGATGATGGAACACGCAAGAAAAATGGTACTCGTGCCTGAGGAGCATCTAACGAGGCTGAGCACACAAAGTCATACGCCGCCTTTTTTTAATACGGGTGCGCCTCAAACACAACCAGTGCGAGGTATTGACGCTACGCTAGCTCGCTTAGACACGGAGATGAATGAAATTTTGCACTCCACCGCATACAAGGACGAGAGGGAAAAATGGACGGCGTACTTGACTGTATTACAACGTTATCTCCACTTCGTTGATGATGAGAGAGCTCTGCAGTATCGCGAACTTATGCAGAATAAACACTATGTAGAGGCTGATTATGAAAGAAAAAAAGAAGAAGAAGAAGGCGAAACCGGTTACGGTATGAGCGATACCGCCGTACTTGAGAGTATACCAGCTCAATTTCATGTTAAAGCGAGACTTCTTCTTCGCCGCCTGCGAGGCGCTCCACGATCTAATTTTTCCTGGGATTCTGACGGTGTCGTGTCGGTCAGCGGTAAACCAATAAAAGATTCAAATATTGTTGATCTCGTGAACGACGCTATGAGGTCTAGGAAAATACCTAACCCTGCTGGACGCAGTGCCTTTGCCAGAGTTCTACGAGCGGTTAAGACACCTCGGGAATTTATTGGTAATGAGGAGTTGTGGGCGGAGTCTAGAGTTAACACGCCACAACGTCAATCGCAGACTGATGATGGTAGTACAAGCAGCGAGGGATCACCCGATACGGACCAGTCAGCGTTTTTCAGTGGTGTTGAGAACAGATCACCAGCACGGCGGCCACAGGGAGATAAGCAGAGAGGTGGCGGCTATCATAATAAGAAAAGACGTGTAATTTGGACTAACCTGAAATTATAATCATGAAAATCTTAGAAAACGCGTACTTTAATCCAGCCCATGAAGCATCGTTTTCAGGTGCTACCAAATTGTTACGTTTGGCACGTCAGAAAAAAATTGACCGTGTAAAGGCAGTACAGTGGCTTGAAGCACAGGATACTTATACAAAACACAGAGTCGTGCGACAACATTATCCGCGTCGTTTTTATAATGTCCGAAATATTGATGACTTCTGGGAGGCTGATCTCGTGGATCTTCGCTCGATTAAAGATTATAATGATAGTTATGTTTATCTCTTGGTCGTTATAGACGTTCTTAGTAAATTTGCATGGGTTCAGCCTTTACGTGACAAGTCTGCTGCATCTGTAGCCAACGCGTTTGATCTCATTTTATCTAAGAAAAATAGTAACGGTCGATCACCCCTATACCTACAGACGGACAGGGATAAAGAATTTACCGGTGCTGTATTCCAGACTCTCTTAAAGAAAAAGAACATACAGTTCCGTGTTGCGCGAAACCCTGATATAAAAGCGGCTATTGTCGAGAGATTCAATAGAACACTGAAAGAAAGAATGTGGAGGTAGTTTACGTATTCTAGAAAAAAACGTTACCAAGACGTTCTGCAGAACATCGTTTCGGCATACAATCACTCCACGCATAGCGGTATAAAAATGGCTCCTGTCACGGTGACACACGCTACAGCAGCTAGGGCCCGTAATAATCTGATACAGCGGTACAAAAGAACCGAGAATTGTTCGCCCAAATACAGTGTGGGTGACATCGTGCGCATCAGTAGCGCGAAGGCTGCCTTCGTAAAAGGTTACGAGCGTGGCTGGAGCAGCGAGTTATTTAAGATTGTCCGTGTGTCGCACAGTATTTGTCCTGTGATATACATACTGCGTGATCTCCACGGCGAGGATATCGATGGTATATTTTATGAGCCTGAGTTATCGAGAGTACAAACGCGGGAGTCTAAACAGTCGTCAGCAAAATGAAGGAGGAGTTTTACATGGTTTTACCTAGTAATAGTAGTATGAATTATTATCCCGATAATGTGACAACAAGGTATACTACGCATTTACCCCAATGCATCTCTCTTCACGGCAGCTGGGCTGTTTCTCTAGCTGAAATACACATACCGACGACAATTTTGCATGTACCGCCCGATGGTGAACGGAACTTTATGAATGTCATAACAAACACAGTAGTACCTGGTAGCATGGCAACCACCGATTTTAAGGAAGAACGCGTCTGCGTACCGCCTGGTGTGTACCTCAGCATAGACACATTACTCGAGGCTATTAACGAGGCATCGTGTGTTGCGGGTCATCTGAAATTTAAGCATTGTCGCAACGGATATGTGGCTGTCACGCGTATCTGTGAATCGTGTAAGAATGTAGAACACTCATTCTACTTCTCCGATGTGTTAAACAAGATTTTAGGATTCACCGAGTCTAAGGATGTGGTGGTCCAGAGCGAGTACACTGTTCAGAGGCCTGCCAACCTGGCCCATGGGACCCCAAATATGATGTACGTTTATACGGATATCTGCGAGCCCTATATCACAGGAGATGTGCATACACCGCTGCTGCGAGTCGTACCAATTGTTGCCGCTGATAATCGTAATTACGGGTCGGTGAAGATAAGAAGTTTCTCACCACCACACTATATTCCTCTATTACGTACTAGTTTTCAAACAATAATGATTGATATAAAGGATGAGTTTGGCAAACCGATACCATTCGAGTACGGGACGTTGACAGTGACGTTACAGTTCAAACGTACAGATTAGCCTAAACCAGTCTAAAATGGCTTATTATGACGAATACTTTGATATGCAAACGGGTGGGGGTGGGGGGCGAACCGGTTATGGTGGTATCAGTCATGTGTATATAAGGTCACCGAATCAAAGGGGTCACGGTATTGGGAGTTTCCTCGGAGGTCTCTTCCGACGAATAATACCTCTCTTGAAACAAGGTGCTCGGGCGGTTGGTAAAGAAGCGCTTCGCTCAGGTATGAACATGGCTACGGATATCATGGATTGTGGTATTCACCCGCGAGAAGCATTCAAAACACGTCTGCACGAATCAGGGGAGAATCTGAAGCGTAAGGCTGAAGAAAAAATTAGTACGCTCATGAAAGGTTCGGGGTATAAAGCCGGTAAAATTAATAAACTGATCCATTCTCTTGCCGGGAACGTATCACGACGTACCGGTGAAAACGTTCGGGCTCTGTGAAAAAGAGACAGAAGAAGAAAAAGAAAACTGTGAAAAGAAGAGCAACAAAACAGACAACTACGAAGCGTTATAAGAAATCACGAACAGTGGCGGATATTTTCGCCTAACACAATCTTGGAAAAAATGGCTCTTTTACACGTACACTCGTGTGAGTGCCTTAAGTCGGAGCTTGAGCTATTTACACTACCACCGACCCAGACAACAATCGAGGGAACGCATACAGTGTGTTACAAGCCGATCTCATCATTGACGGATGATTCACCGATAGAGTTTGTCATACCGCGCCAGGGTGATGAGTATATTGATCTTGCACACACCATGCTCAGCATGCGTGTTAAGATAGAAACCCCTGACAAACCGGATGCACCGTCTCCTAAAGTAGCACCGATCAATAACCTATTACACTCAATGTTCAATCAGATCGATGTGTTTTTGAATCAGAAACTGGTATCGCCTCCTAACAATATTTATGCGTATAGGGCATACATTGAAAACCTCTTGAATTATGGATCTGGTGCTAAGAACTCACATCTCACGAGTACTCTATGGTATAATGATATGCCTGGTCATATGGATGATACAGAAGATAATAATAGTGGGCTTGTAAACAGACGAACCATATTAGGTAAAAAGCGAACGGTTGATCTCCTTGGTCATTTACACTGCGATATCTTCAATCAAGAGAGGTTTTTGC
This sequence comes from Netelia melanura, assembly GCA_964007305.1. Taxonomy (NCBI): domain Eukaryota; kingdom Metazoa; phylum Arthropoda; class Insecta; order Hymenoptera; family Ichneumonidae; genus Netelia; species Netelia melanura. The sequence continues at coordinate 23,838,763 of OZ023258.1, forward strand.
TAAACGGTGTTGAGATGCGCTTACGTCTCGTGCGATCTAATAACGCTTTTTGTCTCATGAGTTCTTCGAAAGATTGTACCATCCGTATTACGGAGGCATCGCTACTTATACGGCGTGTTAAGGTAGCACCGGGTATGCTTTTGGCACATGCAAGAGCTTTGTCTAAATGTACAGCGAAATATCCTTTGACGCGAGTCGAGGTTAAAGCGATATCTCTACATGCGGGGATACACGGTGAGACGCTTGATAATGTCATACTTGGGCAGCTGCCTAAACGTATAATCGTCGGTTTTGTCGATAATAAGGCTTTTAATGGTGACCGTAAAATGAACCCTTTCAATTTTCAAAATTACAATATAAATTATTTTTCTTTGTACGCCGACGGATTGCAAATACCGTCAAAGCCCCTGCAACCAGACTTCGTAGATGCTGGTATGTATGTTGATGCATACCACACACTATTCTCGGGTACAGGTATACACTTTCTCAATGAGGGTAATTGTATCACACGTACAACCTACCCTCATGGCTATTGTCTCTTTGCATTTGATCTTACACCCGATCTCTCGGCCAATAGTAGCACTCATTGGAATCTTGTGAGGCATGGTAGTGTGAGAATAGAAGTACGTTTCGCGTCTGCACTAACATCAACGGTTAATTGCCTTGTGTATGCTGAATATGATAATGTGTTGGAGATCGACTCCTCCAGACAAGTAACTGTGGATTTTAGCGGCTAGGTCGCAAGACTTGTAGAGGGGGGAGTGTCATATATCCATAGAACGTGCAGTATTTATCGTTAGTCTGTATTCAAAAGTCGCTGTGTTACGACGATCGAGAAGCACCATGAATATCGTCATTGATATACAGGGTCTGAAGGATAAATATAATCATTTTATACCTAAAGAAGTTGCCGTGGTCTCTGTAAAGACATCGTACCTGGCCCACTGGATTGTAGCACCGCCCTACGCTTATAACATTCTACCACCCAGTGTAAAACGTCAAAACACCTGGTTACAAACCAATCATCATGGTATCAAGTGGTCGGAGGGCGAAACGCAGTTACGGGCAGTCGAAGTCTCGTTGAAGAAAATTGCCGCACGGTCTGATCGTCTGTTCACGAGAGGAGCTGATAAAGCGGCTTATTTGACGCAACTAACGGATTGTTACGTTATAAATCTAGAAGAAGAAGAAGAGGACGATTCGTCATTTCGTAATCTTCCTGAGAGCAATACTCGTTGTGTGTATCACGGTTTACTGCGTAAAAACTGCTCGTTTACGTGTGCCTTCAACAATGCTGTGAGAATTAAAAAGTGGCTTTCTCATAACGATCGCTCCAGCTCTTTGTGGGAGTACAGAACCACCACATCCTGGAACATCAGCTTACTAGCTGTGGAGCACCGCGACGAGGGAAAAGCAACCGATGTTAAACATCTCTAGTGTCTCTATAATTGCTGCCTATTATGAACACCGAGCAGCTTATGCAGGCCCTACGCGGTATAAAGAGCCGCACTGTAGGCGTATACCCTGCAGACCGCATCCCTAAGGTGTGGGCAAAACCAGCAGCGATTGTCGCCAATACCGATGGCCACAAGCAGCCCGGAGCCCACTGGGTCGCCATGTACGTCGATCGAGATGGACGAGGATGGTACTTCGACAGCTACGGACTACCACCAATCATCCCGCAGCATCTCCAACGTCTACGGCAGAACAGCAGATTCTTTAGCTACAACGCTATACAGCTTCAGGGTCCTGAATCACAGACTTGTGGACATTATTGTGTTATGTTTCTTCATTTCTTGTGTACAGGCCTTGGTATTAATATGTTTAGGAGTGCATTTTCAACCGATTTAACACGGAACGATAAAATAGTGTATGACTACTACAATGAGTATATGAATAAGTGTAATAAATCTAAACCCATGAATAATGCGCTCAACAAGGGTGCTTGTGTGGGCGGTGGTTACCATTATAATAATCTCAATACATTTAGTGTTAAAACTCTGCCTTGTGTACAAGGTTGCTGTTCACGCACCCGCTAACTGTACCATAACTGTGGGTTAAAAATAAAGTATATTTTTTTAAATGTGTGTGTTCTTTGTCTCAATATTCTTGAGCTTCGCACGACAATAATTATAATCCAAATATTTTAGCGATGAGCTGTTTCTCAGAAATCCTTGAAATGGTCATTCGAATTCGGCACGTGCCGTCACGAATTCGATCCTCGCGTATCACAGATTTCATAAAATGCTGATGTCTGTAAGCGATACCTGGTGATACGGTAAACTAATTTTATCACCACCACCGCTGCCGCCGCCGCCAAGATGGCTTACTGTTTTTGCAAATAAGCAAATATTGCACCAATTAAATTCAGTCTGCGTCTCTCTGTATACAGAGTAGGGGGAATGGGGCTGCTTCATAGGGGGTCTGATGTATCTCCACTCCTTGATAGACAGACATTGTCCTCGACTCTTCAAAGAAGTAAGCACCGCCAATTGAAAGAACGTTTAGACGTCTTTTTGCGAGATATTACAACAATTAAAGCAAAAATACACGCGATATCAGAATTTCGTGCTTTAACAATAAAACTGAGGAAACTTAAGTTGGACAATGGATTTCACACGAATCAACCAAGTGGGTCGTTTGGAGACGTTTCTTCCCGTCAAAAGATTGTCCGAGTTGGAGCTCGAAAAAGACTATAATATTACCGGTATCAAAGTCGTCCAAACGAAATGGGGCGCGCGAGTTGTTGTGGACGTAAATTGTGGATTTTCGTGTTATCTACCAACGAGATTCGTCAAGGCTTTCGAAGAAGCGGACGAACTATTTCAACAAATGAGCAGCGCCGCTAGTAACAATAATCTAATTATGCAGTACTACGGCACGAAGTTCAACAAGCTCGAGTTCAAAGCTGCTGAGGAGCAATTATAAACAGGTATGTACTATAAATCATGTATAAAGTGTCTATGTTACGATACACATATACGAGCCTCTCTCACGCTATATATTTATCTCTGTCTTCCATAGCTGAACCATTGAAGAAGACGAAGAAGAAGAAGAAGAAAAGAAAAAGATGCTAACAATTGACAGTCTAATATATATTACCTCTGTATTGGATATTTATTGTAAATATATATATAACGTATAATTAATAAAAAAAAGGGCACAATATATATCATCCGTCTTCGAGTATTTATTGTATAGTACGTGAAAAGAAAGAAAAAAGAAAATACGTGCTCTGAAACTCCACACACACACACACGCGCACACACACACACACACACACACACACACACACACACACACACACACACACACATACACATTTTCGAGCTAAGTAATATTCTAAAGTCAAAGACGATGAGAGAGAAATAAAAATCTAAAGATAAAAAATATAAAATTGTAAAAATAAAAAAAAAAGAGCAATGAAGTTTAAATCCGTGTACACTATGGTCACGCGCTCCAGGCCCGTCGCTATAAAAGCCTTCCGCATAAACCTAATGTCATAACGGGCCTTGGTGTAGCGGTAGCTATTCAGACTGGTAATCCGAGGGTCGGCAGTTTGAGTCTCGGTGTCTGCATCGAATTTTTTAATTCCTTAAAAAAGATTTAAATAAAAAAAAACAGCGCTCCACCATACCGACACACTCCCACCCCGCTAATAAACGCCAAAAATTAAAAAAAAGAACAAGCTCTCCACTATACCGACACTCCCTACCCACCCCTCTAATGAAATGCCAAAAAATTAAAATTAAAAAAGAACAAGCGCTCCACTATACCGACACTATCCATCCCCTCCCCACCCCGCACCCAAGGCCCACCGCCAAAAAATAAAAAAAGAACAAGCGCTCCACTATACCGACACTATCCACCCCCTCCCCACCCCGCACCCAAGGCCCACCGAGCCAAGGACACTCGGCGGCCGTGGAGTGGGGGTAAAAAAGCGTACTATGGCCACACACTCTATCCCCCCTCTCCTCCCCCCGCAACTCTTCCCCCCGCGCCCACGACCGACCGACACTCGGCGGCCGAGGAGTGGGGGAAAGGAGTGGGGATGAGAGTGGGGATAGGAGTGGGGGTGGCCATAGTGCGCACCATACTGCCACTATAGATACTGATAACTATATTGTGATTTTTTAATCAATATATGTTTTTTAATTCGCTGACCAGATAAATGTCCTTAATCGTGACATTAAATCGGGAAACGATTGGAAGATATACACGCCAGTCACAAATGAAAAATACATTACGAGCTTCAGAAACGGACGAGCAACGAGAAGCAAGACAGGAAACAGTTGGAGTACGTACGACGCCGTACAAACTTTCTTAAAATAACAGCAATAACAGACGAATTAATTAACAAAGTTTTTGAAAATATTGCACATAACTGCAAAAAACATATGTGGTTAAGGGAACGTGCTATATTAGCAGCAAAAACACCAATGTCAAGTATATAAATTTCACGATTCAAAAGAGAATATCATGAGAAACTGAAACGTACAAGTCGATTGCTGCTTTTATTAATCAAGAACAAGTTGTTAATCATCCAACTGAATTCCTGAATTCGTTTCATTTGCCACGTTGTAACATTGAAAATGGGCGTACCTATCATACTTTTACAAAACATCAATCCACCACGACTTTGCAACGGTACTGGGCTTCCAGGGAAAAATATAATGAACAATGTCAGCGAAATTACAATTTAAAATAGAAAATTTGAAGGAAAAGGCAATGTACTGTTGCCACGTATCCCAATGATACGAAAATATATGCCATTCGATTTCAAACGTTTGCAGTTTCCAGTGCGACTCGCATTTGCAATGTCCATCAACGAAGCACGGGGACAATCGCTAAAAATATGTATAGTATAGATTATACAATATTTGGAAAGTTTATGCTTCACACATGGAGAGGAAAACAAAAAATATTGTGTGTCAAATGAATTATGACACCAAAACGGCATTGCAACGCATGCCGGGTACCGCTAGTAGTTTTATAGTTTTTAGCAAAGTCATTTTATTCAAATAATATCATTGGTGATTTACACATAACCAAATTGTATTTACATGACTTTTTTAAACAAATTTGGTCATTTACATATATAATTGCAAACTCGGATAACGTGGCACATTTTTTTAATTTCTGGCACTTTAATACAAGTAAATATATTTTCTTCTTTTATCGGTATTATATGACTTACTTTCATTTCTGTATTATAATGTAATATAAATTTTGAATGTTGTACTGACAGATGCTGAATAATGAAGCATAAATCATCATTTAAAAAGTAAAAAAATCGAATCATTCCATACATACGAGTATTATCGGTTTTTGTTATCATAAGATTGGAACTATTATATTTTGTATCTTTATAAGCCAGGGAACTATAGTCTTCACCATGAATAATAGCTCTAAGATATATTTTTAAATTGTTTTTTATCAGTCCTTGAGAAATGAGTAGTTCATTTTCTATGTCATTTAATATTGACATATTCAATCGATGAATACCTTTAACGTGAGTAGTTTTTGTTCTCTCAATGCTTGACATCGTTTCTTTATTGCGCTTATCGTGTTTGTTTCAAAATGTCTGCACCACGCATTAATTGAATACTGTTTAATAGCCCCTGTCCAATATTCTTTGTACCGTGTGTTATCTTCCCAAGTATGCTATTAAAATTCTCAAAGGGAAAAGCTGACTTTGCCCACAGTGGACCCCATCTTTTAACAATCAATACAAGATGTAATAGCTGATGAACATTATATGTTAATGAACGATCTCCATAAAGAATGGGAAAATCTCGTACAAACAATTTGAGCAGAGCATCTGCTTTGTCGAGGTCAGCTTTATGGATTTCACGTTGAAGTAAAAGAAACAAACTTTCAACAAGAAGAATCCAGTGTTGAAAGTATTTTTGTTCTTGGTAATCTTTCATAAGCGGGCAAGAATAAAATAAAATCCAATTATAAATTTCATTTGCTTTTAGCAGATTGAGATTTTTATTAATCGATCGTGGAGTTCTTGGAAAGAAATGTGGAGGCCGAATTTTCAATAGTTTTTTTTCAATGTCCGTCACAAACCTTCTAATATTTCCAGATCCATTTGAGCCAAAGAAAAGATTAATACATTGTAACCCAACACCTAAGAGTACAGAATGCATATATTCAGGAATAACACACGTTGAAAGATCAAGATATGGCAAACTAGATATTATTGATACCCCTTTTATTCCTTTGACGTTTTCTAGTCTTGGATTTATTAACACTTTTTTAGCTTGTTTATCCATTCTTTTTTTACTTCTTAATCTCCTATCTTTCTCTTCACAGGAAGAGTAGGCTCGAACTGTTTTTTGCTGTCAATAGGTTTACACAGTTTCATTTTTACTTCACAAACATTGCATCCATATCTTCCATTGAAATTCATCATATTGAGAAGTTGGGCTCCCACTGGAGCGTCGGCTATTATTAAAGGAACGACAATTTTTGATGTGCATATTTCTTGGGTATCAGGATTTTTCCATGTTATACCTTCGTGAAAATATTTATGAAGTTTCATACAAAATGGTATTAAAAATGTATTCATCAATGGTTTTGTTTTTTTGGAATACCAAAGACCGGCAACTACGATAAAAGTCTCTCGTAAATATTCGGGAAGTTCGGCAATCATAAACATGATTGGATAACGGTAACTTTTTGCACTTTTTACTAACGAGATGCCGTCCGTATTCAAAATTAATGTGAGGTCATAAGGTTGCTTTCCGCGCCGAGAGTTAACTCGGATGTATTCTGTTCCGTCAGTTATGTCACATATAAAATTTGGTCTGTTATGTCGGCCTGTCAGTCCCAGACCAGCAAGATCTCGATATGTGAACATATACTCAATTTGTTCAGCTATATCTATCTCATAAAAAGTTTCTGCACTGTTATTCGAACCATAGACTTATAAGATAGACTGAGCGCTCCCATGAGAGGCACTGAACCAGCATATAAAGGACAGAGATATATCGGGAGTATTCTTCTCTCACTTCAATCGACGTTGTGGTGGGAGTTAACGGAGCAGTGGAAGGGGAACACACTCTTGCGCATGTCAAATGCGCATTCATTTTCCTTCGTCGTTCTCGTTTTGCGTTTCCATGGTTATTTTGGGCTATAATTTATAGCCAGTAATTCAGGTAAATATATGCAATAGTAGGTAGTTTTAGTATTGTATTATAGATAAAAATATGCAATAGAATGGTAGCGAACTGCTGCATCTGTAAATCGCATCTGGGTCAAGAGGAAAATGTAACTTTTCATGAGTAAGTTAAAATACTTTTATGACAATTTTAAATAGTTATAGTCTGTGGAGGTTATTCCCTATCTATATAATCGCATTCGTAATCCGATAATTAAACAATCTTATGTGAGCGTGTGATATTGTTGATCTAAAAAAATACTATTTTATAATTTTAGGATACCAAGAAACGAAAACCGTGCCAATGAATGGATTAAAATTATAAATGGAATTGGAATAAATATCACCAAAACTGCAACTGTGTGTAGTAATCACTTTGAAGGTAATCAATTCCAGCACAAAATAGTTGGCGGTACCATAAGAAGATTTTTGATCCCTAATGCTGTTCCAACAAAATATCTTTCAGCTCCTTTATATCCAAGGTGTGTTACATTTAATCCGAAAATATTTAAAAATTATTCTCAATGATAATCATGAACATTGCTCCAGCAACTGCGATGAAGAAACTGGGACGAAGGCAAAAGATGACACGGAGGACCCCAAAGTACCAGAATCTGCTTTTCTTATGTAAGTAAAATAATTTATATGAGCCCAGATTTTGAAAAATGTACGTAATCATAACATCCTATGCCGACAAACTAAAACGCACATGCGCTTCGTGTAATCAACGTTGTATCTTTAATATATTATCTGTGTTCTTTTAGTCAATCGGTTGACACTAATGCATTTTTTGTTTTTCAGTGAGCTAGTAAACGATGAGATAGAAGATGGAAATTTAACACTCTCTAAAAGGTTCTGAAAAATGATGCGTTCATAATAACACCTATTACTTCGGTTATTGTTTAAACAATGTATTCTCTCAGAAAGGACGACTCTGCTGATGAAGTCAACAGAAAACGGGCTCGAGTAAAGACGATTCGGTATATTGGGGATCTCGGCCGTGAAGATTTCACTTCTGATGAGGCCTACAACGTTGTAAAGAGTTATGTCAGTGGATGCAAAAATGAAATAAAATCATTGAAGCAGAAAGTTCGACGTCTGGATACAAAAATAACAACTATAAAGGGTCTGACAGAAGACCTAAGAAGTAATAATATGTTAACGAGTCAAGCTGCCGAACTTCTACAAGTAAGTGCTTGAACCATGAAATCAGGAAATTTGAGAAAAAACTAAACCGTTAAGCTAGATGTCGTAAAATAAATAATCGTGTTAATTTTTAAGATTATCAAGGTGAGAAGGTAAGCCTTAACGGGTAGTTAGGCTTACCTTCCTAGGAACACTTCTTTTAAATTTAACGACACAAAGACTTGTACGTTTCGAAATGTGTACTTCGAATTCTTTAAATTGTAAATATGGTGAAATTGAATTTGTACTAATATCTTCTCATGACATTGTTATAACTATTATTATTATAAATCTAATTACTTTACTCGGTATGATAATAATCACACCTTGTACAGCAAAATTTTGTACGATGCTGGACGGAAAGACTTTTCCTGACCTCGTGTGATTACTCACACTCGTCAGAAAAAGTTTTTTCGTGCTCATATCACGGTATACTATCAATAACACTGAACATTGTATACAATAGAAAATATACACAGGTTTGAATTGAACAATTACGTAAATGAACATTGTTTCAGTTATTATACGTCGTATTACACCGTGCTACTTAAAAAAATTGTAAGCTGAACTGATACTAAAAGAAAAGTGAAAACAAAAATTAAAAAACCCAATCTATACCTTGTCTAACTCATTTTTATTTTTCTTTCTTCGTCAGACATCGATGAGTCCGGCATTGAATGAAATATTTGAAAACCTACTATCGAATAAGAATAGTCCCAGCGTTTATCCTCCTGCATTACAAGGATTTGCAAGCACCTTATTATATCATTCGACACCGGCATACGAGTATGTTAGAAGTACCTTCCTGAAAGCTCTCCCGCACCCTCAAACAGTCCGAAAGTGGTTTCGAAGCATAGATTTTTCCCCAGGGATTCATACAACCATTTTAAGTCATTTAATAAATCTAGTTCAAGAAAACCTCTTGAATGGCAAAAAATTGCAATTCGGCATGCAAGTAGATGAGATGTCTTTAAAAAGACTGACTGATTATGAGTGGGATGGAAACAAATTTCATGGATTGGTCGATATAGGAACCAATGTTAATGACTGTGAAGACGTTGTAGAAGCAAATTATGCATTGGTCTTCATGCTTGTGGCCCTCAATGGACATTTCAAAACCCCGATAGCCTACTATTTAATACATAGTTTAGCAAGTGAGGAGAGAGCCAATATTACCAGGCAAATTTTGCTGTTCCTCCATGAGTACGGAATCAGTGATGGGTGGCATGTGTGCGCTCTCACATTTGATGGAGCATCTACCAACATTTCAATGGTCGAAGAACTTGGATGTAAAGTTCGGAATGACGAAGAAAACACTTTTTTCCAGCATCCCGCTACTGGAACGCCAATATTTGCAGTTTTCGATGCCTGCCACATGGCTAAATTAGTGAGAACCACTTTTGCTGATTTCATTCTAATCGATGATGGTGGTAGAAAAGTTGATTGGCATTATATTGTCGAGCTTGTAAAGTATCAAGAGAAGCAAGAACTACATTGTGCAACAAAGATTAGACGAAGACATATTGAATTCAGGAAAGAAAACATGAAGGTCAAATTGGCCGTCCAAGTTTTGAGTACAAGAGTAGCTGATGCATTGAAGTTCCTTGAAGAAGATTTGAAGATTTCTGAGTTCCAGGGCGCTGATGCGACAGCAAATTTCTGTAGGATAATGAACGATATCTTCGACCTCTTAAACTCCAGAAGGAAACGTGGAAAAAACGCGTCTGAAGAATGCATCACTCCAGAAAATATCAATCATTTGAAAAAAAAAGTGGATGAATTTATTAAGTACATACACGGTCTGAAAATAATTTACAAAGGCAAAGAGATTTTTCTTTTGAAAAGTCACCGAAGGACAGGCTTCTGGGGATTTATCGTAGCAATGAAGAGTGTATTAAACCTGGCACATCATGTATTTGATAATCAGTTAATGTCATACTTGCTGACATACAAACTGTCGCAAGACCATCTTGAAACATTCTTTTCGTGCTGCAGGAGAATGGGAGGCTTCAACAACAACCCAAGTTGTCGCCAATTCAGATCTGCCTATAAGAAATTGTGTTTACACGTCAACTGCATTGTCCCTCAAGAGGCGAATTGCTCATTACAAGATGCAACAGACTTGCTACAAATAAGTTCAACTCAGGACAAAGATGATGATACGTTATTGGCAAATGCAATTTCCTTTGATCATGATTACGAGGCTTCAAATAGCTGGAGTTGGAACGAGTATTGCAGTGAAGTAGTTACTCATATCGCTGGCGCAATTGTAAAATCTTTAAAAAGAACAATCAAATGCCCACTCTGTCTACAGTCTCTAGAATCTGACAAATCAACCTCGTTGCTTCAAAAAAGGAAAAATAGAGGTGGCTTACTTAATCCCAGCGATGACGTTTTCATACTTTGCAAGACTGCTGAAAGGGTAATGAGGAATATAAATAACATAGTTACCCTGAAGAATGTACTGCCAAAACTGGTCATTGACGCTAAGCGGTTACTCCCAAATAGTTTGTTTCCACTACTCGATATGTATCCTGAAGAGTCACTAGTTGTAGACAATCACAGAAATGAGTTAGTGGAAAAAATTTTGACGAAATATTATAAGATAAGATTGCATTACAAAAGTCGTTCGCTGCAGGAATCGGTTCAACGACTAAGAAGCTTCCACAACCGACTCATTATCTTTGCTAACCAGTGATCTAAGTTTCTTGCGATATTCCCAAGTTATTTTAATTCATTTGTTAACCTTTCTTAATAAAATAAAGTTGTTATGTCTTGTTATGCATGCTTGCAATTTTGTCCATAAACACTCGTGACGTTTGGAATCTGAAGTTAATTTACATCCGTTCGTAACGCAAGCGCGTGATTTCTCCTCACTCTCCTCTACTGCCTCATCCCCACTACAAGTATCGTGAGACAGAGAGAAGAATACTCCCGATGTATTGGCATCCTTTATATGTTGACTCAAACGGTCAATAAGAGCGCTCAGTCTATCTTATAAGTCTATGGTTCGAACATGATTGTTATGAGCAATAGCACATTCGAACTTCGCGGGCATGATACAGGGGGGGGGGGGGGGGGCAGCAGCGGCGCGCTGCGTCAGCGGAATTGAACGGCGGCCATTATGGAAATGAGCTGCCGGTTCAGTAGGCCGTAAGAGAGTAGTCGTGCGAAGAGCGAGTAAGCGAGTAGTTGTGTGGACAATAGTATACCTGCGTGTGAGAGGAACTAGGTGTGAGTGACTGGGTGAACCGATAAAACGAGCGAGCTGTGTGTGCGAGAGGAGCTGAGTGTTGGAGACTGAGTGAAGCGCTAAAAAGAGAGAACTGAGTGGGTACCGGGAATTCCGTGCATCTGAGTGAGAGAGAGACAAGCTGTGACTGGGACGTGAACGCCGGCGCAGGCTTAATACGAGGGTGTGATTACCCCTATAGCTATATCTATCTATTCTCATATTTCTATTCGTTATTATCTATTCATTGTTTAGCGTTACCCTTATCATCTACTTCGGCATTAGCCACTTATTAATAAACGCCTTCCTTACATACGATACTGAGAGTATTCTATTAGATTAATAAGATAATTCATAACATGATGTACACTTGTTTATTTCAGTTCCGATGTATCGAACACATTCAACATTATCGCAATAAAAATGTTTTGTACTCGAAAATTGAGGTGCTACATTCATTACGTATTGAAAAAGTTTGTAGATCGTTTTTGGCATATTGTGATTTTCCGGATATGTTTTTAACATCATGTTTAGTGTATATTTTAATAAGGACTGTGTACACCCATGCAAGGGCGTCGCCAGCCAATGGGCCAGGGGGGGGGGGCAAGATGATAGATAGATAGAGGATATGAATTGTGGGTAAGATGAACACAATTTGCAAAATTTTAATAGTTGAATATAATTCAAATAGTTTTGTTATAGTTTTACTATAGTTTAAATAGTTTTATAAGAAAAAGCATTTTAAATAAAACATAACCTTCTCGGGTTTTTCGTAAATACCTCGACCACTTTATTATTAAAATCTTCGACGTTCTCAATGATCGTGTTTCGATGAACGCTCATCATTGCAAGCCCATTAAGGCGACTTTCGACCATGGTACTTCTTAGCCATGTTTTAATCCTTCTCAGACTGCTAAACGATCGTTCTATAGTACACGTTGTGCACGGTAAAGCGATCAAAATTTTTAAAGCTTTACCCGTTTCGGGAAAGAAGTCTTTCGCTTTTTTTAAGACGTCAACAACGGACAGCTCAATTACGTTGGGTTTGTCCTTCCATAATTGTTGCCAAAGTTCTAATTCATTTTTAATATTTGGCAAATTGTAATATTGGGCGAAGGTTTCACAGGCTTTCGTGAGACTTTCTAGGGACATAGTTTGCATTTGCGCCGGGTGTAATTTGGATAATTCAAAGGAGGGAGTATTTTCTTCAGCAAATCGCACTTCGATTGAATTAATAACGGAGTCCAAGTATGGAATTGTCAAGGATCTTTTCCAGAATTCTGAAGGGTTTCCTGCTGGATGGTTGCTTCGATGACGCTGTCTCCCAACAATGCGCGGCATTGATGTGATGTCCTCCTCCATTCCGAGTCTTTCCGCAACGACAGCAGCATCGCTTAAAATTGTCTCTGTGATTATTTCAGGATTATCACGGTGACTTTTAAGTAATTTCAAAATACGCTTAATGTGCTGTGAGGCCTTAACCGTGTCCAAAGCTATAGATTGAAGCACGTTTACCACGGGTTCCATCAAAGCTGAGTATTTGGCTATCAACATAAGGCACAAAATAAACGAAACTTTGGAAGCAGCTGCGTGGAGCTGAAACGCCTTTTTTCGAGTTGCACTATTTCCATCACGTGATAAAGTTTCTAAGGCTTTCATTATGAGAGGAAAATTTTCCTTAAAAACTCTGATGGTTTTGTGTTTCTCACTCCACCTTGTTTCGCAGAGCCTGGAAATATTGGGTATTAATTTCCTTCTCAAAACTGATTCCCGAAAAAATGCAATAATGTCTTTGGTGGTTCCCATGGTGTTCCGAATTTCCGGCAGAACATTGAGATCATTGATCACTAAATTCAGTTTATGCGAAGAGCAATGAAAGAACAGAGCACGAGTATATTTTTTGCGTAAGATTGCTTGTACGCCACCATCCTTTCCGGACATCGTCGAACAACCGTCAAATCCTAATCCAACGCATTTCTCTGGATTAAGATCTTCCTTTGTCAAAAACTCATCAATGGTTTGGGCAATCGATTTCGCATCCAGACCTTTTAGTTCAACAAATCCAACAAAGACTTCTTGAATTTCGTTGTCTTCTTCATGGAAAAATCGTAAACCAATCGATAATTGTTCTGTTCCAGAAATATCAGCTGTTTCGTCGGCTAAAACACTATATTGTTACATCCCCATAACGTAACCACCATCGCGCCTTAAAGACGAGCATCCCTCCTTACGCCAACGCACGACGCAACCCTAACTCGGGGATGAACGCGGCGGGGAGAGATGCTCAGGCCCAAGAGTGGGGACAGGCGATAAGGATAAATTTCCCTCCGAATTGGAAAAGTAAGGAGTAGGAGACGGTGGAGACTTTGGACCAATAAGAAATCTGTAAACTACCCTCTCCAACCCCTACGCAATAGACAAAGATAGTTGATAGACTAGTATATAAGGCCCGAATTTTAGCATAAAAATCAGTTCTTCAGTTCTTCATCAACATTCAAACTTGTAAGCTTCTCTTAAGTCTTCAAAATTGTAAAAGTCCTGGATAGAGCAAAAATCCTGTACTGCTCTACCAGTCTCAACTCAACCAACCAAGAAAAATAGAAAAGAGTAAGTTATTAACTGACTCCCACAAATTATTGAATTGCGAGGACCACCTCGAGTTCAAAATTCCTTCTCAACAACAAGTCGAATTGCGTGGACCACCCCGAGTTCGACCATCCTCCAATACTCCAGATTGAACTGCGAGGCCCACCTCGAGTTCGATCATCCTCCTGCACAACCCATTGAACTGCGAGGCCCACCCCGAGTTCGATAGATTCCCCAAAGAATAAATGAGTTGCGAGGACAACAGCGAGCTCATTCCTTCCATCATCCGTCGAGTTGCGAGGACCACCTCGAACTCAGAGGATGCCTTCCTTACACATTAATCCAAATTCCTTCTAACTTCTGGGGACTCCATAGTCAACAATTCATTTGAAATTCTAGTGGGAAAGAAACGCCGATCAGGGGGACGTAAAAACCAGCTGCGGAAAATTGCCGCTCAATATTACGGGTATTCACGGGATAAAACTAACGGTTACTACACCGAGGAATTCCTGAGCCATACGTTCTCTCAGAAACCCATCAAGAACCAGTATTCGTTACACAAATTGGAATATACAATTAATTTCTTACACCCATCTTGGATCCCTGAGAACGATCCTCGAAGGAGAATATACGAACAGAGATTAAAAACATGTAACAAAGTTGGAACTCAATAAACAGAATCAATTGTATCAGTCAATTTTGTTTGTCTTAAATTCATTTATCTGGTCAAACTCCATTAGCCCGTTTCCCAAGACTCATTAGCTTTGCTAAGGTCAAAAATAGGGCAACTATTATGTTACTAGGACGTAACAATATGCTTCTGCTTGTTTTACTTTTTTCATAATTTCTGCCTTAAGCACGTCCCCACAAATACTGATAATTTCATTTTGAATATCGACCGATCGATAGCTCGCATTTTTTCCCATGTTCAATGTGATTCTTCAAAATCACATCTCCCGAATCAATGCGCAGCTTGTATAAGTCCTCAAGAATTCCTTCACCATAATGTTTACCTCGCAGCGCTAAGTCGTGAGCCCCGCAAAATGTAATGCAGGAAATAATCGACGTTATAATTTTTCTATTTTCTTCAATAACGCCCTGAGAGTATTTATGGATTTGCACATCCACAGGCAAACTTCCAAGAAATGATCTAGCAGCTTCCGCTGCCGCCTTGTGGAAGTGGGTTTCAATGTGCTTTTTGCACTGCTCGTGAATATGTTTAAACTTACAAAATGGCCTTACGATAAATTATCCCAGTACACCTCTAACAGAACTCGGATTTGGCGGAAACAACGTGCAATATTTACATAAGGCGCCTTTTTCGTGTCGGGAATATGCCAACCACGGCGAGTATATTTCCAACCATGAATAATTAAATTTTCTTTTTAAATGCTTGGCGTCTTCCGCAAAGTCGTATGTCTTAGGAGGCGTCCAACAGTTTTCAATGAGTGCCTTCTTCTTTTCGAGTGACAACATTGACGGTCGGCCAATAAATCGACCAATGTCATTTTCGTGGTAGGCATCCATTGTACAACCAGGATCATAGTCCAAATCTTTGGATGAGATCTGTATCAACAGGTCACTCACATGATCATTACAAGGATGTGCACCAGTATCAGGGTCTTCAATAACTTTCTGAGACTGAGGATCTTTAATTGCGGGAAGCGAGCTAGAGTTATGCGACGTGATCTCTATGTTATTTTTCTTTTGTATTTTTTCATCTTGGTCATCGCTGTCACTGCTTCGTCCTGCAGCTTCTTTTCTTTTTAAGTTGACTGAAATCCCAAATATATATCAAACATAAATATATGTATATGTATAGTATTATAATGTTAATTGATTGTTCTCTTTTTTAAAGTGGAAACGCTTGTAACTAATATTGAACATTCCGCGTACGAGGGCCGCTGCGCTAGATCAGTGCCAATATGTGTTAACAAATAATGGAATCCATTTAAATACACTTCAAAATTAATAAAAGTAACATTCAAATATGATCTAAGTACTATAAAACAGTATTTAGCTTTACAAAAAATATTTACATTTCAAAATCAATACTTTGCACTATAAAGTTAATTTTAGAATTTTTATTTCTAAACGTGTAGTTTAACTTCGATAAAAGACCAGACTGATATTTAATTTGGCGTTTTTTCGTACTGGCTTTATAGTCCAATAAAACAAGGCCTGCTTACTAGCGCAGCTTACTAGGAGAGGAAGCCCGCAGAAACTATGGGGAGTGGAAATAAACGGAAGAGGATGGAACCAGAAGGGGATGGAGGAAGGTGTTTGAGGGGGAAGTGATAGTAGAAAAAATGTGTGAGGTAGTGAGACAATTTGAAAACATGGCGAGGAAAAAGAAGAGGGCGAAGGAGGATGTAATTAGTTAAAAAATGGAAAAAGATAGAGAAGGATGTAAATAAAGAAGGAGAAATAGGAACTAAGGAAAATAGAGCATAATGAAGAGCGCAGACGAATACGAATTAAGCATAGATATAAGGAACGAACAAATGTAAAAACGCGCGAGGGTATATAAACATTGGAAATAAAGGGATATTACTACTACTACTATATAAACACCGAAAATAATTGCACGACGATGACAACAATAATTACCAATATAACACCTACGTACCTTTGTAGATCTATACAATATAAAATAATATTATTGCAAAATACTCACCAAAAAATTTTCTTATGTCCATATTATACCCAGACCGACATTTAACGGTTTTCTTTCACGATACTTGTCAATGCTCGATAGTCGACAGACGAATGTCGCGCATAAAATGTTCGTGGCAAGCGAGACCTGGAGCGAAGCACCGCGACAAAGACAATGTAAGGCCGGTGTCATACTATGTCAGAACCGATCCGGCAAAAACGTATAGTGTGGCACCGGTCTAATATACCGCGAGCGGGCCGGCGCAGCATCTATGTATAACTCCGGCCTTAGCGTACGGTCTGAGCGCAAGCGGGCAGCGTTCGTATCAAACGCAACAAACGCTCGGCCGGCATAAAGGTCACTCGTATTTGTTTCCATTTTTTTACGGACCGCGGTAACGGTTCCTGGTACCTTCGGCCATACCCTTAGTCACTCGCTTCGTTAGAGTATACCTACACACACACATACTACTTTAACAGCGCGTAAAATACATCGAATGGTATTCTCATTTGACATGAACACGTAAAGGTATGCGTTCCAGAACGCATTGCGCGGGAATTGTAAATCGGACAAGAACTAACTTGGCTTTTGATTACATTTTTTCGAGTCGCGTAGGGGCGGGGCAGCTGCCCCCCCCCTGCCCCCCTTTGGCGACGCCCTTGCACCCATGTTCGGTATACATACTGATAAGATCAAAAATAGTGTCATCAAGTCTAGCTTCGCTACCTGGATATAAGCGCAAACAATCGACATTGCGTTCAATTCGAAAAATATGTGCCTGATCTATTCTCGAATTATTCTCAGTGCCTTCTTCATTAAAATCGTTATTGTCAGTATATGATTCGTTGCTCATTTCTTCTTCAGTACAATAATCGTCCGTTGAAAACTGATTCTCGATACTGCTCTCAGAGTCTTGATCCGAAGTAGCTAGGTGATTTTCTGTATGTTCTTCATAATTCAAATTTTCTCTTGGAAACTTATCTGAATTTTGAGTAGAATCAGAACTTTTACTCGAGAAATCATCTTCCTGCAGACCAGGAATACTCTCTTGAACAGTTGAGGATGTTGCAATAGATGTGACTCCACTACCAAGCGTAATCGACCTTGCCTCCCATCTCATTTGGGTTTTTTTCACAAATCTATACACAAAATAATGTTATATATAGAGTAAATATATATAAGATCGTTATTTATAAACTTTCAACAAATATTTTTTTTAGTACAGCCATCGACTGTTTACTTTCTATATTTTCAAAAAATTTTCCCGTAATTACTGTATACATGAAAATAATATTGCTTACTGGTATCATAGAATCAGTTTTCCATAATTTATATTTTTTTCGTGAAGAACATCTTGCAGTCTCATCATCAGTCAGTAATGCTTGAGATTTAATTCGCTGAACTATTGCTGTGTCAATTTTCGTTTCATTTTCACTTACTGACAATACTCTGTCAGAGTTATTGCTGGTATCACTTTGTGTCGATATTTTACTTCGTTTTGTCCATCGTTGAAGAGTTTTTTCAGGAATCTAGATATGTGTATAAAAATGTATTAGTCGTGCAACACACACAGAGTACTCGAGCAGCGAGATATATGACAGAAATCAATTTTTATTTAACGAAAATAATATTTTTTAATGCTTCTTATAAACAATTCCAATATGAAATAATAAACCCTGAAACTCTTTCAACTCTACGATTTTTTTGTTGTCTCTAAAAAAGTATGATGTCATATTTCATATCTGCTTATTAAAAAGTTATACTGCTTTAATTGTAAAGGAATGGTACTGCATAAGGAATATATTATAATTTTTATAGATTTATATAATATATAGCCAGTTCACAAATAACATTATTGTTTACTTAAGTAAAAAGAAAATACATATATAAATCTATATACTCACTGGTTGAACGTTCTCAGTTTTCCAACGTTTGTATTTCCTTTTAGAGGTTTGATCCGAGTTCATTTTTTAAATTATATAATTTATTGTTTTAATAAATCTATTTATTACTAAATAGATTAAAAGGTTACTTTTCGTTGCATTTTATATGCCACACTCATAATATTTCTCGCAACGTTATGGAAAGTTTCATTGAAATATTTTTGGTGGTTACACTTGTCAGATCCACGAGGCCTGCACTCGAGCTAGCTACTTCTCTTATTTGGCTATTTCCCCTATATATACATTATTACGTTCGTACCGGTCGTAATTCGCGTAAGCAGTTATAAAGGTCATAACGTCGTGCGTGCAATTTTGTATTATATACGTGGATTCTCTTAGTTTTGCGTATTGTAAAAGATATTTTTTTCGTAGAAATGCTATTTCTACTACAGTGTGCTGCAGATAATTCACTGTGTATTGTTGATAGTATAGCAGTATGTGTGATGAGACAGCTGTGCAAATCGATGATGAAGTGCAATTTTTCTACAACAAAAAAGTATGTCTGGGCAAGGTGGTTGAAATATCAGGTACGTAAAAAAATTATTGCTTAAAAATTACAGACATTTTTTTGGCAAAATGGTTGCAGATTTCGAACTTTTTCTTTTATCACAGTAAAAAGTATATCTTTGAGCACGTGTCATCATTTTTTTGTTAGAAAAAATTCATAAATGTAAAAGATACAGTTTACCGCCCGGACCATTGTTCCAAAAAGGCCTTCTGCAGTGGCCATGCACTGTAACTTTCCAACCGCAATCATGCGAATCAAAAAACCAAATAAATTTACTTTTTGTATCGAATTATCTAGTCTTTAATCGAAGGATTTGATAAAATATTAATTTTTGAAAAAATGGTCGCTGATCGAAAGTAAAAGTCTAAAGTAAAAAAAATCACTTCATTCCTTGATGTAAAACAAAGTATGCATCGGAAAAAAATGCTTCGATTAAAGATTACTTTTTTATATACAAAAAATGTGGGCAAAACTTCAAATAAATCGGTTCATTTGTTTTTGAAATATCGTGATCAGCGATTCTGAAAACATTATTCTTTCGCGAAAAACGCATTTCTTTTACATTTATGAATTTTTTACAATAACAAAAATTATCAAACATACTGAAAGATATATCTTTTGCTGTAGAAAAAAACAGTTGAAAACCTGCAACCATTGTCTCAAAAAAAAAATCACAATAGCACGATTTTTTGTTCGTCCCTCAACTAGATGTAAGTCCCTTAAAGTTATTAAGAATTTTTTTCATTTAAGATATATTGCAACATAAAACATTAACTATTTTCACGATAGTAAATCTATAGATGTCAAAAACTGTACTTTGGATAAATCTGACTTGTCAGTTATATTGAGATTAGAAAATGTATGTATAGACTGATTTTAACACATTCATTGTATTTTTTAAATAACTTACAGATGATGAAAAAGTTCTCATGACTAAACAAAAAATGCTGAGGAACGTTCCGAAAGCCAAACCTTCACAAAAAGATCTTCCAGCCAAACGAACAACAAAAAACCGAGACATTTCGTATCATCAGGAAATGATCATCAAGAAAAAGCCAGTGTTGGGAAAAATAAAAAGCCCCGTCCTATCGTAAATAATTATTTGACTTGAAAATATATAATTTATAGTATACAAATTTGACTTGACAAATGCACACACTAATATGATTTTTACAGACCGCTAAAAAACAGGCAACTAAATGTCAATAGTCTCAAGCGATTCAAGTAATAAAATCCTTGCAGAATAAGGGAGCATCCACTATTACAAGAACTACAACTAAACTCGATCATCCAAAAGATGCCAGCACCGATGATTCAACTCAATCGGACGATTTTGACTCATACATAATGAATCGAAAGGTTTCTTTTTCAATATTATATACAAAAATTTCGTTTACTGTAATATTTTCCCCATTTTCGTTGATCTGTATTATATTTTGTATAACTGTTCAATATTTTTCAGAAACTTTCAGACACCAAAAAATCGTATCTCGCTAATTTGCGGGCTTTGGCCAAACCTTCGTTGCAACCTACTGATGCCTCTGATCCGGAAACAGTGATTGTAGTAAATTCTGTCTCTCATTCTCCAACTAAAGAAGAGCTTAAACGAATGTTGAAGGAGGAGAGAGCCAAAAATATTTTGACCGTATCACGACGAATTGATAACGACATCAATATGAACCGAGAAGACGAAAACGATATACGGCGTAGTAGTAGAGAAAATGAAGATTTTGAACTACTTCTAGTCTCAACTCAGCTTATTAAATAATTGATGATGGTTGATTTTTTATTTTTTGGTTTTCAGATGATGCTATTACTCAATGGCATTTATTGTAAAGTCAAGTGCCATGATTCTGCACTCGGTGCTTCAACTAAATGTTCCCATCTAGTTCGAAGACTTTTGGAAGGAGTTTTCACGAAAGAGACTCTTTTGAAATGTACCACAACAGGAAAGCCTGGTGCTTTAGCATCGAAAGAGCATAGACAGCTCGAATGTCTTGACGATACAGCAAAGAATGCCATTATAGGTACAGTACGAATTCTGCAAATCACGATAAATTATTTTTAATTAATTCTCTTACTAATACTACAAATATAGATAAAAGATGTTGTTATTGTTTGAATTGATTAATTGAAATATTAAATGAGACGCGTTACCATCTTCGCGCCAAGTTATTAAAAGATTTACATTTTCTTCAATATTAATTAAAATGATATAATTGTATATGTTGCAAAAACGTGATTGTGAATTATTCCTGAAAGAAAATGATATATTACAGATTACGCAGTTGTAATCTCTCAAACAAAAGGATGGCCAATACCTCCTAGAGAGAAGTTTACCAGCATCATATCTCAAAAATTGGGGGAAATTAAACGAGAAGAACGAAATGCTCAAAGACAATTGCAGAGACAGTAAGTCCACTTTCCAAACAGGCAACTTTTAAATGCCCTAAAAAGTACTTTGAGATTTTTTTAAATAATTTTTTTAACGAGACTGAGAGCCCTTCTAGGATATACACAAAATTGAGTACA
Source organism: Netelia melanura (assembly GCA_964007305.1). NCBI lineage: Eukaryota > Metazoa > Arthropoda > Insecta > Hymenoptera > Ichneumonidae > Netelia > Netelia melanura. The sequence goes on from OZ023258.1 coordinate 23,860,573, forward strand.
ATTAAAATATAAAGTACACCTGATATTAATATTAAACTTAAACATACGAATTTGGCAAAAACGAATATGCCAAAAATATAAAGAGCAAGTATTATTAACTTTTACTCAGGTTTATGTGCCGGTATAGAAGATTTGATATAATATATATATGTTACTAATGTGTAAGAGTACAAATTCCTATACAAAGACAATAATTGCAAACAAACTGTATGAGATATAGGCACATAAATGAGAAGTACAATATTGTTATAGTTGTTGTGTCCCGATAATCGAGCGTTACTACAATGATGTAAGTAGTACGTATAACCGAGTAGGCCAACGATCCACTTTAATTGCATTACGCAATTAAAGCCGACTTCGAATTTCGGATATGAGAACGACGACCCAGAACAATTCAACGTAAAAGTTGTAACCTTTATGTAAGTAATACATACAACTGAGTAGGCCAACAATACGCTGAATCGGCATTGCGCGATCGAAGCCGCCTTCGATATCAGGCTATGCGAACGCCGACTCAGACAACATTCTACGAAGAAAAGTTCACTTCGAAATCTGAGAAATAATGTAAACCAGATTTGGAGTACACGACAACAAAAACAAAGCTGGTCAAGCTGGTCCAAATTATAACTGTATAAAAGGACCAGCTCGCCAACATTTAGACAGTCTGAAATTAATCTTTAATCTGTACGTGCGGCACGACGGATTCGCGCAAGAATCCGTCTCTCCTTTCTCTTGTTCTAAGTGTCAATAAACTATTTATATTTTTCGTTTTTGTTTCATTTGGGTTCTAACCCTTCAGTCGCAGATCCCTAAAAAATTATAACAGTGCAGTGCAAAAATCGTGCGGCACAACATAGTTCTGTTTCGATCGAATAATAAATCGGCAGTAAAAGAAACTATATCTATACTTACATTACGTCTCATATTTTTACATTTCCTAAAACAAATATTATTCCTAATCCTAAAAAAAATTATCTGCAACCTACCTGACAATATTTCTACACATATACCAACATGTAACAACAGACAATCATCAAAATCTCAAATTAAATAAATAAATAAAAAATACAAATATAATAACATGGGTGTATATATTGTCACGCCGATGGAGGGGGGTTGGTGGGGTGGTGACTAGGGACGGGTAACGAGGGGGGGTTCCTGAAATTAATTACACAATAAACGCCAATACAAAAACAAAGAAAGAAAAATAACAATAACTCAAAATTTATTTAACACAAAAAAAAATGCTTTTCTCAAAATAATATATTAACAATAATCTTTAACTTGATAACAGGGTCGGCGGACTATCTCCGGGGAGGTGTTCTTATAATATTCGGGTGGTTTGGGCGCCAGTTAATTTCTAATCAAAAATTAACAAAATAATAGAAAAATAAAAATAACACACAAATACTACAACTATGAATAACGGCTCTAAGGGGAGGGGAGGGGTATCTCAGGGAAGGGGGTTCTCCGACTCTATGTGGCCTCTTAATAATTACCACCGATAATTTTCTTTTGGGACGCCCTGTATCAGGGACTGTGGATATTTTGAATTTGGGAACTTGGTCGACTTGTACCTTGCCGCTGTCCGAAGGACAGTGGCAGAGAAAAAAATTGTTGCCACCGTCGCTTCGCCAGCGACGGTTGACCTGTGACGGGAGAGGGGAAGCACGGGAAGGGGAATCCTACTTCTTCTACGTTTACGCTGCACGACCGTTCCACGTTAATATCTTACTACTTAATTTAATCGCAAACACAAAAGAAAATGAAAACGAAACGAAAATAATATTCAACGATGCGCAAAAAGAAAACTGGGGGGAGGAGTACTCTAAATAGTATTTTGCGGTAAGAAAAGGGGGATACAAAAATAAAAGATGTGCCGATGAAATCTTGGAAGGGAAACTGTGCAAGCACTTACAGTTGTGATGCACGTCTCTCGCTCGTTCCTCCTCTCTCTCTCTCTCGCCTTATCCTCGTCCGTTGTCCTTTCTCACTCACTGCTCGTTTCTTTCCTCGCTCTTTCCAATATAAATTCTATTTTTCTCTTTTCTTTCAACTCTCTCTAATATAACTTTGATTCTCTCACACAACTCGCACCTCACTTCTTTCACTCTTTTACTCCACTTCTCGAACTTTGTAACTAATCTCTAATTAATCGCCAAATAATTTTCTTTCGCTCTATAATCGCCAGTAGCCAAACTCCAAGTGAGTTCAAATTTTCCGTTGGGCAGCAGCGGCACGGGTCAGGTGATACGGGGGGTGGGGAGATCGATATTTTCGGGACGGTACTAGGGAGATCTATTGGGAGAGGTGTGTAATTAGGACGATCGATATGGCAGGGTCGTCCTTATCGATATCGGGATTTAGGGTAATTCATGATGCTCTCTGCGCGCTGCTGCCATCTCACTCGTCTCTCCGTCGCTATACCGATGGATGGCTAGCGACGGCGGACGGGGCGGCCTGTTTGATTTTTGGTGGGAATTTCCTTCGGTGCGAGTGCGAGTGCGTGTGTGTGTGGTGATCGAGTTCCTCTTCAGGACGTCCTGGGAATTCCGGTGGCGATCTTCCGGGCCAGTCGGGATGTCCTCGGGATGTCCTGGTAACGGTGGATGGTCCTTGGTTATAGCCGTGTCGACGACGACGACGACAGTGTCCGTGGCGACGACGACGACGACGTCGGCGATGATGATGCCGGCGACGACGACGACGACGGCCAACGACGACGACACGGCGACCACGATGGCGATGACGGCGGGAATGGCTGCGGGTGATCCTTGGGGTATTCTTCGTAGCGGCGATAAGTGCTTACGCAGTGTACAATAATTGGGAGGGAACGGGAGAATTGGAAAAAGAATACAAATAAAAATACTAATTGTTAACTTACTTTTTTCGTATTACGTGGAACGGTCGCCTTGGAGGGCTGTTGGCGGGGAGGGAAATTGTGCAACGTCACAATATATACATATAAAATTATATATATTTATATATAGACAAAATTCATATGTGATTGTATATGGACAAAATTCATATATAATGATATGTGATAAAATCATATACTATATGTTCACAGATGATCATATATACAAATTTTTTCCCGGGAATGCAAATACCGCTCTGATAAATTACAGATCGATACGTTCATTCATAATAGGCGAGAGAGAGAGGAACCAATTGTGTTACGATTTGCTTCAATACGACGCACGCCGTTCCACCAGGTTGTTACACGGCCCGAAACGAAATCGTGTATGCCGTTGAGCGCCAAGCGGAGACGTAATGGTGAATACGTTTCGCTCCCTTATGGCTACAGAGTTTAATATTATAAAATATTGTTATTATTGTAAAATATTGTTACTATTGTAAAACATTGTTATTATTGTAAAATATTTATGGTGTTACTGCAAAATCAAAATCCGTATACACATGACGTGTGCTTTATATATACTGTTGTAAAGAAAATATATTCACTCGTGCAGATGGGTACACGGTAGAAGCATCTGTAACTGTTGTAAATTTTTCTTTATATTACGATCCTCGCGCCATAAATATTTCAGAGACATACACATTTCAGATACATACATATTTCTCTATCTTTATCAATTCGGTCTAACTTATCTTCTCTAATTCGGCGAGTTGTGTCGTACACGCAGGATTGCTGACGAATCCGCCTTCGTCAGTTTTCAGGAATGTGAAGCTCGGCGATTCGATCCCTCCTTCTGATCTTCCACGAAAGTCGTAGATTGAAGATCAGCGTCTCGGACCTCTTGCTGGCTAGGCAAGAGAAACGATTGATGATTGATCCGTGCGTTTTGGCGAGTTGGATGAGACCAAGCGGGAGCGATTGTCGAGTTGTTCTCTCGTTGACGATCCCAGGAAGAAGAAAGAGTGAGAATCTCTCATTAGGAGTGAGGTGCCGGCACTCCCCACTACCTAAATCTAATGTCCCCACCTGAACGGCTTGGAATTTGGGGGTATTCCGCAAATCGCTCGTTACACATCCCTGGACCTCCATGATCTGTGGTCCCACGGGCTGTGGTAAAACTTATTTTGTAAAAAAGTTTTTGAAATTCATTTCGCAAATGAACAGCGAGCCATTCGAGAGAATTATTTTCTATTATTCCGAATGGCAACCAGCATACACAGAGTATGGTAAATCGATAGAATTTCATGAAGGTCTGCCTCAGAATGCCGATTATGTGAACGATCCGCGTGCAAAGCTCATAATAATCGACGATTTGATGCACGACGCGTCGAACAATAGCATTGTAAATCTTTTCACCAAAGGTAGTCATCATAAAAACCTGAGTGTTATTTTTATTACTCAAAACTTGTGCATCAAGGACACGGTCAGCGCGATATTTCATTGAACGCCAATTATATTGTAATTTGTTGGTAACGATGAGTTGTGGGCGGAGTCTAGAGTTAACACACCACGGCGTCAATCGCAAACTGATGATGGTAGTACAAGCAGCGAGGGATCACCCGATACGGACCAGTCAGCGTTTTTCAGCGGTGTTGAGAACAGATCACCAGCATGGCGAATACAGGGAGATTAACAGAGAGGTGGCGGCTATCATAATAAGAAAAGACGTGTAATTTGGGCTAACCTGAAATTATAATCATGAAAATCTTAGAAAACGCGTACTTTAATCCCGCCCATGAAGCATCGTTTTCAGGTGCTACCAAATTCTTACGTTTGGCACGTCAGAAAAAAATTGCCCGTGTGAAGGCAGTACAGTGGCTTGAAGCACGGGATACTTATACAAAACACAGACCCGTGAGACGTCATTATCCACGTCGTTTTTATAATGTCCGAAATATAGATGACTTCTGGGAGGATGATCTCGTGGATCTTCGCTCGATTAAAGAGTATAATTAATGATTAAACGAACTTACCTAAGTGAAGTTCAATCATGATTGTATGAAGCGCCTCTTCCGAATAGATCATAATTGTAGTACCCCCTACTTCCACAAGTGTCTCCATCAATTCAAAGCTAGGAAAAATATTTTTCCCTATGTCCCGCGGTTGGCGCTGCCGTGCGCGCGTCCGCGGCCACCTTCATTTTTGAAAGCTCTGCCGTAACATGAATTACGGGTATCTCCCTCGAGATAAATGGGAGGGAGGGACTGATCTATTCGGAAGAGGCGCTTCATACAATCATGATTGAACTTCACTTAGGTAAGTTCGTTTAATCATTAATTGTATTTCGCGCCTCTTCCTCTAGATCATAATTGTAGCTATTTAAAGTCAGTTACGGCAATCCATAAATAAAAGATTTTATTAATTTTTTTTTTTTTTTTTTTTTTTTACCTCGAGTACGGCTTCTGCAAAACAATCTTGTTGCATATTAACGTCACAATCGTAGAAACGTGCGAAGGCTAATGATTCTCTTGACCAGCCTGCTGTTTTCCGTATGACGTCGATGTTGACACCCTTACGCTTTGCCGCTGAGGTCGCGGCATGCCGCGTACTATATGCCGAAAAAACATTAATGTCTACCCCGCTCTTAAACATCACGTCTTTGATCCAACGACTGATTGTCTGTGTGCCCACCGCTTTATGTGGTTTTTTGAAGGAAATCAGCAACTTTCCGTTTACCTCTCTCAGTTCTTTGGTTCTTTTTAAGTATTCAGTTAGGACGGAAGCAACACAGATCGTTCGGTCTTGACTGAGAAACGGCAGTCTCAAAACCGGCGGTTTTTCCCCGGGCCCGACGTCTTTACGGTATCCGGAATCTTAATCTCTACTGAGTTAGCGTTAGTCTGATAAATATTTCTTGTATCGATTAAGGAAAGCGTTTGCGGGCGATGTCCCGTACTTAAAGCTAATAATGTGACCAATTTCAAAGTGAGCTTCTCGAGATTTATCTCTTCGTTTGGAAACCAAGCCGTTAGATAATTTAAGACAATTTTTGGTTCCCAAGTTGAGTCGTACTTGGGTGCTGCCGGTCGCAGTTTCGCCACTCCTCAAAAAAATCGTTGAATTTTTTCGTCTTTTCCTAATACCGCTCCGCTAATTAGAGAAATGGCGGACCTGTAGCAATTTAACGAGCTGTAGGAAGCTCCTCTGGTGAATTCGTCTGCGAGGAAGGACAACACGTTGTTTGACGAGACGTTGAAAGGCACCAGATCTTCTTTTTCACAAAATGCCCACCATTTTTTGAGCCCGACGTTGTACTGTCGAACTGATGACTCCGATAAAGAGGCTATTAAAATCTCCATTGCTTTGGCCGGTACTTCCTTCTGGATGAGTGCTTCCCGCAAAGCTTGCCGGCAACCAGCGTAAGCTGATGCGACAACGGGTGTTTCTCTCTGCGGGTAGAACGAAGTAAATTATCATCTGATTTAAAAACTATCGGTTTCGTCTCGAGAAGCGATAAGAATAATGGGAACCACGGCTGTCCTTCCCAATATGGTACGACGACTATCCCGCTTGCCTCTTCCCTCTTGATTTTTTGCAATACTCTTAAAATAATCGAGAATGGAGGAAAAGCGTAGAAAAACCACTTTTTCCATTCTAGGGTAAACGCATCAACAGCCATTGAGTCGGGATCTCGTCGCCATGATACGTAGCGATGACATTTTGCATTTGCCTTAGAAGCGAATAAATCTATTTGTGGCTGGCCGAAGGTTCGAACCGTCTTTCGAAAAGCGCTATCTGCAATTTCAAACTCTGTTTCTGGCTGTAATCGCCGTGATTCGTAGTCGGCTTCTACGTTTTCACTCGAACGTATATACGCTGCCGTTATCCAAATTTCTCGTCTCTCACACCACTGCCATATTTCTTTGGCCAAATAGCTGAGATCTTCGTAACAGCTGCTTCTCATACGGTTTATGTACGCAATCGCTGTTGTATTGTCCAGGCGTAACAAAATGTTTGTGCATTTCTTGTTTTTTGCAAAGCATTTTAACCCGAAAAAGGCTGCTCTCAACTCTAAAATATTAATGTGTGAATCCAAATCATTGGCGGTCCAGAACCCGTGACTCCGGCGGCCTTTACAGAATACGCCCCACCCCGTACGCGAAGCGCCTGAGAAAATTTCTAGTTCGTGCATCGGTTCGATTATTGGCGCACTAGCTATTCGAATGTTATGCTTCCACCACTCGAAATCTTCCGTGAGATTTTCGGGGATCACCATCATCGAGTCAAAATTATTCGCGTTAGCTTTCAGCATACATTCTCTTACTTTCTCGAACCCCCTTACGTAGATCATTCCGTATTTTAAAGCCGGGCCTCGCGAAATTAATGTTCCCACGAAAGATGCAAATTCCCTTATTTTGCAACGGCTTGTCTTCTCAAATTTTTGTATTAAGTCAAGCGTGCGTTGTGTTTTTTCTTTAGGCAACTCTATCGCCATCTTTTTGGAATCGAACACTAACCCTAAATATTTACAGCGTTGAGTTGGGATCGCAAGACTTTTTCGCTGGTTAATTACGAACCCTAACCGTTGCAGCAATGACTTCGTTTCGCGCATATTCCTTATACACTTTTCGTATGTGTTTCCTATTACCAGAATATCGTCTAAATAAAAAACCGAGACAAAACCGCGTTTTCTTAGGCAACTTGCCACCGGTTTCAATAGTTTTGTAAAAATATAGGGTGCTATATTTAACCCGAAAGGTAGGCATGTGAATTCGAATAACTCTCCCCTGTACGAAAAACGTAAAAATTTTCGATGCTTTTCTGTAATTGGTACGAGATAGTGCGCGTCCTTCAAATCTATTGTCGCCAAAAAATCTCGTGGGTTAATCAACCTCTTCGCGACCTTCCAATCCTCGAGTTTAAAATGTTCGGTTGACACGAATTCGTTGAGCTTTTTAAGGTTAAGGATTAGTCTGTGTGAACCATCCGGTTTCGGTGTTAAGAAAATGTTCGACAGGAATTGATCTGAAATCGGCGCGCAACTAACGATTGCGCCCTTTGCTCTTAATTTGTTAATCTGCTCGTTGATCAATAACTGTTCTTTCGTCGACCACTTGGGTTCAATCGGCGCTTGATTTTGAGAGGGCCGTGCCGAGAACGGAATTTCCACGCCTTGAACCCCCTTCCGGACTACCGAGTCTCTTGTGACTTTTGACCAATTGTCGGCAAAGAGCCGGAGTCGCCCAGCCGGCTTACTTACGATTAATGTTGTACTCAGCGACGTCTCGTCGCCGGTCGACTCGCATCCCTCTGATAATATGATTTCCTCGTCTCCGAGGGTCTCGATGTTGATTGTCGATGCCCGCTCGATGTTGCTCCGCGTTTTTTGTACGTCGAGCGACTCGGCGGGCCCTTCCAGTTTTTTGGTCTTTTTTGAGTGTTGTTAATTTGTTGTAACGGCTTCGACGGAGGCTTTAGATCTTTCAACGTTTTCTCTAGACTCTTTGCCGTTCTTATTTTCTCTTCTAAGTCCCCGCCGAAGAGCCATTCATCCACCGAGGTGTTTGTGAGCGTTGTTTTTAACGATGAATTTAAATTTGCGAGGATTAGATTTTTTCTCGCCATCGATTCCTCTCTATGGATCGAAGCAAGCATTCTTCCCGCGTCGCTCAACAGTTCGAGTAGACAAATCTGTTGTGGGTTATCGATTTTAATTGTCACTGAAATCGTTTTTCCCACGGCTGCCAAACAAGCCGCTACCCGTTCTTGTTTCTCCATAATCCGCTTGTCTCGTTTTATTGTATTTTCTTGCACGGCGGCGGTGATTTCGGTGTTTAGTTTCGGAATCATAATAATTGTACAATTTTCCGGCACAGGATACTTTTGTAGAAGCGTCTTAACTTCTTCGTCTGGGAGACCTTTTTTGACAATTTCAGACCAGCGAAGAGCCACGTCCTTATGGACCGCAGCATCCGTCTTTTTATCCGCTTCCAATCGAGCTGCCATTACACTCAGTAATTCTTGCTGTAATTCTACTTCGTGTTCCGGAATCGGATTTTCTTTTAGGTTAGGGCATTCCTTATTTGTTGACGTTTCTGACGTTTGTATATCTGTCGGATTTCCTCCCAATGCCTCCGTTGTCGGTCTACGATCCTCATTTACCTCGCTGTTTGTCGTGTCATTCTTATTTTCATCCTCTGCATGGCACCGTTCTTGGACGCCCGATGTCGGCTGTCTCGATTGTGAACGAGATTCTGAGCGTCGCATTGTGGGCGAGGAATGAATCGAGCCTTGCCTCGCCGGGGATCGTGTTCTCGTTCGCCTGCTAGATCTCGAGCGTTCTGTACTTTTTGACGTAAAACACCGCCCACGATCTCGCGATCGAGAGCGTCTTTTCGAGGGCGATCCTCTTTTTGGACGGGACCGTCCTCGCGGGCGTGCGTATCTTGTAGAGCGCGAGCGACTTCTCGAACGCCAATGTCTCATTCTCGAACGCTCAGAGGCCTCATCAGACGCCGAACGACTCGGCGTGTGCCGATACGTCAATCGCACCCGCGAGTGTTGGGACGAGGAATCTTTCCGCGATCGTTGAGATGACAATGGCGATGACGTTCTCTCCGCCGAATGTTGAGGCGACAGATCCCTCGACGAGAGTCTCGACCTTGAGCCTCCTGAAAAAACCCATTCACATGCACTTGCACATTTCCTCGAGTTCCTTTTTTGTTTTCCCGAGCGATCGAACTATATGGGTCAAACCCTGTTCGTCGAATTTTGTACCGTAACCCGTCGTCAAACGAGGGTGTCTTCTGGGGAAAGCCCCATAGCACCGTGCCAACGATAAAATCCTTGGCACGTCCAATATTATTGGATCGGTATACGGCATCCAGTTTTTTCAAAAACAACCTTTTTTTTTTTTTTTTTGAACTTTCTTTCCTTCTCGACCCTCAAAAGTGAGGTTAAGTTCGTACTTACGACGTTTCTCTCTCTCTCGAGCCAAATCTTCTTCTAGCCGTCGAATTTTCCGTTGCAGCTTTCTATTCTCCTTGTCCTCCTCCGATCTTGTCCTCTTTTGCTTACTTTTCTTGCCCATAATTGATAATTATGTATTTCTTTATGCAAACCTCGTGCGAAGACACTTGCATCAGCGAAAGAATGAAGGTGGCCGCGGACGCGCGCACGGCAGCGCCAACCGCGGGACATAGGGAAAAATATTTTTCCTAGCTTTGAATTGATGGAGACACTTGTGGAAGTAGGGGGTACTACAATTATGATCTAGAGGAAGAGGCGCGAAATACAATGATGGTTATGTTTATCTATTGGTCGTTATAGACGTTCTTAGTAAATGTGCATGGGTTCAGCCTTTACGTGACATGCCTGCTGCATCTGTAGCCAACGTATTTGATCTCATTTTATCTAAAAAAAATAGTAACGGTCGATCACCCCTTTACCTACAGACGAACAGGGGTAAAGAATTTACCGGTGCTGTATTCCAGGCTCTCTTAAAGAAAAAGAGCATACAGTTCCGTGTTGCGCGAAACCCTGATAAAAAGCGGCTATTGTCGAGAGGTTCAATAGAGTACTGAAAGAAACAATGTGGAGGTACTTTACGTATTCTAGAAAAAAAAACATTACCTAGACGTTCTGCAGAACATCGTTTCGACATACAATCACTCCACGCATAGCGGTATAAAAATGGCTCCTACTACGGTGACACATGCTGCAGCGGCTAGGGCCCGTAATAACCTGATATAGCGGTACAAAAGAACCGATAATTGCTCGCCCAAATACAGCGTTGGCGACATCGTGCGCATCAGTAGTACGAAGGCTGCCTTCGTAAAAGGTTACAAGCGTGGCTGGAGCAGCGAGTTAAGATTGTCCGTGTATCGCACAGTATTTGTCCTGTGATATATTAGGTGTTGGAATTAATTCGTAGCGTTTTACAAGAGATGGCGTAGGTAGTGCAGTATGTCATTGTTACCTACAATAAATGTGTTCATCGTGCAACAGCTATCATTGACCGCTATTTGCTTGACATAACCTCTTTTTTAATCATAAACAACACCACTTTTTAATTCATTGAATGTGTCAAATTTCGTGTCGAATAAAGTATTTTTACGGGGAGTTTTACTTCATTACTTTAATATGAACAAAAGTGCTGCTGAAGCTTATCGTATTTTAGTGGAAGTGTATGGTAAACATGCTCTAGCTGAGCAAACGTGTCGAAAGTGGTTTGCACGTTTTAAAACTGGTGATTTCGACTTGGATGACAAAGAGCGACCTGGTCAGCCAAAAAAGTTTGAAGCCAAGTTTGACCAAATGAAACCATAACTGCGGATCGCTACCGACTACAATTGATGCGCTTGAGCCGTGCTTTGAAAGAAAAACGGCCGGAATACTCGAAAAGACACGACAAAGTCATTTTGCTGCACGACAATGCTCGTCCGCACGTCGCAAAGCCGGTAAAAAAATATCTGGAAACACTTAAATGGGAAGTCCTACCCCACCCACCGTATTCTCCAGATATTGCTCCGTCAGATTATCATTTGTTTCGTTCGATGGCTCATGGACTATCTGCGCAGAAGTTCACTTCTTACGAAGATTGTAAAAAATGGGTCGATTCGTGGATTGCATCTAAAGGCAATGAGTTCTTCCGACACGGTATTTGTACCCTGCCCGGAAGATGGTCAAAAGTAGTAGAAAGCGGTGGCCAATACTTTAATTAGTATATTTTTTTATTTTCATTTAAAATAAATGATATTTTTTCTTCAGAAAAACGCTACGAATTAATTCCAACACCTAATACATACTGCGTGATCTCTACGGTGAGGATATCGACGGTATATTTTATGAGCCTGAGTTATCGAGAGTACAAACGAAGGAGTCGAGACAGTCGTCAGCAAAATGAAGGAGGAGTTTTACATGGTTTTACCTAATAATAGTAGTATGAATTATTATCCCCATAATGTGACAATAAAGTATACCACACAGTTACCTCAATGTATCTCTCTTCACGGCAACTAGGCTGTTTCTCTAGCTGAAATACACATACCGACGACAATTTTGCATGTACCGCCCGATGGTGAGCGGAACTTTATGAATGTCATAACGAACACAGTAGCACCCGGTAGCATGGCAAGCACCGACTTTAAGGAAGAACGCGTCTCCGTACCCCCTGATGTGTACCTCAGCATAGACACATTACTCGAGGCTATTAACGAGGCATCGTGTGTTGCGGGTCATCTGAAATTTAAGCATTGTCGCAATGGATATGTGGCGGTCACGCGTATCTGTGAATCGTGTAAGAATGTAGAACACTCGTTCTACTTCTCCGACGTGTTGAAGAAGATTTTAGGTTTCACCGAGCCTAAGGATGTGGTGGTCCAGAACGAATACACTGCTCAGAGACCTGTCAACCTGGCCCATGGGACCCCAAATGTGATGTGCGTTTGCAAGCCTTATATCACAGGAGATGTGCATACACCGCTGCTACGAGTCGTACCAATTGTTGCCGCTGATAATCGTAATTACGGGTCGGTAAAGATAAGAAGTTTCTCACCACCATTCCTCTATTACGTACTAGTTTTCAAACAATAATGATTGATATAAGGGATGAGTTTGGCAAACCGATACCATTCGAGTACGGGACGTTGACAGTGACGTTACAGTTCAAACGTACAGATTAACCTGAACCAATCTAAAATGGCTTATTATGACGAGTACTTTGATATGCAAACGGGTGGGGGTGGGGGTCTAGTGGGTTATGGTGGTATCAGTCATGTGTATATAGGGTCACCGAATCAAAGGGGTCACGGTATTGGGAGTTTCCTAGGAGATCTCTTCCGACGAATAATACCTCTCTTGAAACAAGGTGCTCGGGTTGTTGGTAAAGAGGCACTTCGCTCAGGTATGAACGTGGCTACGGATATCATGGATTCTGGTATTCACCCGCGAGAAATATTCAAAACACGTCTGCACGAATAAGGGGAGAATCTGAAGCGTAAGGCTGAAGAAAAAATTAGTACGCTCATGGAGGATTTGGTGTATAAAACAGGTAAAATTAATAAACTGATCCATTCTCTTGCTGGGAACGTATCACGACGTACCCGTATGAAAAAACGGAGGAAGACCGTGAAGTCGTGAAAACGTTCGGGCTCTGTGAAAAAGAGGCAGGGGAAGAAAAAAACTGTGAAAAGAAGAGCAACAAAACAGACAATTACGAATCGTTATAAGAAATCAAGAACGAGGTCTACTTGCCGATGGAACCCAAAATGACGCGTTCGCAAAATTGTTCGCGGGGTTGATGACGCAGCAAGGACAGCCCGTGCAAAATCAAGTGAATACGGCGCCGACGTATCACGTGATACCCGATCTATCACGCAATATCGAAGACTTCACCGGAGATGCCGATAGTCTCCGAGCGACCGAATGGATCGAGAATCTTGAAGCGATGAGGGAGACACACGAGTGGACAGAACGTTATCTGTTCGAAGCGGCGGGTATGCATCTGAAAGGTGGTGCGAGAGATTGGTTCAGATCGCGAGTACACGAGTTATATTCGTGGGAAGAATTCAGACGTGTATTTCGTGAGACCTTTATCGTGAGTGATGACACATCGACACGATGGGCGCGTATGAAAGCGCGAGTACAAAGACGAGATGAGTCGATTACTCAATATTATTTCGCTAAGTATAAAATGTGCAGTGCGTTACGATTGACATTTCGCCGAGACATTGATAGGATTGTGGTCTCGAGAACTGAGCAATGCTGCGATGCCGACGTCGCAAAGCACGAGTGACGAATTATTACACGACCTGATTTATTACGAGAAACTAATAGAACAACGAGTTGAAAGAGTGCGAACTACGCAAGACACGTCGTCGAAGACGCAAGCCCATACCGCGAAAGCGAATTGCAATGAATCGGAGCGTGCGAAAGCCGGTACGTCGCGAGGTGCCGAAGCAAACTCGAGCGTGAAAATGAGAAAATGTTTTAATTGTAATGAAGAAGGACATTTGTCGCGAGATTGTTCGAAACCAAAGAAGGAGTTTAAGTGCTACGGTTGCGGGGAAACGGGTCATGTGAAACGTAATTGTCCGAACGCTGCGAAAGAAACGAAAAGCACCGTGCAAACGATCTGACAGCCGAATGAACATGCGGCAGCGAAGTATTTGAAAACCGCGAAGATTAACGGATGTGAGCTTGCAGCATTCATATATCCGGGAAGCTCCGAATGTACAATACGCGCAACGAAAGTGTTAGCGTCGCAATTCAAGATGGAGATCCAGCCATCAACTTTGAAGGGCTTTGGCCCCGTAGACTTCGTTGTAGCGAGTCCAGGAATCGTTCGCGCGAGCATCGAGATCGACGGAGCTGAGGTACCGGAAGTGCCGACTCGAGATGTACCTGATGACGTGCAACCAACCGACGTTATCATTGGACGATCGTATACGGAACAACCGTACATTGAGTACCGCAAGGTAGGACAAACGTTGGCATTCCACCGTAATAACGAGTTGCCGATCGAATCGACGATCGCATCGAAAAGTCACACGAGTACTAAGGAGGTGCCGCTGCCACCAATGACAGTGAGTTTCGTCAACGTCGTCGAAGAACGAGAGCCACTCGTATTGCCCGTAGCGAATACAAACGACCAATCACGAGTAATGAAGGAAGGCCGAGCCGTACTTCGAGGAACCATCGACCGAGTGATGCTGATCGAGAGAGCGTCGAATGTACGAGAGCCAATACCGCTAGAAAATCTCGACATTGGAGAAGGACAGTCGAGCAACGTCATCGAGGAATTACATGCGGTAATTAACGAGTATCGAGATTGTGTATCTACAAATCTGAGCGACCTTGGCTGTGCCAAAGGTATTGAAATGGACATTAAAATTAAGAAAGATGCTATACCTGTTTGTAAGAAAGCCTATCGAGTGACTGAGAAAGAGCGAGTCGATATTAAAAATATTTTGAATGAGTATCGCGAAGCAGGAATCGTCACCGAAACATATTCACCGTATGCGAGCCCCGTGCTCTTGGTGAAGAAGAAAACTGGTGAATCGAGAATGTGCGTAGATTTCCGAAAGCTAAACCAGATAACCGAGCGTGTACACTTCCCGTTGCCCAATATAGACGATCATTTAGCGCAAATACGAGACAGTTCGTTATTTATTGTACTCGACTTGGCCCACGGGTATCTTCAAATTCCTCTAATGAAAGACGCGCGAAAGAAAACCGCGATTATTACATCGGAAGAAATGGTAGTGGGGAGAACCACAACAAACCGCGTTTTAAACGTTGAACGCGAAATTGGTTGAGCGTCCGATGTTACAGACGGTCAATCCAAACGCGGAAACCGAGATTCATACGAACGCGAGTGATCTGGGGCTAGTAGCGATGCTCATGCAGAAAGACGCGTCGGGGACGTTAAGACTTGTATACGCGATTAGTCGAAGGACGAACGAGCCCGAGAGCCGCTATCATAGTAGTAAACTAGAATTGTTAGCTATAGTTTGAGCCGTAACTCGACTACGCCCGATGATTGCGAACGTATCTTTCATGATAATAACAGACTGTCAAGCGCTTTGTCATTTAAGTACGCAGAGAACAATGAATCCGCAGATGATTCGATGGAACGATTTGCTGAGCGATTATGATTATCGTATAGTGCATCGAGCGGGCGTGAAATTAGCTGATGTTGACGCGCTAAGCCGAGCACTTGCAGAATCCTCCGACCGCCGCGCGACGGGGATAGTTATGGCAATACAGACAGACGAGGACGTGGTAAGATTGTACCAGTACAAGGACTCGAGTCTACGAGAAAAGAAAAATATTCTCGCGAAACCGAAGAAAGAACGTACCTAGTAAACACGAGGAGAATTGCGTAAACGAATACGAACTCGAGGATGGAATTTTGTATAAGCGAAAAGACGATCGATTGTTGTATGTTGTACCGAGTGTGATGAGAAAGAGCTTAGTTCTGCGCTTTCATGATTTAAAGAGTCATCCAGGTGTGGACCGAACGGTCTCGAAACTGATGGAACATTACTTCTTTCCAAGAATGAAAGCGTATGTTCGCAGGCATGTAAACGCGTGCTTGCATTGCATATTAAGTAAAACGAAACCGGGAAAACAGGCGGGCGAGTTGCATCCCATTCCACCGGGGCACCGTCCGTTTGCGATTGTCCACATGAACCATTTGGACCCTTTCGTATCAAGCGCGCGAGGGAAGAAACATGTTTTTGCATTGGTAGACCATTTCACTAAGTGTCCGGTAATACGAGCAGTAAGGAACACGAAAACGAGTACGGTGTTGCGAACACTCGACGAGTTCGTGAAAACGTACGGTGCGCCGGTGATATTCATTTCTGATCGTGGAACATGCTTTACGTCGAAAGCATTCGAAGAATTCTGTGACAGGCACGAGATCAAACACACATTAAATTCACCGCGTCACCCGCAAGCGAACGGCCAGGATGAAAGGTTGAACGCAACACTCGTACCCGCAATTCAGGGAAATTTAGCTAGCAACGATGGTAGAGATTGGGATAAGAACATACGAAAAATCCAAAACGATCTCAATGAGATGGCGAACGCGAGCACGGGAAAAAGTCCCTTCGAGGTAGTTTACGGATACGCACCGAGACGAGGCGAAGGAGCTGCGAGAAAACTGACGCGCGACGACGAGACAAAGTATCGAGAGCGGCGCAAAATTCAAAACGAAGCGAGAGAACGAAGTATTGCCGAGCAAGAGCGAGCGAAAATATGCTATGATAAAAGCCGTGCAAAAAACGTAGATCTTAATGTAGGAGATATTATGTATGTAAGAGTGAATCCGACTCCAATCGGAGAGTCGACAAAGTTGCAATCGAAGTATCGGGGTCCTCTCGTCATTGTGGAAAAATTACCGAGCGATACGTACCGAGTAACTCCGTTGAACGCCGAAGCGGACGGCAGACGAAAAGCGTCGACTGCCCACGCGAGTCAAATTAAAATTTGGACACCCGAACCGCGAGAATCAAATGAAAGTAGCGATTCCAATGACGACGATAACCCCGACACTGCCGACAGCAACATTAAACGTAATGAAAAGTCTGAGATTGTATACGAAAGTGGCTGTGACCCGAGTATAAGAGAAGCACAAGGCGAAAGTGCTAAAGCTGAAAATAAAGTGCGCATAAATGACATTGTGAGTGACAGTGCGCGAGGTGCGAACAAAAACAAAGCTGACGAGTCAGACGATGAGCTGGTCGACGACGACAACGTCACTGAGCCGATAGCAAGTTCCACCGAGCAGCACGTCGAGCGCCCAAAACGAATCGAGAAGCAAGAAGATCGACGAGAAGAAGGCTGTGCTAGAATTGATAGAAAATTCCTGTAAACGAAAGAGTAAGAAGAGTGTGCAGACGACCGAGTTGCGTAGATCGCAATATTTGAAGCGAGTTGTCTGAAATCCCGATGAGTAAGACCGAATGTTGAAAGAAAGACGCTCGAGGACGAGCGGAAGCACAGGATGGCCGAATGTTAGAGCCCATTCCTGATGTGGTATTATATTTGTGCGTTTACGCGAACGTTACGAATTCGACCGAACGGTTCGTCGATCGAACATTCGGGAAGCGTACGAATTTGAACGAACGGTTCGTCGATCGAACATTCGGAAAGCGTACGAATTTGAACGAACGGTTCGTCGATCGAACATTCGAGAAGCGCGTAGCTAAGGACGCCTTAGCGAGAGAGCAAGGGAGAGCGCTGATAAGGCGCGTGGATAAGGGAGTCGTGAATAAGCATCGATCGAGGATAGACGTGTCCCGATCGATGAACAGACAAAGACGGAGGAGAACCGACTGAGAATCGCAAAGGCATGAGGCCAACGGGATATTTCGACGCCGGGTCGATATCGTTAGTATTTATACTGTACTGTGTGTGTGTGTGAGCTCGTTATTAAATTAAGTTAAGTGTTTTTCATTTCATAAAGTCTATTGCGTGCATTCGATCAACGAAAATTATTATGCCACACCCCTCCACGAAAAATAGAGTACTCTTATTAAACACGTTTTAACAAAATTATTTTTCTTTGTACGCCGATGGATTGCAAATACCGTCAAAACCCCTACAGGCCGACTTCGTAGATGCTGATATGTATGTTGATGCATACCACACACTATTCTCGGGTACAGGCATACACTTTCTCAATGAGGGTAATTGTATCGCACGTACAACCTACCCTCATGGTTATTGTCTCTTTGCATTTGATCTTACACCCGATCTCTCGGCCAATAGTAGCACTCATTGGAATCTTGTGAGGCATGGTAGTGTGAGAATAGAAGTACGTTTCGCGTCTGCCCTAACATCAACGATTAATTGCCTTGTGTATGCTGAATATGATAATGTGTTGGAGATCGGCTCCTCCAGACAAGTAATTGTGGATTTTAGTGGCTAGGTCGCAAGGCTTATATAGGGGGGAGTGTCATATATCCATAGAACGTGCAATATTTATCGTTAGTCTATATTTAAAAGCCGCCGTGTTACGACGATCAAGAAGTACCATGAACATCGTCATTGATATACAGGGTCTGAAGGATAAATATAATCATTTTATACCTAAAGAAGTTGCCGTGGTCTCTGTAAAGACATCGTACCTGGCCCACTGGATTATATTGCCGCCCTACACTTATAACGTTCTACCACCCAGCGTAAAACGCCAAAACACCTGGTTACAAACCAATCATCATGGTACAGAGTGGTCCGAGGGCGAGACGCATTTACGTGCAGTCGAAGCTTCGTTGAAGAAAATTGCAGTGCGGTCTGATCGTCTGTTTACAAGAGGAGCTGATAAAGCGGCTTATTTGACGCAGCTAACGGATTGCTACGTTATAAATCTAGAAGAAGAAGAAGACGACGATTCGTCGTTTCGTAATCTTCCTGAAAGCAATACTCGTTGTGTGTATCACGGTTTACTGCGTAAAAATTGCTTGTTCACGTGTGCCCTCAAGAATGCTGTGAGAATCAAAAAGTGGCTTTCTCATAACGACCGCTCCAGCTGCTTGTGGGAGTACAGAACCACCACCTCCTGGAACATCAGCTTACTAGATGTGGAGCGCCGCGACGAGGAAAAAACAACCGATATTAAACAGCTCTAGTGTCTCTATAATTGCTGTCTATTATGAACACCGAGCAGCTTATGCAGGCCCTACACAGTATAAAGAGCCGCACTGTAGGTGTATACCAGGCAGACCGCATCCATAAGGTGTGGGCGAAACGAGCAGCGATTGTCGCCACTACCGATGGGCACAAACAGCCCGGAGCCGACTGGGTCGCCATGTACGTCGATCGAGATGGACGAGGATGGTACTTCCACAGCTACGGACTACCACCAATCATCCCGCAGCATCTCCAGCGTCTCCGGCAAAACTGCAGATTCTTTAGCTACAACACTATACAGCTTCAGGGTCTTGAATCACAGACTTGTGGACATTATTGCGTTATGTTTCTTCATTTCTTGTCTACAGGCCTTGGTATTAATATGTTTAGGAGTGCATTTTCAACCGATTTATCACGGAACGATAAAATAGTGTATGATTACTACAATGAGTATATGAATAAGTGTAATAAATCTAAGCCCTTGAATAATGCGCTCAACAAGGGTGTTTGGGTGGGTGGTGGTTATCATTATAATAATTTCAATATATTTAGTGTTAAAACTCTGCCTTGTGTACAAGGTTGCTGTTCTCGCATCCGCTAACTGTAGCATAACTGTAGATTAAAAATAAAGTATATTTTTCTAAATGTGTGTGTTCTTTGACTCAATATTCTTGAACCTCGCACGACAATAATTATAATCCACATATTTTAGTAATGAACTGTTTCTCAGAAATCCTCGAAATGGTCATTCGCGCAAAGGCACGTGCCGTCACGAATTCGATCCTCGCGTATCACAGATTTCATAAAATGCTGATGTCTGAAAGCGATACCTGGTGATACGGTAAACTAATTTTACCACAACCACCGCTGCCGCCACCGCCAAGATGGCTTACTATTTTTACAAATAAGTAAATATTGCACCAATTAAATTCAGTCTGCGTCTCTCTGTATACAGAGTAGGGGAATGGGGCTGCTTAATAGGGGGTCTGATGTATCTCCGCTCCTTGATAGACATACATTATTCTCGAGTCTTCAAAGCAGTAAGCACCGCCAATTGAAAGTACGTTTAGACGTCTTTTTGCGAGATATTACAACAATTAAAGCAAAAATACACGCACTATCAGAGTTTCGTGCTTTAACAATAAAACTGAGGAAACTTAAGCTGGGCAATGGATTTCACACTGTTCAGAATTGACTAAATAGATTAGGCTGGATTAGGCATCGAATTTAAATAGCGCGTAGTATTTTATACCGCCGGGTTAAAGGTCCAGGAGTTTTATTTCGCGCATTTCACTCTCGGTGAAGAAAATGTAAACATAACTCTCCTCGTCTGAGGACGTCCTACTCTCTGTCAAGCCACTCGCTCTGCGGATGTGTGTGCCCACCCCGCTCATCCGCGTCTTCCGCCACATTTCGGCCATCCGCGCATCGAGAGCGTGAAAAGTCAGTATGCGAATGTCCTTCTTATGAGACAGCACTAGAGCCAAGTTCCGTGTGATCCAACGACGCGCAGTTTTTACTAAAGTTCTACGAAACTAACTATCTTCTGTGCGTCCTTGTGCTTAAACCCGACGAGCAGTCCTTCCATAGGAAACCTAAGCACGGTCTCCCAGAACCGGCGAAAAAATAAATAAAAAAAATGTGATACCGCGTACATCGAAGGACGCGTGCGATCATATTTATGGTCCTTCGAGCCGGATTTTCAAATTCGTGAACCGTGCTGAAATTCAAGCAGTGAAACTTTTGGAGAGTGCATTAAAGTCAAGGTCAAGCATTTTGCCTCGCGCTTTCATTAAAGTGCACGAAACTATCATTAAAATATCTCAGCTATGAGAAATAAGATTCGAATATATCGAGAGTGGTGTGAGTGACTAGTACTCGACAATTTTCGCCTAGCAACAAGACAAAGTCGTTGTGTGTCGCTCGGCGCTCGATCTATCGCGCACGCGCGCTTCTCGACGAAACTCTTCTTTCTCGCTCACACTTATTGCGATACTCGTACGCTCGTACTTCGCGCTATAGTGATCGTCTTCACGTACACGCTCATTTTTTTTCTGGAGTTGTGGCAAAGCGCTCGCTCTGGCACTATTTAAACTTTGGACGCTCGAGTAATACAGACAGTAGTGATGGACATTAAAAAAAAACATCGATGTTTTTTTCGATTGAATGCATCGGATTGTTGCATCGATGTAATATCGATGTATCAAAAAATATATCGATGTTTTCTATACATCGATTATTTTTCTATAAGTTAAATATGTATGTGGTTTAGAAATAAAAATCAAGCATCTATTAAAATAACTTTATTACCTTTACATTTATTTTTAATATATATCCCAATAATTTTTATCTATACTTTGTAAAAACAAAATTTTACCCAATCTTTTACCCTTTAATCTATTCCTTTGTTGAGTCATTACCTGCGCCGCTTGCGAAAAGTCTCTCTGATGGCACTGATGTGCCCACCATTGTTAGATATTTAAAGGCAATTTTATGCAATATTGGAAACTGTATTTTGTAATCTTTCCAAATTTCTAGAGGATTGTCGTTAAGTCTTCCAACAGGACTTGTCAGATAAACTGAAAGTTCATCCGACAAGCTATCTCCAGATTTATTACTCTTACAATTGCGATGTACCAGTTTGTAATGATCACTCCATAATGAAAATGTCGCTTCACTTTTATCAGACTTATCCGAGTCTGACTTGATTTCTTCAATTTGACGCAAATGAATCTTCATTAAATCTTTGATTTTTGATACAGCATTGCTACAAGCTATTGCATCGTTAAAGTGATTTTTTTTAAAACGTGGGTCTAAAATGTTTGCTATAGCAAGAGGAGTTACATGTTCAATGGAACCCATTCTTTTCGTAATTTCTTGCAGAGCCAGTTTTTGCACTTCTCGTGCCACAGGTTCTCCTGCGACACCTGCTGAAGTAATTTTGGAAAATATGCAGCGGACTAAAGGTATAATTTTGCTGGTTGTGCAATATTTGTCTGCAGAAATTTCTTTTGTGGCTACCTCCAAAGGCCGCAATATCAGGAGGACGGATGAGGCAATGGATATTTCTGAACTGCTGAGCATTGGGGGTGCGGTGGCGTGTCGAAAAAGAATATCATTTATGACACTCCGCAGTTCTAAAAATCTTTGTACCATGTAGTAAGTACTATTCCAGCGCGTCGGTACGCTTTGTATAAGTTTAGTCTCAGTAGAAGTAGCTTTGCGCAATTCGTCACTAGCAAGGCAACTTTGTTTGAACCAGGTCACAATTGCTTTAATTTTAGTAACAATTTTTTGCCACTCAGTACATGCCATTGTGCCCTCAGCCACCAAATTTAACGTATGAGCCAAACATGGAATGTGTTTCTTCTTACCAAACGTCAATTTTACAGCTTTCACCATATTGGCAGCATTATCGGTTACAACAGCCGTCACATTATCTTTTTTAATACCCCATTCTGCACAAGTTTTTTAAAGCATTTCAGAAATATATTGTGACGTATGTCTTTCATCGAGTTCGTACATGCCGAGAGTAACTGAAATGAGTTCAATTTCTATTCCAAAATGAACAGTTATGCCTATAAAACTTTTCATATTTAATGTATCAGACCAAATATTTGTCGTCAAGGTTAAGTCTTCTATCGAAGACAATTTCTTTTTAAAAGTTTCTGAGATAACCTCATATTTATTATCCAACCATCGTCTTAGACTTGTTCTACTTGGTATTTTATATTGAGGAGCAACTGCTTTCATAAGATTTTTGAAACCTTCATTCTCGACTATTGAGAAAGGCTGGTGATCTTTACAAATCATATATAACAAACAATTGTTAAGTTTTCTTGTTTTCATGCCGGATTCTGAATAAGAGGAGATTTCTTGAAAACTGGTCTTGATAGATTTTTGACGTTTTATAGCGATTACTTCCGAATCAGAATCTAAAGCTTTATCCAACGGTTTTGACGTACTTTGAAAACTACTCGTCGAAGGAATAACGGTTTCGGAATCAGATTGAACTGATTTAAGTTCATCAACAATACCAATGCAAGGTGTCTCATTGGAACTTGAAGCAGCTGGCTCTAGAACTGATTGCGTGATACTTTCTTTCTCCGACGCAGTCCTTTGAAATGGAACAATTTCAATGTAAGCCGCCTTGTGGACATTACGAATATGCCCAAATAAGTTTGTTGTATTTCCAGTACACTTGATAACTTTTTGACATAACTTGCGTTTAGATTTATTGTCATCAATTCTGTCGTAAAACTTCCAGACTAAACTTTTCTTTTTAGGCGCCATTATATTCTGAAACAGATAAAAAAGGAATGTATTTTCAATTTAAAAAAAACGATAACGTGATATCGATAACATGGAATCACTAGTGATATGATTCGTTATTAACTTCGGTTTATCTAATAAAAATGTATCGATTACTGTAAGTATCATTTGTTATGATAAATAATTACTCCCTTTAAAGTAAATAATTGGACATTTACATGATTACTTAGATTAGACAGATTAATATGAAAAATATTTTTATATTTCATACCTAGAAGACTAAAACGCGATGTAATTTTTTACTTAAATAGGCACGACATTAAGCATGAAATACAATTAAAGTATTAGTTACGGAATTTTTGTTTAATTTACAATCATACTTTTACGGAAATCTCGAAAATTGTTACTTATATATTATTTAGATGCACGCACTTACCTTTGTTTACTTGTCCAACGTGTTCACAGACTTATTATGATATTAATATTACATATAACGTGTTGTTCAGTTTAACACTTCGATTTATAAATATTATTGCTAACACGACACAGCAAATTTTAAAATGAATTCTGAATCAAGCTGAGTAGGTAATTAATTAATACAAAAATTAAAATAATATGATTTTTGAAGCCAGAGACTGCAACTAACTGTAAGTAAGAGAGCGACGGCGGGTCAATTCAGTCGGCCATTTGCATTTATATTTGTTATGGGTTAGTTGCACTGACCTCTATAATGTTGGCTGCCTTTTCAACCAGTGATACCACTTTTTGACGAAACACCTTGCGAGTGCTAAATAATTAATTGAAAAAGACAAAAAAATAGTTATTAACCGTAGAGAGAGAGAGAGAGAGAGAGAGGTAGGTTTGATTGTTTGCCTTTTCGATGCATCGAAAAAAAAACATCGATGTATACTCGATGTTTAAAACTTAACAATACATCGGTTTGATTCGATGCATCGTTACTATACATCGAGTATTTTTAAAACATCGATGTATATCGTCCACTCCTAACAGACAGTTTATTCGACTTTAACATTAATACAATGACATCGTTCGAAGATCTACTCATCGAGCAGAAAGCTACCGTCGAACAACTTCCACGCGTTGTGCCGAATTACCGCAAACTCGGCAAGGACAAATTCACCATCAGTAAGACTCGTGTACGCATCCAAACCTTACAAGAGATATGGTCCAGATGCAGAAACCTGGACATCCGACTTCGTCAAACGGCTGACGAAACAAATCGCAAACACGCGTATTTCCTTAACTCGGAATTCGTGCACACAGAGAACGAATATGAGGACTTTGTCGACAAGCTCACGGAATTTCTGGATCAGCAGCAGAACGCAGAAAGGTCAACCGCGACTTCCAAACCCGCTAATATCTCTCTGATCGGCGAGACGCAAGGAACATCCGCCTTCGCTCTTCCACGCATCACGATCCCGAAGTTCAACGGCGAGTCAACGGAATGGGAAAGTTTTCGCGACTCCTTCAAAGCGTTGGTCGGTGAGAATACCTGCTTGCACCGCAGGTCAAAAATTATATTATTTAAAATCTTTTCTCGAGGAAAACGCGGCGCGCATGATCGAACATGTAACCGTCTCCGACGCGCATTACGAAGGCGCTTGGAATCTACTCGAAGATGAATACGATAATCCGCGTGCGTTAATTATGGCGCACATTCACGCTTTCGCGAGTTTGTGTGTCATGACAACCGAACAAGAATCCGAACTCAAATTATTGCGCGATACAGTTAATCATTCATTAGCTGCTTTAAACAATGTGAAACGGTCCGTCGACAAGTGGGACGATTTATTAGTTTATTTAATTTCGCAAAAATTCAGTCCACGTACATGCGTACCGAATGGAATTTGAGTCTCGGCGCTTCAAACGAATTTCCGTCCTTTCAGACGCTAAAGGATTTCTTGACCAAACGAATCCGCGGGATTGCAGCTCCCGTTCAATTCGACAAACCGACTAATTTAAATGCGTTCAGTCAATCGAAAAATAAAGCAACTGTACACAGCACTGCAGCCAAGCAGTGTCCGGACTGCTCAGGATCTCACGGTCTAGTTTTCTGCCCTGCGTGGTTCAAGAAAACCCTCGATGAACGATTCGCGCTCGCGAAAAGCAAACGCCTCTGCTTCAACTGTTTAAAATCCGGACATTTCCCGAATAATTGTCTGAACTCAAATCGCTGCGGAGAATGTAAGAAGCCGCATCATACTACCTTGCATCGCGCTTCTCTAGGTAGTCCCAGTGCCACAATCGCGCCTGACACTCAGGCCGAAAATTCAGTGAATAACACAGCTAGCGTTAACTTGCTCTCGTCGCAAGCTTCACAAATTAATACGCCGCTCGGTGTAACACCTGCGCTCCTAAGCAAGTTGCAGGATCATGTGACAATCTGTGCGGCGCCTCAATACCTCACTTCCGTGCTACTCGCGACCGCATGGGTACAACTACGAACGCCGGAAGATCGAGTCATCAAAGCTCGAGCCTTAATCGATCAAGGCCCTTCTCATAGTTTTATTACGGAGTCTCTAGCTCAAAAATTGCGCACTCCGCGTCGTCGAGCCGAACTCGACATTACCGTTTTCGGAAACAGACAATCCGCTCGCGCTACATCCTATGTTAATGTTTCGCTCGAATCATACTACGGACAAAAGACGACGGCTATGAAATTATCTGCGTACATTTTCCGAAGACTTACAAATTATTCCGCGTATGCTTCGCGTAAAATAAGTGGATGGTCTCACCTACAAGGCCTTCAATTCGCCAATCCCGATCCCTCCAGCAAGGAGCCGATCAATGTCTTAATCGGCGCGGATCTGTACGGTCAGTTATTGCTTGGCCCTCTCCGAACGGGTCCGCTCGGTTCCCCTACGGCCCAACTCACGACATTAGGGTGGATAATCTCCGGTCCTATAGAACGCTTTCGCGACCAGCGAACCTCACGTGCATCCATGATGCACTGCCCAATCGCGCCAAGCACGGACGCGCTCCTTCAAAAATTTTGGGAAATAGAAGAAATTTCCACTCAGAAGTTCCTCACTCCGGAAGAGGAAGAATGCGAAAATCATTTTCGTTCAACACATTCACGCGATAGTACGGGGCGGTACGTAGTTCGTCTGCCGTTTCGTCACGGGTCAATCCCTGAAATCGGTGACAGTTACAAAATCGCGCTTTCAAGGTACGCTCCACATGAGCAACGATTAATAACAAAACCGGAACTCGCGCAAGCATACTCCGCATTTCTGCAAGAATACGAATCCATGAGCCACATGGAAAAAGTCACCAGTCCTGACATTATGAACAAACCGGTATACGTTCCGCATCACCCTGTAATTCGCGAAAGCAGCGCAACAACACGCGTACGCGTCGTGTTCAACGCATCGAGCGCTACGTCAAACGGAACGTCTCTCAACGAGCATTTGCATATCGGCCCGAAACTGCAACGCGAAATAGGCGCGGTCCTATCCAGTTGGCGTCGACACAAATACGTTTATATAGCGGACATTGAGAAAATGTTTCGTCAAATTAAAGTGCATCGCGATGATGTAGATTATCAGCATATCGTTTGGCGACCTACTCAACACGGTTCCATAAAAAACTATCGTCTCATTACGGTCACTTACGGTACAGCATGTGCGCCTTACCTTGCGAACCGCGTACTTATGCAACTAGCCGACGACGAACGCAACTCGTACCCCGACGCGGTCACCCTAATCCAACATTCGACTTATGTGGATGACGACCTGTTCGGCGCAGACGAGCAGGAGGAAGTGCGTGCTTTTCGTTCTCAAGTCGTTGCGCTCTTACAACGCGGTGGCTTCACTTTACGCAAGTGGGCAGCAAACGACATAACGCTCTTATCTGAAATTCCGGCACTCGGACACGATCTCGCGATCGACCTTTCAAAGGAGGAGTCGGTAATCCTCAAAGTACTCGGCATTACCTGGCTTCCCAAGGAGGATTCATTCAGTTTTCAAGTCGAAGAAATACCGAAAACGCGTATTACAAAGCGCTCAATTCTATCGTTAATCGCCAAACTGTTTGATCCTCTCGGGTGGGCATCACCCGTCGTTATACGAGCCAAACTGCTCATGCAGGATTTATGGCTCGCTAAAGTTGATTGGGACGACTCCGTTCCTCAATAAATTCAAGAAAACTGGGAACATTATTGTCATGAGCTGCCCTACCTTTCAAATTTACGCATTCCACGCTGGATTGGTCTATCACAATCTCACGACGCCATGGAACTGCACGGCTTCGCGGATGCATCGCAGCGCGCGTACTCCGCAGTCGTTTATTTGCGCGTTCTGAACTCTCCAAATGATATTTTAGTTTCATTAATCGCGGCAAAATCGAAAGTCGCGCCACTAAAAACGGTAGATATACCACGTCTCGAGTTAAATGGAATAGTATTACTCGTGCGTCTCCTAGAGTACGTCAAAGAAGTTTTCAAATTTGACTCTATTCCAGTGTACGGCTGGACCGACTCCACCATCACACTCGCGTAGCTTACTCCGCATTCTTCGCGCTGGAAGCCTTACGTGGCAAACCGGGTCTCAGAGATCCAAACAAAAATGCCGGACATTAAATGGCATCACGTTCCAACTCGTGAAAACAATGCAGATTGCGCATCTCGAGGAATCCCCACGCAAGAATTAATCGATCCCACGCTATGGCGGTCGGGCCCCTCGTGGCTTAAACAAAATTCGGCCTTTTGGCCAAATTCTCGACCTTGCGCATCGTCCGAACGCATCGTCGATCAAACACTCGTATTTAACGAACAGCGCGCAACCGCATTGATTCACGTCGCTCAAGAAAGGGAAGAATGGGATTTTTCCGCCAAATTTTCAAATTGGGGCAAACTCCTTCGAGTTACCGGCCTTCTCTTTCTCTGGCTTCGCAAATTTCGAGCCAAAAATTCTACATCGCTTGAGGTAAACTTCACCGACAGCGCGCAAGACGCTCGCGAATTCTGGATTCGCAAAATTCAAAATGATAGTTTCGCGGCAGAAATCCGTGTTTTACAAATAAACGCGTCGCTTCCTCGATCGACCGCGCTCAAATCTCTTAATCCTTTTCTGGACCAAAAGGGCCAGTTGCGTCTTGGTGGGCGGTTGCGTCACTCGTTCTTGTCTTACAACGAGCGCTTCCCGCTAGACCTACCGCGTCATCGCGTTAGCGAATTAATTATCAACCAAACGCATTTGCAGCCATTGCATGGAGGGCCTCAGTTAACCCTCCGCCTCTTACGTCAAAATTATTGGATTCTCGGCGCGAGATCCGTAGTCAAGTCACGGATAAAGCAATGTTTAAGCTGCGCTCGCGAATGCGCTGTCTCGGCCAGTCAACTCATGGGTGACATTCCGTCTTCTCGAGTCAATCCGTCGGCACCATTCACGCATTGCGGTGTGGACTACGCTGGTCCATTTCACATCCTCCCTTACATAGGTCGAGGTCAAAAATCGCAAAAATATTACGTGGCATTATTTGTCTGCCTCGCGACCCGCGTCATTCATCTAGAATACGTGAAAAGAGTCGTGGGCTCCCACACTCTTTCTCAACTTGAATTTTCTACGCTTCTATGCGAGATCGAAGCGTGTCTCAATTCGCGTCCTAACGCTCCGCTTCACGACGACCCGGACAATTTTGATGCGCTAACACCGGGTCATTTTCTAATAAGTCGACCCTTACTCAGCGTTCCAGAGCCCTCGCTGCTCGACGCCAATGAAAATCGTTTGTCTCGATGGCAAAGAGTCCTCGCTATGCGTGAACATATTTGGAAAGCCTGGACTCACGATTATTTGCATACGTTGCAACAGCGCGCTAAGTGGCAAACCCCTTCGCGCTCTCTTACCGTCGGAACGCTAGTTCTTTTAAAAAATGAGCTCCTTCCCCCGCGTCGATGGGAATTAGCTAGGGTTATCGAAACTCATCCCGGCCCCGATGGTCATGTACGCGTCGTTACTCTGCGAACCGCAAAAACAAAGTTAAAGCGGCCGATCGCGACGGTCTGTCCCCTTCCGTGCGTTACCGGTTCCGCGTAATTACAATGCGCGTCAAGGTTTTCCGTATATTATAATTTACTTTAAGTTCGATTCTAATGTCGGGTCATTCAGTTTGTAAAACTTACTTTAAGTTGAGACGGGATTCTTTTTTCCCTCACCTGCCGCGGCCTGGGTCAAGGGCTGGCAGGGCTCTTTTGGAAGTTTAATAAATATTTTACTATTATTTTGACAAATAGTTGGGCGCCAGTTAGCTTTATGAGGCTAACACTCATTAAATTTCGATTATATTATGGGACTCGTGCAGGGAGGGTACAGTTGGATGACCCGAGGAGTCGCGGAGTCATCAAAAAGTTTCGCAGACTAAAAGAGAGACTTTAGATTTATTCAACACTTACTCGTTTTACAATCAGGTTCAATTTTCGGTCCTCGACTGACCGTTCCCCGAGACTGACAAATTCACTTATTACACTAAACACTTTCTCGAGCTCTCGAGACAAAACAACCGAACTGTTTGACAAAAGACTTGTCAAACAGTGTGGTTTTACAATAACTATGACGATTTCAAATTAACAGTGGACTACGGTGGATTTCGACAAAAGTTACGATGGAAGAGATTGACAGACGACAGCTAGACAAGGAGTGTTGAGCGATTTTCGTTCTGCGACACTCTCGCTCTCGTTAATTTCCCCCTCTTTTCGGGATCTAGCCCTACTTAATCGAGGATAAGAAGATCGATATTACGCGCAAGCGCTTTTCCTCGTCAAGACCTATTATCGGCGGCAAAATATGATTTTGATATTTGTCATTTTAGGATTCCCGTCACAAAGTTCGATCCTAATGTCGGGTCATTCATTTTGTAACACTTCCTTTAAGTTCGATTCTAATGTCGGGAATATTATTTTGTTAATCTAAGTTAAGTTCGTTATATTGTCGGGCTCTACTTTGTAATCTCAAGATCACACGGAACGTACTAGCGGCGAGTATAATAGTTTCGTTCCTCCGGAACGAGGTGAGCGGTGTGTTCAGAATTGATTAAATGGATTAGGCTGGATTAGGCATCAAATTTAAATAGCGCGTAATATTTCATACCGCCGGGTTAAAGGTCCAGGAGTCTTATTTCGTGCATTTCACTCTCAGTAAAGAAAATGTAAACATAACTCTCCTCGTCCGAGGACGTCCTACTCTCTGTCAAGCCACTCGCTCTGCGGGTGTGTGTGCCCACCCCGCTCATCATCCGCGTCTTCCGCCAAATTTCGGCCATCCGCGCATCGAGAGCATGAAAGATCAGTATGCGAATGGCCTTCTTATGAGACAGTACTAGAGCCAAGTTCCGTGTGATCCAACGACGCGCAGTTTTTAATAAATTTCTACGAAACTAACTAACTTTTGTGCGTCCTTGTGTTTGAACCCGCCGAGCAGTCCTTCCTTAAGAAACCTAAGCACGGTCTCCCAGAACCGGCGAAAAAATAAATTAAAAAAATGTGATACTGCGTACATCGAAGGACGCGTGCGATCACACACGAATCAACCAAGTGGGTCGTTTGGAGACGTTCCTCCCCGTCAAAAGATTGTCCGAGCTGGAGCTCGAAAAAGACTATAATATTACCAGTATCAAAATCGTCCAAACGAAATGGGGCTCGCGAGTTGTCGTGGACGTAGATGGTGAATTTTCGTGTTATCTACCAACGAGATTCGTCAAGGCTTTCGAAAAAGCGAACGAGCTATTTCAACAAATGAGGGACGCCACTAGTAACAAAAATCTAATTATGTAGTATTACGACACGAAGTTCAACAAGCTCGAGTTCAAAGCTGCTGAAGAATAATTATAAACAGGTATGCACTAAAAATCATGTATAAAGTGCCTATCTTACGATACACATATACGACCCTCTCTCACGTTATATATTTATCTCTATCGTACATAGCTGAATCATTGAAGAAGAAGACGAAGAAGAAGAAAAGAAAAAGATGCTATCAATTGAAATTCTAATATATATTACCGTTTTATTGGATATTTATTGTAAATATATATATAATGTATAATTAATAAAAAAGGTCACAATATATATCGTCCCTCTTCGAGTATTTATTGTACAGTAGGTGAAAAGAAAGAAAAAAGAAAAAAGTGTGCTCTGAAACTACACACACACATTTTCGAGCTAAGTAATATTCTAAAGTCAAAGACGGTGAGAGAGAGAAACAGAAATAAAAAAAGAAGAAAAGTATTCGTACTATGGCGCCTTTAAACAATTTAACAAATAAAAAATCTAAAGATAAAAAATATAAAATTGTAAAACTAAAAAATAGAACAATAGAATTTTAAATCCGAGCATACTATGGTCACGCGCTCCAGACCGGTCGCCTTCCGCATAAACTTAAAATCATAACGGGTCTTGGTGTAGAAGTAGCTATTCAGACTCGTAGTCCGAGGGTCGGCAGTTCGAGTCTCGGCGTCTGCATCGAATTTTTAAATTCTTTGAAAAAGATGAAACTAAAAAACAGCGGTCCACCATACCGACACATTCCCTCCCGCTCTAATAAAACCACCCAAAAAAAAAAATTAAGAAAAGAAAAAGCACACTATGAACAGCGCTCCACCATACCGACACGCTCCATCCCCTCTCCTCCCCGCGCTCACGACCCGCCGAGCCACGGACACTCGGCGGCCGTGGAGTGGGGGATAGGAGTGAGGGTGGCCATAGTGCGCACCCTACTACTAACAAAGAAAAAGGGCACAGGCGACACGGGCAATGCGAAACGAAAGACAGGAATAGAAAGTAAGAAATAGTAAGATACCACAATAGAAATATAAGGAGCGTAAATAGAGCATAAGATAGAGGTTAATAGAATGTAAGAATAGTTTAAGAGGAATGTAAGAAAGAATGTGAACGGCACAGAAGGAAACAATGTAACGCGGAAATCGAAGGAAATGTAATGGAGAAGGGAACGGAGGAACTTGTAACCCCAAGAGGAGTCAATAAACACATACATACATACATACACTCTGACGAAGACCCTTGAGAATTGGTTTACAGTGAGATAAATCATTCTCCTTCAATAATTTGCAGAGTCGCCGCCGCAATGAAATTAAGCTAATTGTCAAATAGTCATAGAAAGATGATACGTTTCTCCCTGTAACTTGTCAATGGTTTCAGGAATAGGTCGCAAACATATAAGATATTGCTCAATATACGTATAATCCGATTTCGTCAGAGGCATGTTATTGTCGATCACGGTGTTAGGTTTATTTATTTGGCCTTGGAGGCTCGCAATTTGTTCCAATGAAGAAAACAAAGAATTGTAGCGTGTTACGATAGGCCGAAATAATGCTTTCCCCATGGTTTTCGTCATGATCTCTCTTGCTTTGATGAACGCAACATCTTTCAGGGAGTACTGCATCGAGTATTGCCGCAATTGTCTTCTATCACCAAGGGCGGATTAACTATAATATATAGATTATCACCGTGATAGAAGAGCTTGGTCAGGAAGACTAGAGTAAAGGAGTGTCAACGCAATGTTAGAGAAATGGTCGGAAAAAGCGAGGAAACATTCGCCAATTGCCACCGCCTGGCGACGCCACTTCTGCTGGGGACCGTCAAGCGCGGCTTGGCGGTGATTTTGAATCGTTGATCTGCCATTTGTCGTACATTTTGTCCGATTAACGCAGCTTATAGTATTGATAAGTGATATTGCGATGCTTTTGTTCAAATTTTTATTTGATAAATTGTAGAAATTTTTTTATAAAAGTAAAAAAATATGTTAGTTACTGAAAGTTTTGTATGCTGAAAGTTTTGTTACTGACAGTCTGAATATTTTCTTTTTTTCACTCGACAAAAAGTTGTTTATGCGCCCGGTGAAATGACAGATGTCATATTTCGCCGGGGTTTATATCCCGCTCACTTCATTTCATCACCAACGCCACACTTCACAGTTAGCTCTCAGCGACGAGAGCGCTCATCGTGGCTCAATTCGAACTAACATCTTTCCTCACTTTTTCGGTCATGTTTGGGACGATTTCGCCATAAGCGTTGACACTCCTTTACTCTAGTCTCCCTGAGCTTGGTGATAGAAGGCAATTGCGGCTCGCATGATATTACGCACTTAGTGATAGCAAACGGTCACGGCTCATATAATAATCCGCGCGAGAATAAAGTTTCCAATGGAAAAATTGCGGGAACAAGTAAAAGTGAAATTGTTGAGATCAGCGAACGTTGTCATAACGTTAACATTAACGAACACTTGGCTCAATGCACTATTGAGTTAGATACCGTCGACGAACTCGCTGAAGCATCCGATGTTAAAATGAAATTGCAAAAGCAGTGTACAACGAAGGCATCTTTAGATGGCTACTTTTTCGAAGTTATATGGGAGCAATCATCTAAACAAAATGTTTCGGCGGTGTGTAAATTGTGTACCGATAAAAAAATAATCAAAGGATCACTAGAATCATCGTGGAACTTCGTAAAACATCTAAAAGAAATTTGAATTATTTTAATTTTCATCTTTTATTATAATAGTTTTTTTTTCAAAATTCAAGATTGCAGATGTACTTTAAATAGTGGCTGGAGTAGTTAAACAAGGCCGGTTCTGGACCAACGCGTGTTAGTGCACACGTACACGTCACACGTACACACCCACACATACACACCGACTTCCAAGACCGGGGGGGGGGGGGGGCATCTCCAATATTCTACGACACCATGGGGGGAGGGGGGGGGGCATGACGTATATTCTACAACACCATCGAGGTGCGGGGGGGGGGGGGGGCATCACGAATATTCCACACCACCATCGAGGTGCGGGGGGGGGGGGGCATTAGGCGTGAGGTATGAGTTACCCCATATTTCTTAGCCGAATTGTTTATTTAAAGTGTCTGATAAATATTCTTTGATATCACCGACTAATATCCGATTTCAATACAGGCAATCGTATTATTTATTCGATGGCCGAGTGTCGGATAAATAACTTATTCCGCGAAGGATGTAATAAATTAGAGGGGGGTTGATGGGGTGTGTCACGCGATTGACCAACGGATAAATAATTTTTGAAGCGATGCGTTACACGATATATTTCGTTGGATAAATAACAATTCGTTGATACCACCGACCGGCGGATTTTTTCAGAGAAAATTCGGGCATATCGATACGATTCTCACGATGAGTTCCATGAGCGATGTTTTATTTTTTTCATCCATAGCTCCGGTGCAGCCGCTCGAACGTTTGGGTGAGTGAGGCATGCGAGCACTCGATATCTTGCAATGTTCGACGTGTTAGAACGTGTCGCTGTGACGGTACAGGCAGAGCGGTATGGTATCGAGTGACACTTCACCAAAACGTTTTATCATAAACAATGACGATGGCCGAGAATTCCCCATCTCTCTCTCTTTTTCACAAACCTTATCCGATATCTAGGATATCGGTTAACACTCCTCCAAGACGTTTTATGATAAACAATGACGACGGCCCAAAAATTAGCCATCCTTCTCTTTCACAAACCTTAGGACGAGAGAGAGACAGCAGCATTGCGGCAGCATTGCCACATTATTTGATTGTCTCTCTTATAAAGAACCATGCAAGCAAAGGGCTTAGATCATTGTATGTTCTATCCCCAAGCCTGAATAATATCTCACGTATAATTTTTTGCGTATAACATAATGGAGTCAAAAGAATGTCAGAAGTTGATTCGGATTATGGAGAGAGCGTATGAATCGCTCAAAGACAAGTTCTCGGTGCGCGATAGTGAACAATGGTTAAACAATGGGCACACAAATATTAGACTTTTGAGCAACCTATTGAAAACGGCCACAACTCTGGGAGAGAAAAATCGTATTTGCGCGACAATCGGAATTCTCAAAACCATAAATGTGAAAATTAAATCTTTGCAAAAAGTTGGTGCAGGTGTTTCGCGACAACGTGATAGAGTTCAGTGGGAAGATTCCGTAACGGCTTTCGGATCAAGCATTCGTACCGGAATAGTGATCAATCTCGGACATAAAGATGTGAAACGTTTTCTCGTAGATTCAGAAAATTTGATCGTCAGAAGATTGAAAAACATTATGTTAAAGGACAACAGTGTCAAAGTGAATTGTGTTCTTGCATGCAAATTTTCAATTACGAAAAATGCTGACGTCATCGAGGAGATTAAATTTTTCAACACACGAAGCGATGAAATGTACCCAACGATAAATTTTAAGCAGTGGCACACGGAACTAATAGAAAAACTACTTGCGAAAGTCGAAGATTTTCAAGAAAAAGATTCGGGCTGGTCAATGGTTGAGATCATCAATTTGACCGTGAATATCAACAAACATGCACCATTACGCGGAGGATTGTCAACATTCATCGAACTTCCACATGATATTCAAAATAAGAAAGCAGTCGTCAACATCCAAAACGACGACCCCTACTGTTTCCTGTGGGCCATCACCGCAGCTCTTCATCCAACCTCATCACATGCAACTCGTCCGACTTCATATCCTCACTTCAGCACAGTATTAAAGTATGAAGGTATAGACTTTCCTATGCGATTGAAAGATATTGCGAAATTTGAAAAAATGAACAATTTGACAATCAGTGTGTATGGACTTGAGCGCGATAAGGGTAAAAAGCGTCGTAATGAAGTAATACCCATTCACGTTAGCCGTAAAAAACCCGATAGGCCTACGATTCACCTGCTCGTGCATGAAGGAAATACCGAAGATAGTCATGAAGAGCTTGGAATAAACGTCAATACAGTTTATCATTTTGCTTGGATAAAAAATCTTTCACGTTTGGTAAGCTCGCAGATTTCCAAACACGATCACCGTGCATGGCTCTGTGATCGTTGTTTGTCTCATTTTAATACGAAAAGTGGACTTGAAAAACACAGCGTTGATTGCACAGTTTTAAATAAGACGAGAATCATTATGCCAAGCGGCGAGGACTC
Source organism: Netelia melanura (assembly GCA_964007305.1). NCBI lineage: Eukaryota > Metazoa > Arthropoda > Insecta > Hymenoptera > Ichneumonidae > Netelia > Netelia melanura. The sequence continues at coordinate 23,896,786 of OZ023258.1, forward strand.
AATTCTAAAATTCAAAAATTATAAACATAAAATGGACGTTCCATTCACAATTTACGCAGATCTTGAATGCATCTTAAATCCAATCACGCCGAAAGACTATGCAAATACGAATGCCTATCAGGAACATATCCCACACAGTATTGCATATTATTTAAAATGTAGTTTCAATGATTCTCTATCAAAATTAAAAATTTATCGTAACAAGGATTGTATTGAATGGTTTGTCAACGAATTAAAAGAAACAGCTACATCGTTGAGCGCAAGCTTGAAATCGATCAAGCGAATGAATCCGATGAGTCACGATGAAAAAATGGACTTCCTTTTTGCGAAAAATTGTCATATTTGTGAAAAACCATTTGCTCCCGAAGATATCAAGCATCGTGATCATTGTCATTTTTCGGGTAAATATCAAGGTGCAGCGCATGAAGGGTGTAATTTAAATTTTAAAAACTCACACACCGTTCCCGTCGTGTTTCATAATTTATCAGGCTACGACTCACACTTTTTAATTAAAGCGCTTGCCAACCAATTTGAAGGGTCGATCAAACTTTTGCCGGTAAATATGGAAAATTACATATCATTCACGAAGAGTGTCAAGGGTACTGTCATAGATTATCGATTCGTAGATTCATTCAGATTTATGCCGTCGAGTGTCGAGAGCTTAGCGTCGTATCTTAGTAACGATGAAAAACTAATCACGAGGAAGCATTGTGATTATGTACAAGAATTCGATTTATTAACGAGAAAAGGAGTTTTTCCTTATGATTACGTGGACAGTTGGGAAAGACTTGACGAGACTGAATTACCGACGAAACAAAAATTTTATTCACAATTAAAGGGTGAAGACATATCGGACGCCGAGTATTCTCACGCATGCACGGTGTGGGAAGTTTTTAATGTGAAAACTTTGGGAGAATATTCGGATCTTTATTTAAAAACTGATGTTCTTCTTTTAGCTGACATTTTTGAAAATTTCCGACTAAAATGTAAAATGACATATGACCTTGATCCGTTGCATTATTACACTGCTCCCGGATTGGCTTTTGATGCGGCGCTAAAATCTACGGGTGTGAAGCTCGAGCTCTTGACGGATGTAGATATGCTAATGTTTATAGAAAGAGGTATTCGAGGCGGATTGTCACAGTGTTCGAATCGATATGCAAAAGCAAATAATCGTTATATGGGAGCAGAATTCGATCCAAACAAGCCTGAAACATATCTTATGTATTACGATGTAAATAATTTGTATGGTGCAGCAATGAGCCAATACCTTCCTACGGGGTCTTTCGAGTGGGTGGGGGAAGAGGAAGAGTCGATAGATCCACACGATATTCCCGATGACAATGCCATAGGATATATTTTCGAAGTTGATTTAGAGTATCCACAAGAATTACACTCACTGCACAAAGACTTACCTCTGGCGCCTGAACCCTATGTACCGCCTGGCAGTAAGCAAACAAAATTAATGACAACGCTATATCCGAAAAATCGATACATCATACACTATCAAAATTTGAAGCAATACATGAATTTGGGCTTAAAACTCGTTAAAGTTTACAGAACTCTTAAATTTCAACAACATCCCTGGCTGCAGAAATACATTGATTTGAACAACAACTTACGAAAAAAATCCACAAATGATTTTCAAAAAAATTTCTACAAACTCATGAATAACGCGGTTTTTGGTAAAACCATGGAAAATGTAAGAAACCATCGCGATGTACGACTCATTACTAAATGGGATGGCAGGTATGGAGCTCGATCGCTCATAGCAAAACCAACGTTTCATAGCTGCACCATACTCGACGAGGAGACCGTCATTATCGAATTGACACGTGCTCAAGTAAAATTTAACAAACCTATATATATTGGTTTTTGTATTCTCGATATGGCGAAAACATACATCTATGACTTTCATTACAAATATATAAAACAAACTTTTGACGATCAAGCTAAACTAATGTACACGGATACCGACAGTTTACTCTATCACATAGAGACTCCCGATATATACGAAATTATGAAACATGACATTCATAGGTTTGACACATCCGATTATTCGGCAGACAATGTGTATGGTATGCCGTTAGTTAATAAGAAAGTTTTGGGTCTCATGAAGGATGAAAATAATGGCCAAATTATGCAAGAATTTGTCGGATTAAGAGCCAAAATGTATAGTTTTAGAGTGCAAAACTCGACCAAAATGCGTGCGAAAGGTGTGAAGAGAGCTACGCTGAAAACGATAACATTTGACGATTATAAACGATGTCTCTTCGACAATCAAATTTTAATGAGAAATCAAAATTTAATTCGCAGCAAAAATCATAATGTCGAAACTGTGAGGCAGAAAAAAATAGCTCTAAGTTGGAATGACGATAAGCGAATAATATGCCCAAATACGACTGATACTCTTCCATGGGGTATACAATTATAAAACGTATTATAGATGTGTAAATAGTTTATAAAATGTATCATTGTATATAAATAAAACTTATATTATCTTATTAATTATGTGGGGAAATAAATTATAAACCTACTTTTAAAAAAATTCTTTTATTTCTATTGAATAAAACTTATGATATAAACAAAAATTACAAATCAGATTTATTTATCCAACTATTGTGCGACCTGTCAAAACCTAACCATTTTACAAACATTTTATTTCCACGTTTTCGAATAACTTTTTCCACAAGGTAAGTATTTGGATATTTGACTGGAGCGAGTTCTTCCTGGTAGAAGCCGCCCTCGATCGGTTGGTCTTGATAATCTCGCAACTTGTACGTTACAGGATCGGTATGTATGACTTTGCTTATGACGAATATTTCAGCTGTCCAGTTTGGTGTATAGCCTTTTTCGAAAACGTGCTTATACTTGCTTATTCGTACTTTATCACCAATTTTAAATTTTATGTTTCGCGTTCTATTGACTTTTGATTTTCGATAAATATGTAGCAAGATTTTTTTTTCATTTTGAGTAGTAACGTCGCGAGGTCTCATCTTTATGGTACGATGTTTAGAATTATTGTAATTGGTGATCAAATTTTTCAGTATATCGATCCACTTGTACGATCCACGTAGGGAAAATTCTTTCCACATTTTATCCTTAAGAGTGCGATTAAAACGTTCGCATATCGATGCTTTCATATTACTGAATGTGGAGTATATGGTGATTCCGTACCGCTGGAGTACAGTCTTAAATTCGCTGTTATAAAATTCTTTACCGCGATCAACGTGCAGTTTTTTTGGCGTTCGACCGAGTTTAAGAATCGATGCCATGGCACTCGACACATCTTTACCACTTTTCGTCTTCGTTGGTACGACCCAAGCATACTTTGAAAAAATATCGATAATTGTCAGTAGGTATTTGTAACCATTATTGTCCCGCCCATACGCCGACATATCAACGAGATCAGCTTGCCACGTCTCGTCCAATCCACGTATATCAACATGACGCCTGGGATAATTTTTCCGTGCTGGTTTATGGAGTTCATCGGCTATCGTCTGCTTTTCCATGATCTGTCACAGTTAATCCAAGACGATCGGACAACATTTGCGAGTTACGTAAAGTCGATTTTTCGAGAGTCTCGATTCGCGTTTTCAAATTTTGTATAGCGTATGTCGCATTAATTTCGTGTGATCTCAGCTGCTCGTCCAAACGAGTAATAAGCTCGGAATCACGTGCAACGAGTTCTTGTACCGATGCCTCATTTGCTCGCAGTTGTTTCACGTGTTCTTGAAATTTCGATTCGAGGACTTGAAGCATTGTTTCAGATTCATCGATACTATTTCGCATGGCGGATGTAACGTTGTAAATAAGTCTAAATTCCTCCTCGATAGCAGCATGCATCACTCTCACGGATACAGCATCGTGTTCCCCAGTGGGAGCACCTAAATTACATAATCTTCGATTAACCATGTCGTATTGACCATCGTCGGTGATTTTAAATCCTTCTCCGCGAGGGCCTCGATTGCCATCGGTATCAGCATTCCTACTCTTTCTCAAATGATGACCAAACACATCAACGCTCATTTTGACGGTTGCGAGAAGACTGCGCTCGCATACTCGTTAATCAGCATTAATAAACGATTTCAGCTTCACGTAATTCCTCGATGATGGAAACGATCTCGTTCGCATGACTAAAATTTCCGGCTGATTGGGATGCATGGAGGAGCCTTAACCTATCGACTAATTCGTTGGGATCGTCCCAATAAACGTAATCCAGACTACTGTTTCTTCTAACAATTTTGGATCGCGGCAGCCCTTTACCCAATCGTTCCGAGTGTCTCTTTGACACAGGTTTTCTCAACGGAGATGCGATAATTTGTGCAATTATACTTTTGAATTTCATGCTTTTATCCTCGCGAATTGCGTGATCGCTGATGTAATGTTTTCTGTAAGCGTTCGTCGAGTTAAGGATTTTACCATAATTTTCCATATCATTCGCCGTTACGAGAGATTCATCGGGTGATTTTTTAAATATCAACTCCAGTAAACCTTCACTTTGATCATAAGTCTTATCACCGACACGAATAATATTTTGCTCGAACGTAATTGGTGAATTCCCAATCATTAAACGATCTCCCTGTAATTTCCGCACTCCATACGATGTGTCCAATTCTTTCTTATCCTTCGTGGCGAACATTTTCAAGTAATTTTGCGACAAATCAACATTAATATCGTCTTCAATACTAATATTCCGTTCCGAGATATCCCCGTGAGCTGTTTCAAACGTTTGTTCAAATCGATCATCCTCATTATCGCTATATTCATCCTCGTTTTTCTTGGGTGATTCGACATTTGGCTCTTTCTTGATAGTTGATTCCTGTTTTACCGACGATTGTGACGATGACTGATCCACTAGTTTTTGCAGTGGAGCTACCACCGGTCTAAAAACTTCTTCCATTTCTCTCTCAGAGGTCATTTTTCCCAATTTTAACATTCTATGCTTGCGACGGATCGCATTGCTTGCAGTCGCGATTTGACGCAAAATATGTTTCTCCTTGTTTAGCTCCGCTCTATGCATATTGACGCTTTTAAGGCTAAACTGTAACTGCGCGATAATGTTGAAAACTACAAATTTATAAAGCAATCGAACCCCTTCCTGTAACGACCCTTGTTTAATTCTCTATCTTTGTCTATCACCACGAACCCATACTTATCGTTGTTCCAGCACTTTGAGCATAAACTTTTGAATTGCGCGTACGACATATCGGTATTTACATGATCGTCATATACATGCTTCAAATTCATTTCATCCTGCTTAAAGAGTACAAATAGGTTAGTATTATCGCGCACGAGATGTTTCGGAATACGTGCGTACGTTTGACACAAGTAAAAGCAGTCCACATCTCTATGTCGTCCCATGCAGAAAAATGCTCTCACGTTATCCTGTTTTTCACAGGCAATGTCATCGAAAATCATGATCGAATTCGATCCAGCCTCCTCGGGTTTGATGACCTGCTCGTGATCAGCGAAAGGAAAATATTTCACCCCTTTCACAGATTCGAGCAGACGTTTGAGAAATGTGTACTTTGGTTGATTCAAAGATTTTGAATACACATAAACATTCTCAAATCTCAAACCATTCGGATGGGTAATGAGGGTAAGGAGTGCGTTAGTCTTTCCGCAATTGGATGGACCACAAAATACTGCGCGTACACTACATGGCAACAATTCCCCATGACGCCTCCTCCCTGCCCCCCTATCCTCATCTTGCACGAGATCATCAAAATTTTTTGTAGGTAATTTAATCGATTGGTTGTGGAACCTCATCTCGAGAATAACTGACGTCTCAAGACACGGGCGAACCCTTTTATAAATATGATGGGCATCGTGAACGATTATCTCAGTATCAGTTTGTACGTTTTATGGGGAATGACTACGCTGCTGAATAAAATAAAATTCGTTTTTTGAAAATCCGCGGAAGCACAATACTGATAAATAAGCTATTCAAAAATAAAATTTCTCAGTCTACGACTATTCTTCATCGAGTAATGATCGTGCACGGGGAAGGGCTCGTCAACAATCTCATCAATAAGCTTCCGATTGAACTGCATGTACCTGGTTATCAATATTGTGGTCCTGGCACAAAATTGAAAAAGAGACTCGAACGAGGGGATTCGGGAATAAACGCGCTCGACGCTGCTTGTAAAGAGCACGATATCGCGTATTCGAAAAATCGTGAAAACATCGACGCTCGACACGCCGCGGATCGAGTTCTCGCGGATAAAGCTTGGAGACGTGTTTTTGCAAAAGACGCCAATTTTAGTGAAAAAGCTACAGCTTGGGGTGTTGCGAATTTGATGAAGACTAAAACTAAGCTCGGTATGGGTGCTGGGGGGAAGAGAAGGATGAAGAGGAAGCCTCGAGTGAAAAAAGTCTCGATAAAGAGTATTATCCGAGCAGCAAAAACATCGATGATTCCCGGTACGAACGCAGTGAAATCAGCTCTCACTGGCGCACGCGCAGCTGTAAAAAATGCTGGTGGCAAGAAAAACATCCAATCGCCGCGCATTTTGCCTGTACCTCCAAAAATTGGTGGTTTTTTGCCCTTTCTTATACCCATTTTCGCGGGGTTGAGCGCTACCGGAGCTCTCGCTGGTGGCGCCGCTGGCATTGCTAAAGCTGTGAATGATGCCGAGGCCGCGAAACATGCTCTCGAAGAGAGTAAACGTCACAACAAGACGATGGAGAGTATAGCGTTGGGAAAGGGACTTTATCTTAAGCCATACAAAAGCGGTATGGGTCTTCATGTAAAAAACGACTAAGGCTACCACACCGAGCGCTCACCGACGCTGATTTATCAAAGTTCGCTAGAGTCATGAAAATTCCACATTTTCGTGGCGTTTACATGAGAAATGCGCTACCCGAGGATGGGCCTCGAAAATACGAATCAGCTATCGTCAATCTTGATGATAAAGATGGTCCAGGCACACATTGGGTCGCATACGCGAAAAAGAACAAAAAAGTAATGTACTTCGACAGTTTCGGTGATCTTCAACCACCACCCGATTTAATAAAATACCTCGGTGTTGGTAGCATTGTAAATTACAATTATCAAAAATATCAAGACTATGATACAGTAGTGTGCGGACATCTGTGTCTCAAGTTCCTCAACGGAGAGTTATAAAATGGCTGGTTATACGAATCGCGGTATCAGTCGAGTGCTAGACGCGATGGATGAATCTTTTACATTGACATTGTCAGGCACATCTTCCATACTCGAAGCTCATTATTTTCCCCCCATCGAATTGTCACCACACAAACATTATACTCTGGGCCTCCTTGAACTGCTAACCTTCAATTCGATTCCCAATATAGACGAGACAAATAACAAATTTTACGTGGGCGCGGAGATTATCACCATACCGACTGGGAGCTACGAAATTGAGGATATTGAGAGCTATCTGCAAAAAGTACTCTCCGATAGTAATATCAACGTCATTCTCAAGCCCAATAATAATACTCTGTGCAGTGAAATTAAAAGCAATCGTGAAATAAATTTCGAACCGAGTGATTCTACTGGTCGACTGTTGGGTTTTACACCACGCATCCTTCCCGCTAATATTACACATAAATCCGATTTACCGGTTACTATTCTCAAGATAAATTCTCTACGAGTCGAGTGTAACATAACCTCAGGAGCATACATCAACGGGCAACGAGTTCACACGATTCACGAATTTTTTCCCTCTGTACCGCCGGGGTATAAAATTATCGAAATACCCTCGCACATCGCCTATCTCCCAGTTACCGTTAAATCGATACACAATCTACAGTTGAAAATTGTCGATCAAGACGGTGAGTTGGTGAATTTCCGCGGCGAGTTAACGACGATCCGACTACACATAAAATCCTAAAAATGGGAATTGTTTTCGGATCAAAGAGCGGGCAAGGGTATAAATTTCAACGACCATGCCTCGAACGAAACATTCGTCGAGCACCTCGCAAGGAGCTAACACCTCAGAACATTCGATATCTCAAGAGTCTGGGACTGAAACTTCAAAAAAAATAACAAAAATAAGTTCTTGTTGTATCACAATTACTTGCTTTATACCATGGCGGAAATCTTAAAAATACAAAAAGCCGTGATGTTTGATGATGCTATTGCGCATTACGAGATACACGGCCATCAGCCATTCGCCTCGGCGACTTTCAATAACAGCGATGAAATTCGTATCGCTGTACAGCATCAGGATTTGTGTCTGTTGTCAAGCAAGAGCTCCCTGCACGTTAGCGGTAGATTGACGCGAGCCGATGGACAAACTCCAACCACGAGCACAACGTTGGTCACCAATGCCATCTGTCACTTATTCGAAGACATACGCTACGAGCTGAACGCCGTCGAGATTGACCGATGTAAAAATGTTGGGCTTACGAGCGTCATGAAAAATTATGTGTCTCAGAATCCTAGTCAAACATCGATAATGGAAAACGCTGGTTGGGTACCCAGGGAAGAAGAAGAGCTACAAATAACTGACGCTTCTGGATACTTTGATATCTCGATACCGCTGAGTATGTTATTGGGTTTTGCCGAGGACTATCGCAAAATTATCATCAATGCCAAGCACGAGCTGATATTGACGAGAGCAAACACCGACACGAACGCAGTCATACGGACTCGACCGGAAGGGGCTGCTGCCCCAGAAGAATTTAAGATTATTTTATCGAAAATTGAATGGATGATACCGTATATCAAGGTCTCCGATGAACGAAAAATTCAGCTGCTAAATTACATAGCTAAAGATACACCCATCCCAATAAGTTTTCGCACGTGGGAACTGTACGAGTACCCTCTATTGCCGGCTTCCTCGAAACACGTTTGGGTAGTAAAAACTTCTACTCAACTCGAAAAACCTCGATACGTAATCGTCGGTTTTCAAACAGCGCGAAAAAATAATGCTCTTAAGAATGCGAGTCATTTTGATCATTGTCATGTTCGAGATGTTAAACTCTTTTTAAATTCACAGAGTTATCCGTATGGGAACTTGAATCTCGACATTAGTCGCAATCAGTATGCTTTGCTCTATGAAATGTATGCAAATTTCCAGTCTTCTTATTACGAGAAGGAGCCCGAACCACTCATAAACAAAGGTGACTTTTTGAAATACGCGCCGCTAATTGTCATCGATTGTTCGAAGCAGAACGAATCGTTGAAATCAGGCCCCGTCGATATTCGCCTCGAATTCGAATCTGTAAATCCTTTTCCCGCTCAAACCTCGGCTTATTGTTTAATTATACACGACCGTATTGTTGAATATAACCCCATCAGCGGTAATGTTAAAAAGATAGTGTAAGAACGCGTTGGTTTGTAGAGTTATATATTCTTCTTTTTTCCTTTTTATAGTTTTTATTATTACTATATATTCATAAGTTTTAGGGGGGACGGGAGGGTGGGGGCATAATGAATATTTGTTATAAATCGGACGCGACGGTTATTGGAATCAGTTGTAACCGAGATGGAGTACGTGGTTGACTTGCAAGGTTTCAAAAAACCCTCGAACGAATTTGTGTTGAAAGAATTTTCTGTTATTTCTTTAACGGATTCCAATCGAACACCGTCAACGCTTTTCTTCGAACCACCATGCGTATGGATTGATTTGCCGGTTAAATATAGATGTACAAATACTTGGTTGACAAATAATTATCACGGTCTACCATGGAACTATGGTGCCATACCCTATAATGCCATAAACGGAATTCTTCAAAACATTTTGCGCGATGCACGAGTAATTTATGTTAAGGGTCCGGAGAAGAGAGAATGGTTGACGAATTTTTTGAATGGTTGGCCCGGGCTCATAATCAATCTTGATAATCTCGAGTGTCCATCGTTACAGAAACTGCAGAAAACCGTACGCACTAATTGTTCATTCCACAAGTATTCATCAAAGTTCAATTGCGCTAGCAAAAATGTTCTAGCTCTAAAATATTGGCTTCGCCCAAAATTCCCCGAGAATTAAGTGTATTTTTCCTTGAAAATAAAAGATTTTAATACATATCATGTATGTTTGCTATATTTTGAATACCCTATACACCGACGAAAACGATTCAAATAATGTTCGAGGGTTCCCCACAATGGAAACGTCTCGACTCGTCTCGACTCGTCTCAACTTGTCACAGCTTTATTCCCTCATAGCATTTCCATAGTGAAATAATAATAATTAAGAATTAGTCACTAAAATGAGATGGAAGATTTTATTCGGTATAAATGAGACGCACTCACGACTGTTCCAATCAGTCGTTACATCAATCTTCATGCGGCACAGTCAAAAGTCATTGCATCCAAAGGTATTATCGTTGACGAGACGCGAATTGTTAATCCGCATTAAACAATTATTACGAAATATTCGACGAGTGAAAAAAATAATTATCGCACGATCGCGAACTCAATCGCTGGTAGACAAATTTGGAGAAATAACTTTTGAAGCATCATCGTGAAAAAACTGCACGTTCGTATTAAGCATTTTTGCCTCTCGAGTTATATGCTCTCATAATTTCGAGTATTAACGATAACATTTTATGGAAAAATGTATTTTTTAGGTCAGCATGAATTTACGCGAAATCAACAAAGTGGGTCTGTTGGCTGATTTTCTCCCAATCAAAAAGCTGTCCGAATTGTCACCCCAGGAGGCGTATCCAATAACTGATATACGAGTTGCAAAAACCAAGTACGGCGACAGAGTCGTCATGGATTTGGAAAAAACTTGTACGGTTTTTCTACCAGCCCGGATGACCAAACCGATTCTGGCAAATGAAGATCTGTTCAAGGAGATGATTCGTGCGTCTCATGAAAACGGATTGGCTTTGCGCGCGCATGGAACTGTATATAATCATATTGAATTTGTTCAAATGTAATAATTTTATAAGTAATAACGAATGTTATACTGAGTGTCATATCAACTAAAAAAAAACATGATATTGAATAAAAATTGTATAAGACCATAGATATTTGTAACATGTTTTTATTTTTATTCGAGAGAAAATATATTTGGAATGAGTACATATGAAAATACATAAGAAAAAATATGTAAGTATATATATAAAAAATGAATTATACGAGAAAATGGTTTATACAAATGAAAAAAAATATTATGCAGCATCTCGCGTTCATGTTAATATCAATTAAGATGGTTCAGTCGTCAATGAAGTTGAGTTGCCCCATTATTTCTTCTAATTCAGTAATCACCATTGTGCTGTTGAGGTCCAAAGCCGTTGCAGCCAACGTCGTGTTAGGTAATAGCAGGCGCGATTTGGGCTCGGGTGTGTGTTATCATCGACCCCCATGGAATGAAAATCTTTGCGATTATTTCATAGTAACCTGGAGTCAACATTAAAAAAACGGATAAATTACATTCATGATCGAAAACATTACAAAAACTAAATAGATTGAATTTGCGAGACATATTTGAGTTTAACAGCTTCTAACCTGTTCTGATCGCTAATGATTTCCATAATCCAATTAATTGCGATTGGGAGCAATTGTATTAATAATTTTAATGATTTGATATCGTCTATAAGTCTGGCATTTTCAAGAAGAGTGGCTTCATCATTGTGACCCGTTTGACGTAATGCTTGTATAAATTTGTCGTATGCGTATGGTCCTCGTGTCTTTATCGTTAGTACGATATCTTGTGCTATGGATTTACAATGTATCCTCCTCTGAAAACAATCATAATATTTAACAAAGACAATTTTTCGAAATAAAGAAGAATATTATTTATACTTACTCTCCAAATCGGCAAATTTACATCATCGTCATTGAAAACCTTGAGTTTAATTAAAACTGGTAGCACCTCGCACATTTGTATTTTGAAAATAATATATTGACAAAGAAAATCGATTCTATCGCGATCGCGTATATCCATTATTAACGCTCACACTCAATGTTCTTTCGATTCTTCTCCGTTCACTTCTTCCAATACAATAAATCATTTCTACGCGGGATGTGAGACGATCAAATAATGTGGTAATGCTGCTGCTCTCTTTCTAAGGTTTGTGAAAAAGAGAGAGAGAGACGGGGAATTCTTGGCCATCGTCATTGTTTATGATAAAACGTTTTGGTGAAGTGTCACCCGATACCATACCGCTCTGCCTGTACCGTCACAGCGACACGTTCTAACACGTCGAACATTGCAAGATATCGAGCGCTCGCATGCCTCACTCACCCAAACGTTCGAGCGGCTGCACCGGAGCTATCGATGAAAAAATAAAACATCGCTTATGGAACTCATCGTGAGAATCGTCTCGGTATGCCCGAATTTTCTCTGAAAAAATCCGCCGGTCAGTGGTATCAAAGAATTGTTATTTATCCAACGAAATATATCGTGTAACGCGTCGCTTCAAAAATTATTTATCCGTTGGTCAATCGCGTGACACACCCCATCAACCCCCCTCTAATTTATTACATCCTTCGCGGAATAAGTTATTTATCCGACACTCGGCCATCGAATAAATAATACGATTGCCTGTATTGAAATCGGATATTAGTCGGTGATATCAAAGAATATTTATCAGACACTTTAAATAAACAATTGGGCTAAGAAAAATGGGGTAACTCATACCTCACGCCTGATGCCCCCCCCCCCCCGCACCTCGATGGTTGTGTGGAATATTCATGATGCCCCCCCCCCCGCACCGCGATGGTGTTGTAGAATATGCGTCATGCCCCCCCCCCCCCCCCCATGGTGTCGTAGAATATTGGAGATGCCCCCCCCCCCCCCGGTCTTGGAAGTCGGTGTGTATGTGTGGGTGTGTACGTGTGACGTGTACGTGTGCACTAACACGCGTTGGTCCAGAACCGGCCTTGTTTAACTACTGGCTGGGCATTTAAAATTTCTTCACTAATATTGTGGTAAAAATCACATAAATGAGTATATTCCACGGAAGACAATAACTATAAAGAATCCATCAAGCGCAGAAGGTTGGAAGATGGTGCAATAACGAAATTGCGAAGAGGAACGTGTACATTTTCACAGGAGAAATACGCATTCGGCGTAGCAAAACTTATATTGGAAAGTAAATTGGCATTTTCTGCAGTTGAACTTCCATATTTTCGAAATTTCATCAACGACTTAGATCTGTGCGCTGCCGATAATACACCGCTCAATCACATGTCGACACGCCCATTGGTACATCGTGTTGGCGAGATATTTACCAAGAAAATGGACATTTTCCGAACCATAATTAATAATGAGGTGGAATACGTGTGTACCACGGCTGACGTATGGTTATCCAGTACTCGATCATTCCTTGGAGTAACAGCTCACTGGGTAAGTTATAGTATTATAAAATCTTATATTTGGCTTATATTTTATTATTAGAAGATCTTATATTTTTATTTTGGTGGGTATTTTTTAAACGTATGGAGGAAGTAATAACATGTATCTGTGATTAATATTTTGTTATTATTATTGAGGGCTATGTATTTATTGCAGATTGACCCAAACAATTCGTCCGAAAGTCCGCAGAGATAGCGTGCCGCCGATTCACAGAAACGTATAGTTACGATAAAGTCGCCGAATTGTTAAAAATGATTCATTCATCTTTTTGCCTAAATACCGAAAAGATTGTAGCTACAGTTACGGACGACGGATCGAAATTTTGTTAAAGCTTTTCTTGAATTGGGAGTCTCTGTAAGAATGCAGGACATATTAGAAGATGGAAGTCACGAAGAAGATGATGAGGCGCTAACGGATACAGATGCGCACATTGCCATATACGCGGAAGTGTCCGAAATTCGTCTTCCACAATATCTTCGCTGCGGCAGTCATATCATGATCTTGGTAGCAACAACTGATCTAATAAAAACAATAAAACTGACGCATGCCCTCCGTAAACAGCATGATCACACCATGGCTCGATGCAATACTCTCTGGAAGATGTTGCGGTCACCAAAGCAACGAGAGATCATGACGAAAACCATGGGAAAAGGCTTATCTTGACCTATCGTAACACGCTGGAATTCTTTGTTTTCTTCATTGGAACAAATTGCGAGCCTCCAAGGCCAAATAAATAAACTTAACACCGTGATCGACAATAACATGCCTCTGGCGAAACCGGATTATAAGTATATTAAGGAATATTTTATACGTTTGCGGCCCATTGACAAGTTGCAGGGAGAAACATATTGTTTTTATGGCTATTGACAATTAGCTTAATTTCTTTGCGGTGGCGCCTCTGCAAATTATTGGAGGAGAATGATTTATCTCACTGTAAGCAATTCTCAAGGATCTTATTGAGAGTGTTAATACTCGATTTTCAGATTTGTTTACAATTGCGGTCAATAGACGAAATGCTGCTATTGCAGTCGTTCTTCTCCCACAATTCAAGACTAAATTGGATAGGCGGTTTAGACAACGCTACCCAAGAACTAGTCCGACAAGGGGTAATGGAGGCGGCGAAAAGCTTAATGAAGACAGCAAACACTACCCTAAACAACGTGCCTGAACCAGTGGATGATTTTTTTAATTTTGGCAATGAATCTAATATCTTCGATGACAATAACGTCGTATTTCAATCTTCGAATGCTGAAATAGAAGTTTTACGTTATCTGAAAGATCCATGCACCGATCTATTATCCATGCTTAACGGATACCCTTATGTCAAACAGTTATTTCTCCATTATGTTACGTCTTACAACTAGTAATACCACTATTACCCTATTTTTGACCTTAGCAAAGCTAATGAGTCTTGGGAAACGGGCTAATGGAGTTCGATATGATAAATAATGTAGAACAAAGAAATTAACTGGTAAAACGGAGTTTGTTTATTGAGTAGAAACTTTATTACATATTGCCAATTTCCGTTCGCATACTCTCCGTCGAGGATCGGTTTTGGAGATCCAAGATGGATATAAGAATTTAATGGTATATTCTAATTTTTGTAGTTTATACGGGATCTCCATGGATTTCTGAGAGAATGTATGCTTCAGGAATTCCTCGGTGTAATAACTGTGAGTACGATCCCGTGAATACCTGTTATATTGAGCGATAATCTTCTGGAGCTGCTTTTTATGTCTCCTTGTTCGCCATTTCTTTCCCACTAGAAAAATTTAAATGAATTTAGACTATGGAGTCCCCAGGGGTTAGAACAAACCGAAGTTAATGAGTAAGGAACGGCATCCTGTGAATTCCGGGTGAACCTCGCAACTCGATGGATGATGAATGAATTATAGAGCTCGCTTTTGCCTTCGCAACTATATTTGTGAATGGGAGAATTATCGAACTCGCGGTGGACGTCGCAGTTCAATAAGATGGAAGAATTAGTTAGTGAATTACTCTTTTCGATTTCTTCCTTGTTGAATTTGAGAGTTAGAAAGGCAGTACAGAAATTCTGCTCTATCCAGAAGTTGTATAATTTAACTGACTTAAAAGGAGTTTACAAAGACTTTGAATGTTGGCCAAGAACTGTTTTTGAAGCTAAATTTTGGGCCTTATATACCAATCTATCAACTATCTTTGTCTATTCGGTAGGGGTTGGAGAGGGTAATTTACCTATCCCTTATTGGTCCAGAATGTTCACCGTCTCCCACTCCTTACTTTTCCGAACCGAAGGAAAATTTATTCTTATCGCTTGGCCCCACTTTTGGGTCCCGAGCGTCTTTCCCCACCACATTCATCCCCGAGTTAGGGTTGTGCCATGCGTTGCCGCAAGGAGAGATGCTCGTCCTTAAAACGCGGTGATGGTGGTGTTACGAGGATATAATAATTATAACACACCACTTCCATCATCTACAACTGTGGAACGCATATTTTCTTATGCGACAATAATTAATTTGCCATAGTCCAATAAATTAAATGATTAAAACTTTAAGCAACGAGTACTAGCAGTCTGTAACGCAAACCAAACTTGTTGCAGTCAGCATCGACGGCGGTAGTGAATTACCGACAAGGGTTGTAAATCCTTGTAGTTTTTGATAGAGTTCGTCGATGCTCTAGCTTCCTTAGTACATTAGGTTGTATTAAGGATAGTTTAATGAGAAGCATAGTAGTAACTTAATTTCTTTCGCTATGTTTTATTTGAAAATGAAACACTGCGTATATTATCCAAATAATTCAAGATATAACAATAGTCGTTCAGAAATTCGGGATATCCCTTCTTCTCGAAGACTAGTTCAGAAGTGACGAACCTTTCCTTTAGCAGAAATCAGCCAACTTTCTTATTGTGGAGGGGATACAATTTTCTCGAAGGAAGGGATGGATTAACAAACAGAGAAAAAGCAAGAAATAGCCAAAAAATAACAGATGCGATCAAATGTCCTTATGACGTACGTTGTAGAAAAGAGAAAGAAACCGACGAAGAACAGTATCGACAGTCTTCCGTGCACATTTGGAAGAAAGTACTGCGGCCATAAATTACTAGACACTCTTGACAAAGCAACAAATATCTCTCTTTTCTGAGAAAAGTACGCACATGTGAATCTAATACCTTCTTCAACGCTCGTTTGTATATTTTTCGGATTGTGTTGAAGATTTCAAACCCTTGTAAGTTCAACTCTAACGTAACGATAGAGACCCTTATATAAGTATAGGTCTAAAAATACTCGACTTGAAAGTGTCCTCTACTTATTATAATACGTATTCAACAAAATTTGATAAAATTGCTCAGTGATTTGCTTAAATAACAGAGACATGCAATATCTATATATATGCGCGAATATGTCCATTTACAACAATTCCCACGTATCCCAAGTTTCAATGGAATAAACATGTTCTCTGTCAATATATAAAAATTATTCAATTTGATGATATTCGAATATAGAACGAATACTGAATCCAATTGGATTCATTATTAATTCTCACAACGAATACCGGATCGAGATGAATTGATTATCGAGAACATGAATATCCATCTGATATGTATTCGATATTATTTTCCTATTCGAATACTAATTGTAAGAAAATTCGAGTGCGGCAATCTCGGATTCTAGTTTTCAATAAAGTAAACATGTTTTCTGTCAATTTTTCAACATTATTCAACGTTACGATATTCGAATACGGAATGAATACCGAATCGAATTGGATTCATTACTTATGTTTAAATGAATACTGAATTCAGATTTATTCATTGTTCATTTTGTAACGAATACTGACAAGGAGAGGACAGCAGACGACAACCGAGTTTAGAGATGGGAGTTTGTACGGTTGTAGGGGATGTTGTGGCCCGATAATCGAGCGTCACTACATTGATGTAAGTAGTACGTATAACCGAGTAGGCCAACGATCCACTTTAATTGCATTACGCAATTAAAGCCTACTTCGAATTTTGGCTATGAGAACGCCGGCCCAGAACAATTCTACGTAAAAGTTGCTACCTTGATGTAAGTGGTACATGCAACCGAGTAGGCCAACAATACGCTGAATCGGCATTGCGCGATTGAAGCCGCCTTCGATATTAGGCTATGCGAACGCCGACTCAGACAAAATTCTACGAAAAACAGTTAACTTCCAAATCTGAGAAATAATGTAAACCAGATTTCGAGTACACAATAACAAAACAAAGCTGGCCAAGCTGTTCCAAATTATAACTGTATAAAAGGACCAGCTAGCCAACATTTAAACAGTCTTTAAGTAATCTTTAACCTGTACATGCGGCTCGACAGATTCGCGCAAGAATCCGTGTTTCCTTTCTCTTATTCAACGTGTCAATAAACTATTTATATTTTACTTTTGTCTTTCATTTGGGTTCTAACCCTTTAGTAACAGATCCCTAAAAATATCAAAGTGCAATGCGAAATCGTGCGGCACAACAGGGGGACTGAAACTAAGAAAACCCCACAGGGTTAGGTGTAGATACGCAGCCGTTTTTGAGATATCCGGTTTGAAAGTTTTACCGCACGCACATAAGCTTTGACGTGTAACATTCCAACATCGAAGGGCGCAGCCGAGCGGTTAGCCCTTCGACCTATCGTTTGTACGTCCCGTGTTCGAGTCCCCGAACGAGTGTATTTCTTTCTTTTTTTTCTTTTGTTTTCCTAATTTACTCCGAACGAGCATACGAATCGACATTTTTAACACGTACATATGCTAATTTTGTATCGCATTAAATGGATGTCATTATTAATTACATTTAATTAATTGGATATACAATATCGTTATTTATTATTTGTACATAAAACATATTCTTTTACCTGTACGCGGCTACAATGTTCAGGATGATAAGAATTATAAAGACAATTAAAACATTTAAATTTTCGACACCAAGAGCATTGGATAAATGCTGCGTCGTGGTCTCGATATTTTTATGATCATGCCGGAATCTTTATTCTTTTCCTTCGCGGTGGGTTTTTCCCACAATCTAACAGACCAGCGGCAGGTGTAGGAAAAGTTGTATGTCCCTTTCCTCGATGATCTATCCCCTCTGTAACATCCGCGTAGATGTAGTTTAATTTTTCTTTTCATTATTCTTAGGCACATATATATTTTTTTGAGAGTTGCTTTTCCCGTCAGGAAAGCGACCGTAATTTTATCGCTTTCCGAGATAAGTGCTAGCGGGGCCACGTGACTGTACCCCGTCGATTTCTTATGTTTATCGAGAGGCCCTTTTTCCCACCGAGAAAAGGGACCGTAAATTTATGTTGTGACAGGAATCCTAAAATGGCAAACATCAAAATCATATTTTGCCGCCGATAATAGGCCTTGACGAGGAAAAGCGCTTGCGCGTAATATCGATCTTCGTATCCTCGATTAAGTAGGGCTAGATCCCGAAAAGAGGGGGAAAGTAACGAGAGCGAGAGTGTCGCAGAACGAAAATCGCTCAACACTCCTTGTCTAGCTGTCGTCTGTCAATCTCTTCCATCGTAACTTTTGTCGAAATCCACCGTAGTCCACTGTTAATTTGAAATCGTCATAGTTATTGTAAAACCACACTGTTTGACAAGTCTTTTGTCAAACGGTTCGGTTGTTTTGTCTCGAGAGCTCGAGAAAGTGTTTAGTGTGATAAGTGAATTTGTCAGTCTCGGGGAACGGTCAGTCGAGGACCGAAAATTGAACCTGATTGTAAAACGAGTAAGTGTTAAATAAATCTATAGTCTCTCTTTTAGTCTGCGAAACTTTTTGATGACTCCGCAACTCCTCGGATCATCCAACTGTACCCTCCCTGTACGAGTCCCATAATATAATTGAAATTTAATGAGTGTTAGCCTCATAAAGCTAACTGGCGCCCAACTATTTGTCAAAATAATAGTAAAATATTTATTAAACTTCCAAAAGAGCCCTGCCAGCCCTTGACCCAGGCCGCGGCAGGTGAGGGAAAAGAGAATCCCGTCTCAATGTCTTTTCTAGGGTAAGCCGAACACGAACCATATAGTCCATTGAAATGTTACAAAAATAAGGCCTAACCCTGCATTTATCAAAGTCAGCAATTTTTTTTTTTTTGATGCATAGGGGATGGTATAGGAAGCTTAAGTCCAAGTTTGTGGGGTTGTAACCCTTGAGGAAAACCCGCCATCTTGAAAAAGGGTTAAAACAGTATTTGCGTTATAACAATGAAACTATCCACCGCGCAAGAAAATTATGTCATCGTTTTTTGTAGGAAATTAAATCTTCTACAAATTCACTCTCTTGACTTTTTGCCGTAAAATCTAAAATAACAAAGTTATTAACAATAAATTACAACAAATGGAAAAACATCGTTTTTTTGAGTCGCTGTAACTTTTTATTTTTTCATTTTTCAGAAAAATTTATTCTCAGAAATTTTTTGGCGCTCCTTGAGACGAACAAATTTCACCCCTTTTTTTTAAATTTCATTTATTTTTAAAGATTTTACATCCATTCAAAGGTAAAAATATGCCTCAGCACATAATATTTTGGGTTTTGGTTTAAAATCGTTGTATTAATTGTAACGGGTTTTCCCGCACCCACCGAGAACCGCCTGTCCTTCCGCCCGAGGAGGAGCGCGCGTTGGTCCGCGCCTGCTTCCACCGCTCCGGCGAGGTGGACTCGGGATCTGCTGACGTGACAGGGCAACCGGGGGCGGACGGGCGCCAGGTACCCTCGGGTACCACCGACCTAGGCCGGCTTTATTTAGATTCGCCGCCACCGCGGCCGCCCTTCCCGCGTCCCCGCTCCACCCCGAGGGCGAGCACAGGGGTCTCGGGCTTAAATTCGGCTGGCCCAGCCCGCCTGCGGGTCGGTTAGGTAGAGGGGGTGGACGTGTAGGATAGGGTGGTAGTTAGGTATCATACTTAATAATTGTCCAACATTCAGCGGGTGTAACAAGTTTATTGCAGGGTGGGTCTTACATAATTCGAACTTTATACCATTCGAGTGGCATGCTCTTATTTATCACCGCTCGTTATCGACAGGTGACTGTATCACGCCGCTATTCTATTCCCCTAATCGGGAGGTAGCCGCGTCCGAGAGAGAGAGCCTAATTACATGTACTCTTACGGAGAGAACTCCGGCGCCAAGATTTCCTTTCGGACTGAAGCTTTTATTTTACGGCGCATCCTATATCTAGCAAATAACAATAGGTAACCCCCTCGAAGATAGATAGCCATTTTAGGTAACACCCTTTAGGTCGCGAGTAACGGTAGGTAACCCCCTCGATGATAAATACGTATTTCAGGTAGCACCCTTTAGATAGCCCATGATGGTAGGTAACCCCCTTAAAGATAAATAATTACTTCAGATAGCACCCTGTAGGTAGCCAATGATGATAGGTAACCCCCTTAACGATAAACGATTATTTCAGATAGCCTAGACGCGACGAGAGAAAAATATTTCCTATTCTATGATAATTTTAACAGCATTCTAAACGACATAAAACTGGCACGGCGACTCGACATACGATGTAAACAACACGGCGCGACCGCGGTAGAGGACGATCGCACATGGTACTCGACGCCTGCGCGTGTTATGGAAGGAGAGAGTCGGCAGGGGCGAGCCGCTTTCGTTCGCTAATCTCGTACTTCTTACGTTGTAATGTCTTGACGCGGGACTACCGCAAAACTAATTTTCATTAGTTAACGATTATTTCGGAATTTACTTACTCGCTGCCTCGTCCCTGCCTCCTCTCTCTTCCGCTCGAAAAAAATGGATAGGGACTCACGTGCGGTCGGCGCCGATCTCCCTCGCTTGCTTCCTCTTTCACTACTTTCGCTTACTACTCTTCTTCCACGCGTCTACCTCTCGAACTCGCATTCACGAAACTGCCGGTCTCCTCGTCCGGCCGGTGAACTTAGCTTAGGTACTCTCCCCCTACTTTTCCTTATTAATCCTCGATGACCAATCATGTCACGGGTGTCGCGTGGTCAGCTCTCTTCCTTGAAGATTCTCGACGTGTGTGAAGTTAGCATCTCAAGTGTCAGCATCTCACAAATAAACTGCGTACAAAGTGGCATCCCACATAGTTCTACAGTTCTTGATAAGTTTTAACAATAGTTCCATCGATTTAACTATCAAAACCGCATTTTGAAAAAATGAGATGCTAACTTCGCAAACCGGATCCTAGCATCTCATCGTATTTCATAAATTTGAGGGTACTAGAGCTTAAATTCAAAGAGTTCTATACCCTAAACTTATTTCCCACATAGTTCTACCGTTTTAAAGTAGTCAGAATCGCTAATTATCGTAATGAACAAATTACTCACAAAGAAGTGAGATGCTGCTGTATACTCGCGGAATATCAGTTCTCTAAAGGATGTGGATGATAACTAAATGTATATTATACAAGTTCCGAAAGAGTTATGTTCCTCAAACGCGTTAAAAAAATTACAGTTCATTGTTTATAATAATTCTCCATACGTGAGTGAGATGCTGCAGTATAACCGCTATCTATGAGTTCCTTAAAGGTTTTCAATGATAACTGAAGGTATATTACATAAGTTCTGAAAGAGTTCTGTACTTTAAACCCGTTAAAAAAATTCCAGTTCATTGTTTATAATAATTCTCCATACC
Organism: Netelia melanura; assembly: GCA_964007305.1. Lineage (NCBI taxonomy): Eukaryota > Metazoa > Arthropoda > Insecta > Hymenoptera > Ichneumonidae > Netelia > Netelia melanura. The sequence goes on from OZ023258.1 coordinate 23,918,682, forward strand.
TAAGTGAGATGCTGCAGTATAACCGCTATCTATGAGTTCCTTAAAGGTTTTCAATGATAACTGAAGGTATATTACATAAGTTCTGAAAGAGTTCTGTACGTTAAACCCGCTAAAAAAATTCCAGTTCATTGTTTATAATAATTCTCCATACCTAAGTGAGATGCTGCAGTATAACCGCTATCTATGAGTTCCTTAAAGGTTTTCAATGATAACTGAAGGTATATTACATAAGTTCTGAAAGAGTTCTGTTCTTTAAATCCGTTAAAAAAATTACAGTTCATTGTTTATAATAATTCTCCATACCTAAGTGAGATGCTGCAGTATAACCGCTATCTATGAGTTCCCTAAAGGTTTTCAATGATAACTGAAGGTATATTACATAAGTTCTGAAAGAGTTCTGTTCTTTAAATCCGTTAAAAAAATTACAGTTCATTGTTTATAATAATTCTCCATACGTGAATGAGATGCTGCAGTATAACCGCTATCTATGAGTTCCCTAAAGGTTTTCAATGATAACTGAAGGTATATTACATAAGTTCTGAAAGAGTTCTGTTCTTTAAATCCGTTAAAAAAATTACAGTTCATTGTTTATAATAATTCTCCATACCTAAGTGAGATGCTGCAGTGTAACCGCTATCTATGAGTTCCTTAAAGGTTTTCAATGATAACTGAAGGTATAGTATATAAGTTCTGAAAGAGTTCTGTTCGTTAAATCCGTTACAAAAATTCCAGTTCATTGTTAATAATAAATATTCATACGTAAGTGAGATGCTGCAGTATACTCGCGGAATATCAGTTCTCTAAAGAATTTGGATGATAACTAAAAGTATATTACGTAAGTTCCGAAAGAGTTCTGTCCCTCAAAACCGTTAAAAAAATTAGTTCATTGTTAATAATAAATTTCATACGTAAGTGAGATGCTGCAGTATACTCGCGGAATATCAGTTCTCTAAAGGATTTGGATGATAACTAAAGGTATATTACGTAAGTTCCGAAAGAGTTCTGTCCCTTAAAACCGTTAAAACAATTACAGTTCATTGTTAATAATAAATATTCATACGTAAGTGAGATCTACCTTTAGTTATCATCCAAATCCTTTAGAGAACTGATATTCCGCGAGTATACTGCAGCATCTCACTTACGTATGAATATTTATTATTAACAATGAACTGTAATTTTTTTAACGCGTTTGAGGAACAGAACTCTTTCGGAACTTACGTAATATACCTTTAGTTATCATCCAAATCCTTTAGAGAACTGATATTCCGCGAGTATACTGCAGCATCTCACTTACGTATGAAATTTATTATTAACAATGAACTGTAATTTTTTTAACGCGGTTGAGGAACAGAACTCTTTCGGAACTTACGTAATATACCTTTAGTTATCATCCAAATCCTTTAGAGAACTGATATTCCGCGAGTATACTGCAGCATCTCACTTACGTATGAAATTTATTATTAACAATGAACTGTAATTTTTTTAACGCGGTTGAGGAACAGAACTCTTTCGGAACTGACGTAATATACCTTTAGTTATCATCCAAATCCTTTAGAGAACTGATATTCCGCGAGTATACTGCAGCATCTCACTTACGTATGAAATTTATTATTAACAATGAACTGTAATTTTTTTAACGCGTTTGAGGAACAGAACTCTTTCGGAACTTACGTAATATACCTTTAGTTATCATCCAAATCCTTTAGAGAACTGATATTCCGCGAGTATACTGCAGCATCTCACTTACGTATGAAATTTATTATTAACAATGAACTGTAATTTTTTTAACGCGGTTGAGGAACAGAACTCTTTCGGAACTGACGTAATATACCTTTAGTTATCATCCAAATCCTTTAGAGAACTGATATTCCGCGAGTATACTGCAGCATCTCACTTACGTATGAATATTTATTATTAACAATGAACTGTAATTTTTTTAACGCGTTTGAGGAACAGAACTCTTTCGGAACTTACGTAATATACCTTTAGTTATCATCCAAATCCTTTAGAGAACTGATATTCCGCGAGTATACTGCAGCATCTCACTTACGTATGAAATTTATTATTAACAATGAACTAATTTTTTTAACGGTTTTGAGGGACAGAACTCTTTCGGAACTTACGTAATATACTTTTAGTTATCATCCAAATCCTTTAGAGAACTGATATTCCGCGAGTATACTGCAGCATCTCACTTACGTATGAATATTTATTATTAACAATGAACTGTAATTTTTTTAACGCGTTTGAGGAACAGAACTCTTTCGGAACTTACGTAATATACCTTTAGTTATCATCCAAATCCTTTAGAGAACTGATATTCCGCGAGTATACTGCAGCATCTCACTTACGTATGAAATTTATTATTAACAATGAACTGTAATTTTTTTAACGCGTTTGAGGAACATAACTCTTTCGGAACTTGTATAATATACATTTAGTTATCATCCACATCCTTTAGAGAACTGATATTCCGCGAGTATACTGCAGCATCTCACTTACGTATGAAATTTATTATTAACAATGAACTGTAATTTTTTTAACGCGGTTGAGGAACAGAACTCTTTCGGAACTGACGTAATATACCTTTAGTTATCATCCAAATCCTTTAGAGAACTGATATTCCGCGAGTATACTGCAGCATCTCACTTACGTATGAAATTTATTATTAACAATGAACTGTAATTTTTTTAACGCGTTTGAGGAACAGAACTCTTTCGGAACTTACGTAATATACCTTTAGTTATCATCCAAATCCTTTAGAGAACTGATATTCCGCGAGTATACTGCAGCATCTCACTTACGTATGAAATTTATTATTAACAATGAACTGTAATTTTTTTAACGCGGTTGAGGAACAGAACTCTTTCGGAACTGACGTAATATACCTTTAGTTATCATCCAAATCCTTTAGAGAACTGATATTCCGCGAGTATACTGCAGCATCTCACTTACGTATGAATATTTATTATTAACAATGAACTGTAATTTTTTTAACGCGTTTGAGGAACAGAACTCTTTCGGAACTTACGTAATATACCTTTAGTTATCATCCAAATCCTTTAGAGAACTGATATTCCGCGAGTATACTGCAGCATCTCACTTACGTATGAAATTTATTATTAACAATGAACTGTAATTTTTTTAACGCGGTTGAGGAACAGAACTCTTTCGGAACTGACGTAATATACCTTTAGTTATCATCCAAATCCTTTAGAGAACTGATATTCCGCGAGTATACTGCAGCATCTCACTTACGTATGAAATTTATTATTAACAATGAACTAATTTTTTTAACGGTTTTGAGGCACAGAACTCTTTCGGAACTTACGTAATATACTTTTAGTTATCATCCAAATCCTTTAGAGAACTGATATTCCGCGAGTATACTGCAGCATCTCACTTACGTATGAATATTTATTATTAACAATGAACTGTAATTTTTTTAACGCGTTTGAGGAACAGAACTCTTTCGGAACTTACGTAATATACCTTTAGTTATCATCCAAATCCTTTAGAGAACTGATATTCCGCGAGTATACTGCAGCATCTCACTTACGTATGAAATTTATTATTAACAATGAACTAATTTTTTTAACGGTTTTGAGGGACAGAACTCTTTCGGAACTTACGTAATATACTTTTAGTTATCATCCAAATCCTTTAGAGAACTGATATTCCGCGAGTATACTGCAGCATCTCACTTACGTATGAAATTTATTATTAACAATGAACTGTAATTTTTTTAACGCGGTTGAGGAACAGAACTCTTTCGGAACTGACGTAATATACCTTTAGTTATCATCCAAATCCTTTAGAGAACTGATATTCCGCGAGTATACTGCAGCATCTCACTTACGTATGAAATTTATTATTAACAATGAACTGTAATTTTTTTAACGCGTTTGAGGAACAGAACTCTTTCGGAACTTACGTAATATACCTTTAGTTATCATCCAAATCCTTTAGAGAACTGATATTCCGCGAGTATACTGCAGCATCTCACTTACGTATGAAATTTATTATTAACAATGAACTGTAATTTTTTTAACGCGGTTGAGGAACAGAACTCTTTCGGAACTGACGTAATATACCTTTAGTTATCATCCAAATCCTTTAGAGAACTGATATTCCGCGAGTATACTGCAGCATCTCACTTACGTATGAATATTTATTATTAACAATGAACTGTAATTTTTTTAACGCGTTTGAGGAACAGAACTCTTTCGGAACTTACGTAATATACCTTTAGTTATCATCCAAATCCTTTAGAGAACTGATATTCCGCGAGTATACTGCAGCATCTCACTTACGTATGAAATTTATTATTAACAATGAACTAATTTTTTTAACGGTTTTGAGGGACAGAACTCTTTCGGAACTTACGTAATATACTTTTAGTTATCATCCAAATCCTTTAGAGAACTGATATTCCGCGAGTATACTGCAGCATCTCACTTACGTATGAATATTTATTATTAACAATGAACTGTAATTTTTTTAACGCGTTTGAGGAACAGAACTCTTTCGGAACTTACGTAATATACCTTTAGTTATCATCCAAATCCTTTAGAGAACTGATATTCCGCGAGTATACTGCAGCATCTCACTTACGTATGAAATTTATTATTAACAATGAACTGTAATTTTTTTAACGCGTTTGAGGAACATAACTCTTTCGGAACTTGTATAATATACATTTAGTTATCATCCACATCCTTTAGAGAACTGATATTCCGCGAGTATACTGCAGCATCTCACTTACGTATGAAATTTATTATTAACAATGAACTGTAATTTTTTTAACGCGGTTGAGGAACAGAACTCTTTCGGAACTGACGTAATATACCTTTAGTTATCATCCAAATCCTTTAGAGAACTGATATTCCGCGAGTATACTGCAGCATCTCACTTACGTATGAAATTTATTATTAACAATGAACTGTAATTTTTTTAACGCGTTTGAGGAACAGAACTCTTTCGGAACTTACGTAATATACCTTTAGTTATCATCCAAATCCTTTAGAGAACTGATATTCCGCGAGTATACTGCAGCATCTCACTTACGTATGAAATTTATTATTAACAATGAACTGTAATTTTTTTAACGCGGTTGAGGAACAGAACTCTTTCGGAACTGACGTAATATACCTTTAGTTATCATCCAAATCCTTTAGAGAACTGATATTCCGCGAGTATACTGCAGCATCTCACTTACGTATGAATATTTATTATTAACAATGAACTGTAATTTTTTTAACGCGTTTGAGGAACAGAACTCTTTCGGAACTTACGTAATATACCTTTAGTTATCATCCAAATCCTTTAGAGAACTGATATTCCGCGAGTATACTGCAGCATCTCACTTACGTATGAAATTTATTATTAACAATGAACTGTAATTTTTTTAACGCGGTTGAGGAACAGAACTCTTTCGGAACTGACGTAATATACCTTTAGTTATCATCCAAATCCTTTAGAGAACTGATATTCCGCGAGTATACTGCAGCATCTCACTTACGTATGAAATTTATTATTAACAATGAACTAATTTTTTTAACGGTTTTGAGGCACAGAACTCTTTCGGAACTTACGTAATATACTTTTAGTTATCATCCAAATCCTTTAGAGAACTGATATTCCGCGAGTATACTGCAGCATCTCACTTACGTATGAATATTTATTATTAACAATGAACTGTAATTTTTTTAACGCGTTTGAGGAACAGAACTCTTTCGGAACTTACGTAATATACCTTTAGTTATCATCCAAATCCTTTAGAGAACTGATATTCCGCGAGTATACTGCAGCATCTCACTTACGTATGAAATTTATTATTAACAATGAACTAATTTTTTTAACGGTTTTGAGGGACAGAACTCTTTCGGAACTTACGTAATATACTTTTAGTTATCATCCAAATCCTTTAGAGAACTGATATTCCGCGAGTATACTGCAGCATCTCACTTACGTATGAAATTTATTATTAACAATGAACTGTAATTTTTTTAACGCGGTTGAGGAACAGAACTCTTTCGGAACTGACGTAATATACCTTTAGTTATCATCCAAATCCTTTAGAGAACTGATATTCCGCGAGTATACTGCAGCATCTCACTTACGTATGAAATTTATTATTAACAATGAACTAATTTTTTTAACGGTTTTGAGGGACAGAACTCTTTCGGAACTTACGTAATATACTTTTAGTTATCATCCAAATCCTTTAGAGAACTGATATTCCGCGAGTATACTGCAGCATCTCACTTACGTATGAAATTTATTATTAACAATGAACTAATTTTTTTAACGGTTTTGAGGGACAGAACTCTTTCGGAACTTACGTAATATACTTTTAGTTATCATCCAAATCCTTTAGAGAACTGATATTCCGCGAGTATACTGCAGCATCTCACTTACGTATGAATATTTATTATTAACAATGAACTGTAATTTTTTTAACGCGTTTGAGGAACCGAACTCTTTCGGAACTTACGTAATATACCTTTAGTTATCATCCAAATCCTTTAGAGAACTGATATTCCGCGAGTATACTGCAGCATCTCACTTACGTATGAAATTTATTATTAACAATGAACTGTAATTTTTTTAACGCGTTTGAGGAACATAACTCTTTCGGAACTTGTATAATATACATTTAGTTATCATCCACATCCTTTAGAGAACTGATATTCCGCGAGTATACAGCAGCATCTCACTTACGTCTGAATATTTATTATTAACAATTAACTGTAATTTTTTTAATGGTTTTGAGGAACAGAACTCTTTCAGAACTTACATAATATACCTTTAGTTATCATCCACATCCTTTAGAGAACTGATATTCCGCGAGTATACAGCAGCATCTCAATTCTTTGTGAGTAATTTGTTCATTACGATAATTAGCGATTCTGACTACTTTAAAACGGTAGAACTATGTGGGAAATAAGTTTAGGGTATAGAACTCTTTGAATTTAAGCTCTAGTACCCTCAAATTTATGAAATACGATGAGATGCTAGGATCCGGTTTGCGAAGTTAGCATCTCATTTTTTCAAAATGCGGTTTCGATAGTCAAATCGATGGAACTATTTTTAAAACTTATCAAGAACTGTAGAACTATGTGGGATGCCACTTTGTACGCAGTTTATTTGTGAGATGCTGACATTTGAGATGCTAACTTCACACACGTAGATTCTCGCCGGTCCTCCCGCGCCGCATACCCCTCTCTGGCCGTCGAGTGGCGCGAGCGGGGGAGGGGGGAGCGCGACGAGAGTCGTGCATCGCTCGCCTAGGAGCCGAGTGCTCCCGAACCCTTACGACGCGCCCCCCTCACCGCGCGCCTTCCCCCTGGAGCTCGGAACGGGCGACGGGGAAGGGGGAAGCTCACCTCGCCGGACAGGCGTCCCTGTTTTCGGTGGTTGGCTCACATTATTTGCCACCAGGCACGAAAAACTGCAGCACCGCTTCCCTCGCCGCACCCGTCGAACTCCTTACGTCGAGGCGCCGTTTCGCGCGGACTTCAGCGCGCGGTGCACCAGCGAGAACTTCGTTGCCGGAAGATGTAGCCGACGGACCGAATTGCCCCCGGGGTGATGGCTCGACGTTCCATCGGCGCCCAGGGTTGCACCTGCGACCCCCTGCAGGCTGCCATCTCCGGTGTGACGAAAAAATCGTTACATAATATAACAGAAAAACTATCCACCGCACAAAAAAACTGATTAGTTACTTTTTGTAGGAAATTAAATTCTCTACAAATTTTCTTTTTTGACTTTTTATCGTACAATCAACAATATCAAAGTTATTAACAAACAACGACAAAAAATGAAGGAGTAATTTCCTTTAAGTCGCTCTAACTTTTTTCTTTTCATTTTGCAGAAAAATATATGCAATGCATTTCGATAGAACACCTTCTGACGAATAAATTTCAATATAAATGTGTCAACTTTTGTTTATTTATAAACATTTTACAGTGCTGCAAAGGTAAGTGTCGGAGTACTCGAAAATAGACATCAAAATGAACGATTATGCGTCGTTTCTTTGCAAATTTCATTCATTGCGGCGGACAAATTTTATTTGTTGCTATTGCAATGTTCATAATAATTAGTTATGAACTCTTTTCCGCGCCACCTACGAGGAGTTAATAATAATAATTAGTTATGAACTCTTTTCCGCTCTACCTACGAGGAGTTCATAGCTAATTATACTACGCGTCTCGTTCTCGATGATAATCTGTAGTAATGCTTGTCATGACTAAACTCACAACGTTTTAGCGTATATTTAAAATTCGCGCGCCCCATCGCTCTCGGGTCCACGGTGGCGCTGTGGTCACTTCCGACTTCATTATGTTTCGTTGTGCAAAACTCAACACGTGCAGCTTAATCTTTATAAATTGAAAAATAACATTTACAGTGATCCAGACAACACTAAAATATGGCAAAGGAGAAGAAAAGGAAACGCTCTCGTTCGAAATCGAGAGAGTATAGAAGAGACGAAGGGAGATCGGAGGAAAAAATGAAAAAATTGCAGGATCAAGTGGATAACCTCCAAACCACGTTGTTTCAATTCTTGCAGGAGGCCCGTGAAACCCGATCGTCGACCACATCGAATAATTCAGTTCCAGAAGGTAGGTTGAGAGAAGTGTAAAAATCTCCATACGAGATAGGCACGAGGGAAAAAATCTTACGGTCCACACGAACGTAAGATAACCTCAAAATATGTCCACACAACAAAATAAGGAGGCGAGTCCACGAGAGACTCAACAAGAATCTCTCTGGATCTCTAAGCGTGTAAAAAATGTTCAAGGCCTTAAGAAATGGTTTTGTTTATATAGGGAATATAACAGAACATGAGGTCGAAACCGAAATCTCGCAGAACGAGGCCAATAAGGCATTCGCCAATAAGGCACCCGCCAACAAGGCTCCCGTTATCGAGGTACCGGTCAACGAGACTACGACCAACAGGGATAACACGGAAGACATCGAAGAAATTGAGGAAATGTCTGAGAAAGAAAAGCAAAAAAGGAACGATATTCTGGAGGTACTCATCGCTGATCCGATGGACGCGGAAGAAGGACCGACGAGTATTAACACTGATCTTCATAAAAAATGGAATGACTGGATGTCAAACGGCCTCTCAGAAGAGATCAGAAAAGAGCTCATTAAAAAATACGGAAGAAAAGGAGAATTTTATACGGAGGCTCCCCAAATAAATTTGGAGATTGCGCATGCCCTCACAGATATTGCGAAAAAGAGAGACAAGCATTTCGAGGAAACACAAAATTGTGTGGGATCGGCACTGATAGCTCTGGCGTCAGCATTATCATTGATGATCGAGCCACCAAAGGAAGGAATCGAAGAGGATGTATTTTTAAAACTTTTATGTGACACGGAAAAACTTTTGACAGATGTTTTTCACCAGCAGTCAATCGCCAGAAAATCGTTCATAACACCTTTACTGAGCAAGTCGGTTAAGCCGACGTTGGAGGCGACGACTTCAGACAAATGGCTGTATGGCGAAAAGTTCAACGAGCAGATTAAAGACGCAAAGGCTGTAGAGAAAGCCTGTGCGGATATAAAAAATGCCGAAAAATCGGTACAAAGATCAACGCCACAGAGAGCGAGAGACCAGGGAAACCACAGATACCCACCTGTATCGAGCAGACAGGTGGGTACACAGAGACGCTCGACGATGCGATTCAGACCACGCAATTATCAGACGTTTCCCAATTCGACGAAACTTGCAGCACGACCAGCAAAAACAACCAAGAGGAAGTAGATCAGGTAATATCCATATCTGGACGGTTAAAAAATTTTGTCAGTGAATGGGAAAAAATCACCACTGACAAATTTATACTCGAGTGTGTAAAAGGATACAAGATTCCATTCATAAAAAACCCAGGTATTCAACACGAAGCCTACGTTCAAAACTGGAACGAAAATGAACGATGCAGTATCCGAGCAGAAATCGAAGTACTGCTAAACAAAAAAGCAATAGAAAAATGCGACGAATGCAGTACTCAATTCGTTTCCCCCTTTTTTCTTATAACAAAACCGAATGGCTCGAAAAGATTCATCTTAAATTTAAAAAAACTTAATGGTTTTATTGAACCTCCCCATTTTAAAATGGAGGATATTAGAGCAGTAAAAGGGTTATTGACAAGAGATTCGTACATGGGTACGATTGATTTGAAAGATGCCTATTATTTAATAGCCATTGATAATGAATACAGGAAATATCTCCGATTTCGGTTTGAGGGAATTTTGTATCAGTTCACTTGCTTACCTTTTGGACTTTGTACGAGCCCATTCGTATTCACAAAGATAATGAAACCTGTCCTGAGCTTTCTAAGGTTGCAGGGAATTACACTGATTATTTACATCGACGATATTACTATCATGAGTAAAAAAGAAAAAAGGTGTGCAGAGAATGTTATGAAGTCAGTCGAATTTCTCATAAAATTGGGCTTCGTTATTAATAAGGAAAAAAGTTCTCTCATCCCGAATAAAAGATGCAAATACTTAGGGTTTGTTATTGACTCACATAATTTCAGACTGGAACTTACTAATCAAAAAAGAGAGCACATAGTAAATATGATTGAAACATTTCAAAATAAAAGAGTCAGCAAAATAAGAGATTTTGCGAAACTACTAGGTACCCTGGCCGCAGCGTCACCTGCTATAGCTTATGGAACAATATATTGTAAACGTCTAGAGAGACAAAAATTCCTCGCGCTTGAGCTCAATAACGGTAATTATGATGCGCCATTAATTTTCGAAAACATCCTGACAGAAGATTTGATTTGGTGGAAGAAAAATGTGAACTCCAGTTTTAATCCGATCCGCACTTACAAGTTTGCTCTGGAAATCGAATCTGATGCTTCCTTAACCGGATGGGGAGCATGCTGTCGTAAAAAATGTACTCAGGGTTTTTGGAGTATAGAAGAGAAAAGACACAGTATAAATTATCTTGAATTGTTGGCAGCGTTTTATGCTCTTAAAAGCTTCGCAAATAATCTTTCAAATTTGGAAATTTTATTAAGAATGGATAACACTTCAGCGATTTCCTACATCAATCGATCAGGAGGGGTACAATTCCCCCATCTGAGCGAGCTCGCGCGAAAAATCTGGCAATGGGGAGAAGAACGAAATCTCTGGTTTTTCGCTTCTTATATTTCGTCAAAACAAAATATTTTTGCGGATGCCGCTTCGCGAATTACTAATATAGACACTGAGTGGGAGCTTTCGAGAGAAACCTTTATAATTATCAATAATAATCTAGGTCCCTTCTCAATCGACCTCTTCGCGACCAGATTAAACAAAAAATGCAAGAGATTTTGTGCCCGATACCCACAGCCAGATGTCACGACGGTTGATGCTTTCACCATTTCTTGGAAAGAAGAAGCCTTTTATGCTTTTCCACCATACGCTTTAATTTTAAAATGTTTGCAAAAAATTGCGACGGATCAGGCTTCTGGAGTGGTGATTGTTCCTTACTGGCCCACTCAGCCATGGTTTCCGCTATTCTCCTCTATGCTGACCTCAACTCCAATTATCTTCAAACCGAATAAAAATCTTCTTTTATCTCCGTGTAGGGAAAGGACACATCCATTAGCACACAAGCTTTCGCTGATGGCAGGCTTCGTATCAAGCAGGCCTTTCAAAAAAGAGGGATCGAAGAAAAAGCAGCGGAGATAATGGTGAATTCTCTATCATCGGCAACATTGAAACAATATCAGTCATCTTTAAAACGATGGTGGGAGTTTAGAAGGAGTCACGATCCATATTCAGCGGGAGTTAAAGAAGTTATCATCTTTTTAACAATGAGATTTGAAGAAGGAGCGAGCTACAGTAGCCTATGCGCAGACAGATCTGCGGTTGCGTTAATCCTGGGAGGTGAAATCGGAAAAAGCGAATTGATTTCTCGATTTTTGAAAGGAATTTTCAGACTGAAGCCACCTCGCCCAAAGTACGACAGTACGTGGGATACAGCTCTGGTCTTTGAATTTTTAAAGAATATGTCAAGGGAAAAAGTCTCTCTGAAAGAAATAAGCGAAAAAGTCGCGACACTATTAATATTGTCTACGGCGCAAAGACTTCAAACTCTCGCGCTCATTCGAACAGACAACATAGAAGTAGGAGATCAGGATGTAAGGATAAAAATCCCGGATCTCACCAAGACGTCGAAGCCGGGGAGATCGCAACCCGAACTCGTGTTGCCTTTCTTCAGAGAAACGGAGGAACTATGCGTCGCAAGCGCAATATTGACTTATTTAAAAAGAACTAAGGAGATAAGACCTCAGGAAAGCAAAAGGTTATTCATCAGTACAAAGAAACCTCACAGAGATGTTTCGGCTCAGACCCTGGGTCACTGGATAAAAACTTTGTTAAAAAAGGCAGGCATAGATACGGGAAAGTTTTCTGCCTACAGCACAAAACATGCTGCTGTAAGTGCAGCATACAGAAAAGGTGTCGATATAGACACAATACGAAGAACAGCGGGATGGTCTGAGGGCTCAGAAATGTTCGCCAGATTTTATAACCGACCGATCGGAAAAAATGACAGGTTTGCCCAATCTGTATTACTATAATTTAAAAAATAAAGCAAAGGAAAGATAAGCGGCGAGTTATCACTTGCTGAAAGTCTACAGATTATCATCGAGAACGAGACGCGTAGTATAATGGAACGATCAAACGAGCCCGCCGAAGGCGGGCGAAGTTCGATCGTCATTATACGAAGCGTCTCGTTCGAAGATGATAAATTCCCGCCCTTTAAATATCCCAAACTTCCCTATATAAAAAGAAAAAAAAAAAAAAAAAAAAGTGCTAACTCTTTGCTTCCGGAGGATTCTCTAAACACAATGAAATCGGAAGTGACCACAGCGCCACCGTGGACCCGAGAGCGATGGGGCGCGCGAATTTTAAATATACGCTAAAACGTTGTGAGTTTAGTCATGACAAGCATTACTACAGATTATCATCTTCGAACGAGACGCTTCGTATAATGACGATCGAACTTCGCCCGCCTTCGGCGGGCTCGTTTGATCGTTCCATTATTATGAATATTGCAAACAAACGACGCATAATCGTTCATTTTTATGTGTATTTTCGAGTACTCCAACACTTACCTTTGCAGCACTGTAAAATGTTTATAAATAAACAAAAGTTGACACATTTATATTGAAACTTATTCGTCAGAAAGTGTTCTATCGAAATACATTGAACATATTTGTCTGTAAAATGAAAAGAAAAAAAGTTAGAACGACTTAAAGGAAATTACTCCTTCATTTTTTGTCATTGTTTGTTAATAACTTTGATATTTTTTATTTTACGACAAAAAGTTAATAGAATAAATTTGTAGAGAATTTAATTTCCTACAAAAAACAACTTAATAATTTTCTTGCGCGGTGGATAGTTTTCCTGTTATATCAATACAACGATTTTAAACCCAAACCCAAAATATTGTGTGCTGAGGCATATTTTTACCTTTGAATGGCTGTAAAATCTTTAAAAATAAATGAAATTTAAAAAGTGAGGGGTGAAATGTGTTCGTCTAAAAATCTTCTATCAAAAAGCTCTAAACATATTTTTCTGAAAAATGCAAAAACAAAACGTTAGATCGACTTAAAAGAAATTACTCGTTCACTTTTTTGTCGTTGTTTGTTAATAACTTTGGTATTTTGAATTTTACGACAAAAAGTCAAGAGAGCAAATTTGTAGAGAATTCAATTTACTACAAAAAACGACATAATAATTTTCTTGCGCGGTGGATAGTTTTCCTGTTATATCAATACAACGATTTTAAACCCAAACCCAAAATATGATGTGCCGACGCACATTTTTACATTTGAATGGCTGTAAAATCTTTAAAAATGAACGAAATTAAAAAAATGAGGGATGAAATTTGTTCATCTCAAGGAGCGCCAAAAAATTTCTCTGAACATATTTTTCTGAAAAATGCAAAAACAAATAGTTAGAGCGACTTAAAGGAAATTACTCCTTAATTTTTTGTCGTTGTTTATTAATAACTTTGGTATTTTTGATTTTACGACAAAAAATCAAGAGAGAAAATTTGTAGAGAATTTAATTTCCTACAAAAAACGGCAAAATACTTTTCTTGCGCGGTGGATAGTTTCATAGTTATTTTGCAAAAACTATTTCACCCCTTTTTCAAGATGGCGGATTTTCCTCAAGGGTTACAACCCCACAAACTTGGACTTAAGCTTTTCATACCTCCCCCTATGCACCAGAAAACAAAAATTGCTGACTTTGATAAATGCAGGGTCAATGTAACATTTCAATGGACTAGCTATAAGGTAGCTTCTTCAGGCGAGAGAGCTGGAACATATGATTCGCGAATTTTACTGACAAAGCAATTTACGTCAACGATATTGGTCGTATGTTGTCTCGTTAGATCAAGAATAATGATGAAATATTATAATTTTATCCGTCCATATCTCGTCATTATTGTAGCAATAGTTTAATAAATTGCTAGCACGAAAAAAAAAAAATAACGTACAGAGATTCGAACCATGGATTCTTTTGGTACCTCGGTGAGTAAGAACGCCTTAGCCCACTCAGCCGCCGTTGCTTACTTCAAATAAAAGTTGTGCGTAACGTAGCTAAGCCGCGTCAACAGTTGCTGTACAGCGTTCGCTCGACGCTCCTCGAGGCCGAGAAACTCAGCTCGTGTTCAAAAACGGCGATTGTAAATACTCGGGCACTGAGCGACCAATCGGGTTGAAATTTTGAGGATATATAGAGACTTATGGCCCGCGTGGGGTGACGTTCATTTTTTTTTCAAAATTTTGAAACATTAATAGTTTTTTCGTCATTGAAAAGAGGAAATGTTGAATTTGCCATAATCGCGCGATTATATTCGTCGAGGCAAAAACAGTATTTCATTCACAATGAAAAAACGCACATTTTGGGCTTTGTTTCGTATCAATCGACGAAAAAATGAGCGAATTATAACGATTTACGTTTTTGTGGAAAGCGGGTCTAGCGCGGGTAAGTCCTGGGGCCCGTGCGGCAGGCGGCGGAGGGGCGAGAGTCGAAGGTATAGGCACGCCTCGTGTATACGTTGGCCTCTGCCTCGCACCGAGGCCTAGTGCGACGCGTATATGTATGTATATATATATATATATATTGTGATGTTGCACAACCTCACCCCCGCCGGTGGACTCCAAGGCAACCGTTCCACGCACACAATCGGCGAGAAAACGTAAGTAGAAGTCATCCTAGGACCACCCCCATCCCTCCCTCTCCCCCCCCCCCCCCCCCCCCCCCAAATAGACCTCGTAGAAAACCCCGGTGCAAGCACTTGCGTCGGAATCATCGACCTCGTCATCGTAATCGTCATCTTCGTCAGCGTCATTGTCATCGTCATCTTCGTCAACGTCATTGTCGTCGTCAGCGTCATCGTCATCGTCACCGTCAGCACCAAGGATATCCTGAGGACACCCCGATGGTTCAAATTATCACCAGAGGAACTCCCAGGACGTCCAAATCAAACAAGAATTCACCGGCACTCTCTCACACTCAAATGCACCCGCCAACTCTAAAAACAGTATCGTCCCGTATCTCGGTTACATGTCATCCATCGACAGTAATTCGAGTTACGAGGAGATGGCAGCAGCGCGCGGCGAGTATAATCGATTACCATTACCCGTAATCCCGATATCCCTGAGAACGACCTGTATTACCGACCGCCTACCCTACTTACCTGTATCCCCGATAGATCTCCCTAATCCGTCCCGAAATTATCGATTTCCCATGTTCCGCAATACCGCTAGATCCGTGTCGCTGCTGACCAATTACAATTAGACTGACCCGGCCAATCACGAGGCCGTGAAAAATCCTCGCACTTACGAAGGACCGCATGGTCCGGACTTGGAGTTCGACCACCAAGCGAGAAAGCGAAAATTATAAGTAAAGCAGAGCGAGAGATAGCGACGAGTTAGAGAGAAAGTGAATAGTTTGGATAGAAAAGCGAGAGTGTGAAGGAGTAGAGAAGGCGAGGCGTGATTGTGAGAACGGATTTACAGTGTGAGTGAGTGAGAGCGAAGAGAAGAATTGACAGCGAGAGAGAGAAGGAGAGCGAGAAGGAACGGACATTATCGTCGAAAGAGAGAGAGAGAGAGGAGAAGGATCGACCAAGAACGCATCAACGAGTAAGTGTTTGCACCGTTTCCTATCCGAAATTTTCTTCCGGCACGCCTTACATATATTCCTTGTTGTTATTATCTAAATTATTTAGAGAACTCCCCCTTTGTATTTCTTTTTCATTCCCACTGCGTTTTGAGAACCCCGAGGGTCATAGCGATAGCGAAAAATAATAATTTCGAGAAATCATTGTGTGGAACGGTTGTGCGCGCGTAGAATAAGTGCGAGTCCGGTACGTCCCCTCTCCCTGTCTTCCCCTCTCCATAGGTAGTCCGCTCCGACCGTTACGAGTGTTACTACTACTGGCGTGTTTGTTGTTGTGTCGTGTTGTGCCGCTGTCCTTCAGGCAGCGTGCAAATTAAAATATCGTAACCCACGATTATTAGAGCGTCCCAAATATTCTCCCGATCACACTATATGTCCTTTCAAATTCAACCAACCAGTATTAATTTCCCAAATTTACGAGACTGATGGTAATTAATAAGAGGCCAAATAGAGTCGGAGAATCCATACCCTGAGCTTCCCTTTTTTTTGTTTCCCATAAGATCGTCCCCGTACCGCCGTAGTTAATAAGAGAATAAACGATTGTGAATTTCATTTTTGTTGTTTTGTTAATTTTACGAAAAATTAACTGGCGCCCAGACATACATTTTTTTTTGTTGAATTTATATTCTTCCCGGAGATCGTCCGCCGACCGCAGTTATCGAAATTAAATTTTTTTTTGTTGTTCTTATTTCCGTTTTTTTCTATAATAAAGTTTGCGCCATTACTGTTTATTGTGTGTTGTTAGCATTTCTTTTTCCCCGTTTCAGGACCCCCTTCCCCCCCCTTACCTTGTAGTTCTACCCACCCGTCGGCGTGACAAATTTGGCGCCCAACGTGGGGCCCGAAAAACGAACCCCCTTTATTATTATTAGCGCAGAGGAGGGTCAGCAGTGGAAGTGAGGAAAAAAAAAAAAAAAAAAAAAAAAAAAAAAAAAAAAAATCTTTTTCTTTTTCCGGAGGAAATAACCAGCATTTTTTTGTTGTTTGGTGATTTTTTTTTGTGTTATTGCTATTTGAGAACTATTTGAAGAGTCCCGTTGGGTCGAGTTACTTTTTCTCGTGGCGTTTAACCAAGAGCGATACATTGCTTAAAAAAAAAAAAAAAAAAAAAAAAAAAAAAAAAAAATCCATTTTCGTTGCTCCGATTTTTCTTTCTTTTTGTCTTTACCAATTTTCTTCTTTTCGAATTTTTTTTCCCTTTTCGTTGAATTTTTTTTCCTTCCCTTTTTGCGAATTTTCTTCCCTTTTAAATTGAATTTTTTTTTTGGACCAAGAGGCTTTTCTTTTTTTTTTCCTTTCCTCTAGTGTTCTGCCATAGGCAATAATTTATTGTAACCAATCAATTATTTTTTTTTATCTCTGTTTCTATCGTTGTTTTGGAGCCTCCACAGCCTCCTCTTGCTGCTATCCCCCCCAACAGCGCCCGCCATCAGTCTAATACGTCGAATATACGGATCGGTTTTCGAGTATCGCGCGCGCGCGTCGCACACCGTTCCACATATAGGATAGTGTACGTCGCTCCTATCGCGCCGAATATCGCTACAGATTATTATTAATATTATTATTGCTATTTGTGCCATTTTTTTTCTGTGTAAGTGAACTGTGTATGATTGTTGCCCCCCTACTGACAGATCAACCGTGAAAATCAAACTCACGTCATGGACCCCCCCCCCCCCCATTGACGCTTCCCTTGACTGCTGTCACCACTACTACCACCACCGTTACTTCCCCCATAATGCGCACGTCGCAAAGCCCATCCCAACCACCCCCCACACCCCCAAACGTTGAGGAAATAATTGCCGGCATCAAGGCACGAATTTACGGGGTCCGGAATGTCCGTGCCATCATCAGTCTGTGCCTGGTGGCCAAGATAAGCTCCCTAGGCACGGATGAAGAACTGAGGGACCGATTAGTTCGACATGAAATCAGACGAACCTATCCCTCCCTCCCGGTGGCATGGAGTCCTCTTGAGGACGACCCCTCAGTTCCCCTCTCGTTCGCTTACGATGGCGAACTTACCGGCCTTCCGCGCCATAATCCCCTTATAGATCCTACCATCCCACATGAAAACCTGGCGGAGTCCGTCGCATCCCAACCACCAATCCCCCAAGCATCGGCCCCTCCCTACGAGCCCGATTTCCTTCTGGATCACCCCCCTCAACCATTCCTACCAGTCGCTCCGGGGACCCCGGATATCCTAACAGGGGATGAGGTCGACGCCTTACTACCACCCCAAACCCTTCGTCCTCCTCTTCATCCCCGTCGACCTACACCAGCGGTCACATTTGCCCAAAGTCCGGCAAGACCGTTACCTTCGTATAGACCACCTCCTGCGTCTACACACCCCCGCCCGTTAATTCCAAACATCCCCTACCATGATGGAGACATCTCCTGGAATCCCTCTCACCCCCGATTTTCCCACGCTGGTCCCGAGCTGCAGAGTACGCAACTCGCTCCCCCAACCCGTACCCCCTACCGACATTTCGAGGCCACCCCATTCGAGCCCACTGCATTCAGTGAGTCCCGGAACTCGAGGGACGTGCGCCGGGCAGACGACTGGCGGCGTTACGGGCCCAAGTTCACGGGGAAACGTGGTGAGGACGGCGAGGAATTCCTTCGCCGCCTCCACGAGTATTGCCAAGCCCGAGATTACACGGAGGCTGAGCTCCTCCGCTCCCTCCCCGAAGCGTTCACCGACGGTGCACTGAGGTGGCACCGCCTTGAGCACGAGGATTGGGACTCCTATACCGGATTTTTATTTTATTTTCGGGCCCGGTATGGAGTCGAGGCGTGCCAGGAGAAGATCCGCCAAGAGATCGGCCTGCGCACGCAAGGTCCGGATGAGCCGTGCAGCGAGTTCCTCGATAAACTCCGCACCCTCATCCGCCGCCTGAACCCAACCCCCTCCCTTGAGGAACAACTGTCAATCTGCCATACCAACCTTCACCCCGACTTCAGTGAATACATTCCCCGAGAGAGTATCCACGATTTCGTTGATCTGCAACAAGCTTGCAGACAACGTGAGATTATCCGAGAGAAGAGAAAATCCTACCGTCCCCCTCCCACCGCCTCTCCCACCTGTGATCCGTACGTAATGTACAGACCACAGGCCAGACCTGAGGTTCGACGGGCATCCGCCGTAGAACCGATTCCCGAGGAACGTCCCTTACCTTCCTCACTACCTCCCCCAACCGCCGGAAGACGCCCCCCACCCCCGAGAAACACTCCCCAACCCGCGAGCTACCGCGATGTAGCCGCCACCAACAACCCCGGTCCAACCCCGTACCCACGCGCTCCCGTCAACTCCCGTGTCGCTCCTATGAGCCAACCGGCGAATCGCGCCGCCATCCCCCGCTTGGCGGATGTCGCACCCAGACACCCCCCTCCAAATACCCCTACAAGTCTCCCTTCCTTCACCCCCGGTCCCTGTTTCAATTGCAGCCAACTCGGGCATCGTTACCGCGACTGCACGCACCCCCTCGGGTACTTTTGCCGACTGTGCGGGCACCGTGGCACGGACACCCGCTCCTGTCCCGCGTGCATGCGAAGGCAGTCGGGAAACTACCCCGGGGGGAGGCACTAAGCCACCCGCCTCCCCTCCTGATCGAGAAATCCCCGACCCACGAACTCCCAAAGAAAATCCTTCGAGAATCAAACCTCCCTACAGTGAATCCATTGGAGTCCGCCAAACCTGGCGCAAGTAAACGTCATAGTCCCAATCCAGCCGTAGAATCACCCGAGACAGAGTCAACCACAATCGACCCCGAACCCCAGTGCACCCGAGTATTCCTCGAACCACCCCCTGTTACCCATACTCCCGACCCCTCCCGTCAGAGTTCCGTATCGGCACGACCCCCTACCGAACCGGAACACCCCAAGGAACCCCTTGAAATGATCGAGGGGGACCAACGGCACTTCCTCTGGATCATCCTGGGTGAATATAAATTCCCGGGACTTGTCGACCCAGGCTCATGCCGCTCTTACCTTAGCCCCGGACTTATCGAGAAATTACAGCTTACCCTGACCCCCCTTGACGAAGGCGTAAAAGTAGCCAATGGAGAGGTGATGAAAGTGGACGGCGCGCTTCATCTACAACTCGAAATTGGTGGAGTAAAAGGACCCGTGTTGATGCGCGTGGCCGCCATCAACTGCCCCCGTATACTCGGACTTGACTTTTTACAACAGATCGGACTGATACTGAACTACCGTGACAATACCTGGCAGACTAAAGACAGTACTCCCCAGACCTTCCTTACCACCCGTATTTCCGTGACAGCTCTGAACCTACAAGATTGCGCCGGCCTTGTAGTTCCTGGAATCTCCTCCCGACAAAAATTGGACGCCATCCTAACGAAATATATACTCCCTAACCCCTCCCCCGAACTCAGAATGACCCACGTGACAGAACACGATATTGATGTACAAGGACACCCCCCAATACGACAGCGCTCCCGCGTGATCTCCCCACACCTTCTTAAAATCGCCCAGGAAGAGGTCGATAAGATGTGGAGAGAGGGGGTGATAGAACGATCGAAAAGTGCGTGGCACAGCAACCCAGTGATTGTCCCGAAACCCGGTGGTAAGTACCGATTTTGTATCGATTACAGGGACGTCAACAACGTCACCAAGAAAGACGCGTACCCCCTCCCCAACATGGACCGAATCTTGGCTGGCCTAAGACAGGCACGTTATATTTCTAAGCTTGACCTGAGTCAAGCCTACTTTCAAATCCCTGTAGAACCCAAAAGCCGTCCCATAACCGCCTTTGCTGTCCCTGGCCGAGGGTTATTCCAATTTAAACGTATGCCTTTTGGACTGACGAATGCTCCCGCGACGTTCCAACGACTGATGGACCTACTTATAGACCCCGCATGGGAACCCCATGTATTTGCTTACCTTGATGACGTTATTATAGCCACAAACACAGAGGACGAACACTTCGACTACCTGACTAAAGTTTTGACCGTATTTCGCGACGCTGGACTGGAAATTAACAAGGACAAAAGTGAATTTTTCTGCCCCGAGGTTAAATACCTAGGGTATGTAATTGGAGAAGACGGACTCAAGACCGACCCCGACAAAATTGCGCCTATCCTCGAATATCCCGCACCCACTAAACTCAAACAGCTTCGCCGATTCCTCGGCATGGTTGGCTGGTATGCCCGGTTCATGGGAGATATTTCCCAAGACAAAATACCCTTAACCGACCTCTTGCATAAGGACGTCCCCTGGCATTGGGGCTCCGAACAAGAAAAGGCGTTCCAATCTCTTCGAGAAGCCTTAACCCGTACCCCCGTCCTAGCTCGACCTGATTTCACCCTACCCTTTACCATCCACACCGATGCTAGCGACTTCGCGATAGGCGCAGTACTCACTCAAGTCCTGAATAACGAAGAACACCCCATCCTCTTCGCGAGCCGTGTCCTCACCCGAGCCGAACAAAAATACACGGTTACGGAGAAAGAATGTCTGGCCGTGCTGTGGGCCGTGAAAAAACTTCGACCGTACATAGAGGGTACGGCATTCACCGTGATCACGGACCACAGCAGTCTCCAATGGCTTAAACGGTTGCGAGATCCTTCCGGTAGATTGGCCCGTTGGGCTTTAGCCATGCAATCCTACGATATGAAGATCGAACATAGAAAAGGAGCCCTGAACATAGTCCCCGATGCCCTGTCCCGAATGTACGAAGACCAACTAGAAGCCATATCAGCCATTGGAGATGCAATAGACCCCTGGTACGAGGAGAAATTAGAGAACGTCCGCGAATTCCCTAGGAAATACCCCAACTGGAAAATAGAGGATGGTAAGTTATATTATCACAAACCCCATTCTCTTATAGACCCTACCCTGTCGGACTTAGACGCCTGGAAATTAGTCCTACCTCTAGAATCCCGCCCCGACGCACTTAGAGAAGCTCACGACAACCCCCAATCCGGCCATCTTGGAATCGACAAAACGTACCATCGAGTAATCCAAGACTTTTTCTGGCCCGGTGTATTCCAAGATGTAGCCCAGTACGTGACCCGATGCAAAGAATGTCAACTCCATAAAGTTTCCCAAGGCGCACCCGGAGGCTTGATGAGAGAGAGAACGACCGAAGGACCATGGTGTGTCGTCGCCGCCGACGTCATGGGCCCTTTCCCCCCAAGTAAAAATCAAAATAAATATGTTGTTGTATTTCAAGACCTGTTTACGAAATTTGTCGAAGTTAAGGCCCTCCGGACAGCCACAGGACCCAACATCATGACGGCCCTCGAAACATTAGTCCTCAACCGTTGGGGATGCCCCCAATATTTACTAACGGACAATGGGACCGAGTTTATTAACACTCACGTGACCCAATACCTTTCCCAATACGGCATACACCAAACCACAGTCCCTCCCTACCATCCCCAGGCCAACCCGGTAGAACGAGTTAACCGAACGTTAAAAACGATGATCACTGCATACGTCGGTCAGGATCATAGACTCTGGGACGAACACCTCTCAGAGCTATGCTTTGCCATCAACACCGCCGTGCAGTCCTCCACCCAGATGACTCCCGCTTTCCTAAATTTCGGTCGAAACCCCCGCCCTGCCAAGAGTATTCGAGACAACCTCCCTACCCCCCCGACTATACACCCAACCGACCCGCAAGTATGGACGGACCGCGTAAAAAGGTTGCCCCTGATACACGACTGGGTGCACAAACAATTAGAGAAGGCCCACAAACGCCAGGCCAAATATTACAACCGCGGACGAAAGGACACCCGATTTCAGATTGGAGATTTGGTCCTGAGACGCAATCGAGTGCTGTCCTCAGGTACCCAACATTTTGCCGCGAAGTTAGCCCCACGATTCAGCGGCCCCTACAAGATTCTGAGCGTCCCCTCCCCCGTTGTGTACGAATTGGACGACCCGACGTCCAGAAAAAACCCCAGAGTGCATGTGAGTGATCTGAAAGAGTATAAACCATAAGTAGAAATTCCTTTTTTTTCCTTTTTTTTCAGTAGCAAGAAAGTTTTCTTTTCTTCTCCGGCATAACAGATCTAACCCTGCAAATTGTCCGATTCTATTTCAGAAACACCCAGCGAGATGGCCACCAGAAGAGGAAGAGTTGGCCGGCCTTCGGGACGCGAAACCTACCGGGAGCCGATAGGCACCCTCCCCGAACCTCCTCCCGCAATCACCCATCCTTATGTGGTTCCCCGCGCTCGCCCGCTTCCCCCCACCCGTCCGAAATCTCCGGAACTTCCCCGTCTCAACATCCCGCGACATCCCGCGACGGGACAAATCCTCACGGGACGGGCGAAGGCCCGGTTTACCTCCCGGGCTCGGGAGCAATACCTCCGAACCCACACAACTACCCCTACCCCTGCTCCAAAACCCGCACCAACGCGGCCTTATCGGGGTCCGGAACGACGCCCGATCCAGGGGAGTTCCCGCGGCCCACCCCGTTCCCAACCTCGTTTCCTCCCGACGACTCAAGCTCCCCGCACCAAACCCCACGTAATGCCAACTTTGGCTATGCTGAGCGTCATCTTTTCCACTCCGGATACCCCCCTGCCCCCTCTTCCTCCTACAATCCCATTACTACTCCCCGCCTCCCTCCTACCAACCTGGCCGAACGGCTGAAATTCTTCAAAACTCCCTCCCCCCGCCCCGAACGACCGATCCGTCCCAACCCCGTTCCCACTCCACGCAGGCAACCCGCCATCCCCTCCTTGATGTCGCTCCAGATCGCCGCTCCCCCCTCACTGCAAAAGGATTGGCACTCCATTCCGAGGGGGAAACGGTGCTGGGCTTGCGGGACAGCCGGCCATCTGGCTATCGACTGTCCCCGAAAAATTGAGTGCCGTCGCCGGCCGCAGTAGTGGCACCACCTTAGGCCGATAGAGAGTGGAGAGAGGAAAAAAAAAAAAAAAAAAAAAAAAAAAAAAAAAAAAAATAAAAAAATAAGTTGTGTTTCGATTTGGCCTAGCCAGCCATTACCTTTTTTTGTATTAACCTCCACTCCCTTCATTCATAGTATTTTCTTGTAAAAAAAAAAAAAACCAAAAAAAAAAAAAAAAAAAAAAAACAAAAAGTTATTTCGCGTAAAAAAAAAAAAAAAAAAAATAAAATAAATAAAATAAAATAAAAAAAAAAACATTACGTAGAGTTGGCTCACTCAAGTTTTTGGCGTTACAGTCCAATCCGGGTATCTTACGATTTTATTTTAGTTGTGTTTCGAAGTATTATTTTTTTTTCTCTCTATGGCGACGCCCGAACTTTATTTGAGATTTTCTTTTTTTTTTCCTCTTTCTTCCCCCTTCCTCTTTTCGCGTCTATTTTCACTGGCACCGTCCAAAGTTATTTTGCGTTTTTTTTTCTTCTGTTATTTTACTATTCCTTATTATCACCTTTTTTTCTCTTCCTATGGCCACGTCCACAATTTTAGTTTGAGATTTTCTTTTCCTTTCTTCCTTCCCTTTCGCTTCTTTTCCATATTACCATTTTTTTTGGCAACGTCCACAATTTTAGTTTGAGATTTTCTTTTCCTTTCTTCCTTCCCTTTCGCTTCTTTTCCATATTACCATTTTTTTTGGCAACGTCCACAATTTTAGTTTGAGATTTTCTTTTCCTTTCTCCCTTCCCTTTCGCTTCTTTTCCATATTACCATTTTTTTTGGCAACGTCCACAATTTTAGTTTGAGATTTTCTTTTCTTTTCCCCTTTCTTCCCTTTCGTTTCTTTTCCCGATTAACATTTTTCTTTGTATGGCAACGTCCACAATTTCATTTCGCGATTTCCATTTTTCTTTAATTTTTCCTTCCCTCATTATCTCAAGGGAGCGTCCATCCGATTTTTTTTTCCCTTCGCACGGCGAAGTCCCCTTAGGTCACCCCATTTCAATCCACGGCACAGCCCATAATCTTTTTTTTTGTTCACGTTTCTTTTCTTGCGGGGTAAGGTCCGATTTTTTGTTTTTTTTTCTCCTTTTTCCCCTTTCTTTTGCATTTTCACTATGGGAAAGTCCAGAAAATTTTGTTTACCATACCCCGGCATGACGGGCATTAAAATTTCTTTTCCTCTGTCTACCATAGACTACCTCGCCCTGTACTTATTTCATCCTGACTCTACCCCCCCCCCCCCCCCCCTAAAACCTAACTGTGATAAAACCCAAACCAGGACTTCCTTGAAACGAGTATCCCAACCTCGTCGCCGAAGGCCAACTCATCAAACTAGTCACTCCAAGGATACCCATCCGAGGAAGACAAGACTGAACAGGAAACCCCCCCAAATCGTAAACAGAATTGGAGCGATGTACATAATTTAAATGCGCGATACTCACGCATTTGGGAACAGAATTCGTTAGAACAGTGCCTGGAATTTTGGAGGAAAACCGTGTGAACACTGTAATATCGTCTCGTTATTTTATTTTTGTACTTTTATATCTTGTTATTATTTTGTGTGAATGTAGAAGGATGACTGTGTATAGGGAAGCTGTCAAATCTCTGCTCGAGTACGTCATAAAGACGTACTCTCGTTTAAGCAGGGGGGAGTTGTGATGTTGCACAACCTCACCCCCGCCGGTGGACTCCAAGGCAACCGTTCCACGCACACAATCGGCGAGAAAACGTAAGTAGAAGTCATCCTAGGACCACCCCCATCCCTCCCTCTCCCCCCCCCCCCCCCAAATAGACCTCGTAGAAAACCCCGGTGCAAGCACTTGCGTCGGAATCATCGACCTCGTCATCGTAATCGTCATCTTCGTCAGCGTCATTGTCATCGTCATCTTCGTCAACGTCATTGTCGTCGTCAGCGTCATCGTCATCGTCACCGTCAGCACCAAGGATATCCTGAGGACACCCCGATGGTTCAAATTATCACCAGAGGAACTCCCAGGACGTCCAAATCAAACAAGAATTCACCGGCACGCTCTCACACTCAAATGCACCCGCCAACTCTAAAAACAGTATCGTCCCGTATCTCGGTTACATGTCATCCATCGACAGTAATTCGAGTTACGAGGAGATGGCAGCAGCGCGCGGCGAGTATAATCGATTACCATTACCCGTAATCCCGATATCCCTGAGAACGACCTGTATTACCGACCGCCTACCCTACTTACCTGTATCCCCGATAGATCTCCCTAATCCGTCCCGAAATTATCGATTTCCCATGTTCCGCAATACCGCTAGATCCGTGTCGCTGCTGACCAATTACAATTAGACTGACCCGGCCAATCACGAGGCCGTGAAAAATCCTCGCACTTACGAAGGACCGCATGGTCCGGACTTGGAGTTCGACCACCAAGCGAGAAAGCGAAAATTATAAGTAAAGCAGAGCGAGAGATAGCGACGAGTTAGAGAGAAAGTGAATAGTTTGGATAGAAAAGCGAGAATGCGAAGGAGTAGAGAAGGCGAGGCGTGATTGTGAGAACGGATTTACAGTGTGAGTGAGTGAGAGCGAAGAGAAGAATTGACAGCGAGAGAGAGAAGGAGAGCGAGAAGGAACGGACATTATCGTCGAAAGAGAGAGAGAGAGGAGAAGGATCGACCAAGAACGCATCAACGAGTAAGTGTTTGCACCGTTTCCTATCCGAAATTTTCTTCCGGCACGCCTTACATATATTCCTTGTTGTTATTATCTAAATTATTTAGAGAACTCCCCCTTTGTATTTCTTTTTCATTCCCACTGCGTTTTGAGAACCCCGAGGGTCATAGCGATAGCGAAAAATAATAATTTCGAGAAATCATTGTGTGGAACGGTTGTGCGCGCGTAGAATAAGTGCGAGTCCGGTACGTCCCCTCTCCCTGTCTTCCCCTCTCCATAGGTCGTCCGCTCCGACCGTTACGAGTGATACTACTACTGGCGTGTTTGTTGTTGTGTCGTGTTGTGCCGCTGTCCTTCAGGCAGCGTGCAAATTAAAATATCGTAACCCACGATTATTAGAGCGTCCCAAATATTCTCCCGATCACACTATATGTCCTTTCAAATTCAACCAACCAGTATTAATTTCCCAAATTTACGAGACTGATGGTAATTAATAAGAGGCCAAATAGAGTCGGAGAATCCATACCCTGAGCTTCCCTTTTTTTTGTTTCCCATAAGATCGTCCCCGTACCGCCGTAGTTAATAAGAGAATAAACGATTGTGAATTTCATTTTTGTTGTTTTGTTAATTTTACGAAAAATTAACTGGCGCCCAGACATACATTTTTTTTTGTTGAATTTATATTCTTCCCGAAGATCGTCCGCCGACCGCAGTTATCGAAATTAAATTTTTTTTTGTTGTTCTTATTTCCGTTTTTTTCTATAATAAAGTTTGCGCCATTACTGTTTATTGTGTGTTGTTAGCATTTCTTTTTCCCCGTTTCAGGACCCCCTTCCCCCCCCCCCCCTTACCTTGTAGTTCTACCCACCCGTCGGCGTGACAATATATATATATATATATATATATATATATATATATATGTGGGGAGGTTCATATGGAGACCGATTGTACATATCGCAGAAGCGATATACATAAGTTTACAAGTGTAATTAGAATTCAATTTGTCTATTTATTTCATTATGTATACAAAATTGCGCATGATATTCAAAATTTTTAACTTTTATATGGAATGGTTAAAAGTGGGACTTTAGTCTTGTACGTATTGGTACATATAGTGACCAGAAATATTTTATCGATATTCATCACCTTTATTTACGAACACAGAATTACATAATAATTATATATAATGTTTTATTTTATATTTTATATGTAGGACCTGCAAAATTATAATTAAGAAAACTGTAATGAAATTACGCCCAAGATAGTTTACATACTTTCTTTATAATATCCTTTTTTTAATCTGATTGCTAATCCACGTTTTAATCGACGCGACATTTCGCTTCAACAATATTTTATGTTTGTTGACGACTTCTTGAATATCTTTGAGAGGCGGTAGTTTTTTGGCTCGAATAGTTTCTTGGAATTCATGTAGAATTACGTTCTTTTCTTCTTCTGTCCAGCGCACTCGCTTACATGCCCCATATGGAGAAACTACAGAAACAAAACATGAATGGAACGATACAAAAAGAAATTGTTTCAGTAAATATATGAAGTCTTACGCGATCGAGTTCTCCGTTTCTTGGGCGCTACATCGGAATCGGCAAAACTTTGATTCGTCGACTCGAGTCCGGCCGATGCTAAGCTCGATTGATGGTTTTTTGTTTTATTCATATGTGCCACCGTTGGGACCCCTGCGATGTTCTCTTCCCCAGAGTCGCTTCCACTCTGATAATCGAAATCCCTCCCTTGAACGATTTCTAAAAGTTTGGAAACGTGCACGATATCACGGGCGATTGCTGGTTGCCTATAATGTGACCGGTGTATTTTCTCTGCGTGTCCCATGAAGTTTGCCAAATCGGAGACTTCACCGTCCGTCAAATTAATGTGTGCGCATACTGTTGCCACATGCTTCCGCAATACGGTAGCGCGCAATGTTTCGGGCTTTGCAGCACCACATTCGACACCATATCGGCGTATCAACTCGCAACTGCGGAGATATTTGAAATGTCCCCCCACGCGGCCTGGTATACCAAAGAGGTAGGGATTGGCGTCGACAACTTTTGCCAGCTTTCTTAACGACAATAATCGTTGTATATATATTATTAGGTCTTTGTGCATTAAAATAGGCACGGTGCGATTCAATTTTCCTCGGATTATGAATCGCACATATTTTTCGGTAGCTGCTTTTTCTTTCATCGAAAACTTTTTATATTCCTCTCCGATGTTAGTATGATCAATTTTTTCATAGTTTTCGAAATCTTTTATTAATATTCGTTCAGTTTCCCCAGGACGGCGCCGATTAAACAGCTGAAGGAGTACCAAAATGCACGAACCCATATTTAGCCAAGCGGATATTGAAAATTCGCGTTCCAAGAGAGCATAGTTTTTTTCCAACTCGCTACGGAGATAAGATTGAAGCTTTCTAATATCTTCGATCAATGGTAATGTCACTTTCTTTTGTCGAATCTGCTGGGCATTCGTTTCCAATACAGTACGTGATATACTCGTAGGGTAATCTTCTACGAGTAACTTCACATAGTCCTCCGCCAATGTTTGTTTTTCTTTATTTTGTTTTTTTATGTATTCCGATATGCAGAGAGATCCGACTTGCTTAAGCAATGTACCGAGTGATGTTGCAAGAGATGGAACATGAAATCCGGTCTGGCTCTCATTTAGTCCAGCAAGGCATTGTATGGCTGATATTGTCGCGTCATAATTTTTCGGCAAAAAAACGTCGGAAAATTCGTGAATATCTTTTGCGTGTTTGCGAAATTCAATTATGAAACGACCAAGTTGACGAAGCTTCTGTCGAATCATATCATAAAAGTGTGGATCTTTATATTTTTGGCATAACTTATTTCCAAATCGAGTAATTAACTCATCATACCGGACAGCCCTCACTACCGCATCTTCGTGCATCGTTGGGTAAATGTTGTGCCTTAAAACGTTACTAGCTTCAGAATGGACTCGACCTGTGATTTTTTTTGAGTTGATCAGTACATCACGCTTTCCACCGCTTCTTTTTCGACATCGTCGGACATGATGGCGCAACGAATTTTTCGCATAATCACCCAAACACACAGGGCAAGTAGCAAAATCAATCGCGGTTTTTCCCGACTTCTGCGACGGTCGTCGCGTAACTTTCCGCTCGCCGGTATTTAAATTTCGGTTAGTGTTAAACGTGAAATGCGATTTTTTTCTAATTGTTGCCATCAGTTTTTTTCGTTCATCCGAACCGACAGGATAAGATAAGTATTCTACGACTTCCTTCTGGTCACGATGCTTCCGTGTCACATGACGACTCAGCTTGGCTTGCATCGTGTGACAGTACAAACAGTAATCTCTTTTTGTGCCCGATTCGGCGGTCACGACGAACATATCTTCGTCATCGGGTGCACTATGACCTACAGTATTAATTACGTGTTCTGAATCCCGTTGACTGGTATCGTTGAAAGATTTGGATGCGTCCGCGTGTTTTTTTGAATCATTGTTTTTTGCGGTGTTGGGAAGTTCATTTTCTTCATCGGAACTCTCGCCTGATATATCGGCGTCCGGTGAATACTCCGATCCGATATCACTGTCCTCTAATTCCTTTTCGAGATTGGCAACATTGATTTCATCCTCATCTAAAAAAGATTAAATAAATAGTATTCGCGTGAATAATGATTATACGGAGTGAAACACAATACCTTCTTGTATCATCCGAAATGAAAAGGATGGACCAAGCACATCTTCCAGCGAGGTGTTTGGTTTACCGTCGAGGTATCTAGATTAATGCGCATTCATAAAACAATATGGTTTAAGTATTTTATTTGCAGTTAGCTTTCGAGTAAATGAAGTTGATCTTTCTACTTACGTGTCGAGGTTAGCTGTAGGTGTCGACTCAAGATTAGTATAAAACGTGGGCAATATTGTACCCTCGTTCTCGTATTGAATATCATTTAAGCCACTATTGTTACTATAATTTACAAACTGATCATCCAACATTGATTGATTTGCGTTCATCAGAAGCTTCGCTGTTGCAACCAGGGATGTATCTATTTCTATAAATGGGATTTGAAATTAAATTAAATGCAACGTCTAATAAGCGGCTACTGTGCTGATGGGGTATTCAAGACCAACATATGTGTATTGGATGGTATGCATTATAATGACGTTAATTTGTATCTATTCATTTAAACGTTAAGAATAATCAGATCTTATTTATTAATGGGTTTCGTTAAAAATTACAGTTTCGCACAATATTCGGGGTCGTTGAGCGCATTTTCAAAATATATCGATCTGGTTCGGTACTGCATAAATTATTCTTAAATAAGGAGAAGTTAATTTAGGGGGCGAAGTTGATATAGAGCTGCAAGTGTGATGAAATATTCTGCATGAGTTTTTATTTACCGCAATCTTGACTCAATTGCCAGATTTTCGTTGGGCTGTTGTTGTTCGTAAGCTTATAGAAGTTTCCAGGTCTGTCTTCTACGACGATAGGGATACCACGATTATGTGAGAATGGTACATCGTCTTCTAGTTTGTGTGCTGCATATTTATCTACAGGTACATCATATTTGGGATATTCTTCGCCAAATCGATTATTTTCAGACTCGCCCCCTTCTGATAAAGTGACCAATTGAGAAAAATATTTATTATATACGAACCTTACCACGATGGAGTTTGCAGCAAGAACCGACAAAATTATCATATTTTTTACGAAAAAAAAATCAAAATCAAACATAATAATTTTCGAAAAGGTCGGAATCACAGATAAAAATTGTGAAGTCATATATATACCTGCACAATTTTTCGACGGACTTAGTTCTTCAGTTCGGGTGTTAGGCACTGCTTTATTTTTTCCCCCATTGAGAGTTTCGTTTTTCAACTTTACTTCCAACTTTCCTTCCAGTTCATTTTTTCCATCGTTGGAATTTTCATTTTTCAATGTTTCTTTCACATCGTTTTTTTTGGGATCGCTGGGGTTTGCATTTTTCAGTTTTACATTCGCTTCGTTTTCTCGATCATTAGGATTTTCGTTTTCTAACGTTTTTTTCAATATCAACAGATCCTGCTCTTTCTCTACGGAGTGTACAAATCGAATTTACTACATATAATGATAGCAAGACAATGACTACAAAACGAAAAAGGTTATTAGAATACGATCTTAATTAAATTCTTCGAGTACTTCGGAACATGAAAAACCACCACTGATTTATGATATCACTCTGCAGAACATGAACCACCCAACATAATAAGTTTATGTAAATTTCCTGATTACACTTAATAAAGTTTTGGAACATTTACTTTTACTTACCGTTAGTAGTTACGACGTTCGCTGCAAATCTTGATCCTTTGTATCGCACAGTCGTTTGCTTGTTTTTTGTCAAGACATCTTTCATTTTACTCACATGGTAACTTTCATCTGAAAACTTCACTAACGCAAACATTTTTCTCGAGCGTGTTTGACGTCTGATCCGCATAACCAGAGACGAAGAACTGATCCGATTTTTGACAAACGTATTCAATATATGCATATCGTAGAAGCCAACACTAAAAGATCGTATATATAAAAAGTCCCCATAAATACCTTTCCAACAACAGAAGTTAAAACCAAAGCCGATTCGTGGAATATCCTTACAATGTAGATACACTGCAACTACATTGACTAAAGCGAATAATCTTAATAAATAAAGATTCGTATGATTATTAAATATCTACAATTCTCTTAATTCAATTTGCATATTATTATAATTCTGACAGGATTTCGAGCGAAGCATAATGTCTCTTTGACGCTTGAAGCGAGAGTATGCCAACGTCGGTACCGAAATATACTGTTTCCACAAAGAATGTTTTTTTTCGGTAAAGATATATTCTAGGACCGCGAATCATACACAAGTCTGTCAAGTCCTCATTGTTAGCAATACGTTATCGATACGCCGCAAGAGTACATCGGTGCCAAAAAATATTGCTTGCCATAGAAGTACACGATAATCCGTATCTATTTTATTTATCCAACGCGGTTTATATCGGTACCGGTATAAATCCAAAAAGCATAGAAGAATATAGATTGCACAGAGATTTCGAATGATACCATGCGCAAATTGATTACAATTTAGAATTATACAGTATGTTGGAGTACAGAATGTGCCATACTTACTGTGTAATATTAATGAATGTGATATAATAACGCCGTAACTTACATTTGAGGTCCGGTGTAAACACAACTGGAAATTTCGTATATTTTTTAGCATGATGTTTTCGGTTCTATAGAAAGATGATTGTACTGAATTATAATGTAAAATAATTATGGCTAAGCTTGAATGTATATGAACGTTTTTCGGGAACACGTCTTTTCTGCGTGCAATTATTATTTAATATTAGAATTCAAGATTAATTAATAGGAGTACGTCAGCTATGAATCTTATCAAATGTGTCGATTAAAAATCGATGAGAAAAAGATACACGTGTTTTTTACCATAATAATTGTCGTAATTTATAATAAGCATCTATCAACTCAACATTGTGCAATCATAGTGATTATGTAAATTGGAAAACACAGATAATGTGTATATTCTGTCGAATTTCATCGCATAATTATTACGACGGTTTCAAAACACAACTTTGAAGTATATCTATATATAACGTTACGTATGGGTACCGGTGCTAATTCGTAACGTTTCATACGAGGACCGCGTCATTTACGGTCCTAGTTTTTACCTCTGCAATGAATTGTATAGATTTATTCATTTTTTATGTAATGTTAGATGCGAGTACCAGTTAACACGTTGTATGGATTCAAATGGGTACCATGGTATGCCGTAGGCATGGCACTGGTTTAAATTGAAACGCGTTATACCTATATATAGTTTCAAGTTCAACTCGAGAGATCCGAATTAAAAAATGCCTATAAATAATACGTACAATATTTTTCCGTTTCGTAAAGTACATGCATCGACCATTCAAGACATCCGTCATATTTTATAAAATATCATTGTTGAATTAACCCCTTCCCGTATTTTAACGAGTCTGACTCGTGATACAAATTGTATACCAAACAAGAATATCACGAATTAGACTCGCGGACTGAAGTTCGCGCCAAACGTAAAAATCACGATTCAAGGTCCTGGAATATCTGTTTCGTAATTACAATCGCGGTTTAGTTCTTATCACTGCGCCACGAGAGATTGTTTAGCTTCTTCTACCGCTTGATCACGCATTTCGGCGAGTTAAATCATACGGGAAGGAATTAACGGTGTATTGACGTCAGGTTCTTCTACGCCATTTCTGCTTGCAATTTTTATGCAGCGTTAGACTTCGAGATTTGTTAATACGAGTACGTCACCTATGAACCTTATCGAACACGTAGATTGACAATCGATGAGAAAAAGATACGCGTTTTTTTACCATAATAATTGACGTAGGT
This sequence comes from Netelia melanura, assembly GCA_964007305.1. Lineage (NCBI taxonomy): Eukaryota > Metazoa > Arthropoda > Insecta > Hymenoptera > Ichneumonidae > Netelia > Netelia melanura. Next base: position 23,952,816 of record OZ023258.1, read on the forward strand.
TATAATAATCATCTATCAGTTCACACAATCATATTGATTATGTAAAGTTGAAAAAACAGTTAATTTGTATATTCTGCCAAATTTCATCTTATAATTATTACGACGATTTCAAAACACAACTTTTAAGTACGTGTAGGTATATGCCTATAACGGTACGTATGGGCACCGGTTTTAATTCGTAACGTTTCATACGAGGACCGTGATATTTACGGTCCTAGCTTTTGCCTCTGCAATGAATTGTATAGATTAGTTCATTCTTTGCGTAATGTTACATGCGAGTACCGGTTAACGTGTTGTATCGATTCAAATGGGTACCATGACATACCATAGGCATGGCACTAAGTGAAACGGGTTATACTTATGGTTTTAGGCTCAACGCGTGACATTGCAATTAAAAAATGCATATACAAAATATGTACGATATTATCCCGTTTCGTAACGTGCGTCGAGCATTCAAGACATTCGTCATATTTTCTAAAATATCGCTGTTGTATTAACGGTGTATTGACTTCAAGTTCTTCTGCGTCCAACGTCGATAAAATCAGTTATAAATGTTATTCATATTTATGAGGTGACGATTGATAAAGAATGGTACAATGGAACTCGGCAACTAGACGATAGTTCATCCATGTTCCTTTGTGGAAAAAAACTTTGGACATGTACATGTGCATGTAATAGTATCGGGACTGATTTGCAATGAATTATTCGAGGACCACAAATTTCGTCACAACGTACATACGTTTTGCGGTCCTCATATTAAACGTTGTAAATCCGTAATGGTACCAATATGTGTCATTACGTCCACAGGTACGTAATGCGTGTGTGCAATGGTTAATATGGGGTCTGTAAACTTGGTGGTCCTTGCATTAACCGTTACAACTTAGTAACGGTACCAATAAATACTATTACGTGCGTATAGATAGGTACACATACCCAAAGTACTTTTATACAACGGTAGATGCAGGGACCTTAGTCCTTTAATATTATAGAAATTTCTACTTTGGGATACTATCCAATCTAGTTGTGATCTCCAAATCGATCATAGAATTTTATGTTGAATGTTCCGCTTCAAATATGCCCCGGGATTCATTCGTCTTATAAGCATGCCCCCTCTACTATAGATTGGCCTCGTAAAAAACTGATGCCACCAATGCCCATAAACGTTGTACCTACTGTGGATTCAGAATATCTCTGCGGTTTTGAAATCTGTAAACTGCACTTAAAATTTTTGGCACTTGTAGATCTGAATGATTATTGTTCATTCCGAGATCATTAATCAGCTTGTGTAATCATCAACTTATAATTTATTGTAGTGGGCAATGTTAAATATGCGAAAGATTGTGTAATATTAAATATGCGTCATAATTGTGAGTCGAACGAAGATTTTCGTACGTGTCCGTCATATCTCTGGTCCCCGTAAATACCATGCAGCAAGTATTTCGGAAGGTCCTCATTATAACCTCTAGAACAAATTGGGACCGGTCCTACTATTAAGCCTTGTATATAAAAAAATACCGGGACCGTCCCCATATGTGACAAAAGTCCCCATATGAACCAACACAGTTCGGAAATGGATCCCGCATGAACCTCCCCACATATATATATATATATATATATATCGGTATAGTATTTTCGGTGACAGATATATATATATATATATTTATAGAATACAAATAAATAATATATATATATATAATAGTATATAATATGTATAATATATATAATAATATATATATATACATACTGAAGAAAAATGATAAAGCTGTCATAGTCGTACGATTATTCATATCATGTTGAAGGCAACATTTCATGCTCACTGGAAACACACACATTTTGGGCTTTATTTCGTATCATTTGATGAACAAATGACTGAATTACGAGAATTAACATTTTTGTGGAAAGCGGGCCGACGTCGGTAGTTCGAGCGGCACGTGTAGTCGTCGACTTCGGAGGGGGCCGGACAACGCTCTCTAAGGGATTTCTATATTTGGGCATAGAGGTGTGCCTATGTGACCTATGGGCCGTGACTTTTCAGGCGTGTGTCTCCTCCTCTACCAGTTACCACACCCGTCTCGCGAGAACATTTCGTCAGCGCTCCGTGCGGATTTTCGTCACACTATTTTCTCGTTGTGCCGATAAAAATTTCGATGTTTTCTCTCAATAACTTTTAATCGTAATTTGACAGCCAATTTTGCATCAAATTACATGAAACAAAGTTCAAAATGTGTGTTTTTTAATGCTGCATGGGCTGACTATCAGGAAATTTCGATAGCATAGGTCCAACCATAAAAAATTATCCAATTTCTCCAGTGATAACTAAATCTGCAAAATTTTTTTCAAAATTTTGGAAAAATAAGAGAGTTAGCCACTGTGTGCCATAATTCTCTATATGCCCTCCAAATTTTAATGCGGTTGCTTGCTCAGTGCCGGACAAAATACGGGCCCCGTTTTCGAAGCGCTCGTCGTATGTGACACTGACTCTTAACGCAGGAACAATCTCGAACTAATGGCCGAGAGACCGGTTCCGGCCGGACACCAGACGAGCCTTGAGCCTCGTAGAGGGGGGAGCGTCGCTAGCATCTAGCAACACTCACTCCTCTAACGATTACGATTATAATTGCGAGCGCGGGAGTTTCAATTTAGGTGTTGTCGCCGAAACAATTGCAAATCCTGATGTTTCCAGATCGAAGAAAACTGGAGTTGATTGGATCTCAGAATAATCCACATCATGCTCAAAGTTTCGAAATTGCTCCGGTGGTTTTGTAGCAGGTTTCAGCAGTGATAATAAACCCATATTGCTTTCGTGAGTATTTTCTTCATGCATTTCCTTTCTGAATTTTAATTGAGCTCGATTTTGTGCCAATCGCCTGCGATTCAGTTTAAATTCTTTGGTGTTTCTCTTGTCGATTCTTTTTTGCTTTTAAATCGTCATCTCGTTTTATAATTTTCGTCAAGATTCCGCAAGGTTTCATACCGAGACATTCTATCGTTTGAGTAACGTAACTGCTACCTTCGTTCTTCTGTCCAACAGTACAAGCAAACCGAAAATCAGCTGACTCCGACTGGCTATAACATGTTGATTTTGGCGCTTTTCTAGCCATCGTCGCATTCAAACTCTCATTTGCATTCGTCGATGCACCTGCTGCGAACTCCTGGGCCTTCTCAGCCAATCTATCGAAAATTTTAACCAGATGATCAAATAGCGTTGGATTTGTGAAACCACCTGGAATGGTTTTGTGATCATAGCCGTCAGGGTTTTTAATGAAGTCACACCGTTTCAAGGCAGCTTGTAAGCCTTTAATATTTCCTTGGTTTTGTCCAATCGTAGTACTGCAGCAGTAACAAATGAATTGCACGGCATCTTTCGTTAACTCGTGATCTGGATCGAGTGATCGATTTTCAGAGATTTTCCAGAGCAGCTTACTAATCCCTTTGATAGTACGATTTTTATCACCCAGCTTTATAACTCGATGGCTCGTTTTTTTTCTCTACAGCATTGAAACCGGACGAATCGTTGTCACCAATAAAAATTCCGAGTTCCAAGTTAAGAGCCTTCAAAATCGGATTTCCAGTTACAATCTTCACTTCTCCTTTGGCCTCCATTGCTTTCGCAGATCCGTGGAAATTCAATCTACAATCGGGGTCCCATTTTTCATATCCTGAAGAGCACATACGACACGCTCGGTTCGCTGTTGCAAAACTTATAACTTTTTTCGATTGTAGACCCACTAATGCCGAATAACCGTTGAGAGAGTCGTATGTGAAACCAGTGCCTCGCCCACTGTACCCCATATCCGATGCACCGCCAACGCGAACTTTATCGCCATCTTGTACTACTTCATTTTCCTTGTGACCATAAGATCCTCTCCCAGGCATAACGAAATCTTCTTGTGCATCCTCGGGCCTATTCAGGAGGAAGGGATTCATGAAGGGAGTGATACGCATAAAGGACATTGAAATAATAGCAAAAAATACATAGAAATTTTAAAGGAACCAAAGAGTTGGAAATAAAAATATGGTACAATAATAAATGATCAAACTTTTTTTTCATATAGGAGAAATGTAGGTTTTCTCGGAAACTAATATTGTTGTGGGAGTTTTTAATTGCACACCCTCTCGGGTTTTTACAATCTGTTGTCTCGCTTTCTCTCTCTCTCTGTCATCTTTCTTTTTGACTTCCCCTTGCTCTGACGGCTGCAGCCGCTTCGCATTCTCTTTACTCTCCCTGTATCGCATTCGCCATGGACGGAGGGAAACTGCAGAAAACCTCCGCCGATACAGGTCGGTACGTACCTAGTCTCCCCCAGCGTCAATGCGAATAAACTCAAGCACGTCCACCAGAGTCGCCTAGGGCCGGCACCTCCTCACCTGTGATGTATGGGTTGCCCGTGCCCGACCAAGGCGTCACCATCCGCGCAATGAAAACCGCCTTGCGGGAGCACCAAAGCCGAGCACCGATCCCCCACTCATCACAGTGAGGTTTTTGTTGGGCATTTGTTTTGGTGGAATCCGAACCGCCAGGATTGCAGAAAAAACACGTAGAAAATTTTTTTTTTCCATTGGTGTCGGCTGCGGGAATCGAACCCGGGTGCGAACCCGAAACTCTATCCACTGAGCCACTGCGCTCCTTCTCGGAAATTAATATTTTATACATTTATTTTCTCTCCAAAAAATGTTTATTCGATCATTTCTGTATACAGTATTACCACTTTTAGACTAAAAAATACCAATAAGTTCGATAATTCACTTTGTAAATTTAACTATTTGTATGGGCATATCATTATGGATATTTTATGTCATTGAAACGAAGCAGAACAAAAATTATTAGTATAGTGCATTATTAAATTAATTTTATCTAAATTCATCAATATTTATAATATTTAATATACAATTTTATTTTGTTGTGAGCGAATTGCAGTCTACGATACAGTTATGATTTGTCTAAAAAATTCTCAATTTTATCAATCGTCTTTACTTTTGTACTCACAACAATTTAGAAAGATTCTGGGCATTTTTTATGGTCAAAGCTCTCTCCACTTTTGCTGCCTGGTAGCAACTTTCTTCTGCTACCATTTCAACCACTTTTCCGACTTCTCTTTCACATCTTTTGAAAGTTTTGGGCGTGAGCATAGGAACACCCATCGTGGACAGGAACTTCTCAGCTTGTGTATGGCCAATGCCTGTATGTAAAGCACCTAAAAGAAAACATCATCAAAATTATATTATTCCTCAAAATTTATTGAAAATAATAATAATATATTACATTACGTACCGAATACGGCTCTAGAGTTTACATCGTACACCATTCGGTTTGAATCTGGCGATCTATGCGTACTGTAGGTTGGCACTTTATTTACTAATAAACATTGAAGACAGCGGATTTCCAATGCAGATGCTAACCCTTGTCGACATTCTCCTTCAAGATATGCCAAACTCAGTGGTGTTTTGCAAGAACAACACTCCATGTTTTTCTTCATCACATTGAAATCAACGATTCTTCGTCCTTCAACGTGAACTTTTTTCTGTGGCACAACTCCTCCGTCTTCTTCTTCGATGTTTCTTTTCCTTTTTTTTGGCATTTCTGTCTGTTTCAAACGCAAATTATATGTGGCCTCGCTCACCAATCGTCATTTCCATCGTTTCATTGATCTCACTTTTTCCGCTCTGTCCATTATTGAAAAATTTCATCACAACAACTTTTGAGGTTAGGGGATAACATTGAATTCAAACGAGTAAACGGCCAATGCTACCAACTTAGAAGCACGAAATCTACAAGCTTCAACAGTGTTGTCACATCTTCGACTTTTTTTTAATAATTTCCGAAATATTAATAACTAGTTATAAAAATAATTTTTGCTTCATGACGAATTATATACATATATATATATATAATTCGTCATGAAGCAAAAATTATATATATATCAAATAAAAAAAATCAAGTGAAATCAGCGTGTTAATCTATGAGAATAAATTCATTAAACATCGGACTTTTTTCATGCTCAGCAGTTGGAACCCTTTAGAAATACCACAGTTTTCCCTTCCACCCCCCACCCCCCCTTACAATCACTATAGGAACTCCTTAAATCGCCAATGAAAAGGGCAATAGACAGGGGGTGGATGATCCTCTCACAATCAGAATCTCATATTGATTTCCCAACATGAAGAACATCGATTCGGAATTGCGAGAAATATTTTGAATCGGCAAAGACGTGTTAAACAGGAAAAGAAGACTGCGGTAAGGCGGAACAGGTTTCCTTCAATCAGGTCTACCTCCGTTCTCATAAAGGGTGGGAACAAGATAAACACAGGGGTGGTTCATCCCTTAATTTCTTGTTCACGCGGGAAAAATTTGCAAATATGCTCACGAACTTATATTGACGTCAATTTAGCTCGGAATTTCATAATGCTAGCTAACTATACGATGTTCTTGTCTAAAAAATCGAAGGGTATTTTCACCCCATTAATTATGAGACATCGAACAAACAAAAACACACGTATCCGTTATTTTTCATCATTTACTTGTATAAAAACTTACATCCCAATCGATTTAAAAAAATTCTCGGTAATACGTATGACAAAAAAAATGCATTTTTGCAATAAGCAATGTGAAATTTGTTGTTATCTGCATCATCCTTACCTCCAATGTATAGTACGCAAAAAATTAAAGGCTGTTGGCATTCGAATTTTTTTTAATATCTCGTATCATTAAAACGGTATCGACGAAAAACGAAAAACAACCCCATTTTTGAGGGCGTGGTTCACCACATACAAAGGTTTCAACAAAATCAGAGGGAGACACCAAAGTGTTGTTCCTTGTTAGATAGAGCGAAGAAAGAGAAAGAACTAGCCCGAGGGAAATTTATAAAAATAACGATACTAAAATGGCACGTTAGAATGACTTCAGAACAGAACCCTTTCTCAAGAACCCAAGTCTCGTCTATATATCTATTATACTACGAGATTTATTTGAAGGCGTTTTCGACTAAAACGGCATTCTCGAGAGTCCGACGGTCAGTTTTGTTGCGAGGCAGTATACGTGTAAGTGTGATGTCAAATCTCACTCTCTGCAGATTGTGTAGATTCGATTATCTGATGAGGCGCGGTAGGCTGCTGCAGTGATTCCAGGAAACGTTTTCGTTGGACGAAGGAAGTGCGCTGATAGGTTAACTCGCTTTATTAAAGAATATTTTGAAATACAACTTTCACTAAATCTAAGATAGTTTTACCATGTATGAGTTTATTCTCGGTGAAATTACAATTAGTATCTGAACGGATCATATATGTTAACGAATAAGAATTCTCCTCAAATTTGGTGAAGTAAGAATAATTGTGCCGCAAGCTCGTTCAAATTATAACTGGGTCTCTGGCGAAGAAACAGCATTTTTATAATGAGTTTTACTCTTAATCGGGCTGCTTTAACCTATTAATTGTTCAGTATACGCACGTTTGTCATTGTACGCCCGTATTTGACATCGAGTTACTCTTTTGATTGGACAGTAATAATCGATAGTTATATGTGATCGGTTGGTGAGAATACGAATATTTATCGGGCTTAATTATTTAGTACAAGGAGTCGCACGGCATATTCATAGAAATTGGCGTTCATACTTAGGGCTACTGTCGTTAGAACAATGAATTTTATTACTTACATGCGTTCAGTCGTACTCACCAAAATTGTAGTGCGCGTGGCGCCACTGTAGCTATTGCTTTAACCCCCGGTCATCTGACAATGAGTGGGCGTGTCTGTGTGCAGCATAGTTCTTCCCTCTAACTTTCTATTCTCGGAAAAGGTACAACGGTCAAAGTTACAGCTGTACAATTGTAAGATGGGAACCCAAGAGTGGGGTTTTTATAATCAACAGGCGAATTAAGTACACCACGAGTATTACGAGATATTGCTTTGGAAATCAATAGAATAACAAAGAAATGTTTCGGGTGACTAACGGTTAATACACATTTAACACCCTAACAATTTGGTGACCAACCAGTTTTAATGGAATGATTATTCCCGGATCGTAACACCGTTATTCGACGGTATCGGTTCGTTCCTTAGATGCGGCGAATAAAAAAGTCAGGCAAAAACTTGTCGCCTAAATTATGAAAAGATCAATACCACCAAGAATATGATCACAATACGATCTGCCTTTCCTTGCCAATTTCTGCGTCACTTTTTATTCGATCTCATAGTCTTTTCAACAGTCTAGCTCTTAGGCAGAAACTTCCTCCAGTTAGATCCCAGTTGAACCCCTCGAGATATTGCCATCCCCACCACAGGGCTCCGGTCCATATCTTCCTGCACAAATTTCGCGTTTATATTCCCTAGTTACATTATGCTCAAAGCGTCCCCGAGGAATTCCGAACGATCTCCGTCAATAACAGTCATCTCCCTGAATGAGAACAATTCCCCGTTGCAGGCAACTGTCGCTCTACTACTACTAGGTACTACTGATACTGCTACTGTTACTGCTACTGCTACTGATGTATGCCGTAATATTATAAACTTGCTGATTGTGTGGATTGTACCTACCTATTCGGTATTTGCCCCATAGCAGGCTAGGGCATAATAAAACATATCAATCAATCAATCAATCAATCTCTTCCTCTCCCCCGCTCTCCCTCTCTTCATCTCTCTCCCTGCCCCTCTTCTTCTCTCCCTCCTTCTCCCTCTCTCCCTCTCCTCCTGTCTCCCCCTCTCTTTGCCACCAAGACTTTTTAGCTTCTCGTTTCAAAAGATAACAAGATTATTTCGTTTACGTAGCGTGACTGAAATTCGTGCGATAAATATTTAAGTAGGACTTCAGTCGGTCCCTTTGTACTGAGGAACGGGAAGATGTATCGCACAAGCAAATGAAAACCCCAGATCACAACCGCAAACAAGGTGGAAATGGTATTTTTAGACAGCATTCTGTAACGACTGTGTCCATCCAGATTTTTTCCATTTTTTCTTTTTACAATAAGTCTTGAAATTTTACGAATAGTTTGGACCATAATTAGTATTAAAAGTTGTAAAACCCTCAAAATTCAAGGTATTTTTCGGTAGGAAGGTTGAAAGCCGCGGATGGTCGACCGCGCAGTTGGATCAGTATATTCGCCGGGTGCACAAAGGTAGAGGAAATAATCACGGTGATCGAGAGGCGTTCATGGTGCCAAATGAGTTTTGAGACGAAGTGTAGAAGCGACTGCTACTATTGTGAATATCTGTGTAGTAAAGTGATATAAATATTCCATATTATTGTTTATTTTTACAATGCTTAGTAGCCATTGTATGTTTAATTGTAAAAAATCACTTAAATATAGTAAGTGTGAATTTTACAAATTTCCTACAGTTCGTTTCAAAATCGATCAAAAGAAAAAGTGGATTACTAATGTACAGAGAGTTCAGTAAGATACGCTAACCCAACATTTAGTCACTGTCAATATTGTCAATGCATTATAGTTGAGTATTTACATTAAAAATCTGAAACTATAAAAATATCGATATATTGTTTAAGTTTTCATTTGATAATGAAAACTTAAACATATAATAAATACACTTAATAAATTTTAGTTCATACTATATTTGAGACATTCTTAAAGCCATTTCGTACATTGTGGTATAAAATTTAAATATTTCTATTTATAGGTACTTTCGAATTTACAATTTGTTTGTAAATAGGCCCATTTTCCGAGCAGCTATGGTGTCAATACGCGTTAAACTTTTAGGTATTCAGTTTTCTTCTAAATAAGTCATTTTTTAACTTTCGAAGGGATAAATTTAGTTACGCATTTTGGATTTCGCAACGATGCATTCAAAATGACCAATTATATTTTTTCCCCTAACAGTGAAGCGTGTATCGACCCGTTTTTTTAAAAAATAACAATTCAGACACAAAAGGTGTGCATTTAAACGTAAACAAGTAACCCCCCCCCCCCCCCCCCGCGTACTTCGCGCTTCACAATCCGAGTTCTGTTCATCATTTATTTGAATTGTTAGGTATTAAAATGATGTTGTTTTTATATTATTGTAGATTATAATTGATAATATAGAACTGTTTTTTGTTCTTGATATATGTTCAATAAGAGCCATTGTTCGAAAGGTGATGAGTCATTTTTATTTAGATTTACATTAGTAAGCACTTATAACTTTACAATGTAAGGATTGCATATTTTATTTTCATGATCTATGCTGAAACATGCTGAAAAATTATAAAAATTGTATGTTACAATTGTTCAAATGACTTGAAATTCTTGGAAAACTTGAAATTTATTGAAATGAAAGTAAAAGGCGAAAATAAAAAAAAATTCGTTCACACGTCTCCGTGCAACCAATAAAACACTGAAAAAATATTTTTTTTTGTTTGAATTGAATGGTTAACAGAGTTGTACAGTCTTTAAATTCTAGAATACACTTCTTTGAGGTCTTATAAAGCAAGTCTATAAATAAGTTACATGAACATTGGTTCGCAGATTGCTGAGATCCGGACATGGACGGACACAAAAATAGCTTTTTGGCCCAAAAATAGCCATTTTTTAAATGACTTTAATATCTAACAAGGTCCAAATGGATTTATGTATAAAAGGTCTCGACGTTATAGTGAAATAAAATTGTGTTATGAATTTCAACTTGATCCGTTCATGCGTTGCTGACAATGTTTTGCTGACAAAGTTTTGAGTGAGGACGGACGGCTTCTGTGACGGAAAATCAAGGATTGCAATAAATAGGCACTTTTCATATATGGTGAGTGCCTAAAATGATACTCAAAATTTGTGAATAATTTTGAAACGGCGTAAAAAAATACTGAAACGAAATATCGAAAAATATGGCTCGAGACAATTTTTATAACCCTTTAATAAATCCACACAAAAAATGGTAAAAATCAAACCTTTTCTGATTTGAATATCCTCCAAAACCATATACAAAATTGTCAATAAAGTCCTTTGGAATAAAATAAAAGAACCATCTGCGAAAAATATCGAATAGCTTTGGACGAATCTTAATTTGAAGCAAGGAAGGCCAGATAGGAGCTTCTGAATATGTCGAATCCCCTTAAGGTTCAAAAGGTCGTCGTATTTATCATAATCCCATGGTTTAAGATGCTCCTCTTCTCTGCTTTTCAGCCCCGCCACCTATGCCCCCACTCAAACCCCCCTCTCGTTCTCTCTCTCTCTCTCTCTCTCTTTCTCCCTCTCTCCGTTTCTTTCGTGACTCGCTATTGCCTAAGGCAAATCTTATTCGTGCTGACGAGTTGGCCCCGAGCAAATTAATTTTCTTTCAAATTTCGTTGCCCTTGTTACGACAGCGACGTCTTATCCTATATTGCTAAATCACTTTTTGAAAGCTTATAAACCCGTCACAACGTATAATATTATACAGGGTGTTGGGCAACTATCTGAATATCGCAAATACCTACGTACTTGACGCCAGTATAGGCGAAACGTTTTTTTTTAATTGTCCTACGACGAAAATTGTCTGGGGTATTAATTAACAAAGTTTGAAAGTTTGAGCTTGTAATATTTTTTTATTTCTCGGAGTCTTTAACACAATTGCAGAGTGAATATAATACCATTTAATACTTATGAAAATCAAGGGGTGGGGCCGGTATGAGTTCACCGGGAGAACGCACAAAACGAAGTACATCAATTGATAGCACGCACAACATATATTACAAGAAAAAATGAATTTTATTCGCACACACGCACACTCCACGTAATACTATTAGAAAATTTGCGGATTATTTTAACACAAATACAATTTAAATCGGCATACAACAAACGATACAATAAGAATACAATACAAGCAATATGTGAAATAAGATATAATGGATTACAGCGACCGCGCTATTATATTGGTCGCGATCGACTGCCTAGAGTTAATCGGGAGGAGATTTCGCCTCTCGGCACGAGGCGCGGGGAGGGACCGAGGGGGATCGGTCACCGCCGATTATAGTTGCCGCTCAAGCGCCGGCGAGACCTTTACAAGCTGTAAGCTAACAATGCAATCAAACACCGTATAGATAAATGTCGGGACTGCGGGTTCGAGCCCCACTCAGGTTGTTACTTTTATAGTTTTTTGCATTTTTTGTAGATCTTAGTGCCAATAGCTATTTATGAACGAGCGTCGAGACGATATAGCTAATGAGAATATTTTTTGTTATTACTTAATCGCAGGGAGCTAGATCGTATAAATGAAACTTTCAAAATTTACGAATTAATAACTTGGTCAATGTCCTGGCCTCGTTAGTTGCCTAACACCCTGTATATGGTGTACGAAAGAATCGCCGACAGCTTCGTGTGGCAACCTTGGCGAGTAGAAGCACCGATATCTAAGGTTGATATCCGTCTGCACCTTGTTATTTAAAATTAAAAGTGATAGAAATAATGCATTGGTTTTATCAATAAGAGAAAAAAGGACGTAAGAATGAGGGCGGCAGCGTACCTTACAAATGTATTTTTTTAGTAACATCACGGGAAGCGTAGTTGCATCACGGGGATATTGGATTAAAAACAGTCTTTTTGATATTGCAATGGTTAAGCAAAGTGACCAATATTTTCCAACCGGGCCAACAGAGAAGAAACGTTTAAATTCAAGGAAGCAATTTGAAAAAGTGAAAACCATGACTCCTGTCCATCGTGAGATTGTCAGGTGACATGACGCCCGAGGGGATATGCTACTATTTTACTAATTATCAGCTGAAAAAACTTTCACAGATCTTTGTGCTGAAATACTTAAGCCCAGAGACAGAGTGAATCGGCGGATAATATAAGACGACACTTTTCGACATTTTTTCGCTTGGCTGTTTCCATATCGTATTTTGTAACTATCACTTCATGATGTCGCCCAATGAAGGAGACAAATGTTTCCGGGTATATTGTTGATCCTGTTACCTTCGCATTTTCTTGACAGATTTATATGAAATCAATCACTGTTCTGTCATATTATGTTCAGGGAATGAGAGTTTGTTTGCGCTAGGCCCATTGTGATCTCCGTTATTAGCCGCGCTCGACCAACTCACGTGAACAGAGATGCAAAATCTCTTGTGAACGGGTAGGTGAGCGGGCGACATGTTTTGGAGCAGTTGAACGCGGGGGTCGAACACGACGTTCGTCAGTGACAAAAAAGCAAAAAAAATCCTCATACATACGACTCTCAGGAGTAAGACTTGCGACTCCACGGAGTAAATCAACTCGCAAGGCGAGAGGGCCACTAGCCCTCTCACATACGACTCTCACAAGTAAACGCATTTGATAGTGCCAGCAGTCGGGTGAACGGCCATACGGTCCTAGATTCTCCGACCCTAGACCAGATCCTTCTTATAAAAAGGGTAAATACGAATCACGCGAGAGATCGCAATGATACGAGCCAACAGGCTCTCTGCCTTCTTATATACGCCAGTACACAATTGTAAATCGCCGTGAATTTTTATGCCGCAAGGCTTTGCCCATAAGAGCCAATAAAACAAAGAAATTTCGATGGCTCAAACGCGAGTATTTTTATTTAGGAAAAATCCCCAACCTCCATACTTCATACAATAAAATTATATATCCAAAATTACGAGGCAACTTCGCAATGAAGGAGCTTCGACAATACATATTACCAGTAAAAATGACTGAAGAACCAACGAGGGTTACAGTTTGCTCATTATTTCGAAGAACTTTGCTAATGTAAAATCTATTCGTTCTCTTTCTATAATCCAAATTTTCTGAAAGTGCATGGCTTTCTCGATATTTGGTGTAAACCACATGAAATTTTGAGTAGTGGAAGTGTGTCAAATAATTTTTGTGAAGTTAGCATTTGAAATAATTTCAAGCATTTTCACAGAAATTTGCAAATTTTCCAAACTTACTCTCCTTCTATACAACAAAATATGTAAGCATATACAGATACATATGAATATAATTAATGATAAATGAATAAATAACCATATACACTGGATAAATGATTTATTAATTGAAATTAAAAAAATACATTATTAAATAAGAAAATTAATAACAAAAATGCTCCAGAAGCGTAAGAGGGATACTTTTCGCTGAAAAAAACGTAAACAAACAAAAGTAACAACATGCCAAAAATAGGAAAAAGCTGTTTTACACTGAACTATTGCAAAGCGCAAAATGCGTTAAAATAATAGTTAGTGTAGATACAAAGATTCCAAACTGTTTAAATAATCTAACATAAGTATCGATAGTTACTTCGGTCGATAAACCGATCATCCCGGAATTCATGCGAAATTCAATCTTTTGCAGAAAATTGTATCTCCTGAAAATTTATGTTTTTTCACTTAACAACTCCGTTTTCTCACAATCACTCAATCGTATCGGTACCTATAATATTTTTACGTAACAAGCACATTCAAAGGAGAGAAGAGAAGCGTCTATTAAGCGGTCTTTTTCGAAAACCGATGCACACCCAAGAAAAATTCATTTGAAGGTAAAGAAAGTCGTCAAAGTTTGTGTGAAATTTTAAAACGAAGTCACAAATTACTGAAATGAAATATTTCAAAAATAGCCTGGGATAACTTTAATAAACTTACAAAAAAATGGTAATTGTTACGATCCGCTGAACTCTATCGAGTATGGGAATGCGTAACACGGTTCGATTTCTCTTTTCGAGGCAAGGCAATTAAGCCCTTTCCTTCAGGGACGGAAATCTCGCCTTTTCTTTACTACAATTCGTCGGAGGGGTTTTCGACTAGGACGGCACCGTCGTTTTCGACTAGTCCGATGGTCAATCTTGACTTATATGAAAGGTTGTATGAGAAGGTTTCGACTCACTCTTTCGCTGGTCTTGTGCTGCTGGTGGTCTGATGGAGCTCGATGTGATGCGACGATGAATCTTGTTGTCTCGATGAGGAGTGGAAAGATAATGGTCGACACGAGTTCGGTTATCAGACTTTTATTTCTCCACGAGCACGTTTGACTCTAAGATAATTATACAATATACAAGCTTGGACTCGATGAGTTTACAACTGTTGTACTCAACCGGACGACGAGCGAGAATGCTCCGCAGATTCTGTTGCGCAAGTGGTTGCGTTGCTGGTCCCCGTTGAAATTGTAACTAACTACTTGGTGCAAAAGATCGCCCTTTTATACTAATTTTTGATGGCTACTTAGGGGTAGTGTGATGAGTCACCTAGTGGAAGGGTGCTTAGGGTGAGTAAGATCGTTAATGTAGATAGCAAGAGGTGTCGTCCGCGGCACGGTGTACGCGCGGCAGCGAGCCAATCAGAGGGCTTTTCCCGGGTTCGCGCGAGGCTCTTTTGGCTTTTGGTGGCACGTGTAGGCGAAGGTCACCTGGCTCGAGGCAGGTGACGAATTGTGTGGTGCCTCGGAATCGTGGAGTTTGGCACAGAAATAGGGAATTCGTAACGTGATTGGTGCGTTGCGCTAAGTTGTGCGGCACGCCAGGCGAGGCTTGAAAACGTTTAGGGATAGGTATAACGATAACGGATTCTCAAACCGTGACACCTATCATAGGGCTATCCCGAGTTCGCGCGTGGCTCTTCTGGGTTCAGAGGTACGGTGCGTTAAGGTGACGTCACCTGGCTCGAGGCAGGTGATGAATTGTGCGATGCCTCGAAATTGTTGGAGTTTGGTATAGGAAATAGTGGATTCGTAACACGATGGGTGCGATGCGCCAAGTGTGCGGTATGTCATGCGAGGCTTGAAATCATTTAGAGATAGGTATAAAGATAAAGGATTCTCAAATCGTAACATAATAATCAAACGTATCCGTTAATAAGAAAAATTACCTAAAACGTCGGCATTTGTCGAACATTTTTTGTTGAGATTAAATGATCTCAAATCTTTTCTAATTTGATTACCCTCTAAAACCATACATAAGATTATGAATACAGTCCTTCCGAGCAAAATAAAAGAAGAGTCATTCAAAAATGTTGAATAGTTACGGCGAAATTTTAATATGAAGCAAAGAAGATCAGATAGGAACTCCCGGATATGTCGAATATCGTTAAGCAGGTTCGATATATTTCAGAGTGAAAACATGCATCTTTCAAAGTTCTTTTTGGAAAGAACATGTTTTTCTTCATATGGGGTTCAAGTTACATGAAATTCTGAGCAGTGGAAGTATGTTAAATAATTTTTTTAAGTTAGCGTTTGAATTCATTAGAAATTCAAACTTTTTCAGATAACCGTGTCTCCTGTAAAGGTATGTTTTTTCCCCTGCCACGTACCTGTTTTTAGTTAGTTTTTTGAAAAAACGATTCAGACCCGAAAAAAATATATTTGAAAGTAAAAAACATGATAAAAAATGTTAACAAAATTTCAAAAAGATGTCAACAAATTCTGAAAGAAATATCGAAAAAATGGCTCGATACATTGTTTATAACACTTTAATATACGCACGGAACAAAAAATGGTCAAAATCGAACGTACGGTTCCTGAGAAAAGGTACATTGAAAATAGGCATTTTTCGAACGAATGTTTTTCGATTTTCAATTGGTCCCAAACCAATTGGTGTTTCTATTTCGAATATCCTCTAAAACCCTACATAGAATTATTAATAACGTCTTTCTGAACAAAATTTTAAAAAATCGTCGAAAAATGTTAAATAGTTTTGAAGAAATCTTAATTCGAAGCAAGGAAGATCAGATAAGGGCTTCCGAATGTGTCCAACCTCCTCAAGGGGGTGTCATCCAAAACTGTTGACTATTAAGTTCGAATTCGTAACTATTGACTGTTTAGTTTAGTTTTGCAATCAGAGCTGTCAAAAGGCTCGAGATAAATTGACATACAGTAGAACGTCCATTAACCGAACCTCGGTCGTCCGAACCCTCAATTATCTGAAAGATGACTTACAACGAACGTTCAATTATCCGAACGTTGGCGCGAAAGGTACATTGTTGCTGGTTGCCACCGCCGTGAGCAACAATGCATCTTTGCGAGAATTGCGGGCATACAACGGCGTATGTATATCGAACGTGTTGAAACGCGCTTTGTTTTGTCGAGCGTTGTTAGTCGCAGTTTCAATATATTTCTCACACCGCGCAGATGGAAACGCCTTATAGCCGTTCGTCTATTAAAAATTGACGATTTTATGAAACAAAAATAGGAAAAGAACATTTGACTTTTTTCAGGTGTTTAAAATTCCGATTTCCCGAAAATTAATATTTTTCTCAGAAAAACTGAAGCAATTTTTTCTTCAAACGAAAAAAAAATAGAAAAATATATCTACCCAGTATGAATCTTGCGGCATTCAACTCGGAATAAATCACAGTTTCAAAGAAATATAGAAAATCATCAATAAAATGTAGGGCTTTTTCCTAAAAATAAAAAATGGAGTTTTTGATAAATAGAGTTTTTTCTCTAAAAAAAAAAATGAAAAATGATTTGAATATTTTTGGTGCATTTTTTTCTGACAAGCACGCTGTAAAATGAAAAATTTGAAAAAAAAACGTCTCGATTAACCAATTTTTAAAAAAGTTATGAGCGTTTGAAAATGGTTGAAAAATAAAAAGAGTTTTGTTAAAAATTCATCATTTTTTTTGGGTCGGGTTGTTTGTTGTTTGTTTGTTATTTTTTGGCGGACTCCGTGCATTGAGCCATTATTGGCCATTGTGCACGAGCCCTGAGGGCGCCGCAATTTTTATTCCAAGATGGGGGTCCTGTGGCCCGCCCTCTCCGCAAAAAGCAGGAGATTCCGGATGCCCAGGCCCTCCATCTCCGTATTTCCTAAGCCCACTGCCCCAAATACCTGGTACCTCACCTGATCCCAGGCTGTGCAGTGGGCGATAATGTGTAGAGGCATCTCGTCCGCCAGATTGCATCTGGGGCATAACGCCTCCTGACTCAGACCTATACTGTAGAGATTAATTTGAATTTAAATAAGTTGTTAATCTTTTATTTCGTTAATCCGTTCATGCATACAATAGATGAGTCATTCCGACCGTAGTACTCGTTCTCAAGCAAGCATAATAAGTGATACTTCGAAACAAATAGCTGAATCGCCGAAGGCGTGAAATTCTAATACACCGAGAATCAAGCCGGTGAAACGGCTTAAGAATAATACTAATACAAAATTGAATCGACCTAGGTCTACTCCAAAAATAAAAACAATGGCTAACGACGATATTAACGTCGTAACGAGAGAGGAGTTGGATCGGGAGTGGCAGCGATTGAGAGATACTCAACGCGAAATTGACGAGCAGAGAGCAGAATTGGAGAGATCCCGCTTTGAATTACAAGAACTTCGACAGCAACTAAATCAACAACAAAACAACGGTGTTGGTGCACACGTTAATCATGTGCCTCAAGGGGATCGTCCAGCCAATGACCAGCTTGTAAATGGATTGGTAACTCACCTGCAAAATTTTCATATTCACGTTCCAATACCGAAATTCTCAGAGAATACAAATCCTATAAATTTTATTGAGGATCTTGAGCGATATCTTAGATTCAAAAATGTTCGCGAGGAACATAAGACTTTGGTAGTAGAAAGCTTGATTGAGGGAAGAGTAAAAATCTGGTATGAGATTGAGAAAAATAGAATTCCGACTTTCGAGGCTTTCAAAAACGCGTTCAAAAATGAATTTTATTCGGTTCCCGTTCGAGTTCGTATAAAGAATCAATGGGCTTCTCGTCTCTATAAATCGGAGGATGGAAGCATGCATACGTATTTCTTCAAACAAGTGAAAGAAGCATTGAATTTTGAGCCGAAGTTAACTGACTATGAGGTAAATTTTACTATTATTCAGCAATTCCCATCTAGAGTTCAAATGGCTCTCTCAGCAGTCGATTATGCGCGAACGAATTTAGTCGCACAGGCACTTTCGCAGATAGATATTGTACAGAACGATTTCGAAAAGAAAAAGAATCGCGAATGGAAGAGCTCGAATAATAACGGTCAATACAACAACAAACCGGGTACCGTGAATAGTATACAGGCGTCGGCTGGCACATCTCGACAAGCGGGTGATAATCAGAGATTCAACACGTTAACATGCCTTACAATCTACCAGACACGAGATTTCCTCCAGCGAATAAAATGCCTCAAAGAGTTGACCAGCAAACCCAAGGGAATAATTTAAACTGAGAGAAGGCACGGTGCAGAAAAGTCCGGTATCATGCCATAATTATGATGATTTAGTACAGGACTTGAAACGAGACTTAGATGGTGATCAAACCCAACCGTATAAACCAAGAGTATCGATTGACGAGTGTCCGAGAATACCTATAGAAATATCGAAAAACGTTATAAACGCCTTGATTGATACGGGAAGTCAAGTGACATGTATCTCAGAGGACTTTTATAATCGAACTTGGAATAAGGGGATGATAGAACTTCCGGTTTCTAATGTTTCGGTAACGTCCGCAATGGGAAAAAAGAAAACGACGGTTAAAAAACAAGTGTACATTGAGATGATTGTTGCAGGACGTAAAATAACTGCCACTTTCCTGGTGATTCCTTATTTAACTTCGGATATTATTTTAGGAAATGATTGGCTAGATGCAAATAATGCAATAATTGATTATAGATCGAGAATTATTGAAATGGAAGGTATTCGGCTGGGTACTGGGGCCGTTTCGTTTGGGCGGGGACCAGTAGAGAGGCTTCAAACAATAAAAAGTGATCAAGAGATAAACATAAAGATTATTGACGTAAATTCATTGGAGGTCGTTGATATAGTTTCGATCGATTCACGACAAGAGTTGTGTTATCAAATGTCGGAAACGAATAATCAACGAGATTTACGTGATAATGATTTAATGCAAACGGTATCGATTCTAGTGATTAATAATCGCGAGATTTGTGAAATAAATTCTATGCATACGCATAATGATATTGAAGTGATAAATCCTTTGGATTATAATTCAGACGTTGATGAATTTTTTTATTTAAATTCGGTCTTTGACAAGGATTTTTATGGTTGTTTAAATAACGATGAGTATGCGCGAATTAATCACATTAATAAAACGGAAGATCATGAAAACGATGATATGATTATACGAATTGAGGAAGTAAATATACCTCCGCGATTTGATAATGAAAAATATACGAATAAAACAACGCTAATGCAAAAAAATTCGATTGACAATGAAAAATCGTTCTCTGCTGATCTCGGCTCAGTCGCGCGAATGCTTACGTCATTGGCCCCTTCTCAGTTGAGTGCTTCATTGGAATTAGTTAAACGATATAAATTGCTATTTTCTGTTAAACCAGGTTGTGTGTCAGTATACGAACATCGTATAAAATTGTCTAAGGTAAAACCGTTTATAAGACGATCATACCCTGTTCCACTTTCGTTACGAAGTGCAGTTGATAAGGAAATAAGCGAAATGATAAAGAATGGAGTTATTGAACGATCTACGAGTCAATATTGCCACCCACTTCGTGTTGTAGATAAAAAAGATGGTCGAGTTAGACTTTGCTTAGACGCCAGATATTTGAACGATGCAATTGAAGGGGATAATGAATCACCCCCACAGATAAATGAAATTCTGCAGAAATATCACGGTAAAAAATATTTTTCGATAATGGATTTAACGCATGGATACTGGCAAGTGACACTATCAGAGGATTCGAAACAATATACTGCCTTTTTGCACGGTTCTACTTTGTATCAGTTTAAAAGAATCCCTTTCGGATTGAAAACTGCTGGTAGCGGATTTATTAGAACGTTGAATCTTGCAATTGGGAACGATTTCGATGAGTTTTTACTCCTCTGCATGAAATTACAACAGACGAATTCAAACTCGTCAACCGATTTGGGCGCCAGCTAGTTTTTCTAAAACTAGCAAAATAAACTTTCGTCTATTCGCGCAATAATTGCCGGCTAAGCCCGCTCAAGGTCGGGGACGCTGGACGACCCTTCGTTGTAACAGATTGATTGATTGATTGATTGATATATTTATGCCCAAGAACATCTATAGGGCAAAATTACAAAAACAGTGTACTTATGACAATAACTAGACTTAAAAATAACTAAACGATTTAGCCAGTGAACATATATGTGCGCTTATATATTAAAATAAAACTAAAATAAAAATGTTATCCCAAGGATTATGCGCTACAGAGGTCAGTTTCAAGCAGGTGAGATCGAAGTGCAGATTTAAACGTTATGAGTGACGTGCTGGAGGTAAGAGAGCAGGGCAATGCATTCCAGAAACGGGAACCAGAAATTAGGAAAGACCTGGCGTACGTTTCTGTGCGGTGCTGGGGAATAGAGAGCGAATTCAGTAGATGTGCATGCCTGGTCGAACGTCGTAGCTGGGGATCAGGTCGTGAAAAAAGTTGAGACAGGTAGGTGGGCGCCTGGCCGTCTAGGATTTTGAATATAAGGATGCCAAGAAAGTAATTTCGCCTCGATCTGACAGATAACCAACCCAGCTGACGACGAAACGGTGAAACGTGATCGTCTCGGCGAAGATCAGAGAAAAAACGAATCGCGCTGTTTTGGAGTGTGGTAAGCTTTCTGTTGAGCTCTTCCGAGATTCCGTGGTAGACCAAGCAGCAGTAGTCGAAGTGAGGCTGGACAAGAGCAGTTACAAGCTTGATTCGAAGATTCGTGGGCAAGGAGTTACGATGGAATTTGAGAGTGTGGAGAGTGCGATGAACTTTTTGTGAAATGAGAGAAATGTGGTTGGACCAGGATAGCTTCGCATCAACGATCACTCCCAGATTTCGTGCTTCAGAAACAAATGGAAGCGATACGCCATCGACTCGAACAGGCTCAACTCTGTCTAAGTCCACAGATGCAAGCATAGCATTGCTACCCAAGAGCATGGTTTTGGTTTTGCCAAGGTTGAGACGTAGACCGTTGTTAGAAGCGTATCCAGCAATGGATTCCGCATCCTGCTCAATTGCTGTAAGGCCGCGGGCCAATTCTGAAGGATGCACGCTCAAAAAAATTTGCGTGTCGTCAGCGAATATAAGATAGTCAGAAAACTTTACACATTTTCCGAGATCATTTATAAATAAAATGAATAAAAGAGGACCAAGAACCGAGCCTTGGGGAAGTCCCGACGACGTAGGAAGCCAGGTTGAGACAGTATTGTCGTCATCGATGATCGCCTGGAGTCTTCCTGACAGGTAGTGGTAAAGAAGGGACAGAGTTGAGGAAGAACAGCCCATGCGTTTAAGTTTCATAAGAAGAAGCGAATGAGAAATAGTATCGAAGGCCTTGCTGAAATCAAACAAGACTAAAAGAGTGACTTTACGTTGGTCAATGGCCGCCCGTACGTGGTCAGTTAAACTGAGGAGAGCTGTCTGTGGGCTAAAATTCGATCTATAACCTGACTGCCGTGGGTCAAGAAGATTGTGAGAGTTCAGGAAGGACTGGAGTTGATCATGGAGTACCCTTTCCATGAGCTTGGAGACTTCACAGAGGTTCGCAATAGGGCGGGTATCTGACGGAGACTTTGGAGTGCGAATTTTGGACAATGGCCTAATGTACGCTCGTTTCCAAGGTTGGGGGAAGTAGCCGAGCTCAATGCATGCGTTGATAATGCGCAGCAGGACAGGAGCGACGGCGGGGAACGAGGCTGAAAGGCTATAAGGAGAGATTTGGTCTGGTCCAAAAGCGAGGGACGACGAGCGCGACATAGTAAACACTCGACGGAGAGATTCAAGCGTAATACATTGGAAGGAAAAAGACAAGCCAGGTAGTGCAGGAGAGGAAGAGGAATAGAGTAAGTCGATATCATGGACGGAACAGGGAGGAGAACAGTTCGAAACAGAAGAGTAGTGACAATTCAGCTGCTCTCTGCAGAAATATTGCAATGGTGATACTGTCTTTGCCCTTACTAATCCCAAGCGCGATAGTGCCTTCCAGAGGCAGGAGGGTTCAGATATACGAGAGAGAGTCTCCGATATGTGAGCACTTTTAGCGCGCTTAATCTCTGATGCAAGGGAATTTCGAAAGTCGCGATATATTTCAAAAGTTAGTTTACATCTAGTGCGCTTCGCTTGTTTGTAAATAGCATTTCGCTCACGCATGGCGTTTTTAAGTTCGGCAGTTAGCCAGGGATTTGGGGGTCTTCGAGCTACAAATTTACGAAACGGAGCATGAGCATCAAAGACTCCCATCACAACCTCAGTGAGTAGGGACACAGTCGAGTCCACTTCTTCGATGGTAGCGATGGCAGTATTGTCAGGAGACAGCGTGTGGATACGGTTAACTAGGGAAGTGAGAAACTCGTCATTGTTGAAATGAGCTAGAGAACGACGTATAATAGGTTTCGGAGTAGTTGCAAAATCACCTAGCATATACCGCATTTGAATGAGGTCATGTCCTGCTATAAAAGGACAATCAGTCTTCTTGTACTCAATTATTTTGTCTATCGAGTCGACGATAAAAAGATCAAGCCCGGAGTCGACGGTGGCCGTATGATAGGTCGGCTCAGACGGGACTATTACTAGTGCGTGGGCAGCGACTATGTTACGTAGATAGCGAGCTTCAAAGTGGTCCATCATCAGGTTGCAGTTAAAATCGCCTGTCAAGATGATATGGTTGTAGCTAGTAGATACAGTTACGAGTTTCTCAAAGAAGTCATTAAAGAGTTCAGCTTTGGGGCGTCGGTACATTGTAACGAAGAGAATGGGACTCACGTTAGTTTTCCTGAGCTCAATCATTAGGAATTCTGGAGAATTCGAGTATTCGCTCGACGAGGATAGCACGAGTTTAGCTCTTAGCATTTTATGAACGTAGCAAGCTACTCCTCCCCCTTGCTTGCCCTCACGATCATTCCTAATCAGGAAGTAGTTTTTAAAATTCACAGTGTTATCGACTATGGTGGAATGCAGCCATGTTTCTGATACAGAGATCACATGAAAATCTGAAGTGTCGAAATGCAGACGAGCAAGATCAATGTGGCCTGGCAGGGAATTCGCATTAAATTGGGCAACTTTAAGTGCGAAAGGAGTTAAGCTTACATTACGCGTGCGCAAAGGCTTCTGGGAAGGAGAACTGGGTGATATGCTTGGCGAAGTTGGTGCTAGTCACTTAATTTTGTCCAAGTCAGCCACCGAATTGACAAATATGATCTTAGAATCTTCCTCTTTACGAACACGGGTCCCATTCTGCCACCAGACATATTTGTGGTGCGTTTCACTCGCTCTGTCTTTGGCTTGCCGATGTAGGCGGTAGAGCTCGGCCGGGATGGATGGATTTACGTACAAGTTACCCGGTCGATCAATCGAGAACACCTCGCGCAGTGAGAGGGACTTCTTTGTACGCTTCTTCGTAATTATAAAGTCGCGAGTAGCCATCGATTTGAGTTTAACGAAGAACGACGTGGTCTTAGGTCTCGAGGACACTGAGCGCTGACTAAGGTTCACAGAGTCACCGACTGCGCCAAGCATGCTGCCGTTGGGATTCTTTTTAATCACGTCACGAATCTCAAGTACATCGTCTATTAGTTGAGGCACTGAAAGGGCAGCAAAGATTTTTGCAATTACTGTTTGCCTGTTCAACGCCAGATCTGTGGGTATACCACTCACAACTAGCTCCGTAGATGAGGTTAAAAATGAGTCAGGTTTCGAGGTTACCAGCTCATTCGAGGTTATCGGCCTGTTCAAGGTGTTGACAGAACACAAGAACTCGAAATTTTTTTTAAGATCAAGCATTTCTGACAGAGATGATGTTTTTGCTTCTTCCAACTTATTAACACGATCTGTAAGGCCCTTCCTAAAATCACAGTTTTCACGCGCAGCAGTGGTAGTAGCCTGTTCCAAATTATTAAGGCGGTCGGCAAATTTCTGGTGTGCTTCGGACAAATCGTTTAGTTTTTTACCAAACTCTTGAAAATTACTATTAATGCATTGCACTACATTTTCAAATTTTTTATCAATTTTTTCGTCAATTTTAGAATCTAACTGCTTAATCTGCTGTACAATAGCTTCCAGCGTAACCCGAATGGGCGGATTTGACTCTGAGGAAGCGGGCGAGTGAGTGGGAGACCGAAATGTGGACATCGCGCATGCACACGTGGGGCACACGTAATCTTTGGAGTTCACGGTGTATTCGCAATTTGCTCCGCGGAATTTGTTGGCACAAGATAGGTGGACTAGTTGTTTGCAATCGCCCGAGCAAACTGACGTAGCTTCTTCACGCGAAATTCTAATATTGCATAACGAACGAACTGCAGGCATCATACAAAGTTGAATAATAAATAAAACGATTGTAGATAACGTAAAGATAGTTAGTATAAAAATGTTAGTTTTTTGATAATACAATACGTACGATGGAAATAAGATAAAATGCCTAATAACAATTGTTAGTTACTTCATATTGTAGTGCGGTAGATAAATCAAAATAGCTAGTACCAGTTGCAAGTTACTTAATAAAGTACTACGCAAGATAGTATAAAGTAAAATAATGACTAGTAAGTAGATAATGAAAGTAAAAAGATAAGATAGAATGACTAATAACAATTTTTAGTTACTTAATAATGTAGTGCGCTAGATAAAATCAAAATAGCTGGTACCAGTTGCAAGTTACTTGATAAAGTACTACACAAGATAGAAAGATATAAAATAATGATTAGTAACCATATCAGTATGCGGTGACAATATCGATATTAGTACTTGCTGCGAGAAATTGAAAGTAGGAAGCAATCAATCAAGTGAAGCGAGGTGTACATCGCAGGCACAAAAGAATAGTTTCCGAGTAAGCTGATAAAAACAGGTCTCTCCTGTGAGGCAATACATCTGCCAGATGGATCGATAGGTGCGATCTCCTTTGGAAAATCCTCGCGCTCGATATTAAGATTGATCGATGGATCTCAGAAGTCGATAGTAGTAATTATCGAGTTTGCGAGCGACGATAAAGCGGGGCGTGACAGATGTAATGGGTCAAGCAGGTCGTTGATTCACTCGGCAGCCGATAGATGCTCTTAGCGATCCACACGATGAACAAAGTATGACAGCTCACCAAATCAATCCACCGCACACACGCAAGATGGGCCACACCGACGAGCGCCGAAAATGTGTAGGTTAGGCCAAGTCCGTGTGTAAAAATGGTAATAAAATGATGTGGAGTCCAAATTGAAGAGAGTTAATTATCTCCAGGAGACCAGCAATAATAGAGCGTGCCAGACACTAAAAAAATAAAAGCGCCCGAAGGCAAGTGGCGACAGTAAAAGCTCTCAAGCCCGCAGCTAAGAAAGTATGTCTGGCTGTACTTACTTGCAGAGAGAGAGGGAACAGAGAGAGAGAGAGAGAGAGAGAGCAGTCCACCGCAACGGCGAAGAAATTCGTGAGAGACCTACCTTGTCTGTCGATTGGACGAATTCGAACCGCCAATATCTCTCTCCTCGGATTCCTCTTTTCCTTGGTTCAGTCGATTCACTTTAGCACTTAATTCGACCACAGTCGATACAAACAAAATCAAATACAATATTACGCTAATTTCCGTCACAGGGATTTTTTTAAATACGGTCTTTTATTTAACTAGTCGCTTCCTAAGGGACTTCTCGCTAGGGCCGGCAGACACAGAGTGTCGTCTCCTGGCCCGAGATAATCGCTCACACGGTCGACGCCTGGAGGGGGAAAAATTAGCGTATTAGGATACATGTAATAGTCCCCAATATCGACTGGCAATAAGGAGTCGAGTTATTGGTCGATCTCCTACCCGTATGCCTCTGTGTCTGCACTCTTTCTCCTGACGTCGAGAGACAATTCTCCTGTCACACTTTAAACAAATTTAGAATATATCTAATCGGTACTAAATTCGAAGTAATAACGGATCATAAAGGCCTGATTTTCTTAAATCAAACACCATTCCTAACTGCAAGATTGTCACGTTGGAGTTTACTCATTCAAGAATATTGTTTTACAATAACACACTGTAGCGGAAAGGACAATACAGTTGCCGATTTTCTAAGTCGAAACCCGGATAAAAAATTTCACCATGAGAAAGACGATACAATCATGATTTCTTCAATCTTGTCATGTGATATTACTAGAGACAATGATAACGTAAAAGATTCATTAATGTTGATTTGTCAACTGGAACTCGACCCGGTACTAAAGAAACATTTAAAAGATCTCAGTAAGTTGCAAGAACAGGATTCAGAGATAATGAAATTAAAAAACCAAGATGCTTCAAACGAAGAAGAAAGCAGTTACCAATGTTATCAAGGAATTTGGTTCCATAAAAGTTCGATGACTAATGATTGGGCTATAGTGGTGCCTAAACAGATACAAAAACAACTAATTATTTCTGAGCATGATCGTATTGGTCATATGGGCGTTTATAAAACGCATAGTCACCTTAAAAGGTTCTTTTATTAGAAGGGCATGACGAAAGATATTAAACGATATGTACTCGGATGTGATTTATGTTGAAGAGTTAAGCATCTATCGCGAGCAGTAGAAGGAGAATATTGTTTTGTAAAATCTGATCATCCTAATGATCTTATAACAGTTGATTTTTATGGCCCGTTGCCTCGTTCAGTATCTGGTGTTCAATATATATTTGTAGTAATCGATGCATTTTCGAAAATGGTTCGATTGTATCCAATTAAAAAAGCGACGTCTCGTATCGCTTTGAAGAAAATTGTAGAAGACTACATAGTAAAATTCGGTATTCCAAAGCGGATATTATCAGATAATGGTTCGCAGTTCACTGCAGGGATTTGGAGAAAGGAGTTAGAGCAATTAGGAATAAAAGTGATACATTCATCGGTTAGACACCCACAGTCAAATCCAACTGAACGTGTCATGAGAGTGTCGTACGCCGCTACTCGGCACACGCGTTTTTCCGTCGAGTATTTTAGTCCTTACTTTATCAGAAACACATAGCTTTCTTAGCATAAATAATACGTACCGAGAATCTAATCACTGTAACAACCGGCGCGCCAATCAGCGCTCGCCCTCGGTCCCCGTACACCGAGTATACCTATATTGTGCCTGCCGCCCCAACCGGCGCGCCAATCAGCGCTCGCTCTCGGTCCTCGTGCACCGAGTATACCTATATCGTGCCCGACGCACGACCGAGGAGCAAGCCATGCGCTGATTGGTGCGCTGGTGGGTCGCGTGGGGGTATATAAGTAGCTCCACCGCGGGACCGATGAACACTCGACACGAGGAGAGCGCCGAACTAGGTGCCTCACTCTCTCAGATCGCAGTACTCACCATTCCTATCTTGAACAGTGTACTGGACAATAAAATTCCATTTATTTTACAAACACCAAAATTCGTTTCGTCTCCGATTCATCCACTTCCCATCGATATCCAAGAAGCGACATCGCACCGCGTCCTACTACCGCCGCCTGGACCACCGTGCCGAAGTTCGGAAGGCGTCCCAGAACACTTCTGAGTCGCATAAACCCACCGGACCTTGTCAGGTCCCCCCTAACGTCGTAATTCGCTCATTCCCAAGCGCCGCAAAGGCCAAGCCTGGAGGCGCTCATCAGGCTAAAACCCGAGTTCCTCCCCCGCCGATCGGCCGACCGCAGGCCACCGCACGCACAGACGAAATCGTCATCCAGGCACTCGAGCGAAGGGCCACCCGGCCCGCCAAGCCAGCAGCAGTCACCTCCGGGACCTCAACGGTACAAGGGTTCCGTCTCTCGCCCAAAAAACCCGTACGCCCAGCAGGCGTAGTCGATCCTACGGTCCTGAAGGAGGGGGTAAAGAGGCTCGGGACCCGCACCGACTCACGACACCGGATGTGCCTGCTCACGGCTCTACCGCGCAATAGGCCCACATAAACTCCGGCGTGATTCTGGGGACAACCCGCTCTTTTCAGGGCGACCAAGCATCGCCAGAAGCATTCTCGTTTGCCTCCCCCCGCGCCAGATCCCTTATCTCCAACTCAGGGGTCGCTAGAGCGTTGGCAGTAGGAACCTGAAAAGGCCACCCGACTCTCCCCCCCTAGAGATCGAGTTCCCCCCTCTCCATATCCGTGGGCTCCGACCTAGGGATCGCTAGGGAGTTAGCAGTAGGAACCTGACAAGGCCACCTGACTCTCCCCTCTAGGTCCGAGGTCCCCCCCTTCTCCCTTGTTAATCGTCTGAGTACGCATTAACCATTGTCGCTACTCTTTGACAATTTGGCGCCCAACGTGGGGTCGATCATTCCCAATCGAGGGAAGACGAACTCCGCCGCCGTGCTCTCAACCAAACGAGCTCAACTACCGACCGACTCAATGTCTGTTGGTAGAACACCTTCGAGATCTTCCAAAAGAATTCTAGGGAAATCTCCACCACTTCTGGGAGTGGGAAATAACCCAGTGCCGCTCAACATTCCCAACCACAACAACACACAGCACGAGGAACGGCTTGAGATGGCTGAACGAAATAACGACCAAGTCAATTTTCATGACGCTCAAGATCACGCTCCTCCCAACGCCCAAGCGAATGACCCCAACCATCGCGGAAAAGTGCCACCTAACCAACATCGGCTAAACGGGCAAGCGCCAGGTTTCCAGATCCCTCCACAAAGAGGCATGGCGGACGGGCTACAAAATTTGGCAGGGCTACTACAGGCCTTACAGGCCGTTCAAACGACGCCACCATTACCTACGTATACTGGCGCCGACTACGAGGACCCAAAGAAATTTCTGCTCAGCTGCGAGGAATACTTTGCTCGGGCACAAACCTTACTTTCTGCACGTACCCGCACCGCTGCTCAGGGACTTCAGGGACATGCAAAAAATTGGTGGGGGAGATATCAACCCCTGGAATTTGATTGGATCCGATTTCAAGAGTTACTGCTCAGCAAGTACGACAATCCAGTCACCATATCGCGTCTCACGGCACAACTCTTCTCGCGCAGGCAAGGAGTCCGTGAGGGCGCGGGTATCTTCCTCCAACAGAAATCCTTACTCTACAAGAGGATCCGTGGCGCTGACCCCGAGGAGGTAAAAGTGGCAACAATCGTTGAGCTTCTGCGTCCAAACCTTCGGATGGCCATCAGGCTCTCAAAACCACGGTCTCTCGGGGAAATGAATAGTAAAGCTATCGAGGCGGAATATGATCTGGGAGACCAAGCGACCACCGCGACTCCAAAAATCAGAAAAGATGACCCAGCAAAGCCTCCAAGCTCTACAAAACCGGTGACAAATTCACTACCCAAATGCTGGCATTGTCCCGAGCGTCATTTCAACCGGGATTGTCCAGTATGGGCCCAGAAACAACAAAAACGAGCATCCCACTCGGAAAACGGGCAGCGGACGGCGGGTCAGCCCGGACCAGCCGCCGCGAACCGCACATAGGGCTCACGAGCAGCATGGATGGTGAGGATAGTTGGCTCCCCCACATCTGGGTGACTCTCGGCGCAAATGAAATCACCGCGGCCATCGATACGCATGCCAACCATTGTTTCATTTACCCGGAACACATACCCAAGGGCCACCATATCCAAACCGTCCGCTCCAACGCCATTTTAGCCGGCCTCAACATGAAGATGCCACTCACCGGACAAATCAAAACCATCGTCTACATGCATGACCGTCCCTTCGAGCTGGAAGCATGGGTGGCCCCACTTTTACGGAGACCACTTATCCTCGGATGACCCTGGTTGAAGAAGCAGAAAGCCATAATTAACACAGACAACGGCCAGATATATCTAGGAACGGCGGAACGCCTCTCCATACAAATCATCAATTCAACTCCGGACTCTGACTTAGACAACCGTGCTGACAATGGATGAGTTGGACCACGGCATCCCTGAAAAATGGGCACCTAGATACGAAGAGCTTTTCCGAGAGTTCAAAAGACTCTTCAAATCCACCGGTGGTCTGAGGCAAACCCAGAGCACGAAACACGAGATTAAGCTCACCTCTACGCAGACCTTTCGGATACATCCTTACAAATACTCCGATGCAAAGAAAGCGATAATCCACGAGCAGATTAACAGTATGCTTGCGGAAGGGGGCATCGAAGCGTGTACCTCCCCATACAGCTCGCCCATCGTCATCGTGAGGAAAAAGGACAGTACACCGAGATTTTGCGTGGACTACAGGAAGTTGAACGACATTACTGAGGATGTGATACAGCCAATTCCGAAAATTCATGAAGCTCTCAAAGAGCTTGGAACGGTTGGGATCTTCACAACTCTCGATCTCAAAAGTGGTTACTGGCAGATCCCCATGGCCGCAGAAGCCAAAAAATACTCCGCCTTCACCACTCCCGACGGAGCTACTTACCAGTTCCGGGTTATGCCGTTCGGACTGAAGAACGCACCTAACACATTCCAGAGATTAATGAGCCAACAAGTTCTCGTAGGGTTAATCAATAAGATTTGCGTGGTTTACCCGGACGACATAATAATTTACTCCAAGTCCTGGGAAGACCACCTCAGGCATTTGACTCTGGTTTTCGAACGTCTGCGAAACCATAGCTTTACGTGTTCTGGTGAAAAATGTCGACTGGGAAAAACCAAACTCGATTACCTAGGTCACACAATTACGGCGGATGGGAACCAGGCCCAAACGGACCATGTTAGCACCATCGCAAGTTTCAGCACCCCCAACACCAAGAAGGGCGTCTAGAAGTTCCTCGGGACCTACAACTGGCTACGGGAGTATGTTCCGCACTTCGCCATACTCTCAGCACCCATCACCAACCTTCTCGCCAACAAAGGTCCGTTCCGTTGGAATCAGGAGGCTCAAGACGCGTTCGAGCGCATAAAGACAGAGATTCGAAAACCGCTGAAGCTGAGCCGTCCCGAATCCGGATTACGATTTTATTTACAAACGGACGCTAGCAAGGCCGGGATGGGCGCCGTGTTGTATCAATTAACACCGGACCATGTACGTCGCGTTATAAGTTACGCTAGCGCTAAATTCGACGATGTCCAACGTAGATACCACAGTAACGACCAGGAGTACCTCGCCGTAGTATGGGCCGTTAAACGATATCGGAATTATCTAGAGGATAACCCTGTCACCCTCCGCACCGACAACCGCGCCCTCGTCTGGCTAAGGAGAATGAAAGACGAAAAATCGAAACTCAGTCGGTGGGCCATCTTGCTAGAAGAGATGACGTTCGACATCGAGCACGTCCCGGGGCAAGCTAACGAGCTACCCGACCTGTTGTCCCGCCATCCGGAAGACAACCACGAGCAAGAACTCGATGATGTCGAAAGGATGCTCCCGCCTGAGAATATGTCGAAACCAAAACATGATTCACTTCCTGAGGTCCTAAGCATTCAACACCAGAGCGTAATCGACGAAGTCACGCAGAGTCAACAAACCGACGCTGAACTCTGTTCAGTAGTAAAAATTCTGGGAACACAGGACCGCAACTACAACTATAAGCTCGCAGACGGTGCCCTATGGAAGCTGGTCAAGGACGATTGGAGGATACTAGTACCCATCTTAGCACGAGAGAGGGTACTCCGAGAGTATCACGGCGCTCCTCTCGCCGGTCATCCCGCGGCAGACGAGACCTTACGCCGCATACAGCAGTTCTTCACCTGGACTAAGATGAAGCAAGACGTTCGACGGTACGTGCGGAGCTGCCACCTGTGCGCGTGTACCAAGCCCTCGCAGTCGCGGCAGAAGGATTGGAATCTCCATCTACCAAAGATCCTTTTCTCGCTTCGCACTCGAAAAAACGCAGCCACCGGCGTCTCACCCAGCGAAGCTCTCTTGGGGAAAACCCTCTCATGTCCTGGGGAGTGGAAATACCAAGAACTCCAGAGCCACGAGACGCAGGAATACCAGGTGCGAGTGGGAAAAATCCAAGAGCACCAGGAAAAATACCAGCAGACTTACTCTCACACGAATAAAGAACCTCCCCAATACAAGGTCGGGGATTCCGTGTACTCGAAGACACATCTGCTGTCCAATGCCATAGAGGGATTCCATGCAGGGTTCGGTCCCGCCTGGACCGGACCATTTGAAATCAAGGATTGCCTCGGAGGAGACGTATATCTAGTCGACTTGCAAAACAGAATTGCAAAAATCCACGGCAGCCAGCTGAAGCGAGCTCATCGCGATGAAAACTCCAGCAAACCACAATCCACAGTCTCTTTGACGCCAAGGCTGGCCCAAAGTAGCCTGAGTCCAGCGATTGAGCTCGTGAGGCCACAATCCAGCCGTAATCTAGGAGTTACGCCACCACCTACAGCCAAACTCTTGGTTACGAGCCTAGAGCCGTCGATGTCTCCAACCTCACCATCATCGCGAGGATCAGCCCAGCCGAGCCGGCCTCGGAAGAGAGGCAGGCCCCCCACCTCGCAGCAGGGGAACCACCAGTCACCGGAGAACCTCGGGACCACACTTCCAAGCGACGACCAACGATCGTCGTATAATCTGTGGCCCCGTCCACCCAAAAACCTTGGCGGGAAAAATTAGTATATCCCTCAGGCCCAAAGGAAGCGACAAAGAGTTCTGTAAAAGTGCATCTCCTTCATTTGTATAGTTATAAGGGAGTTTTCCCCAGTGATAGCCTAGAACTTAGTTTTGTTTTCTCCGATTTTTCTCTTGTGTGGATGTTTTATAATACACAGAGTACATTCTCTTGTTAAAAGTATGTTCAACTAGCTATTAAGTTAAAATAAGGATATATTATGTTATCTAACCCAAACCGTTCAACCGATAAAACACTCGACTCCCGGGGCAAGAGAATTAGGTAGACTATTTCGGACACTCTGTGCTGATCAGTATACTCGTTGGGCTAAATACATTCCGAAAATTGAAACCTTACTTAACGTTACGACACACTGTAGTACAGGTTATATACCTCATGAATTACACTATGGGACAAAACCTTGTGATAAAATTAATGGATTGGTAAAATTTCCTCATAGTGATGTGGGATTATTTTCAATATGTGTTTTATTTAATTTGGAGATCCTGAAAGGAAAATGGAAATGTGGATACACTAGAAAAAACCAATAAGAAATACAAACTACAGAACAAGCAACGGCTTCGCTTTTTTTCGTTTCTTTCGTAACACACACTCTCTTTGTCGCTGTCCAACCACTACTGTCTCTCGACCGCCCCTTCCTTCCGCATGATGCCCCTCTGCTTCCTATTCTCGCCGCGCCTCCGTGGCGCTACTCTCGGCCGCACTCCCGGCCCTCGCACAGACACACACACACCATGATATTCGCGCTCCTACACTCGGCCGTCCTGCTCCTGCTCATTCGCCCCCGAATGTGAATCCTCGAGCATGTCTTCGTCGCTGCTATCGGCGTACCGAGACCAAGGTTTGAGGTGATCAGCCGCGGTCGACGTCTGCCGTGGTCCTTCGTGTTCTCCAATCTTCTGTACGACATATCTGTCGTTACGCAAAACCCTCGATATTCGATATGGTCCAAGGTACTTCGGCGCAAACTTCAATCCTGGACCTTGTTGAGTCCTTCTGATCGCAACGATATCTCCTTCGCGATATACTCGTGATTCTTTGCGCCGTCGGTTATAACCTCGCCTATTCTGTTCCTGAATCCGCTGTAGACTGTCATTCGCGTGTTCCCGAATTTCATCACGCATTTCATCGAAAGTCGTTACGAATTCTCGTTCTACTAATTCATGCAAGGACTCGTCGTCCTTAAAGCGGGGTTGCGTCCCAAACATCACCTGGAATGGCGATGCCCCGATGCTTCGATGGAATGCAGTATTCACGTATCGCTGTGCCGTGCTCAAATGTTTATACCAATCCCCACTGTTTGGAGCAGTCAACTTCGTGATGAGCGCAATCAACGTACGATTCACGCGTTCTACTTGTCCATTAGCTCTCGGAATTCCCGTCGTGGTGAGGATGTGCTCGATTCCTTCCTGTTGGCAATATTCCTCGAATTCCTTTGCCGTAAACGCTGTACCCCAATCCGAGATTATGCGGCGCGGGTTGCCAAAAATCACCGCTTGTTTCTTCAGCTTGTCGACTGTCTCGGCTGCTGTTGTCGACTTGGTTGCATATAGCCAGGTAAATTTGGTAAATCCGTCCATTACCACGAAGATGTGTCGATACGTCTTCTTCGTCGAAGTCAACGGTCCGAGATGGTCCACATGTAGAGTATCGAGCGGCGTCGTTCCTTTCACAATAGAATTCAAAAAACCTTCTTGTTTGCCGCCTTTCCTCTCGGCCATAATGCAGTCCACACAATTATGTACGACGTTCTCGATTTTCTGGCGTATCCCCGGTATCCAATAATCCTTCTGAAGTATTGCTTCAGTTTTGGCAACCGAGAAGTGTCCTTTCTCATGTGAGCGTCTGATTATGGGCGCACTCAATCTCCTAGGGACGATCAACCGGATATCGCCATCTCCCTCCATGTAAAGAAGTCCGCCCCGAATCACATATCCCTTTCTTGCACGTTTCTTGACATCCTCGAATATAGGACTAATGTCACTGTCGTCATGCTGCGCTTTCCTCAGCTGCGCCGCCAAGCCGTCTTCATGCTGGCCGATCAGAAGGCACGCCGGCAATGGATTCCTGCTTAGAGCGTCTACATGGGGCATGCTTTTTCCCGGCCTGTGCTCGATCATGTACTCGAAATCTTCGAGATAGAACGCCCACCTAGCTACACGTACGCACACATCCTTCTTGCGCATCGTCAATGCGAACGCCCGACAATCGGTTACAATTTTGAAGGGGACGCCTATCAAATATACTCGAAATTTGTTCAGTGATCGTACAATCGCCAATACTTCCAGCTCATAGCTACTATACTTCTCCTCCGCCGCACTCGTTTTTCCGCTGGCGAAGTAAATCGGGTGCCATTGGCTATCCTCGCAACTTTTTTGTAACAGCATCGAACCGTACCCGTACATCGATGCGTCCGTATACAGCTCTGTCTCAGCATTGACTCTATATAAATTTAACACCGGTTTGGTACTCAGGGCCGCTTTCAAGTTCGCAAACGCTTCGTCCTCTTCGTCCTCGAATTTGAATGGTACGTTGGCTCTCAACAAATTTGTTAACGGTCTCGCTATTAACGAATATTTCGGTATGAAGTTACCGAAATAACCCGTAAGCCCGAGGAAAGATTGTACATGTTTCACGCTTTTGGGTTGCGGAAATTTTCGGACTGCCTCCGTTTTGTGTTCGGATGGTCGCACTTTACCGAACCCTACTATGTGTCCTAAAAATTCGACTTCGCGCTTTAGGAAGTTACATTTCGACCAGTTAAAGTTCAATCCCGCCTCTTCTGCAACTTCGAAAGCACGCCTAAGTTTCTCCACTCCCTCTTGTTCATCTCTAGAAGGAACGATGAGGTCGTCCATGTAGGTCAAAACAACGCGCCCGTTAATCAATTCACGAAAAACGACGTTGATGAACTTTTGGAAGGTCGCCGGTGAATTACACAACCCAAAGGGTACCCGGCAAAACTCGAATTGCCCATCCGGTATGACGAACGACGTGTATTTTCTACTCGTCTCACTCACCTGGACGTGAAAGAATCCGTTTCGCAAATCTAATGTTGAAAAAACTTGTGCGTCTTGCAGCAGGTCGAGTTGGTCTTCTATCAACGGTAGCGGATATCGATCTCTAACAATTTTTCGATTAATCAATCGATAATCGACGCACAACCGACTCGAGCCATCTTTCTTTTTAACTAATACAACCGGACTACAAAAATCTGAGTGAGATTCGCGGACAATACCCTCGTTCAGCCATTCCTGGACTTGTGTATTCACTTCTCTCTTTTCGGGTTCACTTAACCGTCGCGCTCGCTGATAGATCGGTTCCTCATCTTTCAACACGATGGTCATCGTTACCCCTACTTCACGACGTTGTTTCGGCTCATATGCGTTTACAAGACTCTGTATTTCCTCGCGGTATCGCAGTTCGCAAATCTCGGATATTTGAATTTCCCCTTTTCCACGTTCTTCAATCGCTTCGATTCTCAAAATCTCCGGTACATGCTCATCCCCATCGTCTTTCGGAAATGGCATAAGCCTACACAAGCCTCGCTCTCTAATGAGCTTTACCTTGTCCAAGAAATCAGTACCGATCAGCAAATTATGGTTCAACAAATTATTCGCGACAACATACAAACGAATATCGTATTCGTGGTCATCAACACGCATTCGTACGTCGCAACATCCCAACGCTTTATTCCTCACATTACCCACACCTTTGAACGCCATTTCGGTGTTTACAATGTCTGGCCGTCCAAGCTTGATATACTGATCAGCTCGTACGATAGAAATATCGCTTGCCGTGTCGATGATCGCGTCAACTACATTCCCATTCACACTTACGCATTTTACCGACTTACTACTCACCACGCAAACATCAGCCACATTTGCGCTCTTTATTTCGGAACAGCTCGACGCAATATGGCCGTGTTTGCCACATTTAAAACATTTTCGGCCCAGGTCTTTCATCGGGCACTTCGCGTTTATATGATCATCCGCTCCGCAGTTAAAACAGCGTCTCGCGCTCGGACCCTCTCTCTTATCGACGCTTCTCGCCTTGTGCGATTCGTCGTTCCTCGCTGTTGCTCCGCTGGGGCGCTTCTGCGCATGACTTCTGTCGCTGTTTCCCCGCTTGTTTTGTCGTTTCACTTACGCCTGTCAGCGAAACACACTCGAAAGCCTCCAGCAGGTCATCCGTCGTCCTGAACCTATGGGTTCGCGCTGTGTCCCGCAAACTCTGGTCAGATATGCCTTCGATGATGTATTGAAGCATCACGTTCTCCGGCAATAATAGCCGATTGGCCATTATAATTTTTTCGTGCACGTATTCACTGAACTTTTCCCCCTTTCTCCAGATCCGTTCTTCAAACCTTCGCCGTGGTGCAATTTGGTCAGTTTGCTGACAAAACATCGCTATCAGTGAACTCAAAAGTTGATCTACTGCCATCGGAATATGCTCCGGCTTTGAGTGAAAACACTCGAACGCCTTACCCTTCAGCCTCATTCCTATCAGGATCTTCACCTCATGTTCTTCCAGTTTGTACATTTCTTTGAGAAATCTCACTTGCCTTTCCCAGACCTCATGTGCGTCAGCGGTCCCGTCGAAGTGACGCAAAAGATCGGCCACCTTTGTCACATCCATGTGTTTCGTGTTTTGGCGCCCATTCTCCGTCGACGTTACCGGCTGTCCAGCGACGCGTTCTGCAGCCTGCGTCCCGCCATTTTCCAGTGCGCTTCGCGCCATTTCTAGTTCGCGTCGCACCAACGCAAGTTCCCGTTGTGCGATCGCACTCTCGCGTCTGTATAGGTCTATCATACGCGGTAATGCCGCGGCTTCGTCTTGCGCCTCGTCTCCATCGTGCTCTACGTTTTCAGTCAATTTCTCGAGCGACCTCATGTCAAATCCTTCTACCTCACCGAATCTTAACAATAGTTCACTTTTGTTTCCCGTTGTCGGTAAACCCAGCGACGCCAACGTCTCTTTCAGTGTTTTCAGCGTGTATTTCGCCGCACTTGCCATCTTCCACTCGGTGTTTACACCGACACGCTCTATTGAATGTCGAGAACTCCGTCAGCCACCGCGCCGCTCCTTATCCGACTTCCCGCGCTTCCCCTTCTCGCGTTAGGATGCACGCTTCAACCTGTCCACCCCGGCTTGGCGTCTTTTCCGAATCTCTCGATTCCTTAACCTCCGTCGTTTTTCAATCTGTCCACTTCTATTCACTCTTGTATCACGTATCTCACACCGACAATTTCCTCCTCTCCGTTCAATCCCGGACGAGCCCCCAGTTTGTGGGATTATTTTCAATATATGTTTTATTTAATTTGGAGATCCTGAGAGGAAAATGGAAATGTGGATACACTAGAAAAACCCAATAAGAAATACAAACTACAGAGCAAGCAACGGCTTCGCTTTTTTTCGTTTCTTTCGTAACACACACTCTCTTTGTCGCTGTCCAACCACTACTGTCTCTCGACCGCCCCTTCCTTCCGCATGATGCCCCTCTGGTTCCTATTCTCGCGGCGCCTCCGTGGCGCTACTCTCGGCCGCACTCCCGGCCCTCGCACAGACACACACACACCATGATATTCGCGCTCCTACAGTGATGATGAGCCTCATGAGCGAAAAATCCTTCTTGCTCGAGAACATTTATTCGAGAACTTCGAAAGTCGTCGAAAAAATCAAAAAGCTAAGACTCCACTTGATTTAAAAGTTAATGATCCGGTATTGTTACGCGTTCCCCATCAGTCCAGTAATACTGACCGAGTCACGCATAAATGTTTCTACCTATATGAAGGTCCATATAAAATCGATAAAATTTATGGGAGAAATGCATTCCGGTTGTCGTCTATTAAAGATCCAAATAAGATCATAGGCACGTATAATCGAACTAGTCTAAGAAAGTACATCCAGCCCATTTGCGGGCTGAAGCTCTCGGTTCGTTAATGTTATTAACATAAATAATCATGATTAATATGAAAGATCGTAATGATATTATATACAATTTGTGTTATTAACGTAATCGTTGCCACACTTGATCTTGATTATACTATCAAAATGAAAAATAGGAATTGACATTGTAAATAGTTGGTGACTAGAAAAATCGTGATATTAGCATAGGGGTTATGAATGTTGGTATGATTATTTGCATATTTTGAGTGTATATATATATATATATATATATGCGTAGTGGATACTTTGAACCCACTTTCGTACGTTCAGTGCGTCTTTTCAAGACATTTGGCTGTTTCAAGGTCTGGCCTCAAAAAATTACCCACGCAACGTATGTTTTGAGGACTGTCCTCAAAGAACCCGTCGTCAACGGAATGGCTACTTTCAGACATGGCGTAAAGTGGTGTTACTTTGGGGACTGTCCTCAAAATAACAATTATACGGTGCGTATTATTCGAGGCCTGTCCTCAAAGTATCAAGTGATAAATATATGATTAGTATAATTTGAGGACGGTCAAACAAGTTTTAGCATGCAATTACTGATAAGAACAGAATTACATTATTCGGGTAATATTAATATTAAGACGATGGAAAAGGTCAATATAAACGCAAAAAATAAATAATAAATGATTCTCGAAGACGGTTACTATTTTAATGAAGGGCAAAGCATCATTAGGTGCAAAATAGTCTGATGCAACACGTAAAAATCTGTGTTTTCCCGAAAATGTCACCTTTTACTGAGAATAGTTGGGTGAAAAAATGTCAGCTGTCTCTCTCACATTTACAGTAGCTCGGTCGATATTGCACAGCGCCTTAAGGGTGAGTGTGACCTGTACCACGTGACACATGAGTGCGAGAGAGATAGATGGAAATTTCGTTTTATAAACGCTTCGAAACCGTGCGGGTGGTATAAACCGAACGGGGCACATTGCATTTTTTATACAATTGTGAATCATGTGAGACAAATTTCATCCCAAATGATTGTGTTTAACCGGAGATTTTACGAAAGGCGTTTTCGAAGTGATTTCGAAGTGTCCCCCTGATTCTTAAGGTTACGTTTATTTGAAGGTTGAACGAAGCCTTTTTGATTATCATAATAAAAAGATGGTCGTGGATTATAAAAAGAAAAAATTGCGAGCAGAGTTTTTATTTTGTTCTTCTCACTAAACAACTTATCAAATAATACAATTCTATTACACTCATATTGAAAGAACTAAGACAAGTAAGATTTTTTACTTGTTAGAAATACGAAAATAGGAAATTAAGTCAGCATAAAAAAATAATATCAAGTAATTTCTCTTTGCGATGGAAAAAAACAACATAAAATAGAAAATGCCAACCATAGTTAGCGACATTATATATTCTTTTTTACAGAATAAAACAATTCAAGTGTGTCATTTCTTTTTTTTACAGTAAGTACGGTTCTTTCTACGGCGTATAACAATATTAAATTTTCTCGATAAATATAATACTTTTTTCTTCGACTTTACAGAACAGATCAACGCCTTTCGGACGACTGTAGATTTGTTAGCTTACATTATACAGTCTTTGCAAATATAATAACAATATTTCAAGCTAATAGTAATATAAAATTATAAGTATTAACATTACTTAACTATTTTGAATGTACGAAAAAAGAAAATTTAGATTAGTATCACAAAATAATATCAAATAATTTCTCTTCGCTATATAAGCAAACAATATCGAAGAGAAAATAAAAATACGTAGCGATAAATTAAGGGAGCTTTCCAGTGTGAAATTTTCAAAAAATCGATTTTTTTTTTTGCTTTATCGAATAGTATACACTCTTCCGAATATTCCCTGAAGAGATATTGTATGGACCTGGCATCGCTGATTGACCGTAAGTAAACGATTTACCTAAAACTTCCTCACTTGAAACTTTGAACGCGTTCTTCTCGAAACAGCATTTTTCAAAACGGTGTCCAACTTGGAGGGCAGAATTTTAAAGCTATCGAGTTGAATTTTTTACACAATATTCTTAACGTCATTGTTTATCGTGCTATGGAAGCTTTTTTTTTTTGACATCTTCCTATTTTTTTGTAAAAAAAACTGCCAAAAAAAATGCTAAAATCGATACTTTTTGTTCAAACCGGCGCCATTTTTGCAAAAAAAAAAAAAAAAAAAAAAAAAGCCTCCATAGCACGAAAGCCAATTATATACCGATCAATAATCTTTTTGTGTTTTTTGTTTCAGATCAAAATTGTGACCCCCAACGTGGACACCACAGCCAAGTGCATTTTCTGCAACAATTGTTTCATCATTTTTATAGATATTAATTAATAAATAAATCGATCTTTAAAAAATTGTTTTGTATTCTTCAATACTCAATTAATATACAAAAAAAACCAGACCGATTAGATTATTTTTTCTTTAAAAAAAAAAATCGCGAAAAACAGCGATTTTTCGGGCTGTCACACTGGAAAGCTCCCTTAAGCAGTTATTGAAGTTATAAACTTCCTGCAGCACCTCTTCAAGTCAATTGACAAAAAGAAACATTTGATTTTTTCTTACTTATAGAAATAAAGAAAAATCAATCGTTGCTTCACTTATTCCTTTTTCTTTCTGTAAGAAAGAAAAATAATAAGTAAAGTGTCGCAATCGTGTCTTTTCTCACTGTTTTTTCGTTATGAGAGAACGAAAAAGAGCCGACCGTTTATTTTGTTACGTTTTTTTTCTCGCATGATAAGTACGTTTTGTACATGGCGGAAAAATAAATTTTATCAAAAAATATAATACCTTTTTCTTCGAGTTCGAAAAAAAGACTTAACGCCCTTCGGATGATTGTAGGATTTTTAAACTGAACCGTCACTATATACATTGTCACGCCGACGGGGGGGTAGAACTAAAAGGTAAGGGGGGAGAAGGGGGTCCTGAAACGAAAAAAAAGAAATGCTACCAACACACAATAAATAGAAAATGGCGCAAGTTTTATTATAAAAAGGAAAAGAAATAAGAACAACGATAAAAAAAAATGTTATTTCAATAACTGCGGTCGGCGGACGATCTCCGGGACGAATATAAATGCAAAACACCAAAAAAAAAGGTTTGACTGGGCGCCAGTTAATTTTCTTAAAATTAACAAAACAACAAAAATGAAATTCACAATCGCTTATTCTCTTATTAACTACGGCGGTACGGGGACGATCTTATGGGAAACAAAAAAAAGGAAGCTCAGGGTATGGATTCTCCGACTCTATTTGGCCTCTTAGTAATTACCATCAGTCTATCGAATTTGAAGGAAATTTTTAGGTCGACTAGATGTGGAACAACATATATGACAGGGCAAGGAATATTTGGGGACGCTCTGATAATTGTGGTCGAATTATTTTCACTAAGTACGCTGTCTGAAGGACAGCGGCACAATACAATAACAACAACACGCGCGAGTGTCGATCTCACGCGTAACGGTCGAAACGGACGACCTAAGGAGCGGGGAAGACAGGGAGAGGGGACGTACCGGCTTCGCCTTATACTACGCGCGCACAACCGTTCCACACAATGATTTTTCGAAATTATTATTTTCGCTATCGCTATGACTCTCGGGGTTCTCAAAACGCAGTATGGAACACAGAAAAGAAAGGGGGGGAATTCTCTAAATAATTTTTCACTAATGGGGAAATATGAAATATGCGCCGGAAGAATTTTTTTTTTGGGTAAGGGAAACGATGCAAACACTTACTCGTCGTTGACTTTTTCCTTTTTACAGCTGATCCTGCCTCTCGTTCTCTCTCTCGCTCGATGTTACAGTCCACAATCAATCGTAATCCTTTTGACAAATTCCTTTTCGCGCCGTACTCCTCCACAATTCCTTTCCACACACTATTCTCCCACTCTTCGTACTCTCCTCACTCTCTCACCTCGCTCTTTTCTCACTCTCTCACTCTTCTTTCTCAATACGCCTCACTCTTTCACTACTCTTTCTAATACTTCTCACTCTCTCGCACTTCTAATATTTCCGCTCTACTACTTCTCCAAATCGGTTACACGCAATTGCTTTGGTGGTCGAACTCCAAGTGCGGACCATGCGGTCCTTCGTAAGTGCGAGGATTTTTCACGGCCTCGTGATTGGCCGGGTCAGTCTAATTGTAATTGGTCAGCAGCGACACGGATCTAGCGGTATTGCGGAACATGGGAAATCGATAATTTCGGGACGGATTAGGGAGATCTATCGGGGATACAGGTAAGTAGGGTAGGCGGTCGGTAATACAGGTCGTTCTCAGGGATATCGGGATTACGGGTAATGGTAATCGATTATACTCGCCGCGCGCTGCTGCCATCTCCTCGTAACTCGAATTACTGTCGATGGATGACATGTAACCGAGATACGGGACGATACTGTTTTTATAGTTGGCGGGTGCATTTGAGTGTGAGAGCGTGCCGGTGATTTCTTGTTTGATTTGGACGTCCTGGGAGTTCCTCTGGTGATAATTTGAACCATCGGGGTGTCCTCAGGATATCCTTGGTGCTGACGGTGACGATGACGATGACGCTGACGATGACAATGACGTTGCCGAAGATGACGATGACAATGACGTTGACGAAGATGACGATGACAATGACGCTGACGAAGATGACGATTACGCCGACGAAATCGATGATTCCGACGCAAGTGCTTGCACCGGGGTTTTCTACGAGGTCTATTTGGGGAGGGGGAGGGATGGGGGTGGTCCTAGGATGACTTCTACTTACTTTGTCTCGCCGATTGTGTGCGTGGAACGGTTGCCTTGGAGTCCACCGGCGGGGTGAGGTTGTGCAACATCACAACATGTAATAACATTAATGTATTATACTTAAATGTGAAACAATTTTTGGCCATGGTTCCTTAATTAGGTACTAAGATGAGTTTCTACATCTTTTTTTTTTGTGTATGCAGCCAAGTTCTGAGCTGTGGAACTTTGCGATATCTGAGGCAATCATTTTCGTCGATCAATTTTTGCATCTGATCTCCTGTCGGCATGTTTCCCGCTTGGATCATTTCTTTGAACGCTCCGAGTACAGTAAAACGTTCTTGATTAGTCCAACGT
The DNA here is from genome assembly GCA_964007305.1 of Netelia melanura. NCBI lineage: Eukaryota > Metazoa > Arthropoda > Insecta > Hymenoptera > Ichneumonidae > Netelia > Netelia melanura. The sequence continues at coordinate 23,997,065 of OZ023258.1, forward strand.
CGGTGGCTATATCCTGGACGAATAGCGGAAAGCGATTTGTGGCTTACATTTGGAATCGATGTTGTCTTACTGTTCGTAGAACAATCTGTACCATTAGTACTCGGATTTTCGTTATCTGAAAAAATCATAATTTTAATAGCCAATAATTGTCAACGACGGGGGTGGTGAAAGGTTTATATTATATAAAAAGATGTTTACCTTCAGGCTCGTTCAAAAACGAATTTTGAGTTTCGACCGTCGATCTGGCATTTTCTTCTTCGTCACTAGTACTGTCATCGTCACTCTGTGTACCTTGCGTACCTTGAGCCATTTCAAGTAATTGTGAAATTTTAATGATATCGTTCTGCATGACCGGTTGGCGATAAATATTTTTATGAATATTATCAGCATGACCCATGAACCCCGCCAATCTGGAAACTTGATGATCCGACAAATTCAGAGAAATGCATTTGGTTGCGATATGTTTTCGCAGTTGGGTGCCTCGAAGAGTATTCGGCAATTCTGCACCGCACTGCTGGCGAACTGCCTCATCAAATCGCACGCTCGCAGATATTTGAACCGATCTCGATCCTTAGATGGTATGCCGAAGACATATGGATTCCTATCTGAGACTCCCACGTCAGTACGATATTTTCGAATCATTTGCAATGAATCTAATAAATTAGAGGGAACCAAAACGGGTACGCCTCTACCGCGTTTTCCACGAATCACGAATCGTACGTATTTCCTTGCCAGTGATTGTCCTTCCTTCTGGCCTTGATAAGAATCGAAATCTTCAAGATAAATCCGTTCTATTTCTCCAGCTCGACGACGATTGAAGAGCTGTAGAGAAATCACAGTCACTTCTGCGAGTTTTCGCCAATTTTCCAAAAATTCCGGTGAGTCCTTGGCTAACTCTTTAATTCGTTCTAAATATGTTTCACGTTCTGATTTAAGAAAATTATGCAGCTTCATAATATCATCGGGACTTGGAAGAATCACTTTTTTTCGTCTATTATTTTGCAGTTGCGTTTCGAGTACACCTCTGTTAACGCTAGTACCGCAATCTTCGCTCATTAGCTTTAAAAAGTCTTCGACCCGTTTCTGGTCATGTACTAACTCTGCCTTGATATATTCAGAACGGAGTATCTCCCCGACATGTCTGAGCAACGTACCGAGATTCGATGCAACTGCTGGATGCATATAGATATGAGTACTCTCGTCGAAATTGGCGACAATTTTGACCGCTCGAATAGCCTCGTCGTAATGTCGTGGTAGGAATACATCGGTAAACGTTTCTATCCCACGATTGTAATCTTTCATGATAATCAAAAAATGACCTAACAGACGTATACGCCCTCGAATCATTTGAAAGTGGTGCTGATGTGTTCCGTACTTGTCGCACTGTTTATTCGCGTATAGAATAATCAATTTGTCGTAACGGATCGTGCGGACCACGTTATCTTCTCGCATATACGGGAATATTTGTGCTCTGACTGCACTGTTTGCTACTTCGTGAACTCTCGCAGAAACTTTTCGTCCTTTGACCACGAGTCTTTCTTTTTTGCCGACTTTCTTCGTACATTTTCGAAAGTGATGTCGCAGAACCGATCGTGCATATTGACCGTTGCAATTTCCACACGGCAAAAAATCCTCTGCTGATTTTTTCATTCGTTCGTGCGGTCGTCGAACCACTAACAACTCGCCAGCGTTGAATCGCTTGTCTGTATTATACAGATGATCTCCATTTTTCCTAATTCCTGAAATTATTTGTTTACGCTCTAACGTCTTCGGTGGTAACCCTATGAATTTTTTCACGTCCTCTTCATCCTTGTGATGAAGTTCTAGATGGCGAGCTAGCTTAAGTTGGTGGGTCTGGCAATAAAAACAGAAATGTGTTTTTTTCCACGACTTAGTTATCGTGGAAGTTGCCACTGTCAAATCTGCATCATCGGGTGCTGACATTCCACATCTGTTAGTTCCTAAGCTAATATTGAGCGATGAATCGTTTTGTTTTCGCATCTGTTTATGGTTTATACACTTTTTCAGCATTCCGCCTGCAATGCTGCCTGTGTCAGAATCCGTCTCCTCTGCTGATGGAATGTAATCATCACTATTCGATTCAGCCAAACTTTCCAATTCTAAACCGAAATTATAATAAATACTATATAAATATGTGAAAAAGTGAAAAAGACAGCGAAAAGCAAAAGTAAGAGAAGATAATCTAAACATATGTTTTAAGTATAAATTATTTTTTTAACTTTCAAAAACGATATTTCATGAATAGCATCAATAATTACCTTCATAATGACCATCGTCTATGAAATTGCTACAAGGCGCAGACGATTCCAAAATCGTAGAACTCCCGACAGGTAGTGACAGCGTCGAATTTTCATCTTGTACAGATTTAATTAAATTTCCATTTGAATCGGACATATTTCCGGGTACTAAATCATCCAACAACGGACTAGGATTTAATCTGTTTTAGAATAAAAATTCAATCACATCGGTACATATATGAGCGAAACTATAACTTGTGCATCTTATATATGGTATATATAGCTTACATATTTCATATCTGTTACATTATATTATGCAACCTACCCAGATCTATTAATTTCGCTCGATTTGCCTACAGCAACGGTTATGGATAGATCTGATAGATAAGAAAAAATTAGCATTTCATAGAATATAGATTGACCAACTTAGTAAATACCAACACAATAGTAAAAAAAAACAGTAGTCAATAGCACAAAAAAACTGATTTTGTAAATACCTAAAGTCGACAAATCCAATGAATAAGTCGCATTAGGATCATTGTTCATTTTCGAAGCTGGCACATTAGAATGTTTATGTGTAACAGATTTTTCGCCGCCGAATATCGTCTGTAGATTCAGATCCAATTCAGATTCCGATATCACGAGTGCAGGAAGCTCGGATGGCAAATATTCGGCGATATATTTTGTTGTGTCGTTTTCATCAATAATCTTCTTAAGACCGTTTGGGATTTCTTTTCTGTTCATACTGTTCAACTGATCACTAGCTATGTCATGAAATTTTCCATTTAAGTTATTAGTTACAGAAGAATTGCAATTCTCATCGGCGACCGAGTTGTCGGATATCCGATTATTTTCGAGGACTTTTCCGGTCGTCTCTTTCGATTGATTGACAGTTTGCGTATGAGAGGAAAGATTTGGGAAGATGGATCATGTTGTAACGTTTTCGTCGAAAATCCGATTCGTCGTGCTATATTCCAACATTTCCTTCCCATCACCAATTTGACCCACAGGACTGTTTTTCATTGTATCTATCCCATCGGTGATGTAACTCGTAGAGTCAAGTTTAATCGAAATTTTCTGATCAGCAGCTATATCATGATTATTTCCATTTAAGTTATCCGTTACAAAATTACAATTCTCATCAGCGAACGAGTCGTCGGATATCCTATTATTTTCGAGGAATTCCACGGTCATTTCTTTCCATTGATCGACCATTTGCGCGTGAGAGGAAAGATTTCGGGAGATGAATCCTTTTTTATCGTTTTCGTCAACAATCCCATCTGTCGTGATGTTTATCGCCGTTTTTTTTATACTCGAATTGATCCCCAGGACCATTTTTCATTGTGTCTATTTCGTCGTGCATCTGCCTCGTGGAGTTGTGTTTACTCGAATTTTGTTGATCAATCGTATGTTTTTTAGAGATTCCTTCATTTATTTTCTTCTCGTCATTAATCTTTCGTACATCGTTTTCAAAAATCTCGCATTCAGCGAAAGACAACTGGATTCCTATGTAAATAAAATATTTATATTAATTATACACATTATTTTTTTTTAAATTTCACGTATGAATGTCTACTTACGAAAAAAATTCTTTGATACTTCTTGATCGTGAAGGGAGAATACGTAATCCGTGGCTTTTGTGCTCAGTGGTCGAAGGATGATTGGGTCGACGTATAATTTATTATTATCATCTACAGACACACACGTATTTTTTTAAAGAATCAAATGTTGAAACATAATTTTTCATGTTTTTAATTTCTAATCTTTTGTTCGGAGATTAGACAACCTCAATATTTTATACCGCCAATGAAAGTGGACTATTCTTTAAACAATCAAATCTAATAAACAAAATTCACATTGTCAATTACCATGATGCTCTTTCTGTTTTTCCAATATTTCCGAGTATGACAGTTCGTTCTTCGTGAGCTGCATGTTTTTGAAGCAAACAACATCTCTTTTCTTTTCTAGGTTCCTCTGAATTCGCTTCAAAACTGCGCGATCCTCTGAAGGTTCAGGAATAGGAAGGATTTGAACGATATATGTAAAGCATATGATACATAGAAATATGGTACTCGAAAGACAATCGAAATACCACGTGCATGCAGGCATTATTGTAAGACAATTTTCGTAAAATAAGTACATATACGCGAATGATATTTCGTATTTCATGTACGTTCATTTGCACTATTATATTCTCAAACAGCAAACAAAATTTTCATAAAAGTTGACACGTGGCAATATATTATTTCCGTTATAGAAATACGAGGTTATGAAATTTTACTTTTCTGACTGTTTTGCGGAACGTACGTCGACTAGTACGAACAAGAACAATGCGTCCTCAAAGGATACGATACATAGAAATATCGTACTCTGAAGACAATCGAAATACCACGTGCATGCCCGCATTATCGTAACATAATTTTCGAAGGATGAGCACATATACGCGAATAATATTTCGTACTTATTATGCGTTAATTTTCACTATTCAATCTTCAAACAGCAAGCACAATTTTCATACAAAATGACATGTTCCAATATATTATTTCCATTATGGAAGTACGAGTTATGAAATTTTACTTACCGTGCAGAGCTAATACGCGTGCTGTATATTTCTTCCCATCGGTATACTTTACAGCTGGACATTTTGTAGTGAAAAAACTTACAGAACTCGAATCACATATTTGGAATACATTGTCGGTAAATAATACTAAAACTAACATTTTCGTATCACGTATCTACGTCCGTCCTTTTCAATCGTTTCCGACATACTGAGGATTACAGGAGCCCGCACTTTATGAGACATTCATCTACTAGTTTTCTATTGTTTGATATGTGAGAATAAATACCAACCGAAAGTAAGATCCGGTTGTCAACAGAATAAGATTGGTGTAACAATACAGCGCGTTTTTCAAAACATCAGAGGTTATACCACGCCAAATAGGTGATACACGATTGTGTCTATTCGTGTCCTTTACGTGTCTGTAGATATATACGAGGGATTCCACGCCAGATCAAACAACATTTTGCCTTACCATCTCCGATTTTTTTGAAAATTTTTTATGCTCTAGTATTGGTTGAAAGAGGCCTCCATGATTTTTTTCAATTTTTTTTGTCGAACCGTTTTCAAGATATCGATTTTTCAAAAATTACGTTACTTTTTTTTTGAACGTCCATAACTTTGCGAAAAATGGGCCAAACTGGACGTTTTTTTTTTGAATTTTTCTTTTTGAACACACTTTTTATAAAAAAATATCGAATAAAATTTTCAAACCGTATTTCTATAAGATTTTCGAGTTTCAAGTCTAAATTGTTGATTTGCAAAAAACACGTACTGATCGATTTTCTTGAATTTTTTTTGTAAACAACTGTCAGTTATTCCACACCTTTTAAGACTAGTTGGATAATGGGATAACGATGGGATCTAATTTTTTTCGATTTTTCAATTTTCCGATTTATTTATCCATATTGAAAAATATCTGAAAAAAATACTATGCACATGAACTTAATAACTATTGGACACATAGGAATTATTAATTATTTTACAGATTACTTTCAGGAAACAGATACAGGCGAATCGCCGAAGAGCAGTTATTTTCTTACTCGTGTAACGGTCCCACATTCTATTCCCACTGTTCTCACTTACTCCTAATCTCTTTTCCCGCTAACTCCCAATTCCGCTGACTCCACAGTCCCACGGTCCCTTATCACCCTCACGCGACATCCCCTCCACTCCTAAAACTCTTTCTTCAAACCCTTTCTCCCAGCATCTTCCATCATCTAAATCAGTTCTCCTCCGACTTCCTAACCAACTAGACCTTTCCTCCATTTAATAAATCACCAATCTTTTACACCGCAAACAAGCGTACAATTATTATATCATTACCGCTCAGCACCGTCACATGGTGTCATAAGTAGATTCGACCCACGCGAATCATCAAAAAAAAAAAAAAAAAAAGTTTTTTTTTAATAACAACAATAAATTACACAAACGACACAGCGAAGAAAAAAAAAAGATAAAATAATAATAATTTAACACAAGTGAAAAAAAAAAGGTTGGAGACAAATCACATCAAATACAGACCACACTATACATTATACTCTACACAACGTACACGGAAACGAAGCAGCAAAGAAAGAAGAAAGAACACATACGCAACGATCACCGATAACACCCACAACGAAGCAACGAGCGAGGAACAACGAACGAGCCACATACGACACGACCTCAGCCACACCAGCCCTACTACGCTAACACACGGACGGAACAACGAAGACGCACGCACACAACGACTCAGCCGCTACGCGTGAGCCACCGTCTCAGCGCATAAAGGATCAGCTGATGCTTACGCTCACCATCGTTCTTCTGGCATTGTAAGTACACTCCACTCAAAAATCTTTTGCATGCTAGCTCTAAAATCGCATATTCGTTTATGGTGGAAGTAACTCACACACAAACATTAATAACTACACACGAAATGTAAACATTTTTTTTTGTTGCCTCCCCCTCTCGAAAACTTTTCGACAGAAATTTTTTTTTTTACATTTAACGATCAACGAGCAAAATGTACATTTAATAACCACAATTCAAAGTTAATAAACATGTCTCCATGTCATTTTATCGCGCCGTAATCTCCAATCCACCGACCAGACCACCCCGTAGAACAAATAGACGAAATTCAGTACCCCCACATTTTTACCCAAACATTGAACACCAAATTATTACAATGGCTGAAAATAACAATACATTTACATTTAGAGACGCTTTTAAAGTTGTCCCCGTATATGATGGGAAAAATATAAAAATAGAAGAGTACGCAAAAACAATTAAACGAGTCAATGAATGCCTTTCAGATGGCGAACGATCTAAATTATTAAAAATGATTCCACTCAAACTGAACGGCATCGCACGTTCAGTCATCGATGCAAACCCCCCAAATTCTCTAGAATCACTCCTAAAAATATTAAAGAAAACATTCAGTAAAAATAAAGATTTGGCAGACTTAGAAAACGACATAGAATCACCCCCACAGAATTACGGTGAAACTGTTATAGAATACGCAGCGAGAACGCGCGACATACTTAATAATATCATCGATAAATTGTCAGATGTATACAATACAGCCGCACAAAGACCATTTTTAGATACACGAATCGACGAGGTAACAGCTAGAGCAAAAAGAGCTTACGTTAGAGGACTAATGCCTGCAATTGGTTCTCATTTGATCCTCCATAACGCAGAAACATTTGACAATATCATAGATCGAGCTCAGACAATAGAATACGAAATCGAGAAACAAAAGCGAATGCGCGGAACACTCGACATCAGAAACACCGCAAAAGTACATTTCACAGAACACAAGAACCCAGAAAAATTTTGCGAACTTCATCAATCACATACACACGACACAAAAGACTGCTTCACAATAAAAAACATGCGCGAAGGTAAAAATTCTTGGCGCTCACAAGAAACATCCGACCGATACCGAAATAATTCACGAGACGGATACTCTCAAAACAAAACCAGAAATTCTAGAGGCCAATACAGAAACGACTCAAACGGCAGATACAGAAATTACTCAAATGACAAATATAGAAATCATTCGAGAAACCGATCAAACGACAGATACAGAAACTATTCAAACGACAGATACTCAAACGACAGATATAGAAATCGTTCAAATGACAGATATTCAAACGACAGATACTCAAACGACGAATACCGAAATTATTCAGACGACAGGTACAGAGATAACTCTAACGACAGATACAGAAACTATTCAAACGATAGATACTCAAACGACAGATACAGAAATCGTTCAAACGACAGATATTCAAACGACAGGTACAGAAATAACTCTAACGACAGATACAGAAATCGTTCAAACGACAGATACTCAAACGACAGATCCAGAAATTATTCAAACGACAGACACAGAGATTACTCGAACGACAGACATACCAATTATTCAAACAGAAGTAATTTGAACGACAGACACAAAAACTACTCCCGAGATAAACACAGAGACAATTCCCAAAATCGATACAGAAACAACTCATTTGACCAACACCAAAATGAATATCAAGAACGACCTAATACGGACTCAAATGCCGAGCAACGAAATTCTCAAAATAATTCACCCGGTAGAAATACCCCGACAAAATCAAGAACGAACAGCACAGAACACATTGATACACTTTTCGAAAAAGTAGACCTAAAAAACTAAGACAACGTCTCGCGGAAAAGTGCGACACGAGACTCATCATCAGAGCACTAAAGACCTTTAACCGCGACCAATTAAAGGAAATCGGAATTAAATTCAAAGAGGCAACGCTGAAATTGGGAATTTCGAAGAATCACAAATCTCCCTCAATAGCATTAAACTCACCTGATTTTACGCACAGAGAAACAAAGTTATTAATCGACACAGGTGCACAAATAAACTTAATCAAACGAAGCGCACTCAATCACACAACAAAAATCGACACACGAGAATTCTACGAATTGACAGGTATAACCGACGGCAAAACATACACTCGAGGAAAATGCTCAATTCAAATAAAATCCGTAAAAGCAGAATTTCATGTTGTCACCGACGCATTTCCAATCCAAGAAAACGCGATACTTGGCGACGCATTCTTCAAACAGATCCCAGCCGATATATTATATACACAGGGATGCATAACCTTTCATGGTCATGTTATACCATTTTCCGAACGTGAATATATCGCAATCCCACCAAAATCAAAAACAATAATGCACATAAGAATCAAAAACAATGAAATTTCAGAGGGCTATGTCCCACCATACAAAACCAAAGAAGGTATACGTTACGGTGGCGCATTAGTCAAAAATAATAACGGAATTGCCTACCTACAAGTAGTCAACCGTCAACCAAAACCAATATAATTGGAAATTCCTACAATAGAATTGCAACCAATTGAGATAATTTCAAACATACCATTTAAACTCGAAACCGACATTTGTAACAATCCTCAAACCAATAACGCATCAATTCATACAACCAACGTATCCAAAAATAACACAGAACGACTACAAAACCTTAAATCATTGCTTCATTTAGACCACCTCAATAACGAAGAGAAAGAACATATTTTTCAACTAGTTTCTGAATACCCAAAACTCTTTTTCCTACCCAACGACGAACTTGGTCACACAACAATAACACAACATAAAATTCCCACGACAGACAACAAACCTATCAACACAAAACAATACCGATTTCCACCTGTACACAAAAAAGAGATCCAAACGCAAGTCAATAATTTATTGGAGAAAAACATCATCCAACCTTCCCTCTCACCCTATAACTCACCAGTTTGGGTCGTACCCAAAAAGGCAGACTCACAGGGCAAAAAGAGATGGCGAATGGTTATCGATTTTCGCAAATTAAACGCGGAAACAATATCCGATGCTTATCCATTACCGAGTATCGTAGATATTCTGGACCAATTGGGCAAAGCGTGATACTTCTCGATTTTTGACTTAGCGTCCGGCTTCCATCAAATCGAAATGGATTCCGACCACAAACAAAAAACCGCATTTTCAACGGCAAACGGACATTTTGAGTTCAACCGTATGCCATTTGGGTTGAAAAATGCGCCCGCAACATTCCAACGATTGATGGATGTCGTATTATCAGGACTCCAGGGTAACGACCTGTTCGTATACCTGGACGACATTGTTATTTACGCTAACACTCTCGAGGAACATGCGACAAAATTTCGGCGATTAGCGAAACGCCTAACCGAAGCAGGTTTAACCTTGCAAACCGATAAATGTCAATTTTTGCGAACAGAAGTCACATATTTAGGACACACAATTACGGAAGAAGGCGTAAAACCCAACAACACAATAGTAAAATCCATAACAGAATTCACACCACCAACTGATAAAAAAAGCATAAAACAATTTACAGCACTTGCAGGTTATTATAGACGTGTCATTAGAGACTTCGCAAAAATCGCAGCACCACTAACAAAACAATTGAAAAAAGATGTGAAATTCCAATGGACAGACGAATGCCAAAAAGCATTCGAATTACTCAAAAACAAAATTATAGAACGTCCAATTTTGCGTTATCCCGATTTTGAAAAACCATTCACACTTACCACAGACGCTTCAGACTACGCCATAGGCGCAGTCCTAAGTCAGGAATATAATAAATTCAACCACCCCGTAGCATTCTATTCAAAAACACTCTCGAAACCACAACAAGCGTACGACACAATGAGAAAAGAATTGTTAGCAGTAGTCTTCGCAGTAGAATATTTTCGCCCGTATCTATACGGTAGACAATTCACATTGATTACAGATAATAGAGCTTTAACATATTTAAATAACAAATCCGACTTGCCACAGCAGCTTCAGCGCTGGCAAATGACCCTCAACGATTACGATTTTAAAATACAACACCAACCCGGAAAATTAAACCACGTCGCAGATGCACTATCCAGAAACCCCATTGCCGTCATGCCTATCAGACAAAGAGACAGTTCTTCAAAAGAAGAAAACACCTCAAAAAGACCGAAACACTCACACCAGCCAAACACACGACAACGCTCTGATTCAGACGAAGAATCAGGCAATCCAACACCCAAAAAGAAACAACAAGACGGACAGAAAACAGAAAGTGAAAACGAACATGAAAACAACACACAATCTAAATCAGACCCAAAAATCGACGATGAATCTCCACAAACAGAAGAGGAAACAAATATAGGAAAAGATAGCACAGACGTCATCACAGAAACAGAAGCAACGGAGGAGGAACTCACAAAAAATATAACGACCCGGAAACGCACAAGGAACAATATGAAAAAGGAAGCAAAGACGAAAAACAGGCGCAAACGACCAAGGACACGAGATGAAGCAACAACGGAAAAATATAACAAAAACAAGAAAAAGATTAACAAATTGAATGAAGAGAATGAAGAACAAAATGCACAACGGCAAGTGCAGCCGAACCCTAACGAGGAAAACATTAATGAATCAAATGAAGAAAATGAAGAACGAAACGCACAAGCGCAGATGCAACCGAACTTAAACAAGAAAAAGATTAATGAATCAAACGAAGAAAATAAGGAACGAAATGCACAGACGCAAGCGCAACCGAACTTCACCAGCGAAGAAATTAACGCCTCAAAGGAAGAGAATCGACAGCGAAATGCACAGCCGCAAGTGCAGCCGAATTTTAGATCACCATCACCACCACGAATGCCCATAAAGAAGCCAAAACGTATCACGAACATAGGACCATACTCACCGGAAATGACACCCGAATACTTCAATTCGTTAGCAGAGTCACCTTCAAATAACAACGACGAAGTAAATCTATCTCCTGAAGGAAATATCGGAAATAACATCAACCTTCCAGTAGAAGTACCACAGTTGCACAACACACAAGCAACAATCGAGCCAACATTTCGATCACCACCCGAAAATGTTGAACGAGTCACGAGGCAAACCTCTACACAAGCAGAGCCAAACAGCAATTCATCAAAAACAATATCAGACGAAAATAGCTCAAGTGGAAACAACGTAACAGAGGCCGACAGTGATACTCCATTTGTACCATCACAGTACTACAGAAAGAAAATGACACACAGAGAATCTCGCCCCGCAACTAGAAGGACAGAAATAACGGAAGATGTAACAAACAAAAACAAAATTGTCACCACACAGAAAAATATCTTAGCACAAAAAGACAATATCGCATACTTCCTATCAGCAGACTGTACAATGAATACGATGATATCAGAAATTCTACAGGAAAAAGGCAGAATCAACCAACAATCACTTTTGGACTGTAACCCCCAAACTGGCGACATTCTAATTACTCGCCGAGGAATCACTTGCTATTTCACAATCATCTGTAAACAGAAATCAACAGATCCACTGTCCATCACAGAACTTCGAAACTGCTTAAAAACACTATTCGAAGTATTCAAGAAATTACAGCTAGAGACATGTACAATCCCAAAGGACCCTAAAATTCTAAATCCGTTCGTTTGGGAATACATCAAATCATTCGTACGAGAAAAATCAACGAATTCACGTACAAACATTACATTATGCCATGGTCTACTGTCAGTACCTCCACAACCACGCAGGAAAGATATCATACAAGAGTTTCACAGCTCAACAATCGGTGGACATAACGGACTATCGAAAACATATAATCGAATCCTATCACAATACTACTGGAAAAACCTCAAAAACGACATTCGAGAATTCATCAAATACTGTTTCGATTGTCAAAAGAACAAACTGGTACGAGTGAAAGATAAAGCACCCATGATCATCACCGACTCTCCAGCAGAACCGTTCGACAAGGTCGCAATCGATATCGTAGGACCCTTACCAAAAACCACACAGGGACACGAATATATCTTGACCATTTTAGACCTCTTCAGTAAATTCACCATAGCAGTTCCATTAAAACATCAAACTTCTACGGATATCGCTAAAGCACTTACTACAGCTTTAATAACAACATTTGGTGCTCCTCGAGCGATACTGTCCGACCAAGGAAGAAACTTTATGTCTGACACATTCAAACAATTCGCTGAACTCTTTCAAATTCGACAATACAAAACAACAGCGTACCATCCTCAATCAAATGGCGCATTAGAACGATATCATCACAGCCTCACTGAATTCCTAAAACATTTCACTGACGACAATCGCAATTGGGACGAACTCCTTACACTCGCAACATTCTCTCACAACACAAGCACACACGAAAGCAGCGGATTCACACCATACGAACTCGTCTTCGGAAGAACAGCCCGTACACCTTCAGAATTTCCACCTCCAGAAACAACAATAACATACGACGACTACATGACAAACCTCACGAACAACTTAAAAAAGACACGACAAGTCGCATGGGAAAAACAAATCAAATTTAAAGAAAGAACAAAACGATATTACGATAAAAGAGTAATAGAACCGAAATATGAAAAAGGACAACTAGTATTCCTCATAAAGGAACCAAGAAAAGGAAAACTCGATCCCCATTATGTAGGACCATTTAAAATCTTAGAAGTATTAGATAAACATAATGTTAAGTTAGAAATTAAGGACGATAAAACGAAAATAGTACACATAGACAAAATAAAAATGGCACACCTTACAGATGCCACTCACACGCCTTAAGCGGTAACCCCTTAATAAGAGTTACACAACTCGCACAAAACCCAGGCACGTTTTGCCTTCATCAAATCAGCATTCAGTAATACAACAATCTCGGAAAACTACGAAAAATATTTTAAGCTTGAAACCTTAGCAAATTGTAAAATCACAATGTCGTACTACGTATGCAACTAGGTCAACCCCGTCCAACAGATAGATCAAAATACCCAATGCGAGACTCAACTCTTGCCAAACCCTCAATTTAAGAATCTAGCAGAATGCGACATTCGGCTAAAAACTCTCCGCCACACCTATTGGTACATGATCCCAGATACAAACACATGGCTCTTTGCAGCACCAGAATCAGAAAACCTTTACATTAACTGCGATAACCATCAGGCATCTATTCACACAATCAAAAGTATTGGCATCTTAAATATCAGCCCGCCATGCCAAGCAAAAACCCGTACGACTCAACTGACATCGTCCATCGACATAACATCCTCGACACAGACAAATTTCTCTACAACCCTAGTACTGAACATAACAAAAATAACAGAAAACTCAATCCAGAACGACGTACACCCACTAAATATCAGTGCAATCCTCCTAGAAACAGAACAATTTATACACTCCTTAGAATCAGATGCAATAAATAACGATTTAACAAAAACCAAATAGCATTAAAAACAGTTATGAACATAACCAAACTACACACCTAACCATATATTATTAACCAAATATATCTAATCATATAATCATATATACTTAATCATATATACCTATAATTTCTTTACCTTATCTTTCTTTTTACAATAAACTTTAATTATACCTAAAACTTTATTCATTCAACCCACAAACCAACACCCACATAAACCAACCAACCAATCCTAGATAACATACCTCTTCTACTAACCAACAAGCTAATAAAAGATTTAGAATGTTCTAGCAGCCTCACCACGACGAACAATAATAACAAAAAGGAAACAAATAATAATCAAGACCAAACACAAAATACACAAGCTAGACCAAATATAAGCCAATAACCAGGACGAATAATCAAGGACATATTCAAAATAAAACACATAACCAAGGCAAAACATAAAATACACCATTCAAAAAAAAAAAAATTCAAACGAAACAAGGATCAATCAACCAAACGGCAAATAACCACTTCATACACTTATACGTCATACATATAACCACACAAACCTACCCTCTCACCGTAATAAACCACCACCCACTAACCCAAAGAATAATGCATCTTTATAAGTTACAGATAAAAAACAGCAATTTCTACAGGAACCTTTACGGAAATCAACAGAACGACCAATATAAAAACAAGGAGATACAACCACACACGCAAACACCACAAACTATTTAAAAAACAAATTATATAAAATCGCACACTCAAATCAAAATTCTTTTTGTAAACAAACTACTTAAAATTATATAGAAGCACATAACACAAACAAAATTTTGTAAAACGGATGCAGGAGCATCCATTCTTTTCCCAAGAAGGGGAGTGTAACGGTCCCACATTCTATTCCCACTGTTCTCACTTACTCCTAATCTCTTTTCCCGCTAACTCCCAATTCCGCTGACTCCACAGTCCCACGGTCCCTTATCACCCTCACGCGACATCCCCTCCACTCCTAAAACTCTTTCTTCAAACCCTTTCTCCCAGCATCTTCCATCATCTAAATCAGTTCTCCTCCGACTTCCTAACCAACTAGACCTTTCCTCCATTTAATAAATCACCAATCTTTTACACCGCAAACAAGCGTACAATTATTATATCATTACCGCTCAGCACCGTCACACTCGTTTAAATATTTTACAAGTTCAAGATTCAACAGATGAGGAAAATTCTTTAACCGTTTGAAACCTGAGTACTTTCGAGCTTATGTGGTCCGCAGACGCATAGGCTGATGCATATATGCGTCCTTAGGGCTCAAAGGGTTAAATCTCAAAGTGTCTTCTCCGTCCGGAATTACACAATAATACTTTTGCGCCCCTGTTATTGTCTTTGCTCTTATATATCTGTTTTCTAATGATTCTTTGGCTAGATTATAATCGTCGTTAGAGAAGAATTGGGCATGAATATTCGGCAAATAATTCGATTTTATTGCCCAATCATATAATTGCCGAGGAGTTGATATTTGTTTGTGACTTGGAAGTTGAAGACTTGCTCGTGCTGCTATTCTTTTCACGGTTCCCCCTACTCCATCAAAGGCCCTTTGCTGTGAGCTGTTGCAAAATAATGCCATTCAGCTTTTAATCCAAAGTCTTGCTCATGATAATTGAAATTTACAAAATTTTTATAATTTTTAAATTTTTGAGGCGTTCCATCGGAAAAGTAAAGAACTTTTGCAGCATCATTGGATACTTCTTTGATAAAACTAGTAGTCATTCTTGTAAATTCATGAATAGCAACGGCATCATGAGATAAGCAATCCGATATTATTACAACAAAAATTATCGGCCATCGTTCATTAAATGATAAAGATATAACTATTTTATTGCATAAGTAACAATGACCGTTGTTGGTGAGCCTGAAGAAACGATTAATACTTATTTTCAGCACGAATAACTAAAATCGGAAAATTGAACAATCGAAAAAAAATAGATCCCATCGTTATCCCATTGTTACGCAAATGGCTCAAAGATGACTCAAATCCAACTGGCGTTCAATATTTACTCTGCCCTTGTGCAATGTACACATCACAAGGTATCTCGTCTCATAAAGAACCCATGGTTTTCGAATCGCCAGGTTAAGTTTTTTGGTAAAGCCTTTCCAGGGCTGTATTACGTGTCAGAATGGTAATACGCGTAACAATAGGTCTGTTGCCCAACGGTGTCTTTATAGACCGCGCAGTCTTCCTTCGTAGTCAGTTTCAGGACCGATGTGAGGAGTGAAATGAATATTGTGTGTGTGTATGGATACTTATCGAAATGTTGATCGATGGTAGACAAGGGGTGTTTCCCTTCTATTGACTTCGTAGTTGTAGCCGTCGATGTCTTCGAAGAAGGAGGATAACCCTTGATGAATACGATGTGCACAGGCGAAGAATCAGAACTTGTTTAGGTATCACAAGATGTCTTCGGGTTAACACAAAGGAGATGACCGCGAGTGTTAGCACGTAATGATTTATTTAATATTTTATTACAATGATTTTCACTTCAAGCGGATGCGAATGATATGGTTTTTTATTTGACAAAGTTTTAAACTATCATCCCGTTTATAAAACGTGGAGTACAACTGGCGTAACAACTAATTGTACCGAGCTCCAATCAGATGGGCTCCAGAGAGAGGACCTCTCTGCACGAAGTACAGTTAACGAATCTACATTCGAAGTCGCTCTATGAGTCGTCGATGCTCAATTTTTGTGGGAAAGTGATGGTGGGAAAGCGGGCGACATACGTGGTTCTGGAGTTTATCAAACTAAGGGTCGTCGTTATGTTTTAGTTCTTAGAAGTATCTGAAGTGGTGGTCTTGCAGCCTAGGCGACACGAGGTCAGGTTTCACAGTCTAGACATTCGGTGTTTCTAATATTTGGAGACTATGCAGGCCTTGTTCTGTGAAAGCGCATCGCATTTCTTTGTATGCGTTTATACTATCTATCGATAAACAAGTATGGTATTTCTTATATATACTGTTATTCTATTGACAAATGAATTCGGTATTTCTTATAAATACTTTTATTCTATGGATATGAAAATAAAGGCTTTGCTCTAATTAAGGCAATTTTAGGCGGTTGGCTTAACACCATTATCCAACTAGTCTTAAAAGGTGTGGAATAACTGACAGTTTTTTACAAAAAAAATTCAAGAAAATCGATCAGTACGTGTTTTTTGCAAATCAACAATTTAGACTGGAAACTTGAAAATCTTATAGAAATACGGTTTGAAAATTTTATTCGATATTTTTTTATGAAAAATGCGTTCGAAAACAAAAATTTCAAAAAAAAACGTCCACTTTGGCCCATTTTTTGCAAAGTTATGTAAGTTCAAAAAAAGAGTAACGTAATTTTTGAAAAATCGATATCTTGAAAACGGTTCGACAAAAAAAATTGAAAAAAATCATGAATGCCTCTTTCAACCAATACTAGAGCATAAAAAATTTTCAAAAAAATCGGAGATGGTAAGGCAAAATGTTGTTTGATCTGGCGTGGAATCCCTCATACATAGATGAAATCTTGTTATTATCTCAAAATAATTAATAAATCGAATTATGGTCTATAAAATAATTATTATCCCATGTAATTAATAATTTTTCGACAAAACGTAACAATTATATACGTTTTTCGGGCTCGAAAAATAAAAACTTTTCAATATATATCCTATTAAAATTCGGTAACATATTTATAAATAATTATTCAACCGAATTTTGAACTCATTGTAAAAAAATAATAATTTCAAATTATTTTCAAACCCTTTCTATTTAATACTTCCTTTCGTTAATCACTTTCGACAACTTCATACTCTCATATATTTACTGCGAGTGAAAAAAACATTAAAACGATCAATTTATAATTTCGTTTTTAGACACTTTTATATATGTTCTCAAAGGAGTCTTTCTCATGTATTGTATACTTTGGAGCCCTGTGTGTACATATAATGTACATTTTGAAGCTCCTGACTATTTTAAGATCGTATTGTAAATCATTATATATTATAAATACGTGATTGTAATTTATTTATACTTTCTCTCTCTTTCGCTCTCTCTCCCCCATCGCGTGGCGCTAGCAGAACAGCGCCGCTCGTTCCGGAATCGAACGTACATATGAGGCATTTCGCATGAAGTCATCCAGCCTAAAACATAAAAGTTTTTTAATCGTCTTGAAATTTTTATGGTCGATAGTCCTATTGATAGTGAAGCTTCACCAAAAATTTTAAGGCTCTAGCTCAAATAGTTACCTAGCAATAGGGGCTCAAATTTGTACCATATTGGCCGTCGTGGCAACATTCCCAGGTTTGTATCTTCCCGAGAAATATAGCGATTTTAAAAAGTCAGGAGTGATTTTTAAAGCATTTTCTGCGTACTTTAAGGATATATTTTTTATTTTTAATAAAATTAATAAGTTCATAACAATTTTTTAAGGTTAATATTAAAAATGACTTTTTCTCAAAGATCGACATCTTTGATTTTTATAAAAAAAATTTATAAAATAGTAGACTTCTTTCTGAACAAAAAAGTATATAATATCCAAGATGGGCCGGACCTTAGTTTCGGAGATACAGTAGGATTTACCAGCGAGCGGGCGCTTCACGTAGAGCTCAAGCCCGAGCGTAGCCTGGAGGGTCGCCACGCGACACTACGTGAAGCGCCCGCTCGCTGGTAAATCCTACTGTATCTCCGAAACTAAGGTCCGGCCCATCTTGGACATTATATACTTTTTTGTTCAGAAAGAAGCCTACTATTTTATAAATTTTGTTTATAAAAATCGAAGATGTCGATCTTTGAGAAAAAGTCATTGTTAACATTAACCTTAAAAAATTGTTATGAACTTATTAATTTTATTAAAAATAAAAAATATATTCTTAAAGTACGCAGAAAATGCTTTAAAAATCACTCCTGACTTTTTAAAATCGCTATATTTCTCGGGAAGATACAACCCTGGGAATGTTGCCACGACGGCCAATATGGTACAAATTTGAGCCCCTATTGCTAGGCAACTATTTAAGCTAGAGCCTTAAAATTTTTGCTGAAGCTTCACTATCAATAGGACTATCGACCACAAAAATTTCAAGACGATTAAAAAACGTTTATGTTTTAGGCTGGATGACTTCATGCGAGATGCCTCATATATATGATCTTGAAGCAGTTAGGAGCTTTAAAGCGGACACTACATGTATACATATGGCCTCAAAGAATACAATATGTGAAAAATACTCTTTTGAGGACATATTAGAATGATCAGAATGAAAATAAAAAATTGAACATTTTTATTTTTTTTTCAGTTTTTATATAGTACCGCTTTAGAACTGGGCAAATATATCGAACTTATGAAAATTTGACAATGGAAAAAAAAATTTCAACATTTTTTTCTTTCTTTTTTTGGGTGGTATGCTATGCTCATAGATGTTTATGAAACGTCTGATATATTAATGTACACATATACTATTGTAGAGTGTACTTAGAGGTATCTGAATTTTGTTTCGATGTATAGTCTGCTATGGGGACATATAGCAAATGTATACATTGTGACGAATTTATCTTTTCCTACAACGTCGGGACAAACGCCTTCCGCAATCGTCACCTTCGTCCGTCGGTGCCGCGCTCGCGCGTCCGCAATTGCCGACTTGGGCGCCAGTCGAGTTTTGTTTCGCCGGTCTCGACAACCGGCGCAGAACCGGCGATCGCGGGGGGAACTTGCCGCGATCGCACCAACTGGTCATCGGCCAACACGCAACGACACATTGACAACGATAACAACAACGACGGGAATCGGGAACGGTCTCACCGCGGACGACAACACGACAAAACTGGCCGATGACCGAAGGGGTTGCTTTTTGTTTCGCCGGAAGCAACGAAACCGGACTGACCTGGACGCGTTGGCGGGCACACGACGGGGACGGAATTGCTCGGCCGCTCAGGCTGCTAGGTTTGGCAGAGAGGGTCGGGGTCGGCGGACAATGGATGCGGGAACGTCAACTCACGCGAGCCATCGGCTCAAGCGCGTTACCGAACACGAGAATCGGAATCGCAACTAAATCGGGATTTTATTATTATTCGAGAACGGTACGAGATCGAAAGTACGCTGTATTTGAGCGATATTATTCCCCGGGAACAACACGTGAACGCAACTTGGCATCGGACAAGTAAATATCAAACGACTCACCGAGCTGCCGAAGACCTTGGCTCACCTTCCTCATAGATCCCTCCGACGTAGCTTACCTCGCTCGGACAGAGCGTTGCCGGGGGTATCCGATCAGGCCGAGACACGAAAACACGAAAGCAGCGCGATCGCTGACACAACACTCGAGAATTCACCGTACGAAATTTATATTATTCCATATGGCACGAGAACACATGACTCGTCTTAGAAGACGAGTACGAACGTAAACAATGCACGCGAGTACTCGACGCGAGGACGCGTCGTGCCCTCAGCGAGTGCGAGCGAGAACGAGCGATTCGCACAGTACCGAGAGAGCGCGAGCTACGCGAAGCTCGGCCTCGATCACAGGCACTCGCGAATTTTCATCGGCGAGAACTGTTAATTCGGTAACGCGTAATTCGAACGAGAAACTCTCACACGAACGATCACAGTACGCGACGAGATCGGACCTCTCACTCTAGAGAAAGACGAGAGACCGAGAGGCAATACTAGAGCTCGCGTACGGAGAGAGAGACCGACTCAACTCCGATGCGTAACGCGAGAGCGAGTGAGACACCGAGTGTCCGACACCGAGCGTACGCGAGGACTTGTTATTGTCTCGCTCGCGACGCTTCGACGACTCGCGGTAAACTGATTGATTCCCAATCTTCGAAATCGCAAACACCCATCAATATGATGCCAAATTTTCATTGCCGGTAACTACTGCCCTCTCCCTTCGGTCGAGAGAGAGGCTAACTATAACGAGAGCGATAGCTTGTGACCGTGATTTACCAGGACTCAGAAAATCACGTCACAACATATATATACAAAGGCTCATAGCAGTCGTTGGATAGTTTTGCAAATGACCTCATATGAGCCGGTATATAAAAAGTCCTCATAGTAGCCAAGTCTTACATATTATCGAATATAATGAAAACGGAAGTATACGTTCGACTCAAAATAGTTGTATATTGTTCGTAATAGCTTCCGGCTTCGTTTGCAATCAATGTATATCAGATATATTTTGGGGCCTCAAAGTATACCCTACGCATATATATATTTCTATATATTGTAAATCAAAATGTAAAAGAGCCCATGTCTACTACGTAACGTCGTTGTAAAGTACAATTATGGTATGACAAGACCTTTATTGAGGTGGCGTCACATGAATGAGAGGCAAAAAGGAATGGACGAATGAATACTGTTGGAGTAGTTCGAGCGGATTCGCCCTAACACCGTCGACTCGTGTGATACGAGAAATTAGTGCGACGATGGAAGGCGAGGGCTCTGAGTGGCCGGAGCTACTCAGCCAATGGAGAGGCAGCAGCTTCCCCCCTATCGACGCATCGATCTAGTCTCATTGTGGCCAGCGAGAAGCAACCACGCGTCTCGGGTGAAGCGAAACCTCAGGGAGAGAGAAAGGAGGGTTCCTTGGCTGTCGAGAAGACGGCGTATATCAGTTCCTTTTATTCGTTATTTTGCTTATTAATAAAGTTTTATTTGTCGCCGGACAAAGGGGTATTTTCTATAATAAAGTCTGCGAGATTGGTGATTTATTCCGTCCTGTGTTCTTCCCACATTCTCCCCACGGACTCCCACCAGAGATCAGCTCTGCGGCACGCCGAGTCGAAAGCTCACTTGGAGAAATTTAGATTGAACAGAACAATAGAGATTCAATTGATTCAACAAATACAAATCATGATTATTTTGTCCCTCAATGAATTGACGATCCAAAATAAAAGGGGATAATGTAGAGATTAATTTGAATTTAAATAAGTCACGCGCGTAATAATCTAGAGAGCGCTAGACTCGGCAAGTTCGATCATCTATCGGGCCTGACTTCAGGAGATACATGTTCTATAAATTTCGCACGACTCCCCACTCGCTCTCTCTTCTCTCTCGACATTCCTCCAGAAAGGATCTACATTTGCTCGATTCCTGTTCCGTTCTACTAAGAGTCCACGAGGTTTTTCTGATATCTGTGAAGAAAATTCTTGACCATCTTTCCGCTATTGGACTTGGACTTGGAGTTTAGGATATCTGCAAATAAGCATCGTCGTTATTCGAAATAAAAGATAAGTTTTTACATGGTTAATACACGAGCCTAACAAAAAAAAGGAAAAAACCAATATTATTTTTTTTATAACAGAGAATCTGTCACGAAGAGAGAGTTCGAGCTTCGTAATTTATTATATTTGATCGAACGAGTCAGTAAACTGATCACTAAAATATCATTTACTTAGCATACTAATTGACAACATATTTATTTAGTGCCTTTCATTTGAAATCGACTTTTCATTGTGTTTTGATGTATGTATGAATGTGTGATTAATTTTAAGATATTGAGATATTAAAGAATGAATCGTCTACAATAAAAAATATAATGTTAATTTGACAAATCGCGAAATTAAACAAAGCGAATTAGTAATTTTGAGTATATGCATTTTAAATTTATCGTTATATATAAAGTGTGATATCTTGTACATTAATTGATGTGAATGAAAAACAATATGACATTGATGATTCATGATGACAATTTGGCCTAATGATTATTTGATCCGCGTCTTAGGGATATCCTTTTTGGTTTTATTATCGTATTTCCTTCTTGTAAACATGCAATTTAGTTTTAATGTTACATTTAAAATTTATTTGACAAAATAATCTATTCAATCGATTGTATCGTTTTGATATGCCATACCTTCCGATTAATCTGAATATTCAGTTAATTGGTGCAATTCTATTTGTTCTATATATATGTGAAATTTCAGTCATACTTTAATGTGATTTCCATCCAAAAAAATATTTCATCACAATACGGCTCATGTATGCCTTCGTGAACCAGTGCCCCGTGAGCAGGCCAGTGATGCACCTGAGGTCCACCCGGCTCAGTCCCACCACTTGGCCCGCTAGCTTACGGAACGGCTTCTTAAGCATTGCTTTCGAGTGACGTGAGCCACCGACCCCCCTCCAATTCGGCGATCAGCTGATCAGCCTCCTTGCGGAGAAGGTCGTTAATGGCCCACATTGACACTCCTACGTGGCACGGTTGCCCGGGTGATTCCACGCTTTGCTGTGCGAGATTGTGAGCTTTCATGTTGCCTTTAATGCCACCGTGGCCTGGCACCTACAGGATTGATACCCTGTTATGAAGGCTTATCTGCTCCAGTCGCTCCTTGCAGTCTTTAATTAGTGGCGTCTCTATTTTCGCTCCTCCAAGAGCTCTGACAGAGGCCATACTATCGCTGCAGATGTATATATGCCTGCCCTTATCCTCTCTGGCTAGGATCAGCTCAGCGCAGTACTTCAGGGCCGCTAATTCTGTTTGTAGGACCGTGGCATGGCCGGGCAGGGCCAGGGACACTTCTGTCCTCGGTCCGCCCGACCATACACCGGCCCCGGCCCTCCCACCCGACTTGGCGTCGTCTGTGAACCAAACTAGCCCCCCCCCCCCCCCGGTGTGAGTAGGTCCTTACCGTTTGATCGCCATTGACTCCTTGTAGGGAGACAAGTGGTGAACTTGTTCTGAAGAACACCGGACCGAGCACACCTGTCCACCCGCCGCTGAACAGGGTCCATATTCCCCTGTTCCGCTTTTGAATGAACACGTGACCCGTGTCTCTGGTGCCCTTCCATTCACCGCAGGAGAAGAGCCTTATAGCTGATCTCCCCGCGTTTTTCTCCGCTTCATAGTGAAGCGGAGAAAGATGGAGTAAAGCTCCCAGCGAGGAAAGATGGAGTAAAGCTCCCAGCGGGGAAAGATGGAGTAAAGCTCCCAGCGGGGAAAGATGGAGTAAAACTCTCAGTAAAACAGCCAGCCTGAATACTCCTTCCATTTCCTTCCTGTATTTGGCCCACATGAGCGCCGGCCACCATACCAAGGAAGCGTAGGTGACCTGTGGGATCAAGATGGCCTTGTAAATCCCGTTTACTATTGCCGGCTTAAGACCCCACGTTCTGTTGAACATCCTTCTGCACGCCCAGAAGGTGCATTTAGCCGTCGCGGTTTGGGTGTTTACATGCTTGTTCCACGTTAGCTTCGCATCGAGCCATACTCCCAGATATTTGACCTGTGGGGACAGCTCGCGCCGTGTACCAAACACAGTTGGTCTCTCCATCCTCTGCGTTCTTCTTTTTGTGAATAGCGCCATCTCAGTTTTGCTCGGGTTGACCCTGAGCCTTTTAGATGTACACCATTCTTCTACCTTGTTTAGGGCCTTTTGCATCCTGCTGTTCAGCTCCCTCACGTTGTCTCCGCTGATCATGATGCATACATCGTCAGCGTATCCTATCGCTTTCCCTCATCTTCCTTCCAGCGCGGACAAGAGCCCGTCGACCACGAGTAGCCACAGGAGTGGTGAGAGAACCCCTCCCTGCGGGCAGCCTCTGCCGACTAGGGCCCTGGCATTGGCGCTCCCGAAAGATGAGGTGACATACCTTTGGCGAAGCATAGCCTGAATCCACCTGTCGACTGTTTCCTCGACGGCGAATGTCCTGGCGAATCTCCTATTGTCACAGGCCCCCTCGATGTCCAAAAAGACGCACAGCGTGGCTTGCCGCTTGCGTAACGATCCCTCCACCTCGTAGACGAGGCTGTGGAGAGTCGTCTTCGTTGATCGGCCCGCTCTGTACGCATGTTGTGAAGGGTGCATTGATGTTTTCGCCAAAACTCCGTCCCGAATGTGGCGGCCAACCAGTCTCTCTAACGCCTTCATTAGGAAGGATGTGAGGCTGATTGGCCTGAAATCTTTGGCGCGGTCATAGCTGCATTTCCCTGGTTTAGGGATAAATACCACCCTGACTTCGCGCCATAATTTGGGGATGTAACCTAGGGCTAGGCAAGCCCTGAACACGAACAGCAGCCTACTGATTAGCCCCTCCCCGCCCTCCTGTAGCAGAGCCGGAAATAGACCATCTGGGCCCGAACTCTTGTACCTATCAAAGGTGCTCAGAGCCCATGTCAGTCCGTCCCGGTTCACTACTCCCCTTGCTGTTCTCCAGTCGGCCGGTCGCTGTTTAATAACTGCGGTCAGCTCCTGGCAGCCTCTCAGCTGCGACCTCTCAGCTGCGACCGAGTCCGGAAGTGCACTTCAATCAAATGCCGAAGTATCTCTTCCTGGCGCCCGAGTACGTTGCCGTTCGGTGCCACAATATTGCCGATACCTTGCGGCGGTCCTGAGAAGAAGATCCTGCGCAGCGCGACTACCGTTGATACGGCCTCCAGCCCCGAGCAAAATCTTCTCCACGCTTGTTCCTTGGAGCGGCGAATGAGTTTTTTGTACTCATTTTGGACAGTCCGATATCGGGTCCAGTCCTCGTCTCTCCTGGTTCTCATTGCCCTGTTATGTAGGCTCCGTGAACGACGACGAAGTCTGCTCAATTCGGAGCTCCACCAGGCAATTTTTCTGCCTGTCCTTGGTGTCTTTGCCGGGCAGGCATCTTCATATGGTTGTATTATGGCCGTGTGGATGATCTCCATCTCGGCCTCAATACTACTTTCCCTGTCCAGTCGCAGTCCCTGTGAACCTAACCTGGCCGTGAGCCTATCTCTGTAGAATGCCCAATCTGTGGCTCTGGGATTCCGAGTGACCGTTATCTGGGCAGCCGGTGTCGTTCCTTGTACCTGGAAGCTTATCCTCTTATTATCAGAGAGGGTGTCCTCCGCGTCCACCCTCCACTCATCACAGAAACTCGCTATGCGACTGGTCGTAAGCGTTATGTCGATCACCGCCCTGCAGCGGGAGGTGACAAAGGTGAGTAGAGACCCTCTGTTGAGAATCTCTACATTTTTTGTGGCTAGAAGTCCAGCAGAGCCGTGCCTTTAGCGTTGTTTACCGAGCTACCCCAGGCCTGGTGCATTGAGTTTGCATCCAGGCCTGCTATTAGCCCTAGACCGTTGATTTCGCAGAAGTTGATGAGCGCCTCTAGCTCTCTCGTCGGCGCTGGGGCGAGAGAGTTCGAGGGCTGGTAGGCCGAACACCAGACCGTGTTCACTGGCCTACCATCTAAACTTAGTACTACCATCACCACTGCTAAATCCCTGCTGCAATACTTACTCATTTTTAAAGCACCATACCTTTTCTGTGTAGCTATGCAGGCTCGTGGACCGGTCCCTCCTTCTTGGTAGGTGAGATCCCAGTCCCTCGCCGATAGTCCTTTTACTGTGCCCTCGTGCACCCACAGCTCCTACACGAGGGCGATGTCGATCCGCCCTGCGGTGACTGTCTCCTGCATCAGGGCCGTTGCAGCCCTGCAATGCTGCAGGTTTATTTGGCAGGCCCTGATAAGGGCCCTGCCCAAGGGATTTGTATGGTGAGGCGGAGGGATGGTGTGGGATGAGGATGGGGGTGTACGGGAAGGAACGCTCACTGGGAAAGTGAAGCGTCCGAGCTAATATTGGGGGGGGGGGGGGGGGGGTCCTCGCTGGAGCCTTCCCCTCTAGTCAGTCCTGGGAAGGACTGGGCCAGGGTGCGTTGCCGCCCCTGGCCTGTCTCTTCCCTATTCTTCTTAATTAGGTGGGCCATTTTGTTGGGCCTCCCCCTGCTCTTTCTTCCACCCCGGTGCCCTAGTGCGGCGGGCCGGTGATCCTCGGCGTGGGTGGCTCCGGTCTTTGCACCGTCCCCTCCCGCGGCCGCCTGAACCTCCGGCCCCGCCGCCTCTGCCACCTCCATCGGGACATCTCCCGCGGGCACCGTCTCTGCAGGGGCCCCAGCGGGCAAGGGACCGATTTTTCGATCCCCTGATCTCCACTGGGGCCACTCTGCACTTTTGTTGGTTGGTAGTAAAACCTAGCCCTCCCCAGCCCGTAATGGGGGGACCAGTTTTTGTCCCGGAGCGCCTCCAGCGAGGCTAGATCCACTCCCAGGACTAGATGCGCAGAGCCCATTCACGAGCCTCTTGTTCCATACCTTCCATAGGCTGGTTTTGAGAGACCCGTTCTGCTTCTGCAGCATACTCACTGCATGTTCGGGCCGGCAATCCGGCCCGCCCAGCACCGCCGTTACCCTTACCAGCCTCGGGAGCTCCTCCCTCCAGCAAACCTGCAGGGAGGCTCCCTCCCAAGGGCTGAGTGTGGGCATCGTGGTCGCCAACCGCCGCGTCCGCACAGGTGACCCAGAGGATCCCCTGATTGTAACCGTGCCCCTCGAAGTAGGTTATGCCCTCTCCCGAGAGCCGACCCAACGCCTCGAAGAGCGCGGCGACGATTTTGTCGGCCTGGTCGGTTGTCAGTGTGTTTGCGGGATAATCCGCTGGTACCACTGCCACCCTGCCTCCCCCTTCACTGCTTCGCCGAAAGAGGTTGGGCCGACCATGTTCTTCTTCCCCCTTTTTGGGGGGTTACTGATCTCCGGCGAGATTGAGTCCGAGGGTCTATTCCTTTTACCACCACCCCCGATCAAGACCGAGACATTCGCGGCTGTTTGCTGCGGAGTATCCGTGCCCGTTTGCGCCTCCCGCGCCTTCCGAGTCCTTTTCTTTGCCGCTCCGCTCCTGTTCCTCTTGTTGGCCTGGCCGTTGAGCCCCCCTTGCGGGGTGCTCGCGCAGCCTGGGCCCACATGAGGAGCGTTATTGATATCGGGAAAGGCGCCCGCCAGAGAGTCCAAACCCTCCCGGGCTGGGCGGCCCTCTCCCTCTACCGTTGTACATACCTCGGGTGTGCCCATGTTCAGAGCGCCACCTTCGGCCGAATTTGAAGTTGTTTTGTTTATAGGTTCCATATGGTTCCCACGAATAAACAGGAAAGGGTGGTCCGCCCCCGCAGAGCCTGTTGCGGGGATAAGGCTTGATACGATGGGGTGTTGCCCGGTGCCCCAAAGGCATCCTGTGAGACACCATAACCCCTGGTGCCATTCAGCCCTCGGCACGATAGCTTCCACCTTGGCTTGGGGGGTTTGGTCCGCGACGGGGTTTTTGTTACCTTGACACCGGTCTTACCCGGGCCGGCTCCTTATGGCACCCGTTGGCCTGGGTCCGTCAAGGAAGCGGCCGGACTCCGCAGTCGTGGGCATTTACGTGACCCCTTCCTCGGGTCTACCGTTCCCCTCCCCACCAGGTCGTCCTCCTATCCGCCACCCGGAGACGCGTCCGGTTGGTAACCAGCCATCCCCGGCCCTCTTACGGGAGCCGCAGCCGAGTTGGGTCGGGTAAAAAAATTTGAAAAAATTCACAAAAATATTTTTAGTGGGGTAGTACAACATATAAAATTTTCAGTAAAATTAAAAAAGGTCGGGTCTTTTCATCGAAAAAGAATGATGCGTCGTCCATTGTGTCATAAAATCTCAGTTGTCATGCCCATCACTAACTTCTATAATAATAATAAGGTACCCAAATATCGATAAAAACTATTGTTAGTATTTGAAAAATTAGCCGTAATAATTGTACAACCGATTGAAAATAGTCTTAAGGCTAAGTGTTGTACTGTGCATCGAGCAAACGCTTATTGGTATATAAGATATAGTATAACGAATACCTTCTTCCACATTACGTCTCTTATATACACAAAAAAACATCTCTTATATACGAAAAAAACGTATCAGTGTGTAACATCATCTCGGAGAGAAATGACGTACGAAACATCTCTGAGGTATAATTAGTCGTCGATAAACCTATTCTCGAATTTCTCATGAACGGTTGTACATTTCTGGAAGATAAACATTGTCTAGCTTCTTGGCCCTTAATAAAGCAGAAGCTGAAACTGATTTTCTACTTAAAATGGCAGGTAGTATAGACAAAACAAAGGCACCACAGAGCAGATTAGTTTGAAATTTAGCTCAACCATTGTCTAACTTCATTGCGATCAGTTGGGTCATGCTTCATAATCTATGAGTCTCCCTCGCACTCACGGGTCAGCTACAATCTGTAACACTGCGTCTTCAGATCGTGTGTAACACCGACTTTTCAAGAAAAAGATGTAACCGGCGACCTGGAAATGTTTGCTGTTCAAAATATTCGTTGCCTCGGAAGTACATTTTAGTTCTCGTATCAGTATTGCTTTTAGGCATTTCCACTATTCGCGAATTGTTTGCGCATATCGCAGAAAACAAAAGATATACATTCGGAGGATTCGTCGATATTGCCTAACTGCTCAGTTCAAACTGTGCTTCCTACGTTCTATGTGCTATTTGATGCAGAGGCCATTTCTATCATTAAACCTAAATTACTGCTTTCTTCGAGCAAAGTACGTGCAGAAACTTTATTCTGATGCAACGGGATGTCGAATGAAGCCATAACATTCGTGCTCTTTTCATCGATGGCATTCTCATTCGAGAAATATGACATGGTTTTTTTTAAAATTGATTTATTGTTTTTTTGGGCTCAATTAAAAATACGTTATACCACATACACTAAAGTATATTCAAGTAAATTGTTAATGAAAAAAACGATGACTGAAGTACGATAAATGGCATCGTGACCGCTTATCGCAAATTTGTCTCTTCCTGATGGGATTGAAATCTTTAGTTTAGTTCGTCTGAAACGACAAAATTAAATTTGCTCTTGATATGCATTAATGTTGCCAATATTTAAGCGCGACCATTCTTGTTTATTTTTTTTTCGAAATACGTCCGCGTTGAAATAAAAAGTATAAATTTTACTTAAAATATTTTCATTCGAGGTGCTTTAAGAAATAGTAAATATAAAAAACGACTACGCTCAACGTCAGCTAGTACAATTACAAACAATTTCGTGCCTATATTTTACATATCTGACTATTATGGCTCGATTTATCCCCCGTACCGGTTCGAAAAAAACGAGACTCAAATTTTAAATACAAACTTTGTATATATAAACTTTGATTTTTTCCACTTACTAAATTTTTGAGATTTCAATTCCAAAATAAGATTCGTATCCTTCGTTATCGTCATCATCCGTCGACGGCTTCAGTCTTTTATGGGTGAGAGTGCTCCTCCGTGATGTACTTTCCCGACGAGGGTCTAATAATAAGTACACATGCTTTGTCCCATTCTGCACAATATTGCTGAATTGTTGGTCCATTTTTTATGCCGAAGCTTTAAAAAAATGTTAACGGATTCTATTTGCCATTGTTGGGTGTAATGATTGATATATAAAGGGATATTTTACCGACCTGACGTATTATTGGCAGACTTTGATTTTGAAGCGATGCTCCAAACTAATGAATTAAAACATTTATTATTGTTTTGAGCAAATCCACCCGCACGTCTCCAGCAATTGCATTTCTGAAAGATCTTCATAAATCGGGAATTGATTCAACAGGGTCTTCTCGAGTTGGAGGTTTTTCTACAAACGTGTCAAGACTATTGACCAACGTAGTGAAAAAAACAATAGGAGCACTGGAACACGAAGTTTTCCACTTAAAATTTTACATCGCTTTCGAGAAGGTTGGCGTTTTCTGCCCTTGTTTGTAGGTATTCTTCCTCAAAACCCCAAAACTTTTCTATGCATAGTATTAGATATTGTTTATAATACGTCTACAGAATATGACTGTGCATTTTCAGAGCGAAATAGCAACGTGTGCACGACAACTGATTCTGCAACCAACGGAACGGATGGGATTTATTTCGACCTTATAAAATGTTAAACATCAAAAGAATTCTAGGAATCCATTAATACTGTAGTAATGCAAGAAGAACAAAAGAGACTCAAAATAATCCAAGTCATAATGGGCCTTAGCGAAAAGACAGGGATCGGCCGATTAGGTACGTGCTCTATGAAATGCGGCCAACGAGGGCTGCCGCTTTACGGCTTCCTACTAAAAGGAAAACTTTTGGAAAAACAAACCCTTCCATGATCAACGTTAAAACTACATTTGAAAAAAAAACGCAATTCGAGATCTCTCCCGAGATGTCCGGGTGTGATGGCCATATGAGTACAAAAAGAAATGTCCACATTTAAATGCTGTCTTTGACTTCCGCTTTTCGTTTATGCGTTCGTTTGCAAAGCCCCTTTCTTCGTCTGACCACATTTCGAACGCGTATAAACAAATTCAGAACAATTTTTGTTCAGGGAATGAGAGTTTGCAGCGCCAGGGCCATTGCGATCTCCGTTATTAGCCGCGCTCGCCCAACTCGCGTGGACAGAGATGCAAATCTCGTGTGAACGGGTAGGCGAGCGGGCAATCGACATGTTGTGGGGCAGTTGAACGCAGGGGTCGATCGAGTGACGATCGTCGGTGAAAAAATCCTAATACGACTCTCAGGAGTAATACATACTACTCTCCGGAGTAATACATACGACTCTCAGGAGTGATATATACTACTCTCCGGAGTAATACATACGACTCCACGGAGTAAATCGACTCGCAAGACGAGCGGGCCCTGAGCCCTCTCACATACGACTCTCACGAAAAAACGCATTTTGATGGTCCCAGCTGTCGGGTGAACGACCATATGGTCCTAGATTCTCCGGCTCTGGACCAGATCCTTATTGCGAAAAGGGTCAATACAAAGCACGCGAGAGATCGCAATGACACGGGCCAAAAGGCTCTCTGGCTTCTTACATGCGCAAGTACAAAATTGTCAAATGTCGTGGGTTTTTATGCCGCAAAAGGCTTTTCCCACAAGAGCCAATAAAACAAAGGAATTTCGATGGCTCAAACGCGAGTATTTTATTTACGAAAAAGCCCCAACCTCCATACTTCATACAACAAAATTATATATCCAAAATTGCGTGGCAACTTCGTAGTGAAGGAGCTTCGACAATACAATTTCCGTGTACCCACAGAGGCGTACATACAATAACATTGAAACCAGTCTTCGATGAGACTGGTCATGTAATAATTTTCTTCTCACCCAACCCAGTTATCTTTTTTGAGCACATCCTCGTCTGATAAATCACGCAATACAGGTTCTTCCTCTTTACTACTCACATCCTAACTTAAGGTGGCCATTTCTCCTAATCTTCCGAGTAAGATAGCCATACATAAAAAACCAACAAATAAATAAAATGTACGGCAAATTTTTAGTTTATTAAAAAAACGTATTCGTACACTGTTGAAAAAACATGCAAAAATAGGAACTTTTTCGTAAAAATTTGATTACCACGACATAGAATATTAGACCTCAAGATAAGATTAGCTGTAGGCAAAAAAATTAATTCAAATTTTAATTACTTTTTGATTTGTTTTCGCTGGAGCTTTTGACGTGTACTTGCACGTACACACACCGTGAATCAAGCTAAGCGAAAAGAAGTCACATTTATCGAATATTCTATGAAATATTATGATCGACCATCTCCCCCGTATGGCCATCTCCCCCGATTATAAATTTATGTAGTAAGTTATTATAATTTGAGCTCTCGTGGCATATTCGCGATGTGATCGGCAGAAAACAATTATTTATTACTTCTTTCGGTCGCAAAAGCAAATAAGTATGAAAATAAGTCAAATTAACAAATGAACTTATTTTCTTGAGAAATATGAAGCAACTAGCGGTACCTGGTCTACGTTACAACACCGTTTTTATGTCACAATTTATTTTACAGCAAATGTCAATGAAAGAAATTGTTTTTTAATTATGTTTATTCAGATACTTTTGGATGGACAATATTTTTTATTTTTCCATCTAGTGTGTACACGAATAAATTCGGCGATTTTCATGTGCGGGAGCAGGCCACATATAGCTGTCCATGTGTGAAGCAGAGATTTTTCAAATTCAATCCACACACTTGTAGCGATTGTTCCTGTGCTTTGTTCATGGTCATTGCAAATGCGAAACGTAGTGGAATCTGCGTACGTTTGAAATCGAATGGCATATCTGTTGGTACCAGTGGGATACGTGGCAACAGTCCATCCACTCCCTTAAATGTTCCATTTTACATTGCAGTTTCACTGATATTGTTCATCATATTTTCCCCTGAAACCCCGGTACCATTGTAAAGTCGGAGAGGATTGATGTTTCATTGATGTTTCGTAAAAGAATGATAGGCACGCCAATTTTCAATGTTACAACGTGCGGCGGTATATCTGACAAATTAAGCGAATTTAAGAATTCAGTTCAATAACTAAAAATTTGTTCTTCATTAATAAAAGCAGCAATCAACTCGTACATTTTAGCTTCTCGTGGTATTCTATTTTGAATCATGAAACGTATATAATTGACATTGGTGTTTGTTGTTGCTAGTATGCCACGGTTCCTTTAATCGCTTATAATGTTTGCAATTATGTGCAATATTTTCAAAAATTTTCTTATTCAATTCATCAGTTGTTGCTGCTATTCTACGAAAGTTTGTACGTCGGCATACGTACTCTAACGGTTTTCAGTCTTGCTTCTCGCAGCTCGTCCGTTTCTGAAGGTCGTAATGTATTTTTCTTCTTTAATGGAGGTGTAGATCTACCAATGACGTCCCGTTTTAGTATCATGATTAACGACATTCGATATACATAAATTTTAAGTTTGTTTGTCCTGTACGCATTTATCTTGATATATAAGATTATTCTACTAATGCAGAAACCTTCGTGGGAATGACCGCTGCAACTCACCAAACTTGCATCGCAATCGGATGGATGGTGTAGCAGCTTACTCGTAACAAACAAAGAAACAAACAAATATTCTTCCATTGTTATATATTTTTATTTTTTATCATAAATACAATATTAACCCGTAATGGTCACACTGGGGTCCCATGGACCCCAGGCAAGTTTGTAGGGATTTATCGTAGAAACGTCGAATGAGAATCGAACTTGTGCTGCCATCTGTTGGTGTTTGAACCTACTACAATATTTTCCGACCGGTGGCGATGCTCGAGATCGCGGCAGGTGTCTTGCAGGCATCAAAGCAGGGAGACTAGAGTAAACGAGTGCGAACGCTCTTGGCGAAATCGTCCCAAACATGACCGAAAAAGCGAGGAAAGATGTTAGTTCGAATTGAGCCACGATGAGCGCTCTCGTCGCTGAGACCTAACTGTGAAGTGTGGCGTTGGTGATGAAATGAAGTGAGCGGGATATAAACCCCGGCGAAATATAACGTCTGTCATTTCATCGGGCGCATAAATAATTTTTTGTCGAGTGTTTTATGAAATGTAAGGTTGAAAGACGACGAAACAACAAACAAAAAAGTGCAGTGAAAGTGATAGTATAACAAGCAGGTAAAAAGAAAGTTTGTTGCTATAATTCGTGGATTAAATGTTAATTGAATTGTAGTTGTGATGACAAAATATCGATGATCCCGAAATTAGCGTATATTCTTTATTTACCGTAAGTTCTTTTTTTTTGCGAAAGCGTTTGTCCGTTCTTCAATTGTTGTTTACTTGAGCTGTTCAACGAGTTAAATTTCACCAGAGATTGTTCGAAATACTATTCTATAGTAATGTATATAAAAAAAGAAAATATTCAGACTTTCAGTAACAAAACTTTCAGCATACAAAACTTTCAGTAACTAAACATATTTTTTTACTTTTATAAAAATTTGTCTACAATTTATCAAATAAAAATTTGAACAAAAGCATCGCAATATCACTTATTAATACTATAAGCTACGTTAATCGGATAAAATGTACGACAAATGGCAGATCAACGATTCAAAATCACCGCGCTTGACGGTCCCCAGCAGAAGTGGCGCCGCCAGGCGGTGGCAATTAGCGAATGTTTCCTCACTTTTTCCGATCATTTTTCTAACATTGCGTTCGCACTCCTTTACTCTAGTCTCCCTGCATCAAAGAGTGCGGACGTGCATTTTCGTGGGGTCCAATAGACCCCATGTGACCATTGTGCGGTAAATTTAAAAGAAAATTTAAAGATTGTTTGCATTGGACTCTGTCTAGGAACGTAAGTAATGATTTACGAATTGGAATCACTTTTTTACTGTCGATACAAATACATATATGCGGACACAGATGGTTTACAACTTTCGACCTCGATCGGTCGCCACGTATCTCGTGGAAGAGTTTTGGGTAAAAACCAAGAAGAATACGTTCAAGAAAGCGTCAAGTTACCAAAAAAAAAGGTGCGAGCTTTGCCACCGCACGAAGGACCGCAAACAAAAATTCAATGCTCTTCCTGCCAACGGCCGATGTGTGACGAGCACCGATTATTCCTGTGCGTTGAATGTGGTGGCCTTGAGTAATTCAAACATTCTTTCTATATTATAATTGACAAAATAAATGATTTTTCTAGATAAATAAACCGTTTTTCATTGAATTTTCCATGTATAAACATTTCACGCCGATTTTACGCGATTGATAAAAATGCGTAACTTCAAACTTTAGAATAAATATACTTTTTTCAAGGTTCATGAAAATTATATTTTTTTCTTGAAAATATTCTATTTCAAGAGTAACATGACGTTGAGTTTTTTACCATATCGCAAAAATCACAATGTGTATGAATTTTTTAATGAAATTTTTCGGTTTTTTCGCATTTTTTTTCGGATTGCTTTTTCTCTATATCAAAATTTGTAAACGAAGGAAAAAATGATTGGATTACTTAAAAAACATATGAAATAGAATGCTCGTGCAAGATTTGCGACAATAAGTAAAGTAGAACTCAAATGGCGACAAGTTTTCGGCGTGGGGTCCATTGGACCCCATGAGACCATTACGCGGCGTACAGGAAGTGTGATCATTACGGGTTAACAATTGTAACGATCTGTAAGATTTTTGTAAATGCGGTTTTTGTATTTTACTACTGTCTTAAGAGTACCATCGTAGTTACATTTAAACTATGGTGGTATTTGACGTTTTACACTTTCCATATTTGGCGTCGAATGGGTATTATATGTTGACCCAAACAAATTCTGTGGCCGGATGTAAGTCGAGAGGAATTGCAAGTCATGAACATCGTAGAAATCAAGTTGCGAGCTCGACGAACAGGCACAATTATTCGTCTTCGTACGCGCGAGCCTAGTTAGAGGAAGTGGCTTAATTGAAGAATTAGCTTAGGTAGGAGTTGGGAGCTCGAGCAAAGTCGGTGGAGTGGCCGCCGAGGATAGGAACAATCTGCTGCTGTAACTCTTCTCTTCTACTCTCAACTGTCCTCCCTAACCTTCCGCTTGATCTGTCTCTTACCCCCTCCATCGTCTTCTTATATTCCAGGAGCCGCACCTGGGATGTGCTCCCCTTAAGGGAAGCGCGTCGTGGAATATAATACTATGCAATGCAAACATTTTTCGGAAGTTGCTCGAGACGAGAGCAACGAGGAAACGTAACATTTCTCGGCAAATCAAGTCGGATGTTTACTAAGTTACCGAATTTTTTCAAGTGCTATGGAACGGGTGCATCATCTTTCTTCTCGGATAAAAACTGTACTAACGTTGATGTTTCGCTGTATACATGTGTGCTTTATTTCTCTTTACGAAAGGAAACGCCAATTCAATTCTACAGGTTAAACTTTTTTTAAATATTCAAATAAAAAAACAAATCAGAACTGTCAAAAATGAACCATCGTTATGATCCGCTAGTACTCTTTAGAGTGTGAAGATTCGTAAACACAGTCAACTGCTCTTTTCGAGTGAGGGCAATTCAGTCCTTTACTCAGGGAAGGAAGCCTCGCGGTATTACTACAAGAGTAGTTCGAAGGGGTTTCATACTAGGCCGAGTCTATCGCGTTCGACTTATTGTTAGTCCGGCGGTCAATATTGTCTTATAAAAAAGATTGGGTAAGAATACATTCAACTCAGTCTTCCATTTGTCGTATAGCGCTGGTGGTCTGATGAAGCTCGATACGATGCGACGGTAATTCTCAGACTTTTATTTCCACAGGCAACCTATTATTGACTATAAGATTACTTTACAAGATACAAGGTCGATCCCAATACGTTTACAACTTTATACTCAGACGAGCGATGAGCACGAAATCTCCGCGGATTCTGTTGCAAGGTGGTTGCTTTGCTGGTTGAAATTATAACTGCCTTGGTTGGCGAATGCTGGCCTTTTTATAGCGATTTGTTCTGTGTTGTTCTAATGGAGATTCTTTTTGATGGGGATTTTGAGACGGTTCTCTGAATCGAGTTCGCCAGTTCGGGTTGTTATTTACGAGCATTATGACCTGAACTTAGAGAAGGTGACTAAAAAAGCCAATCTTCGAGGGCATTGCCTTGAAAATGAGTAGTAGGGTAAGTCCGGGGGAAATGGCCCTATTAACCTTGAGAACTTATTGTGGAGAAACTATGATAAACAAAACAACCACTTTAATCGGAAATAAAACTTTTAATATATTTCTTCTGCAACGTTAATTATAATCAGTCTCAAGATCAACAAAACTTAGACTTATTAAACAAACAAAGAAAGTTACGACTGGCCATCTCTCCCGAGGTGTTAGGGAGTGATGGCCATAGGGGTCTGGGAGAGATGACCAGGATTCTTTTTGCCTCTTCCTTTCCCATTAGACTCTTTTGTCTCCATTTTTCTTTTAATTCCGCATTGGGAACGCGACTCATCAAATTCTGTACAATTTTCATGTACCCAGAATAGGGAAATGTTACACTGTAACCACTTTTCCATGGGCTCTGTCTCATAATAATTCTAACCGCAGCCCCTGCAGATATCTTTTTCAGCATTTGAACAATAATCTATGGGAACTTGTTCAGAACTGGTTTCGGACATCCTACAAATCGCTTTTGGTTTCTTTACATTATTTTGTTCTTGCTTTATTATCTTCAGTTTTTTGCATTTTCTCAACTTGTTTTCCTTTTCTGTCTTTTCTTTTTCTTTAGTTTTACGTTTTTCAATGTGTTCTGCCGATGTTAAAAGAATGCTAACTTGTTTAGCTCGTTCGCGGTTTCCGCTAACAGCGTAATCTGGTATTGCTCCTGGGCTTAAAGGGAAAAGACCAGTGGCTCTAAAATCAGATGTTGCATTTCCAGTAACTGATTTTCCCCAGCCTTGACTAACATAAGCAACATATCGAATTGGTTCCTTACGATGCGACGTTCTGGATGCTGATTTATCCACAGCCTGCAGGCTTCTGAGAAAAATGTTTTAAAAGATTTAAAGACAGCAACATCTATGGACTGCAGGTAGTGGGATGTGTGACTTAGCATTGACAGCAAGGTGGTATCATTTTCACTTGCAAACTCTAACATTTTAACAGAATTATAGTGCGTGAAGTGGCCATCAAGTAAGAGAAGCGCCTTGCCGGTTGGTTTTCGCGGCAGAAAATAAGTTTTCATCAATTCCAGGAATATCTCAGAGGTTATATAGGCAGATTTTTGCGATATAAAAACTGAACAGCCCGGACGTAATCCATCTTCGAACTCAGGTTTTTTCTATGTCCTTTCATAATACAAGTCAGTGGCAAAAATAATCCCTCGGCATTGCAACAAGAAATGACTGTTATCGTTTCCCCTTTCTCGATACAAGTTGACATTGCTACAGCTTTGGAGCCTTTTTCAGCCAAAACGTGGCCTGGGCGACTGTTCAGCCGAATCCCAGTCTCGTCCATATTAAACAGATGGCCTGGTTTGTCTATCAAATCGTTTTCAATGAGGATTCTCTCTAGCATCTCGAAATAGGTATTGACTTCTAGTCATGGACGTATGAATATGTGGACGGAGCCTTTCTCCGCGGGGGTGAAGCCACAAGGGTGAGGGAAATGAAAACCTGCTGCAACTGATATGATGAACCAAGATGACGGGGGCGATATCTATTTTCACGGTGTGATGCCAAAGTAGTAAGGTGGTGGGGATAGATCACGGGGGTGCGACGAGGGTGGCATATCGAGAGTAGCCCCACTAAGCACTGGCTACGTGTCGTAGCCAGTGCTTTTTTACTGTAAACGGGGTCCACTTGCAAAAGAACAAAAAAACGACCAAAAATTGTCGCTTTCAAAACTGTGTGCCAATTGTAAAAAAAATCGTAAATTTTTTTTTAAAAGGCCAAAATTAAGGGAAATCCCTGCTCTTTGAAATGGTGTTGGTTAAATTGGCCTAGTTCAACTACCGGCGAAATGGCATAAAAAAACGTTTCGGCACTGCCCGGGAAAAAATGGACATATATAAACATATATAATTATTTATACTCATATATAAGATTATATATAATTATATATGTCTTAACATGACATCATGAATGATCATATATGTAGATATATTACCATGTATAGTATTTATTTTTTCTAGGTGTGAACCATATATGCTCAT
Source organism: Netelia melanura (assembly GCA_964007305.1). Lineage (NCBI taxonomy): Eukaryota > Metazoa > Arthropoda > Insecta > Hymenoptera > Ichneumonidae > Netelia > Netelia melanura. Next base: position 24,036,345 of record OZ023258.1, read on the forward strand.
GTATGATCATGTATGTTCAAAAGTTGGTACTCGGAACTCATATATGAACATATGGTTATACATATAAACTCATATATGATATACCTGATATCATACCTGAATGTGATATATTATCATATATAATTGCATTTGCTCCCTAAACCTCATATATAAACGTATATAATTGTATATGAGTCCATGTATATGAACCTAATATGATGTACAAACTATTTTGGTGTCATATATAATCATATATATAATCGTAATTATCCGCAACAACCATATTTGAACATATCTAATAACGAAAATATATATGACGATGGCTATTATTCCATATATAATAACACTACAGACTGTTTTGATATCATATAGGATCATGTATACTGGTGTCATTTTTCATATATGTAATACTGTCTATAAGCAACGAAATCACCATGTAATGCTATAATAATAATATTTTATTGTTTTATTATAAACGTAATAAAATGGTGATTTAAATTATTGTTAATATACGTACAAATTATACATATTTTTTCCATATATTATATTGACGGGAGCGTAATACAAACAAGGCGCGCCACATACTCAGAAAACCTTTCCAAGAGTGTTTGGTCGCTCGCAGACATAATCGTCAACTTTTATAAGTTGACGAATCGATTTGATTTCATTTAACTTTATCAAAACGTAATTGTTTGTTTCTTGTACTGGTAATATGTGTTCTATTCTTTTCCTTGTGGTACTATGAAAGAATATCCTCATGTGTTCGATAGTGAAAGATTTCAGAATAATCCATAAATTTCCCTGATCCATGAAGAAAATTCGAGCAGTTCCGTACATAGCACTGTCATCAGAGTTTTTAATCTGAACCGTATAATTATTCGTTTTGGTATTTTTGTACAATTCTGACGTATAGTCGTTGTTATTAATTTTAGCTCGAGTATAGAAGTGTGAGGTGATAATATATATTAATACGTGGACTGCCGTGGGGGGGGGGGGGGGGGGGGGGGGGCATCGGTGACCCGCACGGCGCTGTAGTCAATTATTACGATTGTCTTTTTTTTTAAACAACCGTGCTTCGGTTGCTAAGTAATATTGACCACGCCGTACGGGTCACCGGTGCCCCCCACGGCAATCAACGTGTTAATATATTATTGTCAGTGTACCTGGAATGATAAAATGTCAGGTGATGATCAACAATCACCGCCGTTTAAAAAACGATTTCGGCAATATAGGGCATGGAAAGAGGATAGCACTGTTCCAGTAAGTTTGTATTTCTTTTTTCATTTAAGCTATTACTAGGTATTACTATCACAAAATATATAATTAACGGAACATTGATGCTCACACGAACTGTATTTCTCAGTGATTGTTGATAGAGTATGTTGAAAAACAAATTTTTCTTTTTTTAACCATAATATATATTGAATCTCATAGGACTTGGAAAATAATTTTTGTTGAATTGATTGAGCTTGATCTTTATAAATATTTTCCATAATTCAGGAGAGTAGAATATATATATAGTTTTCGATATACTTTCTTTGAATAATTAAAAAAAACACTAAAATTCTAAAAAGCATCAGATACGTTAATTATTATTCCATAATTTTCTCAATTTATAGTTATTCTCAATAGTTCTACGTTGGCGTGAATAAAGGAAAAAAGAAATTATAACTTATTAATTGTTTCTTTCTATCTTTCATTAACATAGATTCCGTTGAAAACACGACAACGGTGGGCAAGAAGTGGCAACAAAACGAACTTAAATAATATACAAGCCAGCTGTCAATCTACTCAATCGGACTCTGATCATCACGATAGTGACGATGAGATTAACGAAATCGAGCCTTCGTCAATTATACAAAATGAAAACTTCAGCAGTGATTCTTCTCATGCTGCGAATTCCAACTACGTAGAGCCTGATGTCGATTTGGATGAAATTGAATCTGAAAATAACTCTGAAGATCACGATACTGGTGAAGGATCCACTGATTTCATGGAACTGTTGCACGAGTATAGCCAAATAAGTATAGATGAAGCTGTTGCAGACAAAATAGAATTATACTTATTGCATAGATGGACAAAGCGGAGTCTTATTGATCTTTTGAAACGAGAACAAAAGATTCTGCCACGAAGTAATAAAATGCCGACGACGGTATTCAAATTATTTAAATATGTCGAGAATTTGGCCCCTAAGAATACCATTATCAAACATTTCTACTGTAAGAGATGTCTTGGATATAATAGTGTCGATTCAACCATCACGGAATGTTCATTTTGCGAAGCAAAAAAAGACGACATTTCTTGTTTTTTCGAAATTGATATTCGGGATCAAATAAAATTTATGTTTGAACGTCGTCAACTTGGTGATAAATTGATACCGTTCACTATACGAGACGATAATGCCATAACGGATGTGACAGATGGATCAGAATATATTAGGGTTAATTTGCGAGACAATAGGCAAAAATATGATTTAACATTGATGTTAAATACTGATGGTGTTTGCTTAGCTAATAGTTCGAAAAGTTCCTGCTATCCGGTGTTGGCAATTATCGTTGAACTTCCGGACCATTTAAGAGAATCATATCTTCTTACAATTGGAGTTTGGTACGATAATGAAGTTTCGCCACCAATGAATATGCTTTTGCAACCATTTGTTCTCAAGTTGCGAGATTGTTATTACAATGGGATTGAATGGGTTAATTTTAAAACATCTGAAAAATATATTTCACGAGTGGTTGCACCCCTCATAATTGCTGATGCACCGGTCAGGGCTCAAATACAAAATATTATGAATTTCAATGGTGCTTACGGATGTAATCTTTGCGAAATAGAAAAGCAACCGTGTAAACCAATCGAAGGGATAAGAAATACTCGTCACTACCCTTATATCAACACCGAAGAAAAGTTAAGAAATGGAGTAACAATGGAAAAACAAGGTCGAAAAATGAATGCCCTCAAAATCCAAGGCGTCAAAAAACCCATGTTAAAAGGTGTCAAAGACACCCCGATAATTTGCGGCCTGCCTCTCATTGATATATCAACGTGCTTAATCCCAGAATATATGCATTCAGGTCTTTTGGGAGTTGGACGACAACTGATAAATCTGTGGTTTTGTAAAAATGGGCCTTGGAACATAAAAGAAATGAGCAAAGAAATTGACTATTCTTTACTGAGCATAAAACCACTTGACTCTTTTAATCGAATGCCACGACGAATAACAATTTTTGAATCTTGGAAGGCATCGGAATTTTACAACTGGATATTATTTTACTCTCTTCCCGTTTTGGCTGAATATTTGCCACAAAAGTATCTGGAACATTGGTCATTATTCGTGAAATCACTGTTTATCCTTTTGCAAAAACATATCACAGAAGTTGATTTGCAACGCGCAGATAAATTGTTAAAATTGTTTGTGAAACAATTCGCATCTGTATACACTGATCGCGAAATGACGTATAATATACACCAGCTTCTTCATTATGTGCTAAGTGTGAGACGTTGGGGCCCTTTATGGGCTACCTCCGCTTTTGTCTTTGAAAATCAAAATGGGCACATTGCAAAGTCTGTTCATGGTACCAAATACCTAGGTCAAGAGATGGTAAACAAGTTATTGCTTATCCAAGGCCTTCAAGTATTGAAAAATCGTGTTTACGAACAACATGCTGTTGCCATTGACCGTGAGAGTGAGACGTATGTGATTGGCAAACGAGTTAAAGCAAAGTTAAGCGATATTGAGGAAGAATTATTAAGATCCGAACATAAAAATTTTGACTCCTCACACTTCTATACTCGAGCAAAAATTAATAACAACGACTATACGTCAGAATTATACAAAAATACCAAAACGAATAATTACACGGTTCAGATTAAAAACTCTGATGACAGTGCTTTGTACGGAACTGTTCGAATTTTCTTCATGAATCAGGGAAATTTATGGATTATTCTTAAATCTTTCACTATCGAACACATGAGGATATTCTTTCATAGTACCACAAGGGAAAGAATAGAACACATATTACCAGTAAAGGAAACAAACAATTACGTTTTAATGAAGTTAAATGAAATCAAATCGATTCGTCAACTTATAAAAGTTGGCGATTATGTCTGCGAGCGACCAAACACTCTTGGAAAGGTTTTCTGAGTATGTGGAGCCTTGTTTGTATTATGCTCCCGTCAATAATATGGAAAAATATGTATAATTTGTACGTATATTAACAATAATTTAAATCACCATTTTATTACGTTTATAATAAAACAATAAAATATTATTATTATAGCATTACATGGTGATTTTGCTGCTTATAGACAATATTATTGGGAGCTATGTTTCATCATAATATGCATCGCATAATGAAAAGTTCATGTTGGCGCCTCGGCCAAACCATGGAAAATCAGTCTGGCAGTCAAGATGTTAATATATTGTTTTGCTTGCAAATATTCCAAATGCTAACAATAAGTTTGATTGAGCACAAATATTTAATTATATATAACAATATATAACAATGAATCTTAACCATCTATAATTTGGTAAAGCTGGTAATGCGTAAATGGTGTAAATAAGTAAACACCAACAGCCTTACCGAAATCATAAACGTGTACTCATATGTATACCATATATATACATACATTTTTTACCACCGAGGTGTTCGTTATATATTATGCATGCATATGCCATTAGTAGTGGTGGCGTCAGTGCAGCTAGATCACGCGAAAAGTTCCCCCTCTTTAGTCTCTTACGCGTCTATCACACAATCATGGTAGCGCGTGTCGGCTGTTTTCCAAAAACTGCCGTCGGCTGTTTTCCGGAAAACAGCCGAGCGTCGCACGCTCATGGACGCGCGGTACTATGATTGTGTGATGGTCGCGTAAGAGACTAGAGAGGAGGAACTTTTACACGCGATCTGGCTGCACTAGTTGGCGTCCCTGCTATCTCGCGTATTTTGAGAGTTTGTTTGGTGGCAGCGTGTTTTTTTGTTTGAATAAGTTATTAATTCACTGTTGATACATCAAATATATATATAGCGACTAATAATTGGCATTTGTCGCGAAAGATGTCTATTTATTTTTTATTACACTGTCCGGATGACGACTCTTACTGTTTGCATAAGCAGAGTGATGTGCTTTGCGATCCAAAGGTTGCAAAAGTTGGAGATCATGTGATATTTTGGCATGGGAACAAAAAGTGGAATGGACAAATTGTTCAGAAGTCGGGTAAGTTCAGTTTTTTTTACTCAATTACTTAGTTATTTATATGAACATACAAAAAACGTAACTTATACCAATGTACCAACATAACCAGTTCGCGAGATTATAATAAACAAACACAACGCGGGCTAAGTTGTTCAATAATTCTATCACGAAATGCAAATACTAAGTGAACTTAATTGTTCATATTGTTCAGAGAAAAAATCATATTTTATATCCATACATTAGTTAATTCAATATGAAAATGATTTATCACAGCTGACGATATCAATATTTTGCTATATTCTGAACGCACATGTTATAGGCAACGAAGAGTACTTAGAAGGCGAGCTATCAAAATTAAACAAGGAGAGGAGACGAGGAAAATCTACAAAACCAGTAGAATCCAACTTGGTCATTGAGAGTAACAGAGTTTCTCGCAAACGCCTGAGCTATTCTCCCAGCAATTGTTTGATGCCAAAGAAAAAAAATATATCAACATTAAATAAAGTAAAACTCAAAAGTTTCTAAAACTGAAACTATTTATTAAAATTTATAATTATATTTTTTTTATATTTTTATATTACATTTTTTTTTAATTTATGAACTTAAAAATTTGAAAATTTATAATATAAAAATGAAAAATAAAATATTATGACTACTATTCATGGGTCTGTTATCATTCTATTTTCAGCAACATGCACAACCAAAATCTCCATCAGTCATCTCAGACACGAAACCAGAAACTAGCCTGGAAAAAACTAATGGGTATTTGTTGAAAGGCAACCTCGATCACTCGAAGACCAACAAACCACTGAAAAAAAATACTCTCAAGAAGCCGGTGCGTATACGCGTTGTATAACCTCGTATAATTGTGATTGAGACTGTTAATATTCGTTTAAGGGCATGTTCTGATTTTTATACCGAAAAAAGGACACGATTACTAAGAATTTTTTTTTCATTAAGTTTGTTATTTAAAAATACAAAATTTCTTTGATGGTATTAATGTATCATTATATATTACAAAAATAATATTTTCTTTTTATGTTTAATCGAACAAAAAGTTTAAATGAATGTTTGCCAGGATGACATTTTTAAAAATGGTTCCAGTGATATCTCAAAAAATATAAAACTTATTGACTCCTTCACCAATTTGTATCATAATCATGTTGCTTAGTCTGCAAACCAATATTTTGACGTAAAAAGTTTCTCACTTTGTTTCCCTACCGTTCTTTGTCCATTTTTGCACATGAAAAATAGAGTTCTTTTTTTCTTTTTCACTACAATGTGTGCTATTTCCACAATTTTTCGAATTATGAATTTATGCTGATTAGCAGACTAGAATACGTAATTTCTGATAAAATTACGTTTTATTTTTTCGTTTCCGGCGTCTTGAATCGAAGCTACGTCTGCAACAGTTTGTAACTTTTTTTTCGAGTCGTCGACTTCAATATGCTCTCAGCGTGTATTATGGTGTGAAATAAATAAATGGTTTTGTAATATATAAGAACACATTAATATCATTGAAAAAGTTTTGTATATTAAAATAACAAATTCACTGAAAAAAAAATCTTGAAAATCGTCAATTTTTGTAATATATAAATGAGAACATGCCCTTAAGATAAAACATTGATTTATAAATCATCAACATAGTTAATGTTTGCAGACTTCAATTAAAAATCAACGGTCCCAGCTATCTATCTCTTCCGATGAGGAATTTGATACACCGAATACTCCAAAGAAAAAAAATGAGCTAACTTCTTCTGATGATGAGTACAATGGTCTCTCAAGTGATGAGCTGAAACAAATTATTTTGAAAATGAAGGCTAAGAATAAATTACGAGGCATGAAGGAGAAAAAAAGCATTGAGAGTACCAAAATAGATGAAAAAATGAGAACAAAGCAAAAATATCAGTATGGCATTGTAAAGGGTCACGAAAAGGAGCAACCAAGGCAAGACTTGAGCGACGATGATAATGAATATGTATCTACTGCTGAGAATCTATCAAGCAGCAGCAATCAACTCTTTGGGAAAAACTTTCCGAATGCAAAAGTATGGATATTTCTTTTATGTGTTATATCTTAATTATATGTCCGTCTCATTGTAGTAAATATAATATATACATTATTGTTTCACATTTATGAATATATGGTTTGCGAGGGTTGGTCCGTGAGGGTTTATCCTAACGGGCATTTGGATTTTTATGAATTTTTCTGAATATTTTAGATGATACATCTTAGAGACGGGATTTATTGCAAAGAAAACGATTATGAGTATGCAACGTCCGGAGGATCATCTAAAGCCACTCATGTAGCCCGTAGACTCATGACCGGCGTTTTCAAAAACGAGGCTGTATTGAGATGCACTCTTACAGGTAGCGCACCAAGAGCTCATGGAAAAGAGCGACAATCAAAAGTCGTAGAAGCTCTAGATTCTTCAGCAAAGAACGCAATCCTACGTAAGATTATTTGTTTCATTGGTTATTTTTAAAGATCCAAGTTTAAATTTAATTGAAAGCTTTTCTACAAAACATCTCAATGGCTTTGGGCGATTTTATTGTTGTTAATTTGATTTTAATTACTTTAATTACATCTTTTTTTTCATGTCAGATTTTATGATATTATGACACTTGATTATTCGATTTCTGTTACAGAGTTCGCAATGGAGTATGCCCAGGAAAAGAAATGGACATTTCAACCTGAAGAGAAAGTAAGAAGCCAGATGTCCCAGAAACTTGGGGAAATAAAACGCGATATGCTCAAAAAGCAAGAGTGAATGCTACCCATTCAATCAATATTTTTCTACCTATACACCAGCTAATATAACTAAAGTTTAGTACAATTAGTGCAGCCAACAATTACTATAAGAAAAAAATGTATACCACTCTATCATATATGAAAGTAAAAATGTGATACTCTTCTTAAAAAGCATTTTTATATTTCTAAATATTTCTGCCAAGACTATAATATGTTACTTTGGTTGCTGAGCTGAATAATAAAATGTATAAGCCTTATGAACGTTGCATTATTTTATGAAAAAAATATTTTATGGAAAAAATGAACCTATATAAACATAAATAATCATGTATGATCTTGTCATAAATGATCATAAACGAAATATTTCTCTATATAATTATATATAGTAATATATAGCCATGTATAATCACATGTAATTATATATGATCATACATGGGATATATGGTTATGTATTACTATATATGGCATATATGGCTATATATAACTATATATGATTATATAGAGACAAATTTCGTTCATGATCATTTATGAAAGACCATACATGGTTATTTATGTTTATATATGTCCATTTTCTCCCGGGTGTTTTCAACTTTCGTCCGGAAACTTTCCGCCGGTAGTGTATATATGCAATTTATTGTTATGTTTATCAAAAGTTACCATTGTGGCCATTCATGATCGTTTATTATTGTCTTTTAAACAACACCAATTTGTTATATGTGGGCCGTGTACTTAATTCATTATTAGCTATTTCATTACGCTCTAGGAAATATAATCTAATTTTTATGTATTTTGCAGCGATCGCCCTCGTCAGGTGCACAACATGATTTTCCAAAGCGTTTACCAAGCAAATAAACTGAAAAGGTGTGACGGTTACGACAAGTCAAGCACGAAGTTTCTTCGACCACGGCACAATTTTGTTACACCAACGCCGCATGCCATGAAAATAGACGCGTCTTAACATATATCTATTATACATATAGGTCAAAAACTGATGAACCAAGATGACTGACACGTGTTTTCTCTTCGCCCCTGTGGCTTCAACCCCCGCATCCATAATAGTCCATTGAAATGTTACATTGACCCTGCATTTATCAAAGTCAGCAATTTTTTGTCTGGTGCATAGGGCGAGGTATGAAAAGCTTAAGTCCAAGTTTGTGGGGTTGTAACCCTTGAGGAAAATCCGCCATCTTGAAAAAAGGGGTGAAATAGTGTTTGCAAAATAACTATGAAACTATCCACCGCGCAAGAAAATTATTCCGTCGTTTTTTGTCAGAAATGAAATTCTTTACAAATTTGCTCTCTTGACTTTTTGTCGCAAAATGAAAAATACCAAAGTTATTAACAAACAACGACAAAAAATTAAGGAGTAATTTTCTTTAAGTCGCTCGAACTTTTTGTTTTTGCATTTTTCAGAAAAATGTGTTCAGAGCTTTTTGATAGAGGATTTAGACGAACAAATTGCACCCCTTATTTTTTCAATTCTATTTATTTTAAAGGATTTTACAGCGCCTCAAAGTTAACAATATCACTTAGTACGTAATATTTCGGATAAAGGCTTACAAATCATTTCATTGATATAATAGGAAAACTATCCAGCGCCCAAGAAAATTGTTAAGTTATTTTTTGTAGGAAATTAAATTCTTTACGAATTTACTCTCTTAACTTTGTTTCGTAAAATCAAAAATACCAAAGTTATTAACAAACAACGAAAAAAAGTGAAGGAGTAATTTCCTTTAAGTCGCTCTAACTCTTTTTCTTTTCATTTTACAAAAAAATATGTTCAATGCATTTCGATAGAACAGCTTTTGACGATTAAATTTCAATATAAATGTGCCAACTTTTGTTTATTTATAAACTTTTTACAGTGCTGCAAAGGTAAGTGTCGGAGTACTGGAAAATAGACATAAAAATGAACGACTATGCGTCGTTTCTTTGCAAATTTCATTAATTGCGGCGAGCAAATTTTGTTTGTTGCCATTGCAATGTTCATAATAATTAGTTATGAACTCTTTTCCGCACCACCTACGAGGAGTTAATAACAATAATTAGTTATGAACTTTTTTCCGTACCACTTACGAACAGTTCATAACTAATTATTATGAACATTGCAATGGCAACAAACAAAATTTGCCCGCCGCAATTAATGAAATTTGCAAAGAAACGACGCATAGTCGTTCATTTTTATGTCTATTTTTCAGTACTCCGACACTTACCTTTGCAGCACTGTAAAATGTTTATGAATAAACAAAAGTTGACACATTTATACTGAAATTTAATCGTCAAAAGATGTTCTATCGAAATGCATTGAACATATTTTTCTGTAAAATGAAAAGAAAAAGAGTTAGAGCGACTTAAAGGAAATTACTCCTTCACTTTTTTTCGTTGTTTGTTAATAACTTTGGTATTTTTGATTTTACGACACAAAGTTAAGAGAGTAAATTCGTAGAGAATTTCATTTCCTACAAAGAACGACGTAATAATTTTCTTGCGCGGTGGATAGTTTCATTGTTATAATGCAAAAACTGTTTTACCCCTTTTTCAAGATGGCGGGTTTTCCTCAAGGGTTACAACCCCACAAACTTTGACTTAAGCTTCCTATACCAGCCCCTATGCATAAAAAAAAAATTCCTGACTTTGATAAATGCAGCGTTAGGCCTTATTTTTGTAACATTTCAATGGACTATAATGGCACTTTAGGCTCCGTCCATATATTTATACGTCCATGCTTCTAGTCTATTCATCTCTGACTTCTGGCATATATACTGGCGATACTCCCTCTGATTTTCTCAACGAACTATCAGGATTTCTCTTTAGGAACAATTGAAGCCAATTCTCTCCAGTGATTTCCTAGGGATGGCATACGTGAGAGCAACCCTGTATACCGACAGCCTTTCATTTTTTACTTCGGCCATGGCTTTCTTTAAGTTTTCTTCATCCCAGGTACCTCGAAAAGCTACCACTTTCCGGACGTAGTAGTTGGCATCTGCAAAAAATATTTAGACTAAATATATTGGCGAATTTGCGCTTATGATTTTATGGCCATCTCTCCCTGAAAAAATAAGGCAATCTATCCCGACTGTTTGGGAGAGATGGCCGTATGAAGTAAACAATACAGATGTTATTATTGACCATACTATTTTAGGTTAAAATGCGTGATAGGTAAGTCAATTCACGACAAAGGTACAAAAATAAGCGAAATTCACTAAAATTGTTTGTGATCGCTTAGTATGTCAACCCATTAATTTATATCAACCACGTCTTCAAAACAGAAAGTAGATTTTACTTACCTTTTTATTTCTTTTCGCAGTAATATCGTACTGTCACTTATTACCGACCGTAAATGTAAGCGAACTAAATTAAAAAAGAGCGCCATCTATAGATTTATGGTCGAACTTTTTTCGAGTGGCCATCTGTCACGTACGGACATCTCCCCCGGACTTGCCCTATATTGCTTCCGGTGAAACTCGGTGCTTTTGTTTGTCGCGTTCCGTCTCGGTGATAGTGCTCCCGTTTCGACCGCACGTGCACTTCTTTAATCTAGCAATGTATTGAGACAGGATTCGTTTCCCTTACCTGCCGCGGCCTGGGTCAAGGGCTGGCAGGGCTCTTTTGGAAAGGTCAATAAATATAAAAAAATTGTATTTATCAAATAGTTGGGCGCCAGTTAGCTCTATGAGGCTAACACTCATTAAATATCAAATATATTGGGAGACTCACACAGGGAGGGTAGAGCTGGATGACCCGAGGAGTCGCGGAATCATCAAAAAGTATTACCACAAATCGCTGTTTTTCTTTACCTGACGGCAACATTTATCGTGCTAGAACTCGGCAACTATTGAGTTTACAAAAAAGAGTTTTATACAAAAATTGTAGAAAAATTCATGCTCTACAATTCTGATTACTACATTTTTTACCGTATTTCCACAAATCATCGAGATATTTTCCAAAAACATAAAATTGATGTTTTTAATCGACTATATCTAGAGAAATATTAACAGTAGAAAAAAAAGTTTCAAATGACAAAGATGGGAAATTTTATTCTCTATAAAAAAAAGGTCTTTACGATTTTTAACGTAAAACTCGCCGTTTCCGAGATATTTGCAAAAAGGCGTTTTCCAAGATGGCGCCTAACGCACAAGGTTTCAGATGACACAAACTTGGATTTATACTCAGGAGATACCCCCTGACATAATCCAATGAAAAAATCGCGAACAAGGGACTATTGCATTATGAACCCCGTTTTGGTGCTAAAAGTCCTGGACTATTATTTTTAAATATATTTCTTTCAAAAAATTATAATGTTTACACTAAATATATATATATATATCTTTTATACGGAAGAACTATTGTTATCAATTACTCACTCCTCCTCCTCCACTCACTCCTTAAATACATTGGATTCCACAAATTGCAGTTTTTTCGAAGCCAAAAAGTCCTTTGCTATAAGAGAACTCCGTACTTCAAAAAGCTGGTTGTAAAAAAATGCGATAATGACGTGCGAGAAAAAACGACGGAGCTATGAAGCGCGTGTGAGCATCTTTATTGCGGTTATCTGTGGTTATTACTACTATTACCAGCCACTACTGATTGCCCAACATATTTACTGGGTATTCATGTGCATACGGCGCTGAGCCTGCGTTAGTTGGAATTTTCCGCACGAGAGAGAGAGAATTCTTCTTCGTGCTAACAATATAGTAAGCCGGCCACATTCACTCCGTAACCCTTATTAACGTTTATCGTTGTATTTCGTGCCTCTTCCTCGAGGTCATAGATGTAGTGGCCCCACTTCCCACATGTGTTGCCACAAATTTTAAAGCTAAAGAAATATTTTACATACAACGCGACCCCTCGTACACGCCTGCGTAGCTCATGCCCGACTCCCGTTTATCTTGAACCTTCATTCTTTCGCTTTGTGAACATGTCGTCACGTTAAAATTGCCCAAGCGTGTCAATAATTGTTGATTATGAGTAAGAAAGGAAAGGAAAAGGATTTGTATGATGAAGAAGAGGAGGACAATCGACGGATAAGAAGAAAGATTCAACGTTTGGAAAAGAAATTGTATCGGAAAAAGAGAAAGCGTCGTAAGTAGAGGTCCTCTCTTTTTTGTTTAACAAAAAAGAAAACGGACGCTATCGGCTCATGCACCTTTTTTGAAAAGTTTACGAGGCCGTGTACCGAACCACTCGCAGCTGGTTATACACAAGCGATTTTATCGCTGTGCATCGTACTTTTGGCTCTTACCAAAACGTACGCCTTTCGTTTTACGAAGGAAAATGGTATTGTCGGTCAACCGACGGTTGAGTTCGACTCAGATGGCGCGTGGTTACATTTGAAAGGCCAACCAAGAACAATCATTTTATAGGTAAGCGCTCGTTATCTTGGGGTTTATCGGTGTCAAAGAGTTTGGCTAAAAGATCGCTGTCTCGCGAGCCGATTCGGCAGTGATCAAGACGCTCGGCGCTGGTCAGTGGCTCACCACACTGAAAAAAATTCGGGAAAACCCACGTCGACTTCAAATGTCGAGGGCGACACCTGTACAGAGGGTAATGAAAATACTGAGACGATAACGTACGCAGTCACTGTCGCAGATATTCTTGCGCACGAGGACGTAACCGCAACTAACTAAGAAGGCGGACGAACCGTCGCCGGAAATTCCAGAATACGAAATTGAGCTGCAGCAAGAGGCCTTGGAAGTCCTTGGATCATGCCTCGAGTCGGAGACGTTAGCCAGTGCCGCAATTCACGAAGATATATCTGTCCGTTGGTCAGAGACTGTGGAAAAGGGCCTGTCTGCAGACGAAATTAAGATTTTGCTACAAAAATATCCAGCCCCGGAGAATTGTAAATTTATCATAGCTCCAAAGTTGAACGCGGAAATTGTCGCTGCAATTCAAGAAACCGCGTTAAAGAGGGACGAATGAATCGTTGAGAAGCAAGAACGGATTGCGACAGAGCGGAAGAGACCCTGGTGAGGAAAGGGCTTATTCTAGCAAACCTTAACTCGTATTTGAAGGCCACCTTGGTAAACGTATCGGTAGACGAATGGTTATTCGGAGAAGATTTTGACGAGAAATTGAAGATCGCAAAAAGTTTAGAAAAAATCATCGCTTCGTCAGTATGATTGCGGTTTGAAAAAATGTTAGCACTTTTGTTCTGACAAAAATTCGAGCCATTTAGCAGCTCCGAAAAAGAGGTTTTATTGTTTCTCAATTCGACCTAGGACCCCGCGATTGTTCTAACATATTTATCGACTTTTTATTCAAATGAAAAGATCAGTTTAAAAAACTTAACCTTGTAGCTAGTGACCTTGTTGGATATATCTACGGGGCAACAAATGTAAACTTTGTCTCTTATTGATTCGAGAAATATTTACCGAGTAACCGAAAGTGTATTGAAAATAAACTTTCCCGATTCAATTAAAACTTCATGTCAAAAGAAAAGACAGACGGTTTTACGACTACCGATTTTCACTGGCAATAAACAGATTTGCGTGGCCTCAGTACTGTTTTTTGCGAGGTTTAGAGGTTAGATTGCTTAATTCTTTTAAGAAACCGTATAAAGTCGTAGGAACGCAGACTCTGAGTTGATGGATAAAGTTAGTTTTATCTAAAAATGGGATAGATACTAACGTGTTTTCGACTTACAGCATTCGTCACGCGGCAACGTCAGCGGCAAAACGTCATGGGAGTTAACCCATTGACTGCCACGCAAATTTAGCGCGTCTTGCCCTGGGCGCCACGGTTTCATTTTAAAGGAAACACGAAGGGAACACTACGAGATATCTCGCAGCTGGCAGTTTTAGTACAGACGCTTACTATGAGATATCTCGTAGTTGGCAGTCAATGGGTTAATATTGACGGAATACGAAAAACGGCCGGCTGGTCGAAGGACTCAGAGACGTTTGCTCATTTTTATGACCGCTGTGTTCGCACAGAAAATAGGGAATTTGCAGAAGTGTTAATTGGAAACTTAAGTACAGACTAATTGTTAAGATTTCGAATATAGCACTATCGTTCTTTTCGATATCCCCTTTCCTTGCCAAGGCTACAGCTAAGATCGTTGACATGTTGTTTTAATAAAATTGAAACAGAAAAAGCGTACTATGAATATATCGGTCGTAACTATCTTTAAACAACTACATCTATGCGATCTCGAAGAAGATGCACGAAATACAATCACAATTCAACTTGACTTTGGTAAGTTCGTTTAATCGTAAATTATGAAGCATTGTGACATATGAACAAATGTTAATCTCCGACCGCTAATAATCATCCCGTACTTATTATTATAATTCCAGTGCTTATTCGAATTGTCAATTGTTATAACCAAACCGGTTATAAATGTTCTGAATGTTAATTATAATTAAAAAAAATATATAACCTTTTAAAGCAATATTACTAATTGGTTCTTTAAAACACATTGATAATGTTTTCACGCGAACAAAATACCGGCTATTGACCTACACGACCTCCGATTAGTATCGGGGATCGATAGGCTCTATTGAGAAAGCTGCTTATTACTAGACGAATCAAAAAGCGTTCCCGAACCTTAGATTGGAGAGCCCCATGCGGTTAAAGACTACCCGAATGGGATACAATATCAGGTCCATCAAACTTGATTCCGCATAATATTCACATCGAGAATATGCAATCCGACTACAATGCACCATATTTGGATGGCAACGTTTAATCCTTACTGCTGCCTTACCTCTATACATTTGTAGACGTAATTACCGAATGATTCAGAACATACGATTACTACGGGTAGGTACCTATATATTGTTATGCCAACATCTCGTTTATTTATTTTACTCTCACGGAATAAGGTAAATGTTTATTTTAATTGTCGCTACGCCGGAAAGAAATATTAAGCGCTTCGTCGTTAATATTTCTTTCTCACAGGAGTCAAGTAGCCGTGGGAAATTACAGCGTGCCTCGCGATCGCCGTTTACTCTTCGCAGAAAGAAAATACATAATGTTAATTTCGACGTATTATATATAAGGAGGAAGAATATATAAGAGATAGGTCAAGCAGTCAGGACACAATCAAAAGTCAAACAGTTAAAAGAAATGTAGCTACCATTCACTCATACGATCTTGTCAGCGAGTAGGCACGTACCTACTTATTGTTAGCTACATCCAAGTAAGACCTCGAATTATAATACTGCCATAACTGTTCGGTGTCGTAAACTTATTTTAAAATCCTTCCAACGTAAACGTCCTTTACAAATTCTTTTATAGAGAAATCGCGAGTCTTACATTCATATATCTTCGTAAAGAGGTTTTACATAATTGATTTCACCATATAGTGGGATATTGTGACCCGACGTTGATAGTTGATCTGCTACGTCCTACGACTTTCCGGTTGTATGAAAATAAAAATATTTCTATGTAAAGGTAAGTAATTAAAAGAAAAAATGAAAAGTCGGAAAATCATATTTGTGTATGGTAAGTAAAGAAATTGCGTACGTCGATTTCGATACTTTATTTTGCATTTGAAAATAGTCGCAACGAGGATTTATAATACTCGAGAGATAATTTCGATGTTTCTTTGCCAACGATCGCGTTCTTAGTTTGGAATTTACCAAGATTATTCCTCAGTCCGAACTGATGCGAATGATGCAATGATGCTCGACAAAAGCTCTTTTCCTCGCGCGATTTTGTCGCTATGCGAGATGTAACTGGTTTATTCCACGCGAATCTAAAAGTGCAAGGTCGAGCGTTGTATTCGCTCAGAGTGACCGGATACGGCCGATGACTCTAACCGTCGCTCAACGTGACGGGTGTGAATCGTTTTACACGCATATACGACGGTTCCGAGCGAAATTTCGCTGATTCCTTCATGCGCGCCAAAAATAATTCTGACGTTTGTTAAAGTCTTCGACAGGCCCGATTTCGCACAATTCGACAATCGTCTTGGTTTTTACTTCTTAAATACCGCTATTTTGGATCGACGATATTTTCCCAGACGTTCCCAAACGTGAACTCCTGTTGATAATCGTCGTCCGTATTTTTTCCAGCTCAAAGTCAAAATAAAAATTGTTCAGAACGTTTCGTAAAGCATTAAAAACGGCAAAATATTTTCAAACATTAACAGAATCGATTCCATTATCCTTTGTCCCCCACCACCATTTTTAATACATATAAGTACTAAAGTAATAATAGTGACAATCTAAGATATTTATCAGAAATTGCAAAGTTTTATAAAACGAAGCGCGTTTTCTCTAACTATGGGGTTTGGATATGTCCGAACACTTTATAAGGTTTCCTCGTTAAAAAATCTTGCTTTTTCTTGTGCTGGTATTTCTTCGTGTGAAAGTAAAACAATAAAAAAGATAAATAAGCAGATTACCGTAGATTACTGTCGCACTCGCAATTACCGATTGTGAGGTGTAAGAAGACATTTATCGTAACGCAAACTATGACTCGTTTTATTCGGACATCTGCAGTCGGTAACGATATCTCAATAAACGCAGTCTACCAAAAAGCTGTACGAAATACACAAGAGAAATATTGGGTCTGACTGATTGCAAAACGGCGTTTAAAGGCACGATCGAAATCCGGTTTTTGTGTCGGGCTTCACCGATGGATCCGCGTTCACTTCGAATGAGTGTGATCATAATCACTAGAACTCTCGCACGTACGAAGTATATTCTCGATCAAGCTAAAACATTGGTGATCTCAAATTGTCAAAATGAAATTCTCATAATCTCAATTGATCCTGCAAAATTCAATTTTATTCAATTAAGGTAGGATCCTGCTTTAAGAAGCTTAAAAAAGCGATTTGGGGGAATTTTTTAGGGCAGATAAAAATTAGCAAGTCTGGCGAACTTTTGAGAATATTTTAATGCACATTTGAACATAATAGACATTTTTTTTTTGAGCAAAGTATTGAAACGCAGCCGATTTCTATGAACATTTGTTCAGCACTTTGCAAGTGCAGGCTCGAATCGGTGTACAAGATGGAGGTTGTAATTTCCGTCCGAAACTAAAATCAAAAGAAAATTTTCATTTTCATATATCTTTCATTTAAGTGAACTACGAAAAATAAAAAAAGATGTGCTTTTTGCAAAAAATAATAATTTTTACTTTCTAAAAAAGTCGTTTAGAATCTCTTTTTCATGATTTTTTTAAGTTCAAATAGAAGAGAATACACAACTAATGTGTAGCTGACAAGCCTTGGTTCATTTTGGTTGGTCGTCTAGCTTTCTTGCAATCATGCACGCCAGTTTAAAAAAAAAATCGCAAAAACGAAAACTCGAGAAAACACGCTTCAAAGTTTACGATTGGAAAAAAAGGTTACCTAATTTTTTATTACTTGCAGTAGTAATGCGCTAATCAGCTATTCCTGCTGCATAAAGTAAGCATGCGGAAGCATTCATCTTCCACATTATAATCTTTTTGATGGAGTTGCTCGAGTCTACGGGCCATGTGAGCTTCCTTGCTGGAAAAAGACGCACGCCGGTTTTCCCTCTCGATCCGTTGTGCGTTGACGCTATTCGCAAACATTTTAGTTAGCTGGCCGATTTTTGAATCGAGCAACTGCGTAGTATTTAAAACTGCAGAATAACCTTCGTTGAACATTCCTGCAGCCATGTATGCAGCAATTTTAACGATTTTTTGGCCAGAATTTAGATGTTTCGGGCTCATGCGCTAGACAGTGGAGTTAAAAGATTCGTTCGCATCAAAAGTTCGTTATTTAACAGCTGTTCATAGATTGGACGAATATGTCCCTCCGCATTTTCCTCAATGAATCGAGCAGGATGTTTGAAACACGAAAGAGAATACGTGGCTTCAGCTTTGCGCTATTCACACCGACTTTCGGCACCTTGCGGATAATTCTCGTGGCGAGGATATTCATGGGTAGAACAATAATGATTTAGCGTTGCCATTATTGCTTTTATCGTGTCTTCGACAAAGTAAATATTTCTCCTGTTTGCTAAACCTATGGAGTCTCTATAAGGAGACCGAACTCTGTAATGCTCAGGTGGTCTCACTTTTGTGCCATCTAGTAATTTGGATGGAGCCGATGGCGGCGCTGCCGTCAAACAACAGAGCCAAATAACCACCCACACCAATTACAGATATGTAAGCTCGGGTTCATGTAAACTCGATCAACATATGCACAAAGAAAGCGTATGTCTGCCGACAGCGCTTCGAGTCGTCAGAAGTTAAACCAGTTGAGAAACGAAAAGCGTGACCATCTTTCTTGGCGGCAACGTATTATGTTCGGCCTCCTTATACAGACTCCATAGCTGAATCATAATAAATCGTCAACTTTTTGATGATGCTCTCCGTCGCCGTGGCCGATATAATTCGTATACCTTTCTCCGAATTTTTCAACAGATCTCAAAAACATTTCTGCGATTGAATCAACCTCCATCTTCCCTGCTGAACCTTCATGATTCCTTACGATCTTCATACCATTCCTGCAATTCGTCATTGTCTAATGTGCTTTTTTTAGGGTACATGAATGACAGTACGCACTTTTAACGATGAGGTCGACTACTTTGCCAGAATAATGTGCAATGAGAGTTGTTATACCGAACAATGAAGTGAAGCCACGTTTTTTCCACCATCCATCGCCGGAAATTTTCAAACAATTTGCAGTTCTCTCATTTGTCTACATATGTTTTTCATGCTCGTCTTTGACCGAGTAGTCCAGTCATTATATACATTTGAAAATGCAAAAAATCCGAGGCGGCTAAATTTTGGATATGTTGTGGGGGGTGCTTAGAAAAGCTTAAGTTCAAATTGTCGATCAAGATTTCCTATGTGCATTTTCCGCCATCTTGAAAAAAGGGTTAAATTCAGTTTTTTTTACAATAACTCGGTTCTGCGTTGAGATACTAACATTTTGATCTAATACTTTTTTGTTGCTTTTTTTACGCTCTACAATTTTAGTCGTATACATTTTTCACCTATCGTCCATATTTATTGAGATATTGATCAAAAAATTCCAAAAATTTTGTACCAATTTTTTGTTTTCGCTATTTCCTCTTCTCCTATCACAGACATCGAAAAAATATCTATTACCAAACTTGTAGAGCGTGTTCAAACCTACCAATGTAATTTTTTAATTTTTAATTTTTGATAAAAATTACGCCCGCTAGCGCGCCTCAAAGTCAGAAAGTCCGTGCTCAGATTCGGTGTAGCAGCTCGCACGGTTGTATCCACGCGTTGAAAGGGGTTCAAGGAAACATTGCGATATAAAATACATAAATAAACCAATCAAATTATGAATTACGCCGATAAAATTTATTCAACAAACAATTATTTTGTGAGGAAAATGACAATGAAAGGCGTTTTTTTTCTATTAATTTTTTGTGTCTTTTCGACGGTTCTGGCTGAAGATCTTCCTCCTCGATATATTCTTCGGGTTCTTACGATTGTTCTACGTACGCAGGAGTTGATGTTCGGGTGGTCGTCAAATAATCATCATAATCATCGTCGTCGTCATCCAGTAAAATATCATATGTTGGCGACGTTGTTACATGTTTGCCCACTGCAGTGAAGGCAAATGACGGAGCAACTGATTCCTGCTTTCCTGCATCCACAAGCAGCTTCACGCTTCCCTTTACATTTGCAAGAAATAAGTTTGAGAAGTTCAGGTGGAGCGGGCTCAGCTGTGGTAGTAATGGGTTCCAGCCCGTAATTTGTTCGTCACCAACCCCATTCTTGAGGATTTTTAAACAATCCCAGCCACGTTTGAACCCGGAGGTATGTTCGAAAAATGTGCTGGCGGGCTGCACTTTTCGTTGGTGGGAGGATTGAGAGGTTGTTCGATTTCGCAAAACGGTTAAATCGCAAAGTATTGTTGGATTTTTACTGGTTACCACCATATAGAACGATGAGAAATTGCTCCCCGTCGCAAGTGAGTAGGGTAGAGTGGGGATAGTTGAGCAGTTTCTGGCTTCATCGATCATAACTCTTAAAAAATACATCCGATTTCCTTGACTCTTGCACCGTTAGATCCGCAAATTCTCCAGCTCAAAACGCCTTCAGAAACATTATCCAATTCAGGTCTGATTTAGCAGATATTATCGTAAATGTGAGAGAGTGTAGAGCTGCTCAAAGTGCTCATAGGTGGGGTAAGTTGAGCAAGGGTATGAGGTAAGTTGAGCAAGGTAATAATTCCATTAACAAATCAGACACATGCAAGACCGTTTGATGCAATGCAGTAATAAACCAATAGCTATATTAATTAGCATGCAACATTTTGAATCATGAACATTAACTGCAACAAACTGTGAAATATTTTTTCTTAAATAAATAAGGGGTCGCGCGGCTACCGGCGATAGCGTGATGTATTCACCGCCGCCATGTGAGGCGTGCCAGTCAATGAGGACAGTTGCGCATCGTTTAACTAGCCCCATCGAAAACTGCTCAACTAGCCCCTTCTGAGATTTTTTAACAAATGTTAATTTATAATGAAATCCATACCACGTGCGTTAAAATGATTATTGCAGATTGATAGCCACTTAAATGTACTCCATACTAGTATTCGTCTAGCTGCTGCCCTGGTTTTTCACACAATGCTAGAAGAAAAATACTTAATCACGTATTTTTTACTTTTGTGCGCAATAATAATAAAACGTCCCGTATCATCGTCTCGTGCGCCGCGTGGCTACCGGCAATGATTTGTTGTATTCCCCTCCCACATACCTCTCTTTCGCCCATTTGATGCACCAGCGTGCGATGCTTAGTTTTCGAGATATTACGATTGCCCAACTTACTCGCTTGCTCAACTATCCCCACTCTACCCTACCTCCGGATCAACCTTTTCTTGATAAAATAATTCCACCGACGACCGCAGCTGGGGATGCTTCTCAAGAGTGCTGATGAATTTGGATTTTCCGATGTTGTAAAACGACGATGTGGTATCACAACCGCTAAAAGCATGGATGAATAGTATGTTCCGAAGAACGATTCATCCATGGTTTGTCATTTGACTTCACTGCAGTGGGCAAACATGTAACAACGTCGCCAAAGTTGATATTTTACTCGATGACGACGACGATGATTATGATGATTATTTGACGACCACCCGAACATCAACTCCTGTGTACGTAGAACAGTCGCAAAAACCCGAAGAATATATGGAGGAGGAAGATCTTCAGCCAAAACCGTCGAAAAGACAAAAACAAATTAATAGAAAAAAAAAAACGCCTTTCATTGTCATTTTCCTCACAAAATAATTGTTTGTTGAATAAATTTTATCGGCGTAATTCATAATTTGATTGGTTTATTTGTTTATTTTATATCGCAATGTTTCCCTGAACCCCTTTCAACGCGTGGATACAACCGTGCGAGCTGCTACACGGAATCTGAGCACGGACTTTCTGACTTTGAGGCGCGCTAGCGGGCGTAATTTTTATCGAAAATTAAAAATTAAAAAATTAAATTGGTAGGTCTGAACACGCTCTACAAGTGTGATAATAGATATTTTTCGATGTCTGTGATAGGAGAAGAGGAAATAGCGAAAACAAAAAATTGATACAAAAATTTTGGAATTTTTTGATCAATATCTCAATAAATATGGACGATAGGTGAAAAATGTATAGGACTAAAATTGTACAGCGTAAAAAAAGCAACAAAAAAGTATTATATCAAGATGTTAGTATCTCAACGCAGAACCGAGTTATTGTAAAAAAAACTGAATTTAACCCTTTTTTCAAGATGGCGGAAAATACACATAGGAAATCTTGGTCGACAATTTGAACTTAAGCTTTTCTAAGCACCCCCACAACATATCCAAAATTTAGTCGCCTCGGATTTTTTGCATTTATAACCTGTTTTTTTCGACGTAATGACTGGACTAGAGTTAGACCGACGGAAGGGGCGCGCGCTCCAGCTGCCCGAGCGGTCCTATACCTACCTGCTCATCTGCGCCCGAGCACCTTTATTGCAGTATCTTCGAAAATACTGCGAATTAGCTTCTGTAACTCTACATACATATTCTTAGATATACTAGGCATAGATTTAAGCAATAAAAAAAAACATCGATTTTTTGATGCTTCTAAAGCAGGATCCTGTCTTAACTACAATTGCAATAGCGTTGTTCGCAGTTTTCGATTTTGATTAAATTAGGCATGTGAAATCCTCGATGTAGAGTTATTTTATAAAAATATAAAATTAGCACGATGTCGTTCGTAAAATGTAAGTCCTTATTTTAAAACCGTGCCTACACGGAGTCGCTTGTGTGGATGAGTATTATTAAACAAATGTCGGCTTACATGTAGGGGAAGGTGGTACGAAATGATCCCTCGAGATAAAACGATCCCCGGGTGTTATACCGACTTAATATCGACATCTAGGATGTTTTAAGTGAATTTTGTGCTTCTACGGCCGAGCCGCACAATCTTTGTCACTATCGTGGCGTTGTTGGCAGTGGGAAAGTTTTTATCTCAAAATATTCACAATTACTGTGCTCGATCTAAGGTAAGCCATTATTTGACATTATGTAGCTTTAGTCTACGTACATATTTTTGACTGTTACCAATTAGCATTACGGTACCTATTCGAAAAACCTAGGTTATGTTTTGATGTTTTTCGTTAATAAGCATTTGGGGCAAACCGATCCCTTTATAGGGTCGGCAAAATTAGCCCAGGATCATTTTACCCCTGCCTTCCTACTTCCAAATGTGTTCAGTTAATTTTTAATAAATGTTTTTTCAGTTTTTTTTTTTAATATGAAGTATGAAGCTAAGTCAATGATACTTTTACTAGTTAAAAAGAGAGTGTTGTTGTTAAGATTCTGTTCAGAAATATCAATAATACCATAAAACTGCGATCACCGTTATAGAGATTTACGAGAATTAAGAATTTAGTGCATGATTATTAAGCCAAAGTCTTTTAAATTTGTTGCTTAGACCGAATTTACAGTAAAACTATGAAAAAATATCATTGAATGTTTCATTTCTTGCTATCTTCTTGCTCTCTTTAATAGCGGGGTAAAATGATCCCCTAATCATTTACCCGCGTCCGAGAGATCATTTTGGAGACGGAGGTGTACAAAGTGATCCTTTAGTAGGCCTTCACGAAAACATTAATAAAAATGATTTCTAATAGCGTATGCGATTCGACGGTTACTAAATTTGTAGTTCGATTCAATAGGCGCCCCTTAAATATTTTAAGTTTAAGAAAAAGCCGCACACTCGTTTTACTGCAGCTTTCCCTAGGGGGGATAATTTTGTACCACCTTCCCCTACAAGCACGTATTAACTAGAAACAATAAACTAGGAAAAAGGCGAAAATTACAACAGACTCAGCGCGATGAAAAATTCCTTTCTTAAAATTATAAAGAATTACCGTGGTATCGATAGATTTAAACGTTTGGAATAACATCCGATAGGCAAAGTTCGAACCGATTTGTAAATCTTCAATGCATGTCGGCATAAAGCCAAGTTTAATAACGATTATTATGGTTATTGACCCTTTTCGAAGCCCGTAAGTGTAACCGGTAAAGTGTTCGAGTCCGGTTGCGCGGGCATGTGATTTTATTTTTTTAAATGTATTTGACGTTTATAAACTGCCATTTAGTGGATATCTATTATATTTTGAGTGTGTGTAAACACGAATCTTTGCGTCTTGTATATACCTCGCGTATGTTCGTACCAATAATGCACAACTCTTATCTGTTTTGTTTCCTCGCTATACTCTCATGGCGTTAAAGGAGCGGCCTGGTGACGTCATTGGACCCACTCAGCCGATGAACGACAGGCACGAAGTCAATAAACGTATTTATTAAGGGTGCCGAGAGGAGAGGAAAGAGGGGAAGAGTGGAGAGCAAACGCGTTAGAAAGCTCAATCCGCCTCTCTCTCGCACTCTCTCGCACTCTCTCGCACTCTCTCGCACTCTCTCGCACTAGGCTAACTACCGGCGAAATGGCATAAAAAAACGTTCCGACACTGTTTTCAACTTTTGTACGGAAACTTTCCGCCGATAGTGTATGTAGGTAATTCATTCATTACATTCATTACATCGTCATTACATACCCGTTGAAAAGATATCGAATTTTCCAAAAATGTATCTGTATTCGGCTTTTTTTCTCATATATGAGCAAACGCAACTTGGACAATTTACGAAACAGTTACGTATAATTAATACGTAATAAATATGTCATATAATTTTCATCACAGATTCGAATCGTTTTCATAATGCACGTAACTGAGATGTATATAATTCGACCTGATAATATGTATTAACGACGTCAATGAACGCTGAAGATATTACGAAAAACTATAGACATCACAAATATGTAACCTTAATACGTCAAAATCTCGTCACTACTACCTATACGAGATATTTATATAGGCTGTATACTTGTAAAATGTTACGAGGCGATGCTGTAACAATTATAGAACATTGGTGATATTACAATCTCGTAGTATAGGGTACGTACCAAATATATGTATAATTTATTACGAAAATGTTATAAGCGACCGTGTGACAGAATTGTAAGGTTATTTTGATCGACGCACCTAAACCATATGTGAGTGCAAGTACAAGCAGTAGATTTTGACAGGTAAGTTGAATTTGGTCTCATTATTTGTAATTGAATGGATAGGTCGTATGGGTGATTGCCGCGAAAGAAAAAGACCCAAGAATATTCCAAACCAGTTTCACAATCTTCACGTTCCACCCTAGTACATTTTCTTTCGAATACATTAATTACTCTGTAACATAACATATCAGTCGATCAGTACAATTATTCTTCCCGAAAATACGCCATTTTTTAATTGTAACGCTTATGAAATTATTATACGGTCCCAATTTTATACAAATATCAATGGTACAGACTATATTATTATAGTCGATGATGTCTTGATACAAATTTCCGTATAATGTGTTCGTAAAAAAAATGAATTTTAGCATGCCGAAAGTAAAACCCAAGGAGATCAGCTGTATAACGCGAAGGCATTGGAAACGACGCTGTAGAACAGAAATCGAAAGAATGAAGAAGGATGTTTCAACTTCAGAATCTGCAGTTGCTGTAAATAATGTGCGATCTATAAAACCTCGAGCCCGAAGCAATGAAAATCGCAGAAAGGAATCACAATGTCGCGCTAGTGTCATGCCATTAGGGTATGATGTAACGATGGGCGTTGTATCTAATGAGAATGATATTAATAGTGATCATTTAGTTACCATGGAGAAACAAGATGAAACTAATCCCAATACAGCTACAGAGTTACGACAGTGGGTTGCAGAATGAAATATTGCTAAAATGTGGGTCACCAAGCTGCTCAAAATTTTACTTGAATATGGTCACGCAGAATTACCTACGGACCATAGAACTTTGCTCAGTACTCATAGAGCATTAATGTTTCAGAATATACCACCCGGTAGCTACTATCATTTCGGAATAACTTCTTCTTTGACACAGTCCATTAATTGTTATTTTCCAGCAGAAAAGATCCCTCAGGAAATTATTTTTAACATCAATATAGATGGTTTGCCATTGGCAAAGAGCAGTAATGATCAAATTTGGCCAATTTTAGGTTGGGTTTGTACAGATTTTTATACCAAACCATTTGCTATTGGGATATATAGCGAAAAGGCAAAACCTCATGACTGTAACGAATTTTTGACCACTTTTTTTGATGACGTGAATATGATTCAACAAAATGGCATTATCGTACGCGATAACCGTATATCATGTAAGCTGAAGGGTTTTACGTGCGATGCACCCACACGAGCGTATATAACGGGAACTAAAAGTCACAACGCTTATCACGGTTGTAGCAAATACACGCAAGAAGAGAAATTCGTTTTGAAACGTGTGATATATCCTGAAACAAATGCAACCCTAAGATCTGACGATTCATTTTTAGCAAAAACCGATCAACACCATCATAAAAAAAATTCGGTCCTTGAAAAAATCGAAAACATCGGAATGATCAGTCAATTTCCTATAGACTACCTGCACCTTGTATGTTTAGGTGTGATGAAAAAACTTATGTCGTTATGGATAAGAGGGAAAACAAATATTCGGATGCCAGATGACTGTATCGCTGTAGCCAATGGTCGTTTGTTATCAATAAAAGCTTACGTACCTCAAGAGTTTTTGAGAGCACCCAGATCTTTGTTTGAGTTCGATCGATTTAAGGCGACAGAGTTTCGTCAAATCTTATTGTATTTCGGGCCACTCATTTTCCGCGATTGCTTAGATAATACTAATTGTAAGTATACTCATTTTTTAAGGTTAAATATTGCAATCAGGATATTATAACGTGGAACAGCAAACACTTGTTTTTGGGACTACGCCAAAGATTTGTTACTCTATTTCGTTGAAAATTTCGGAATAATCTATGGGCATCAGTTTGTATCATACAATGTACATAATTTGGTACATACATATATGTGATGATATTAAATTCCTAGGTCCATTGGACAATTATAGTTGTTTCAAATTTGAAAACTATTTACAAAAACTTAAAAATAAAATTAAAACAAGTGGGCGATCTTTGTTCCAAACCGTGAATCAACTGACCGAGGAATCTTTCACGAGTAAAGAATTAAGAAACAAAAATTACCCGATCTTAACTTTTTCTAAACATAATGACGATCATGTTGAAAACAGTCCAATAAAATCTCTAACCTGTAAAAACTTTTTTTTAAGTACCCAAATACGTAATAATTGCTTTTTGGACCAATAAAAAAAGTATTATACTAATTGAAACAATTACTTGCGTCGAAGATGAATCGTTTCTATTAAGTGGTAAAGAATGCTCAAAGGCACGTCCTGTTTTTGAAAAAACATGCGTCTCTACGACTTTTGGAATCAAAATCATAAAGCATGCAAATTACAAAAATGTTTCAATAAATACAACAGAAATTGCAACAAAATGTATTAGACTTCCTATGAGCAATTGGGAAAGCCTTATTTTACCGTTGGTCCATTAACTTTAGATACACACATTTTTGTAACACCATTTTGTCTGAATTTTTTTAAATGTTCGTTTGTTTAAATTTTGTTAGTTGTATGTTGTTTTATTAACTGAATGTTGTGTAAGACCTGTAGTCTTAGGGCACTAGAGAGGAAGGAAGAAGAAGTATTCCGTCGGATATAGAACACATAAACTTTATTAACTACAAGTAAAAGCACGGACGTCTGTCCGCTACCGCCATCAGGGAACTACCCCTCTAGGCCCTCTCCCCTCTACTGTATCGCACTGAGCCCCCCCTCTTTTCTCTCTTGGACCTTGTGCGCTTACATTCGGCCGTCCTTTTATTTAAATCGTCCTCGATTTCTTTTATTCAAGGTACGTTCTTTCTTTTTTTTTTTTTTTTACACCATTAAATACTGTAGTAATGAACGATCGTAGAAAAACTATATAATTATACAAACAAATACTGATATAAATTTGAACAACAAGCGCGTTTACATTATCATTAAAAATTTTTTTTTTTATGTTCGATATCGCACTGGTTTTTTTCGATTTCGAATGGGTTGTTTGCGCACCGGTTGCGGTACTTCGTGCCCACTCGATCGCTTGTCTCCTCCGACGCCGGAATTTTCTTCGGCATCATTTTCCTGAGCGTTGAGCGTATTCACTACGCTCGAAGTCTCGTCATGTTCGATCGGTAGTTCACCGTTTTCGGTCGACCGTTGTCGCTGTTCATCCGCATCCTCGATGTCTTCGCGATCGGAAATAACCTCGGACTCTGTGGCACTATCTCCGTCGAATACGTCCCACCTTTTAATTTTATCCACAGGCACGGTATTCGAATAAAACCGCTGAGTCTTTTTCAATCCCGGGAGGTCTTCTACACGATAACGATCGTGCGGCAGTACTTCGGTGACAACGTACGGTCCTTTAAATTTCTCACACAACTTTAGTGACTGTCCCATTGCATTTGGTGCTCGTTCGACCATTACTAAGTCGCCCGGTAGATAATCGGGAGCTTTCGCTCGTTTTGCATTATATCGGACACTTTGACGCAGTTGATCTTCTCGGATTAAGTCGATTGCTCGTTGTCTCTTTTCAAGCATGTCTCGATGATGTTGCACTTCGTCTTCGAGTCCATCCCCGGTGATACTTCTCGGCGTGTAATTGAATAGCAGAGAAAATGGCGTTTGTCGCGTTACTTTGTGAATCGTGTTGTTTATACCCCACTGTAGATTCCTCACGTGTTCGTCCCAATCTCTTCCTTCAGCATCTTCACTCATGCTGGCAAGCGCGGGAGTGATCATGCGATTATATCGCTCCACCTGCCCGTTTGCTCGTGGTGTCGCGGTTGAATTTAATATGTGAATGATATTCACTTCCTTGCAGAACGACTGGAACATTCGACTCGTATATGCCGTTCCTTGATCAGATATCAATCTTTTCGGCGCACCAAACGAAAGAATAGTGTCCTTCAAAAATCGTATAACGGGTGCTGTCTTCGTATTTTTAACGGCCCGCAATAACACATATTTTGTGAAGCCGTCGACAAGCACAATGAGATAACTATTCGCTTTTTTACTCTTGATGAACGGTCCAAGGTGATCTATATGCAAAGTATGAAAGGGTTGACCAACCTTGTCGATAGGATTCAAGTTTCCTGGTCTTTTACCAGCAGGACGTTTGTATCGCAAACATGGTAGACATGCTCCGATGTAGCCTTTTACGTAGCGCCGCATCCTTGGAAACCAATACAATTCTTTTATCTTCGCCAAAGTCTTGTCCAGGGCGAAATGACCGATGTCGTCGTGATATCTTTTCACTATCTGCCATCTCGCCTTGTCGGGTACCACCCACTTGAGTACTTCGCCATTTTCGGTTTTTTCTCGTTTGAAGAGTCTTCCATTCTCCAATGCGAAGGTTTCGTCGTGTGAGTTCGGTTGCTGGAGTTTCGCGACTACTTCTTGTAGTTTTGGGTCAGCCCGTTGAGCTACTGATACCCAATCTTCGATATCAACGTCGTTTACGAGTACAGCTAAGCCGTCGGTCTCTTGCATCTCCTCAGATTGTCCCCATGGTGCACGACTCAACGCGTCTACGTGGGACATCTGTGAACCTGGTCGATGATTTACTGTGAATGTAAACTCCTGAAGACGTAACCACCATCTGACGATTCTCGGTATCAAATCCTTCTTAGCAAACGTGCTGCGAACAGAGTTACAATCGGTGATTACGGTAAACTCGTCTCCCAATAGATACGAGCGGAATTTTTCACAACTCCAAACTACTGCGAGAGTTTCCAATTCGTACGAATGGTATTTTCGTTCGTCGTTTGTGGTCTGTCGACTAGCGTAGCAAACAGGTCTTAATGTCTTGTCATGTTGTCGTTGCATCAGAATCGCTCCTAGTCCCTCCTTGCTGGCGTCCGTGTGCAATTCGACTGGCATCTCGGGTGTGTACGCGGCGAGTATCGGTTTCTCGGATAGTTTCTTCCGTAAATACAGGAACGCCTTTTCTTGCTCTTGATTCCATACGAACTCCGTGTCTTTTCTCAGTAATTTCGTGAGCGGAGCTGCATGAAAAGCGAAGTCTTTAACGAAACGTCGAAAATAACTCATAAGCCCGATGAATCGCCGGACTTCGTGTTCGCTGCGTGGTGTCGGGAAGTTGTCGACGCTCTTCAGCTTATAATCGCCCGGTTGTATACCTTCCTCGGAGATATCATATCCCAAGAAAGTCACCTTTCCTTGTAAAAACTTGCATTTTGACAACTTCAACTTGAGTCCCGCTCGGCGGAGAACTTCGAGTATCTGCTTTAGGTGATTCAATCCATCTTCAAATGTTCTTGTCGGAATTAGGATGTCGTCCATATAGGCGAGCGCGATACTATAGGCCAGCGGGCCCAACGTCTTGTCAATCATCCTTTGGAATACTGCTGGCGCGTTAGCCAGACCGAAAGGAACTCGCGTAAATTGGTAATGTCCGTCCGTCGTGGTAAATGCCGTTACTTCTTGCGATTCTTTAGCGAGAGGTATCTGATAATAGCCCATGACCATATCGAGACTCGTGTAATATCTGCAACCAGCCAATCGTTCCAATTGGTCGTCGATAAGCGGTAGAGGATATTTATCTTTCTTCGTTATTTTATTCAGTGCGCGATAATCCACGCACATTCGTGATTCGCCCGTCTTCTTCTTCACCAACAAAACCGGAAACGAATAAGGCGAATTTGAATCGACGATGATACCGCAATCCTTCAGTTCCGTCGTCATCGCGCTGACAAGTTTTCGCTCTTGATGAGATATCCGATACGGTCTGAACGTTATCGGCTCCTTCGAAGTGAGTTCAATTTTCATTTCTGCGTTTTTTGCAACGCCTAGTTCGTGAACAGTCATTGCAAAAACATCTCGGTAATCTTGAAGCACCCTGATCAGCTGCATACGTTGGTTGTCTTCCAAATTCGAGTCCGTTTGTATTGCGTTCATTGGCAACGGTTCCAAACTTTGGTCATCGAGATGCAATATCGTCGAGAGTGTGTTCTCTTCTTCAGGTTCGCATCTCTCGGCACGTACAACGCGTTCACCCGGTTTAAAAACGATGTTCTCCTTAGAATTGTTTACAACCGGCACGTGAGTTGCTTTTTCTTCGTCCAAAGATATTATGCATCTTGGTATACAGTGTTGCTGTTTTCCTTGTGCTCGTCCTTGCCAATCGATAAACAGATCAGAAACTTCATCCGTTGCGTCGCTGTAAACATCGATGAATCCGATGTAGTTCGGCGGGAGTATAGTTTGTTTTTTCGCCCATAAGCTGATTTTCTTTTTGTCCAAGTCGGGAATTGAGAGGCTTGTCAGTTTCCCCATATCGTCTTCCTCTTCGCCACTCTCTTGGAAAACTCTTATGTAGTTTTGACGCTTGATGATCGTGACATTCGGCAACTCGGTGAACGGCTGTCCTACGAGTAACGGTATTTCTTGCACAAAATCAGGAACAACATACGCCTGAACTTTCGCTTTCGCTCGATCGATGACTAATTCGATGTCTGTTGTCCCTTTAACTTCGACTTTACCCGCTCCATATCCTCCAATGGTGCACGGTTCAGTGAGTTTATGAATTGTCGCATTCACCTTTCGCGTTTCATCCTCGCGCATCGTTACGCATTTGCTTCCCATATCAATATAGGCTCGCACCGGTACTCCGTTGACTTCGGCATCTTGAAAATACTTGAGATTACCGTCAACTTCCTTAGGACTTGTTATCGTTAACACACGCGGTTGATCCGATCTCGCTGCTGCTTTGCCGTTGGATGTCGTTTCTTCATCTTTCGGTGCACCCTCTTCTTTGCGTGACTCGTCGGTGATATGCAAAGCTTGTAGATTTTTCGTTTGTTTTTTATCGCTTTTCCCTTCAGGACACTTCGCTGCAAAATGTCCGACTTTATTGCAACTGTTGCATCGTTTTCGTTTCTGTTCCTTTGGACACTGAAGCGACATGTGCCCATACTCGTCGCAATTGAAACAAAGAGGTTCCCCTTTTTCGTTTTTCGTCGGTTTCTTGTCAGTCCGTTGCCCATTCGTTTTTCGGCTGTCTCCAGACTTCTGTCGATCGTCCTTCAATCGACTATCTTTCGATCGATTTGTTTCCTCTGTTTTCGGAATTTTTATTCTGTCCTCCATCCTCTTGAGACTTAGAAGCAAAGCCGTGAGCGATGGAAATTCCTGGATACTCAAGGATCGAATCATGCTACTATCGTTTAATCCGCCAATGACAAACTCGATAATATCGATGTCGCTTATTCGACATTGTCTTGCCAACCCCACTTTCGCATGGAAATATTCTTCGATCGATTCTGAAGGCCGTTTTTTTCTGTCGATCATCTCTTCATACTTTCGTTGTATGCCCACGGTACTCGGAAACGCATCTTTCAAGAGCTCTTTCCATTCGTCCCACGTTCGCTGCACCGTCGCCATTGAATCGTACCACACTTTTGCGCTTCCTTTTAGTTTCGTGAGAGCGTGGCATATCGTCGCTTTTTCGGACCATCCGTACGCCTCGGCGTATTCATCAATTTTGGCGATCCACATATCGACAGTCTGCAACGAATTTTTATTTGGATTGAATTCAGGTACCAGCTCGGCGACTTGCCTATCGAACCCCGTTGACGCTGCTGGCGTCGGCCGTTCGGCTTGTCGTGCCTCAGTCATGCCCGATATCGTTTCCCGAATAACAGTTTGTAATAATAGTCCATTGAAATGTTACAAAAATAAGGCCTAACCCTGCATTTATCAAAGTCAGCAATTTTTTTTTTTTGATGCATAGGGGATGGTATAGGAAGCTTAAGTCCAAGTTTGTGGGGTTGTAACCCTTGAGGAAAACCCGCCATCTTGAAAAAGGGTTAAAACAGTTTTTTCGTTATAACAATGAAACTATCCACCGCGCAAGAAAATTATGCTGTCGTTTTTTGTAGGAAATTAAATCCTCTACAAATTCACTCTCTTGACTTTTTGCCGTAAAATCTAAAATAGCAAAGTTATTAACAATAAATGACAACAAATGGAAAAACATCGTTTTTTTGAGTCGCTGTAACTTTTTATTTTTTCATTTTTCAGAAAAATTTAGTCTTAGAAATTTTTTGGCGCTCCTTGAGACGAACAAATATCATCCCTTATTTTTTAAATTTCGTTTATTTTGAAGGATTTTACAGCCATTTAAAGGTAAAAATATGCCTCAGCACATCATATTTTGGGTTTAGGTTTAAAATCGTTGTATTGATATAACAGGAAAACTATCCACCGCACAAGAAAATTATCACATCGTTTTTTGTAGGAAATGAAATTCTCTACGAATTTACTCTCTTGATTTTTTATCGTAAAATCCAAAATACCAAAGTTATTAACAAACAACGATAAAACGTGAACGAGTAATTTCTTTTAATTCGCTCTAACGTTTTGTTTTTACATTTTTCAGAAAAATATGTTTAGAGTTTAGATAGAGGATTTTTAGACGAACAAATTTCACCCCTCATTTTTTAAATTTCATTTATTTTTAAAGATTTTACAGCCATTCAAAGGTAAAAATATGCCTCAGCACATAATATTTTGGGTTTTGGTTTAAAATCGTTGTATTAATATAACAGAAAAACTATCCACCGCGCAAGAAAATTGTTCAGTTATTTTTTGTAGGAACTTAAATTCTCTACAAATTTACTTTTTTGACTTTTTATCGTACAATCCAAAATATCAAAGTTATTAACAAACAACGACAAACAATGAAGGAGTAATTTCCTTTATGTCGCTCTACCTTTTTTCTTTTCATTTTGCAGAAAAATATATGCAATGCATTTCGATAGAACACCTTCTGACGAATAAATTTCAATATAAATGTGTCAACTTTTGTTTATTTATAAACATTTTACAGTGCTGCAAAGGTAAGTGTCGGAGTACTCGAAAATAGACATAAAAATGAACGATTATGCGTCGTTTCTTTGCAAATTTCATTAATTGCGGCGGACAAATTTTATTTGTTGCTATTGCAATGTTCATAATAATTAGTTATGAACTCTTTTCCGCGCCACCTACGAGGAGTTAATAATAATCATTAGTTATGAACTCTTTTCCGCTCTACCTACGACGAGTTCATAGCTAATTATTATGAATATTGCAAAGAAACGACGCATAATCGTTCATTTTTATGTATATTTTCGAGTACTCCGACACTTACCTTTGCAGCACTGTAAAATGTTTATAAATAAACAAAAGTTGACACATTTATATTGAAACTTATTCGTCAGAAGGTGTTCTATCGAAATGCATTGAACATATTTTTCTGTAAAAAGAAAAGAAAAAAAGTTAGAACGACTTAAAGGAAATTACTCCTTCATTTTTTGTCGTTGTTTGTTTCTAACTTTGATATTTTTGATTTTACGACAAAAAGTTAATAGAGTAAATTTGTAGAGAATTTAATGTCCTACAAAAAACAACTTAATAATTTTCTTGCACCGTGGATAGTTTTCCTGTTATATCAATACAACGATTTTAAACCCAAACCCGAAATATTGTGTGCTGAGGCATATTTTTACCTTTGAATGGCTGTAAAATCTTTAAAAATAAATGAAATTTAAAAAGTGACGGGTGAAATGTGTTCGTCTAAAAATCTTCTATCAAAAAGCTTTAAACATATTTTTCTGAAAAATGCAAAAACAAAACGTTAGATCGACTTAAAAGAAATTACTCGTTCACTTTTTTGTCGTTGTTTGTTAATAACTTTGGTATTTTGAATTTTACGATAAAAAATCAAGAGAGCAAATTTGTAGAGAATTCCATTTCCTACAAAAAACGACACAATAATTTTCTTGCGCGGTGGATAGTTTTCCTGTTATATCAATACAACGATTTTAAACCCAAACCCAAAATATGATGTGCCGACGCACATTTTTACATATGAATGGTTGTAAAATCTTTAAAAATGAACGAAATTAAAAAAATGAGGGATGAAATTTGTTCATCTCAAGGAGCGCCAAAAAATTTCTCAGAACATATTTTTCTGAAAAATGCAAAAACAAAAAGTTAGAGCGACTTAAAGGAAATTACTCCTTAATTTTTTGTCGTTGTTTATTAATAACTTTGGTATTTTTGATTTTACGACAAAAAATCAAGAGAGCAAATTTGTAGAGAATTTAATTTCCTACAAAAAACGACGAAATACTTTTCTTGCGCGGTGGATAGTTTCATAGTTATTTTGCAAAAACTATTTCACCCCTTTTTTCAAGATGGCGGATTTTCCTCAAGGGTTACAACCCCACAAACTTGGACTTAAGCTTTTCATACCTCCCCCTATGCACCAGAAAAAAAAAATTGCTGACTTTGATAAATGCAGGGTCAATGTAACATTTCAATGGACTATAACGCTTGTAAATCGAACGAGGGTACCTGATTCATTCCTGTCGACGTCGTCGGTTCGTGATAAGTGCCCGTTGGCATTGTCGGCTCGTGATAAATGCCCGTAGACGCCGTCGGTACGTAGCAAACCGTTGTTGACGCCGGAGCTTGGTAATATGGCTGTGAAAATCTTGGCTGCTGCATCTGCGCTGTCGTGTGCTGCTGAAAAACTGGACGTTGTTGTCGTGGAAGAAACGGTGTAGATGTATATCGTGACCCGAACGTAGCAATCGGCGGTGGCGTTACAGTTCGTAGATTCGTTTCACTTATCGTCGTTGTTGCTAACGGCGGCGCTAGTTGCGCCGACACCGGAATGATCGTTGATGCCGTCGCACCGGCGAGCGCCGTGCTCATCGATAATTCAGTTTCCTTACTTATCTCGACGACCGTTTGATTAGCGCTCTCTTCATCGCTTGAGATATCTGTCATGGCGGCTTCTAATTCTTTGTTCGCGCCTTTTTGAGCGCTTTCTGGATTCTTCGTTCGACCTTTACTTTCTTTGTAATATTTCTCGATCCCCTGTTCAAGTTTCTTTACCCTTTCGCTTTGTCTCGTCCCCGATGCCATTGGTCCGTTGTCTTACTCGGCACTACGCATCAGCACGTTATTTCGTTTGTGTCGAAGCACTCGGTCTTCACACAACTCTCGCGTTTCGTCTTTCTCACTTTGTGGGCGTTGGATCATATCCCACTTCTGAAATGTAAGACCTGTAGTCTTAGGGCACTAGAGAGGAAGGAAGAAGAAGTATTCCGTCGGATATAGAACACATAAACTTTATTAACTACAAGTAAAAGCACGGACGTCTGTCCGCTACCGCCATCAGGGAACTACCCCTCTAGGCCCTCTCCCCTCTACTGTATCGCACTGAGCCCCCCCTCTTTTCTCTCTTGGACCTTGTGCGCTTACAGTTGGGTGTGGATTTTCTAACATATGTACTACAATATATTGATAATGTTAGGAAAATCCAATATCATTATTTTTCAAATTCTGCGCAATTATAAATGAAAAACATCGTTATGTGTACATTGATATACATATATACTACATGCTGCTACGTGCGACAAAGAACTAACATTAACGTAACCTCTCTAAAGTGGTGGGATGCCGGTAGTGCATGCGACGCTACGCTGATAATCACGTGTTCGACATATCTCTGCACGAGCATATTATATTTGTAAACAATTAATAAATTTGCTCTTTCGTATAGTGACTATTAATACATTAATTCTCATTTGTAAGGGTCAATCTTGTCATATTCTATTGTTATAAGTGATAAAAGCAGCTCGTAACCATTCCTAACCTATTTTTAATACAAAGATCTCATTTTTTAACACAAAGACTTTTCCCAAACACCTCAAGATCCTTGATTTGCAAAAAAGCACAATATGAATAAACTCTATGCTGTCATTAGTTTCCTTAACGAAAATTCGGAAGAAGGAACCGAGTCTGCATCTGAAGTATTCTGATGTACCATCATGATGGCTAAGTCCAGATTGTAAAACATGTTGGCCAAATACGACCCCAGACCCAAGTGATAAAAAATGGTAAATGCACGACGTTAATTATTTGGGATTTTGCGGTAAGCCCACGTTGTTAAATTATTCTTCTGTTTTCTCATTAATGACTTCTTAGCGATTTTTCTCTTGCATTAAATAGATGATCTCACATGGGCTCGAAAAAAAGCTGATGGTATGTCGAGTGCGGACGAAGTATCAGAAAACCTGTCAAGATTCGAAAAAGGGCTTCGACAATATTCACAAAGAAAAAGTTTGAAAGAAAAACCATGGAAGAAAATCAAAAAACTTCACTGCTAGAAAAACAAAAAGTACACAAATTAACGTAGTTTCTTACATCTAGATCTCATATCATTCAAATGCTTGATATAAGATTTACGATATACTGAAATACAAGAAGCTATAGTGTAATTGACGATTTTCATTAGCATTCAAAACATGTATGTATCGTTCGGTTCGGTATATTATGTCCACTTGTAATATTAATTCCATATCAAACACATAATTTTATAAAAGTCTGTCTACCTTAAGCTGCAAAGTTTTGTCGGAAATCTGAGAAAACGCAATTTGTATCAAAAACAAAAACCCAGTAGAACAAATTGTGTATTCGTTAAGGAGAACAAATCTATTTTCAATACTGTACTTCACACACACAATAGCGTAGAGTCTTTAGTTGGATTATATTTGGCATGAAATTTTTACAATAATAGTTAGCCTAGTCAAATAAATTGTGCATTTGGGTCAGTACAGCTTGGGCAGAGCCAATATGTTTTTAATACTACACTGTACATACTAAAAGTGGCGGGTCTTTTGTCTGATTATCTGATTAACATGAAATTTCTATAAATAACAGATAGCGCAATGAAACAAACTGTGTATTGTGGTCTTTCGAGATTGAGGAGAACAAATCTCTTTTTAGCACAGCGCCTTACAGACTATAATGAAGAATCCTCGTTCTCATTATATTTGACATCAAATTTATACAAAATTTGTTCAAATTGTGTATCGGGGTCTGCGCAGCATGGGTAGAACGAATCTCTTTTTAATACAGCACTTTGTAGATAACAACACAGAGTCTTTAGTGTAATTATCTGCTTTACATGAAATTTGTATTTCATATAAATTTATATTTCTAGTTCAACAATCTGCGTATTTTGGTTAGCGCAGCTTGAGGAAAAGAAATCAATTTTTAATGCTCTATTGAATGTAACAGCGAAAATAATACACTTTTTTGAAATACTAATTAGAGTTTTCTATCTAAAGAGCATTTGTTGCTCAGATATTCGATAGTAGACTTAAAAGGTTCGGAGATTAAAATAGTCAGCTTTACATTATATGTATATTCTGTTGTATTTGAAAACCTAATAATTAACTAATGATTGTTATGAAAATGTATCTTAGACGATTATTTAGCTTCTGATGAATCGGACGATTCTGATCGTACGGGCAATGTACCAAGTCCACCAAAATTAAAACTAAAAAACAAAAACAAGGATATCTTCAAGAAGCATGTAGAACCTGCTTCAACTGAAAAAAGCAGTTGTTCAAAAGTAACAAATATTGTCCCGATTATTGTGCAAATTGATGAATTGAAAAGAAAGCAATCAAGTTTAACGTTGAATGAAGATTATTTCTTTTTGTTTTTATACTTAATAAAATTGTGTTTGAATTTTTAAAATCTGTAGTTTCACTAAGACTAGTTTTTTTTCTTCCGTTTTAGAATGACAACCAAATACCAGTCCCATGGACAATACTTTTGATGAGCTTAACGGGAATTATATATCTTTGCCGCTTATAGATGGTTCCATGAAGGATTTATTCCATGGTATGAATTGAATCAACTGCATATGAGGGTATTAATGCCATTCACATATGTACTAAAAATATTTATAATGCACTTTTTTCTTCTTCTTATTATTATTAGATTATTATTTATTCCTAAAATATAAAATGTCTGCGATTGCAATTAAATGGTACAAAAACAATATTTGAACTTTTATCAAACGGGCTCACAATGTGTATATAATAATGCATTACTATTGCCTATCAAGGTTTTGTATCTAACTCAAATAGAAGGCAACAGTGCCAAGGAATGTATCTCGCGCATTTTAAAGAGAGTATTTAGCCCTGAAGCGGCGAAGAAAGCATCATGGTGTGGCCAACGCGGCAATCATAAAATCGGCGATTCACCGATCATGGGCGCCATAAAAGGTACATGTTTTCGCCCATATACAATCTTTGCGAATCTTTATCATCCCTAAATATGAGATGAAAATACTATTGATTTTTTCTTTAGAAGCTGTAAAACGGTATTTCGCATGCACAGATAAATTCTTCGAGGATGAAGGAAAGTAGTGGTTCCAACAGGGGACACAAAAATTCGCAAGGATTAAAAAAGAAACGGTGGAAACCGACCATTTAGAATTATTTCTTATTTATACTGTTTTAAAGAATTGTTAAAAGCATATCATGCGTTATTTCATAAGATAATATTTTTTGGTTTAAACCTAGCGCCAGCCGCCTTATTGTTTTTGGTTATATCGATATAGACCCCATGGGTCGATATATGTACATCGATACTAAAAAGTTTGTTTTGAGCTCACTACTGGTTCGATGAAGAAAACGACGACGCAACACAAAACGTGTTTTCTCATCCACATTTGTAATCCGATTAAATCTTTTTCATCCGAAACACCGCATGTATTTTTTCCAATACTACAACAAGAATACAATATTACTTATTTTCAACTTCTATTTAACGTTATTATACTAGAAAAGTTATCATACAATAGTAACTATAAGCATTTTTGCAGGAATGAGGAGGCACCGTGGAGGTATTGGTCGGAGGAGGGGGTGAAGGGAAGGAATAAGGAGGTGTGGGCGAGAATGAGATGTGGAAATATCGGAAGAGCAGGAAAGAAAGGGGAAAAGGAGTGGATATGCCGAATATGTGGGGAGAAAAATGAAACGTTGGACCACCTAATAGCATGCAGGAAAGGCTGGGAGAGGGTGACGGAAAAGGCGAGGAAGGCAGCAGAGGGGTGGTTGGAAGGAGTGGATAGCTTGGCGATAAGAGGGGAAATAATAAATATGTTAGGGGGAAAAATAAAAGAGGACATATGTACATATTTTAGAGAAATAGAGGAGGAATGCAAGAAGAGTGAGAGGGAAAAGAGAGAATGTGATGGAAGGGACGGCTAGAGATAAGAAGTTAGAGATAAGGTGTTTGTAAAAAACTTATGGAAAAAGTTATACAAATAAAACTGGCTTATATATATATATACTAGAAAAGGATGTTGATTGCACGCGGAGAGTGAGGAAGTGTGCGGCGAGTCGGGAGTTACAAAGATAAAAATTAGTGAGAATAAGAGGAAAAGAAGAATTAAGTCGAGCGAAAAAGAAAGAAGGGGAGACGCAGTTTAAGTAGTGATAATAGAGATGATGGCAAAAAGTGAAATAAGTGAGGTTCGAGGTGAAAAAAATCGGAACGAAGGAAAGGAGGTTATGTACGAAGATGCGGGAGAGGCAAGGGGGGACGGCGAGCGAGAAGGCCAGCTGGTGGAAAGGGAACCGGGGCGCGGCGGAACAAGAAGGAACTGTGTAGGAGAGTCGGCGGGTAAAGAAGAGCAGGAGGGTGCGGCTAAGGATAAAGAGGAGCGAAAGGAAAGGTTGGTGGCGGTAAGGAAGAGAGGAAGACCAAAGAAAGAAGAAAGAAAGAGAGAGAGGAACAGAGATGTCAGAGAGTTCTTCGGAGCGAGTGGAGCGCCCGAGGAAGGGAGCGTGACACAGTCACCGCCGATGAAGAAATCCAGGGATGAAGGGGAAAAAAGAGACGCTGAAGAGGGAGAGGTGACCGAGGAGGACGAGGAGGAGAAAGGCGAAGAGGAAGGGGAAGAAATGCTCGCGATCGAGGCGGGGGAGAGCAACGAGTGTGTATACACGTGGATGAAAGGCTTGGAGGAAACGGAGGAGAAAATGAAAAGAATGATGAGGAGCAGCATGACGCGACTGGAGAACGAGCTGAAGCAGTGGTGGTGGAGAGAAATAAACAGAATAAGAGATGAATGTGAAGCTGAGGAAGAGGGACAATGTGAGAAGTGCAATAAGAGTTAGAGGGGAATAGAGGATTTAAAAGAAAAAATTAAGGAGGTGAGAGAAATGGCAGAACGGGAGCGGAAGGAGTGGAAAGAAGAGAGGCGGCAGCTCATGGACAAAATGTACAGGATGGAAGGAAAATCGGAGGAAAAGCAAAGGGCGGGGGAGGAAAAAAACCGCCCGAAGGGGGAAGAGCGAAGGAAAGAAGAGAGAACGAGATCAGCAGGGGAGAGGCAAAGAAGGTATGGAGGCGGAGGGCCAGGGAGGCTTGAGGACGAAAAGGAAAGCTATGAAAAAGGGGGCGGAGGCCGACGGATGGTAAGAGGTGAGCGGAGGAAAGGCGAGGAAGGAAGGAAGGGAGGTGGAGAGGAGAAGGATGAAAACAACAACGGAATGGGGAACGACAAGAGGGAGAGTCAGGTGGAAATTCTGAGGAGAAAGCCGGTAGCGCTAAATGAATGGGAGTGGAGAGAGGAGAAAAATAGAAGGGAAAATAGAAACAACAATATAAAAATTGCATTTGCAAAGGGAGAAGAAAACAGTAAAGGGGGAGTTCTGAGGAAGGTGGAGGAAAGATGCAGATGGGAGATAAGAAGAAGAACAGTCACAAAGTGTGAGAGAGAGGGATTCTTGATCCTGAAGTTTTGGAGCAAGAACGAGAAAATGGAGGTGCTAAGAAGGAGAAGGGAACTAAAGGGCACGGACATATGGATCGATGACGATCACAGAAGACGAGAGAAAGAGGTGCAGAGGTGGCTCAACGACGTAGCGGAATACGAAAGAAGAAGCGGAAGGCAGGCGGAGGTAAAGTACAGGAAGATCTGGCTGGAAGAGGAATGGTGGAGATGGAACGAGAGGAGAGGAGACATCGTGCGGATGCGGGACGAGGACGGAGAGAGGCAGCCCTTTCGGAGGGAGAGGAGAGGACGCTGAGCTGGACGAAGAGAGGGGAACAAAAGAAAGAAGAGAGAAGAGAGATGCAACAACATGGACAAGGAAAGAAGAATGTGGTCAGGCAGAGGGCGGGGAGGGGGCAGGAGAGTTTAAAATAATACTATGGA
The DNA here is from genome assembly GCA_964007305.1 of Netelia melanura. Classification (NCBI taxonomy): domain Eukaryota; kingdom Metazoa; phylum Arthropoda; class Insecta; order Hymenoptera; family Ichneumonidae; genus Netelia; species Netelia melanura. The sequence goes on from OZ023258.1 coordinate 24,078,768, forward strand.
ATGTAGCAGGAATATTTAAAGTGGGGGAGGCGTGGGAAATGTTAGAGGAGGCCCATATGATAATGATGCAGGAGACGTGGGTGGAAAAGAAGGATGAAGGGAAGGCGAGCGAAAGGATGAGTGAGAAGTTCGCGTGGAAGTTTAAGGCGGCGTATAAGGAAAAGCAGGTCAAGAAAGGGAGGGCAAAAGGGGGGCAGGCAGTGGGGATTAGGGTGGGAAAGGAGAAGGGTTGGGACGTACAGGAATGGGAATATGGATTAATAGCGAGCAATGAAGCACTCAGAAAAAAAACGGCGATAATAACGGTGTACAATAATGTAGGAATGCGGAAAATAGAGAAGGAACTGTCAAACAGAATATTGGAAGAAGCTGGAAAAAAGGACAGGGTGCTAATTGTAGGGGACTTCAATGCAAGGATCGGAGGTGAGAAGGCGATGAATGAGGGGGGGGGGGGGGGAGGTGGGAGAAGGAGAAGAAAAATGCGAAAGAAAATGACAGGATAAAATAATAAATGCGGAGGGGAGAAGGTTACTACAGTTGTGCGAGGATCTGGGTTTAAAAGTCTTGAACGGAAGAACAAGAGGAGACCGGGAGGGAAGGATAACATTTGCAGGGGGTGGAGAAGAGTGTTGCGGGTCAGCAATCGACTATATAATAGAGTTGGACAGGGGAGGAAGGGAAGAAGTAAAGTGGATGGAGGTGGTGAAAAGGATAGAGTCAGATCATCTCCCGATAATTTGGGGGATAGAGGGAAGTGAAGAAGAAAACGGAAAGGAAGGGGAAGAGGAGGACGGAGGAGAACAGGAGGACAGAAGGTTGATCTGGAATGAGGAAAAGAAGGAGAGGTTCATAGAGGAACTGAGAAGGGGGCGGGAAGGGAGAAATGGGAGGGGAGGATGGGAGGAGGTTAGGGAAAGGATCTGGGATGCAGCAGAAAGGGCAGGAATGAGGAAAAAAGGCAAAAAAACAAAGAGGGTAAGGAACCTACCGAGATGGTTCAATGAGGGATGCAAGAGACAGAGGAGGGTGGTATGGGAAAAGTTGGGTAGCTTCATAAAGGAAAGGGGGATAAGGGAAAAACAGGAGCTGATTGAGGAAAGAAGGAAGCTAAAGAGAATATACAAAGAAGCGAAGGAGGAGTGGAGAGGCAACATACGGAATGCTGTAGGAAAAGCAAAGGATATGACAGAGTGGTCGAAGGCAATAAATAGATTCAGAGGCAAGGGAAGGAAGAATTTAAAGGGTAAGATTTCAAGTGAAGGATGGAAAGAACATTTTGAAAGGCTGTTGAATGAAGGGGAAGAAGTAAATGGGAACGCTAGTGGGGAGGAAGGGCCGGGAGAGGGGGAGGAAGGAGAGGAAAGGGAAAGGGTAGGAAGGGAGGAGACAGAAAGGGAAAAAGGAGAATTCTATGAGGAATTCGAAAAAAAGGAGATGGCGGATGCATTAGGGAGGATGAAGAATGGAAAGGCGGCCGGGGAGGATGGGATAGGGGTAGAGTTTCTAAAGGCATTACCGGAAGAGGAAAAGGAAGAGGTGAGAAAGATTTTGAACAAGATGTGGACAGAAGGAGGGTTGGCAAAGGGATGGGAAACCGCGAGGATAGTACCAATATTTAAGGATGGTGATAAGGATAGAGCGGAGAATTACAGGGGGATCTCGTTACTAGACGTAGGGTATAAGGTGATAACAAAGATGATGACGGAAAGACTAAGTAAATGGATCGAAAAGAATAAAAAGTTGAAGGAAAGTCAAGCAGGATTTAGGAAAAAGAGAGGCACGAGAGATCAGATATTTGTGATAAATGCGATAATAAATAAGAGTGTAAAGGAGAAGGGCGGGAAATTATACGCAATGTTTATAGATTTTAGGGCTGCGTTCGATAGAGTGTGCGGGAAAAAACTGATGAAAAAACTAGAGGAGAAAGGAATTGAGGGAAGAATGTTAGAAAGGATAAAGGAAATATACAAAGAAACAAGGGCCGAGGTACAAGTGAATGGAAAGATTACAGAGGGATTTAGAACGAGGCAGGAGGTGAGGCAGGGGTGTGCCTTAAGCGCGGTATTATTTGATATATACATAGATGATCTGGAGGATAGGTGGGAAAGGAGGAATGAGGGGGGGGGGGGGCGATAGGAAAGAAAAAAATATTTGCGATTAAATATGCGGATGATGTAGCGGCGGTAGCGGACTCGGCGGAGGGGTTACGGAGTATAATAAGGGATTTGGAAGAGTGGGCAAGCGAAAACAAGATGGAGGTAAATGCGAAAAAGACAAAAGTTATGATATTTAGTAAAGGAGGGAGAATGAAAAAAGAAGAAGAATGGAAAATCAAGGGAAAAAGGGTAGAGGTGGTAAAGGAATTCAAGTACTTAGGATACTGGTTTACGAGCAAGAACTCAGAATGGTTGCATGGGAAAAAGTTAGCGGGGAGAGCTCAGAAGGCGACGAATGCGGTGTGGGGAGTTTGGAAAAGGGCGGGAAGAGGGATGATGAAGGAAAGATTGTATCTGCTGGACTCGATAGTAAAGGCTGGAGCAATGTATGGGGTCGAGGTGTGGGGGATGGGAGAGATAGGGGTATTCGAAAGGATCCAGGGGAGATACTGCAAGATGGCAATGGGAGTAGACAGGAATACGCCGAGGTACGTGTGGAGGAAGGAGTTAGGGGTGCCAACGCTGGGGTATATGATTCGGGAAAGGACGTGGAGGTACGTAAAAGAGGTGCTAGATATGGAGGAAAGTAGGTGGCCAAGAGTGTGCCTGATGGAGGAGGTGAGAGGAGTGGTAAATGGGAACCCGACGAAGTGGGGAAAGAGTGTGAAGAAGGTGGCAAGAGAGATGGGAATAGAGAAGGTTATAGAAATGATATGGGAAAGGAAGGACGTAAAAGTAATAGAGGAAAAGGTAAAGGAGGGACTGTTAAGACTGAAAATGGAAATATTAGGGAAGGAATGGGAGAAAATAGAAAAATCTTCATACAACAAAAATTACAAATTTATTGTAACAAAGGAGGGGATACTGAGTGAATATTGGGCGGAGGAAAATGTGAGCGGAAAGAACAAGGAAATGTGGGCGAGGATGAGATGTGGAAATGTGGGAAGGGCGGGAAAGAAAGGGGAAAAGGATTGGCTGTGTAGGATCTGTAGGGAGAAAAATGAGACGATGGAGCACCTGATGGTGTGCAAAAAAGGGTGGGGGAGGGTAACGGAGAGAGCAAGGAAAGCGGCGGAAGAATGGGTGAAGGAGGTTGATATGGTGGCGCTAAAAGGGGAGATAATTAACATGTTGGGAGGAAAGATTAACGAGGAAGTGTGTGGGTATTATAGGGAGATAGAAGAAATATGTAAGAAGAACTGTAAGGACGAAGCGGAAAAGTAGAAATAAGGAAAACTTGTAAAAACCCTTGCGGCAAGGGTGTGCAAGGAAAACTATCAAATAATAATATACTAGAAAAGTTAATTCCTAATGCTAACACAGTCTAAAGCCACCAAAAAGAACTATTAAATCTAAAAAAATAAAGGTCTATAAAAATATATAAGCAAAATATTGTTCTGTACTTTAAGAAAAATAAAATTCTGACCGAAAAAAAAATGTAGATCGGAAATATCAGAAATATGGGAATATAATATGTCGTTATTATTTCGTACAATATATTATTACTATAATTGTAACAAATATATATTCAGGACTTAAATAGCCTATAACGATGAAACAACATTCATATCACTGTTACGAAGAGTATACCATACATACATAAGCGTTATATGTTTCATTCCGTAAAAGTTATATCAACGAGCTGAGGATGTTACGGCTATGGTATGAATTTGTTACATCTATAAGCTGAATACGTTACATTTTTAGTATGTAATTAGTTCATAACTGTTCCTCGTAGATTTTTCATATTTGCTACATGTTTATAGGATGAGTTATTTGAGAATAAATTCCGCTTCATTCATGAAGTTTGTAACGGAAATGTTACATCCTATATTATGTAGCGCCCGTTACGTAACATTTTCCGAAATTGTGTTTACTGGGTAACTTATTTAATAGTAGGCCAAATTGAATCTTTTTTTTTATTTTCGTTTTTGAATGTACTTTTCAGAAAAAAAAATAGAAACATTATTTGACGTGTTTTGGAATGGGATTTTTAAGCTTAAAACTTTAAATCTTTTTTTTTAAGTGGGTGCATATTTTGATTTATTTGAAAATTTCTTATTTTAAGCTTCTATCAACTTAACAATTTTTAAGCCTGGCTAGATCGTGGGCTTCCCACAATTAATTTTTTGTCGATTTTTGAAATTGCGGAAATATTTGTTTTTTTGTTGTTGTTAATAACTATTAATACCATTCTTACAACGATATAATCTTTTTTCAATTATTATGAATTAATTTTCACACTTTGTTGTTGTTGTTAATAGGCGTTTATAGTTAATAATAAGTCGTTATAAGCGTGTTTATAAATAATAGTGACAAAAGTTTTTATTTATTTGGGTATTCTTTTAACAATTTTACGTATATGATCATTATTTGAACTAGAATACGCTTTAGCTCGCATGTTTTCGTTTTCCATCGGAATAATTGATTGCGAATGAAATTTGTGTGTCCCTATGATTGAAAACGTACGAGCTAAAGACTATTCTAGTTCAAATAATGTTCGTATATGTAACATTTTTAAAAGAATACTGAATTAAATAAAAAAATTTATTACCATTATTTATAAATATACTTATAATGATTCATTATTAATTTTAGATGCCTGTTAACAACAAAAAGGCATAAAGATTTATTCAGAATAATTGAAAAACATGCGAGTTCACGGCCACTGATATTATCTATTTATACGTTGACACTTGATGCTACTGACACAGGACACTCGCTCTGTTTCGCCAAACCCTCGCGTCACTCTCGTGTCTAGGTGTGAGGAACCTAACCATCTATGAGATGTGTTTGTTGGGTCATACGGAGCTCTCTCAACTTATAGAGGCTCTGTGAAAAATTTGTAGCCAACAGCATGATATGAATATAGGATTTTAATATACGGTACGGTCAAACGTTTTAGCCGATACGTGTACCTACAAAACTGTTGAATATGTATTGTAATAAGTAGAGGACACTTTCAAGTCGAGTATTTTTAGACCCATACTTAAGAGTCTATATCGTTACGTTATAGTTGAACTTACAACGGTTTGAAATCTTCAACGCGATCCGAAAAATATACAAACGAGCGTTGAAGAAGGTATTAGATTCACGTGTGCGTACTTTTCTCAGAAAAGAGAGATATTTGTTGCTTTGTCAAGAGTGTCTAGTAATTTATGGCCGCAGTACTTTCTTCCAAATGTGCACGGAAGACTGTCGATACTGTTCTTCGTCGGTTTCTCTCTCTTTTCTACAACGTACGTCATAAGGACATTTGATCGAATCTGTTATTTTTTGGCTATTTCTTGCTTTTTCTCTGTTTGTTAATCCATCCCTTCCTTCGAGAAAATTGTATCCCCTCCACAATAAGAAAGTTGGCTGATTTCTGCTAAAGGAAAGGTTCGTCACTTCTGAACTAGTCTTCGAGAAGAAGGGATATCCCGAATTTCTGAACGACTATTGTTATATCTTGAATTATTTGGATAATATACGTAGTGTTTCATTTTCAAATAAAACATAGCGAAAGAAATTAAATTACAACCTAATGTACTAAGGAAGCTAGAGCATCGACGAACTCTATAAAAAATATAAAAAAAATTAAACTGTATTAAATTTTATAATTAAACCAATTTGGCCCTTTTTCCTTCCGGTTCATAATCGGAATTACACATCGTATTCTCAGGGTCTTCGGTTATCGAAAATGTTCCATCGTTTTCTGCCGCGTACATATCATCGGTTAATTGCATAGAATCTTCATTCATTTCATCGTCACTTATAACTAGTTTAAGATCCTTGGCATTCGCACAATTGACGCCGTTACATTGACTACAAAGGATTTTGCATTTTAAAACCAAGTTTCCGACACCCGCAATTTGATCTGCATTTACTCATACCGCAACCGCACGATATCATATCTAACAAACGAAAAAGGTCCGAAATTGGTTTAATTATAAAATTTAATACAGTTTTGTAATCAAATTTCAGTTAATAGTTTTGTAAATAATACACTGTAATAAATGAGATTTCGCCAAAAATACTTTCGTCATATGTTTGGCCCCATTACATGTACTATTTTATTTGGCACGATAATATAACAATGCAAAATGTTGAATATTACGATGCGTGAAATATTGCAATTAAAATTACGATGCAAAAATTATTATCAGCCACTTTTAATCGAGACGTGCAACAATACTGAAGATCTTTCATTTTCAATAGCATATTCGAGTTGAGGGGAAAAAAATACATTGGTTTAAAAAAAAAAAATTATTCTACGTCAATTTTTAAGGAAGTTATATAAATTGTTGAGTAAGCGCTCGAGACGAGGCACGGGGCCAGGGGCGCGACCCCCACCACGCCGCCCGACCGCGTCGACGACGGCGGGTGCAGATCCGCGCGCGGCCGATTAAAATGACTCGTCCACTGCAACAAAATTAACGCTCGGGAGAGTTTGCATCCAATTGGATATTGTATAGAAAAGCGCGTAGAAAGCTGTAAGACTTGAATTTTGCAAAAATGTTGTTTAGAATAATGTTAAATTGACTAAACGTAAACATATCCATATCTTTGTTTTTAATTGAGATATTGAGACTTTTTTTTTTTAAATTGCGCGTCTCGCAAATATGCATACGATCCCTGAAAAAATTTCTACTTACGTCAACGGATTAAGGAGTTATTCCTATTTGTTTATAAGTGAACATTTTAAATCGTCCGAAAACGAACATTTTTATTAACGATTTTTTTCTAGTCGATCGATTCCTCAAAATACTTGGTGAATCGAACCACCTGAATTTTTTTCTCCGCCGTGCGCCTTCAGGCAAAGGCGGCAAAGGCAAACCCTTTTTTTTCGTAGGTCGAGAATTGTTGCTAAAGTTTGCGACGCACGTCGATAAACTTTACGTGACTCTCTTGGGAGTGGCATCATCCACATGATAAACTACTTTAAAAATCGAAATGTTTATTATAATATGGTGAATTGTTGCAAACGTGAAACCGAAAGAATTGCAATTTACTGTTAAACTAACAATCTTACGTAATTTTTCCATAGAACTTATTTTATAGAGGGCATGGTAACGCACAACTTTGATTATAAATTTAAAAAAAAAAAACCGTTTCCAACCAAGAAAACTCGAAAAAACCGATTTTTATTTGTTTAAACAACTTTCCTGGCTGCAAAACACGGGTTCTGTCGGGGACAAATTAAGGGCATATTCGTGGGGGTCCATACTACCTAGGAAAAAATTGGCTCAGCGCTGGGCTCTTAGAATAGAACTTGGTCGAAATTATGTATATTCCGACTGGACTATATGTCAGCATCCCCGAGAACGCTCCGTTGTGAAACAACTTTACAGGGCGCCTAGTCCCAATCTTTACTGAACAATTAGGGTGATGATCTAGAGATATTTTTCGCTTCGTTTATCTCTCCGCGGACGAAATTCTATCTCAAATAAATAACTATTTTGTCCAAAGGAATGGAAGAAAGGTATTGTTGTATTGTAACAAAATATTAGTATAGCCCATTTAACCATTAACTAATTGAAGGAAAATGTCTGTGTTAATGGACATGATTGCGTATTGAAGTTATTTCATGCAAAAATCTAAATCTCTCTTCTAAATACGAACGAACAAATCCGGAAAAGTACTCTTTTATTTTCGTAATGAGAAAATCAACAAAAAACGATGATAATCCGGGGATACTTTGAAACGTTCAATTCACTGAAAACGCGAATCTGCGTAAGATCTGTCGTAAAAATTGTCAAATTGTACCTATCGGCAAAAATAATGAAGAAATTAAATCCTTCGATTTTTAGCACCGTCATTTTGTGACATTTTAAGCATCTTATCAGATTCATTCGTTACTCCGAATGTTTGGTCTCATTACTAAACGAGATTGTTTAGGTTTTCGTTATGTTGCCGAGTGTTACATCCCCATAACGTAACCACCATCGCGCCTTAAAGACGAGCATCCCTCCTTACGCCAACGCACGACGCAACCCTAACTCGGGGATGAACGCGGCGGGGAGAGATGCTCAGGCCCAAGAGTGGGGACAGGCGATAAGGATAAATTTTCCTCCGAATTGGAAAAGTAAGGAGTAGGAGACGGTGGAGACTTTGGACCAATAAGAAATCTGTAAACTACCCTCTCCAACCCCTACGCAATAGACAAAGATAGTTGATAGACTAGTATATAAGGCCCGAATTTTAGCATAAAAATCAGTTCTTCAGTTCTTCATCAACATTCAAACTTGTAAGCTTCTCTTAAGTCTTCAAAATTGTAAAAGTCCTGGATAGAGCAAAAATCCTGTACTGCTCTACCAGTCTCAACTCAACCAACCAAGAAAAATAGAAAAGAGTAAGTTATTAACTGACTCCCACAAATTATTGAATTGCGAGGACCACCTCGAGTTCAAAATTCCTTCTCAACAACAAGTCGAATTGCGTGGACCACCCCGAGTTCGACCATCCTCCAATACTCCAGATTGAACTGCGAGGCCCACCTCGAGTTCGATCATCCTCCTGCACAACCCATTGAACTGCGAGGCCCACCCCGAGTTCGATAGATTCCCCAAAGAATAAATGAGTTGCGAGGACAACAGCGAGCTCATTCCTTCCATCATCCGTCGAGTTGCGAGGACCACCTCGAACTCAGAGGATGCCTTCCTTACACATTAATCCAAATTCCTTCTAACTTCTGGGGACTCCATAGTCAACAATTCATTTGAAATTCTAGTGGGAAAGAAACGCCGATCAGGGGGACGTAAAAACCAGCTGCGGAAAATTGCCGCTCAATATTACGGGTATTCACGGGATAAAACTCACGGTTACTACACCGAGGAATTCCTGAGCCATACGTTCTCTCAGAAACCCATCAAGAACCAGTATTCGTTACACAAATTGGAATATACAATTAATTTCTTACACCCATCTTGGATCCCTGAGAACGATCCTCGAAGGAGAATATACGAACAGAGATTAAAAACATGTAACAAAGTTGGAACTCAATAAACAGAATCAATTGTATCAGTCAATTTTGTTTGTCTTAAATTCATTTATCTGGTCAAACTCCATTAGCCCGTTTCCCAAGACTCATTAGCTTTGCTAAGGTCAAAAATAGGGCAACTATTATGTTACTAGGACGTAACACGAGTGCACTTTAGGAAAGCCCACAAAAGTCAGGCTAAACGGAAATTGCGCAATCCGCGAGAAACGCCATCAACGGCGTGTGGTTAACCCCGTGTTGGCCCACCATTCAAGTATAGAGAGCCGGTTTTGGTCCAACTGAGCGCACGTACCAAAATTCAATTGTCATCCGAGATAACAATTTTATTCGCGTATTACCGTAACTAGGTAATCATCTTCGCGTCAATCGCCGTGGTTTTAGCGTCTATAAATTTCTAACGATTTATTTTCATGCACATTCATTATTTCATCCATTGATATAAGTACGTATATTAATTCAAATATCGCTCGATTTTATACCTGTGGACGTCTTTCTGTAAAAATAACTAACGAGAAAGAATTAAGGCCCTGCTCTGGTCTCTATATAACACGTTCATTCCAAGCTTCAGGAATTAAATTCTACTTTTCTGCGCAAACAGGTAATCCGAGTTAAGTACGTTAGATTGAAATGTTTCACTCTGCTCGCATCGTGTAGTGAAATTTTTGTTCGGAGCATTAATCGTGAGCCGACCCACCTTCATGTCCTTAAACCGTTCTCCACAAATAGACGAGACACGTAACGAACATAGACTATATTAACCAGTTCATCCGGCTGAAGAACGCGATGCAATTGAAACACAGTGGAAAAGTCTGAGAGTTATTTTCATTTGCACAACGCTGTTTAAAAAACACGAAAAAATTGAACAAGGCATAATAGTAAAATCGCAAATGTATAGGTACAAAATGTAATCCACTGTGGACGATTGATTTTGTCCTTAACCGAATCCACCGGAAACATCCATAAGATGATAAGAAATTTATCATATATATATATATTCTCTATTATTACGTCTTTGATCAAGAAAACAAGGATATCAAATTTCCTAAGCAATGGCGTCGGCGTCGGTTATTAGTATCATCGAGACAATTTTGGTATACATACCACCCCCAATAATAATAATAATAAGAAGAAGAAGAAGAAGAAAATAAGACGCCCGTTATGAATAAATGAAGTAAGGCATTGTTTTTGAGTTACTTTTTTTAATTAAATGGAGAATCACAAAAACTTAATATCTAAAAAGAACGTATTAATTCCTCCGTTAAAAAGATCGACAGATTTTTTCATTAAAAAGAGTAGCGTAGTAGAACGACGAGAGACGAGGCGAAGTTGAGTCGCGTGTCTTTATTTAGTTATCGAAACGTCCAGAGGACCCAGTTTGCGAAGTTATCGAAACTCGGGCAATGTGTACGCGCATGCGTGTGCATATCCCCGCGTTAGGTATTAGTACATACGTGTGTGGCCTCGCCGGCGTCGCCGGAGCTTGCTGGCTTTAGCTCGCTGCTCTCTCTCTCTCTCTCTCTCTCTCTCTCTCTCTCTCTCCCTCTCTCTACACTGGTACCTACATACTGTTCCGCTGATGCTGCTGCTTTTTTGTTACACTGCCGGCGCGAGAGCGAAGTAGTAGGTACATAAATAGAACGGGACGCTCTCAAGCGTCACACCGTAGCAGGCGGAGCCACAGAGTGCTGAGTAGTGGTAACAGCTGTACAGGACAGACGAGGACAGCGCAAATGAGACAGAGAGTAAAAAAACATAAAAAAAATGCTACCTCCCCCTCTGCTCTCCCAACGAATAAATGTGGGTTAAGGCAGTCTCGACGGTACACCGAACTCGCGGATCGCTATCCTTTAAAAAATAATCACTCAAAAAATGAAAAGTAATGAAGTTTTTCCAAGAAACTATGTTTTTTTATTAAGTCGATGTAGTTATTCGTCAAAGTAGCACAATGGAGTGATTCGAAAGAAAGCATTTGACTCGCCCAAAATTGTAGTACCTTCTTGAAAAAATATACCAACACGGTCGATATCAATAAACAGCCGAGTACGTTAACTGACCCCTTGCCCTACACCCACGTACGGCGCACGTGGCCAGATATTCGGGCCAAAAGTCATTATGCCGCGTCTGACGCGTGGTACGTATATCGGACGGGCCAAAACGGAATATCACGCAAAACTCACCTAGTTACTAATTGCCCTCGTGGTCGGTGACGACCGATCGTAAACAGCACTCAGGCTCAGCGTAGATTCTTATGGTCGTATTGTCTCCGTTACACGTTATTCTTCGCCACTTTCGCACACGACAATATTATGTTTTCTTAAAGATATTAGAAATAAAAGAAAATTTCTACGAAAAAAAAACAACATTTATCGAATCCGTCTGATAGCGATGGTAAAAGTATTGATATTGTAATTTATTAAATTAAATATTTTAGAGCCATTTGCCGAACAGTGGAATAGCTCGAAGGCTAGGCGGCTTTATTGACGTTTCGGGCGCGTCCTGTTGGAACTTACATCGTAGGTCAAGGGTTTAAACTCACTAGTGGCACTGCTGAAATTCACGAAAATTAATTTAACTGGCCCAAATTTCTCAATTTTACGAAATCTTTGCACTAATGGGACCCTGTGGTCTAATAATGTATTTGGTGTTGAAATGCTTCGTTGGATATGGCAAAATAAATGCTTACAATAATATTACAACTCATTAAGCTGTATCACGGGACTTCTCCTTCGATAAAATAATTCAACAATGAAAAAAATGCTTCGTACCAACTTTGGTAATAATTACTATACAATTATTTCTGCGATGTCCAACCGAGGATTTACATTATCTAATTGTAAGATGTGTATGAACCGCGCCACAGCTTCCACCACTGTCATTTACGCAAAAAGAGCTCCCACAAAAACTGGAAAAACTAACAAACGGAAAATATTCGAAAAGGAGGTTGCTCAAACCCATTTTTTTAATTCCCACAAATTTTATTTTTTGTAACTCCATAGTAAAAAACTACTCTATGCAATATTGGGCGTGCTTAACAATTCTCAAAAAAGGAATTCGTGAATTATACCTACGACATGGCGACGGCAAAATGAGTTCATTAAATTATGAAGTTTCTTAAACCATCTATTGTAGGTACTGAATATCGAGTAACGAACAAAACGGTGTGATTAATGTTCTGAGAAAAAGCGAAATGTGCACACTAAATACCTTAAGAAATACGAGTATTGAAGTATGTTGAGATCGGTATATCTCCCCTTTCAGTTTGTATCACTACCCACCGTGGCCATGGTCCAGCTGCTGGTAGGGCTCTTTTACAATTTACCAAAGTCAGTAGGTACCTTATTGGGCACTAGCTAGGATAAATACTAACGAAACTTGCCGGTTAGCAAGAGCACGAGAAGTGGATTCCGTTGGTCGAACCAAAGTTCATCGGCGTCAAAGTAACGAGGATCATTCGGCCTAGAATAAAACTGAAACAATAAACTTACAGTTTTGCTGATTACTGCTGATCATCGACTTTTATTCCGTCCTTCCAATGAATTTATTACAATGCAGACCTCGAACAATTGTTATACAGACTGAATTTAACAGGCTGATATACATAATACCTCTAATCGGGTTAAACTTCGGGTGTAGAGTCCTTGTTAGAATCTTGTTGGCTTGTCTGTTTCATACGGCATGTTGTAAATGTAGCGCACTAGTAGCGGTTAAAGTTTTTTTAATTCGACCCATTTACCTTTTTGCGTTTTAACTTTTATTCTGTAGGGCACGTGAGGATAAATGTCTTTTATCAGAAATAATGATATTTTTTATTAATAATAAGAAAGAACGACAAATGATGAAACGAAACATAAAACAATAAGTAGTGACTTATAACAATGAAAAACGTGTGTCACTGCCGGCACTCTCTTACCTACTGACTATTAGTTTGCCACCACGCGTGGCTACCCGCGAACTTTGCCAGCGTCATCTTCATGGCATCGTGGGCCGACGAAGGCCCAGGGCCGCACGCTGCTATTTTAATTCGAAATCGAACATTGCCGCATTTTTCGCAATGTGCGATATTTAAATATCGTTGACAAAGTTTAGTCGAACTAATGAGTCGAGGGCTATATTTTGCTGGCTCAATGATGTAGTACTACATTTTAATTCGATGATCGCGTAACTTCGGGTGCAACTCGAATCCTACTTCAACTCCTGCGAATCGACTCGAATGACGTCTAGTTTGATAGATCCAAAGCACGCACAGTGCTGGTGATAAATTACATGACGCGCAGATTACCGACTGGACAGTGCGCAAAACAGAGTCCCGCTTCTCTCCCGCAAGATTTTGAATATTCAACGCACAAAAGCATCGTGTTCCATTTTATTCGTCTTATTTATTTCTCCTATAACTTGTTTCTTCCAGAAACATCATCTTCTCATAGATAGCTTTTTCACTGTGTTAACTTACAGCAAGATAAAAAACCGAAGCAGCACGTTTCACGCCAATAATCTAAGGGCGGTATTTTGTTGTCTAGTGATTTCTCAAAAACGGTTCACAAGTTTTGACGGATTTGTGCATAATTTTTCTAGGAATGACAAGCGCGAATATAGTTTGCTACAATGCATTGCGCACTCGATGGTATAAAGCAAATTTTTAGCATAGCAAATATGAACCATAGATCAGTTTCGTACCACACCGACATATTCATTTCTGTGAATTGTCATTGATCTGGATGCATTGTAACATCACTGATAGAACGCAACTTGTCATTGATAAGTCGAGTTTATCTGCTTGGCTTTCTTCTACATCTAGGGTATCTCAAGACTCTATCCTCGGACCTTTATTGTTCTGCGTTTTTATTAACCCCCTGTCGGCACACTGGGTCTTTGAAGGCACAAGGCAAATTTCGAAATGGAATATCTCAGGAGTAACTGGTCGTAAAACAAAATAGGTAGTGGGGGTAGGTCGTATGCCAAGGGGCGTCATGATCAGTCATTTTGTGTCTGCACATAGAGAGTGAAAGTGTCGAGTGTGCCTCAAAAGCTGTAGTGTACCAACGGCGCCTGTCTTTCGTGTAAGTAAGTAAAAGTTATTTTTTTTTTTTTCGACTTTTCTAACAATATTAACCTTCCTGATATTATTTCTATCGCACGTATATTGGAAAACTGATACAAAGTAAAATTTACTCTAAATTTAATTTCAATAACTTTTGAAGGAGTGAGTTTATCGAAAAATAACAACAAACCTGTTATTGTAGAGGGTTCAATTCCCTACAAATATAAAATTTCATCAATTCGATTTGTTTGCCTGTGTTTGAAAATCAGTCTAATATGCATATACAGGCATGCATTATATGATTCTAACATCAAAATAAAATTAAAAAATATGTATATTATTTTTCGTCTGCAGTATGGAGGAGTATAGGCTTGCGATAGTACAATATTGGTTGAGGGATAGAGCTGACGCGAGACGAAATTACCGAAGGCGAATTAGATTATGAAATCATCGTGGACCATTTCTCTGCAATTACCCGAAATAATGCTGCATATTTTTTCATTGTATTTACATCATTACTTATAGGTACTTACTTTATTACTACGATTAAATATAACAAAATTTTTTAAATAATAATAAACCGAAAAATATTATTTTCTCTGATCGTTCCTATTCACCGAAGCAACCTTTTTGGTAGTCAAAATAAATATACTTTTTAGAAGTAGCACATTCCCTGTATTTTTTTCCTAACAGTAGAAATATTAAACTATACAACGCTGAAAGAATCTTATTTTTACATGAAAATTTGTTTTAGTTGTGATTTTTTTTTTTTATGAAAACCGGTTTTTGCTCTATTCTCGGTTACGTTTATTGTTGTAAAACTTGTTATTTACAATAAATGGGTAAATAAATAATTGGATCATGGAGCATGGATGTTGCAAAAATAACTCAAAAGTTTTAAAGATTTCGTTGACTTTCCTTTTTATGGAAAAATAGATAACAGGACTTTTACGATCCAGTGTACCAACGGTGTACCAAAATTTAAGTGTACCAACGGAGGGCTAAAGATATAAGAGCCAGCCTCAAACACGCTAATCACGTCGTCTTTGCTGATGGCACGCAGATTTATTTGAGTTGCTACTCATGTGAACGTAAGGCAGGATTAAAAAAATGCCCTCTGATGTAAATCAAATCTCCTAATATGCTACAAGAAATAACCTAAAACTAAATCTGGCAAAGTCCTCCATCTTGATATCTGGTGGTAAAGCTAATATGCACAATAAATCAATTACCGGTGATGAAGGTACAATAGATCAAATTATTCTGCCATACGTACGTGAGACTCGAAACTTATTGTTAGGAGTGGTGCTCCAATGGTGCTCATATATCTCTTGTCTGTCCTGTCACGTATCTTCAATTTCTAAAAAGGTAAATTTCACTCTGCATATATTCAAGTATCACAAAAACTGTCTCTCGACAGAACTTGGTGTTAAATTAATTTCTACTCTTACTACGCTATTGATGTACTGTGTACAATGCCCCGTTAAGGGATCGTCTCACAATCAGTGTGACCCTTCGAAAAATCACTGATTTTCGCGATTTTTTTTCCAATGTTGTAATAAACTAATCGATCTGGTTTTCTTTTTATAAATAAATACATTCATGCCGAATACAAAATGATTTTTTTTGCGTTCATTTATTTAGTATATGATAATTAAATAAATTGTTGAAATGACACGTTAAAAAAAGGTCCTGTACGATGTCCACGATTGCGGCCGCAATTTTGATCTGAAACAAAAATGGAAAGTCGCTATCGCGCTATGGACGTTTTTTTTTAATTTGACAAAATGGCGGCGGTTTGAACAAAAAGTATCGAATTTGGGCCTTTTTTCGACAGTTTTTCGTAAAAAAAAAATAGGAAGATTTCAAAAAAAAAAAAAAAGGTTCCACAGCGCGATAGAGAATGACGTTAAAAAAGTTCTCTCAAAGTTGGAAATATATATCTTCAAAACTCTTCCTTTGAGAGTGGGCACCGTTTTGAAAAACAGCATTCCGAGAAAAACGCGTTTAAAGATTGAAGTTAGAAAATTTTACATAAATCATTTACTTACAATCAATCGGCGATGCCAGGTCCATACAATATCCTTTCTGCTTCCTCGAACTGCTCATTTTCGGCTGAAATTTAATTTCGCCGAGGTGCCCTGGCTTCTTTGCTGTCCAGAGAGCTTCGGCGTTCTGCAATTTTGATGCGCTCCGCCTTATATTTTGCAGCAAAGTCTGCGGCTATCGGCCCTATGGTGCACCCCATTGTTTTCAGGATTTTTAAAATTGGATCGAACCCTTCATTGAACGTACAGGTGGCACAATACGTCGCGATTTCTATATTTTGCTTCCCACAGAATATATGTTTGGGAGCGAGTTGCCACACGCAATGATTGAAACTCTCATTGTTATTTTGAGCGTTTGCGCCCGTACATCTCTCTAACAAATCGTCGGTGGTCAAATCTTCGTAAATTGGCTTCAAAACCTCTTGGACATCGTCATCGAGCGCTGGTGGATGAGAATGTTTTTCCTTGAATCCATTCTCAATCCAGCCTCAGCTATGCGCCATTCGCACCACGAATCTCCTCCCGAAGGATAATACTGATGCTGGGGATTCTCATCAGTTGAGGTTTTGTGATAAAACGTCGCCCATATTGCTTTCCTCATGTTCTCAACGGAATCGGAGTTTCGACGAACTGCTAAGCCATAATATTCCGAAAGATGTGTCAACAACTTTAGTGTCAATTGCGCTTTTTTTGGTTCGGCAGCAGGTTTTTGTGTTGTATTTGTTTTTCTTTTCGTAATACTCGAAAGCTTGCCTCTCTTTACTTGCTTGTCTGCAATTTGCTTCTTGGCTTTCTTCAATTGTACCAACCTTTTTCTCGCTTCGGTCGAGCGGCGCGACGGACTGGGCAGATAACATATATCCCGCTCCGTTCCCTTTCTACAAGAAACACTGTAGCAACCGTAATAATTTGAATTTCGATTTAAAATTTTGAGAGAATATTTAGAACAGTGTATACTATACGATACTTAATGCAAAAAAACGATTTTTTTTTTAATATTCACACTGAGACGATCCCTTAAGGGAATTAGACGTGAAACTTCAGAGGCTTGTAAATTATGGGATACGATATATTTTTAATCTTCGTAGGCACGAGTGTATCAGCCCATATGGACTACGCTTAAGGTGGCTTTCGGTA